>BSBM01000109.1:9820000-10552500 GCA_027924585.1 Larix kaempferi
GGGTTGGAGTCGGCGACAACTGTGGTATGACTGAGCAAAATGTAGTGTCGCAATTTTTGGACGGAAAAGACCACAGCAAGGGCGAGTCGTTCCTCATATGGGTAACGTAGGGGTGGTCCAGACAAGGTCTGGATAATGTAATAAATGACGTGCTCCTGGCGAGCAGCGTCTTCTTGAACCAGGACTCCGGACATGGCATGTTCGGATGCCGAGACGTAAAGGATGAAGTCCTGAAAGAAATCCAGAGGGGAGATCAAAGGGGCTTGTGTGAGAGATTTCTTGAGGGCTCCGAACGCAGCTTTTGCTTGCTCATCCCAAACAAAGGGTATGTGGGTACAAAGTAGGTGTAGGAAACCATGAACGGTGGTGGCATAGTCAGGAACGAAGCGACGAAGGAAATTGGATCGCCCCTGCAGACTCTGGAGCTGTCGGAGCGTGCGAGGAGAGGGAAGGTCTAAGATGGCTTGGACTTTCAGGGGGTCAACAGCAATTCCTTTCTGGGAAACAATGAAACCCAACAACCGGCCTACTGGAACGCAAAAGACACACTTGTGTGGGTTCAAGCGGATTTGATATTTGCGACAATGCAGAAAAACTTGTCGGAGGTCGTTAAGGTGGTCTGATCGTTTCCAAGAACGAGCTGTAAGGTTGTCAAGATAGACTAGTAGGATATGGACCAAATCGTGAAAACAATAGGTCATGGCCCGCTGGAAGGTGGCACCAACATTTTTTAGGCTGAAAGGCATGACGCAATAGGCAAAGGTGCCCCATGGGGTGGTAAAGGAAGTCTTGTACTGATCCTCCTTACGGATCTGCATCTAGTTGTATCGGGAAAAACCGTCCATGAAAGATAGGACTTCATGTCCCGCACATGCATCGATGAGTTGGTCAATAAATGGCGTGGGGAAGTTGTCTTTGGGACAGGCGCGGTTTAAATTGCAGAAGTCAGTACACACTCTAATGGTGCCTTGTTTTTTGTTAACAGGAACGGGGTTTGAAACCCAGGTGGTGTAGGCAATAGGATAAATGAATCTTGCCTTGCGAAGTTTCTCGACCTCTGCTTTAACAGCGGGGAGCTTGGAAGGATGAATGGGGCGCTATTTCTGACGAACGGGGGATACATCAGGCCATGTGTCAATGTGGTGTTCTATAATGGCGGGGTCAAGACCAGGCATTTCAGTATAGGACCAGGTAAAGACATCACGGAATTCTTGGAAAAGTTTTTTGTACTCTCCAATCTCATGTTCACTACAGGAGGATCCTAAGGTGATGAGTTCAGGGGCACCTCCTGGGGTAGCAATATCAATTTGGATTGTGGGTGAGATGTTGGCCATGTTACCTTCCTCAAAGGCCTCAGGAGCGGGAATAGGATCCTTAAACCAGTCGACTTTGGTGGGAAGGAAATCTTTGGACTCAACCGCAAATTGGGTAGCTATGATGGACGAGGAGTCTTCTGGGAGGAAATACGAACGATGGTGCATGTCGTCCTAGGGAGAATCTGGGGCAGTGAGAGCCTCAAGAATCTCCTCATCATTGCGGAAATTTCGAGCTGTCAAATCGATTGGCGAGGGAATGGTAGTTGAAGAGATCATATAAATGGTGTTAGTCTCTTCGGATGGGGATGAGATCGGGGGTTGGATCTCCTCAATGGTGGGGGGTGCTGTCTCAAGGTCCAAATTATTCATCTCGTAGAGAGCTGCTCGGTAATCGGGGAGATCGGGATAGTGATGTGAGTAATGGCCATAAACACCGCATATTGCACAAGGGTGGTTACTACGCAGTGATTTATCGCGAGGATTAGGGGTTGGATCGAGTTCGACAACCGGGATGTCAGGTTCGTCGTCAAGCATTTGCATGTGTTCCTGTAATTCAGGTAATTGTGGACATTGATGAGTCGGATGGCCTAACGCATCACACAACGAGCATTTGGGGGGAGCACGAAACACAAGGGGGGGTTTAACTGCCTTGGGAGGGGGTACAGCAGTGTATGGTTGTGGACCTCTGCCCCTAGTGGGCTTGATAAGAGGGGGGGGGATTCGTAGATGACCACGGGAGGTGGCTGACTAGTAGTAGCAATGGGTTACACCGGTTGTAGGATGACATTTGGTGTCGGCGGGGGCACGGGAGGCAAAATATACCACACGGGTAATCCTAAGGTTAACCCGGGGAGGCTGAGGGTAGCCATAACCGGGGTGCTTACTACTCCCAAGGGGGGGACTAGGAAGGGGATTGTGTGGATGGGTGTAACACCAATGTTACTAGGTACCAATGGTGGTTTGGGTAACAAGGGCAGTTGATTGTTGGGTGTTTGCGTATTGTGGGAAAGGGTACATAGGTCAGATACTTCGGGTGTAGATAGCGGGGGAGGAATGGATTGGAATGTTGAGGTCATCGGTGTATCTGAGTAAACTTCGGGTCCCACGGAGGAAACAAACGAGGTAGTTGCACGACCAACAGGTTGTTCAACCATGGGGAGAACATTCTCGGGTGCAGTGGGGGCACTGGGATCGTAATAGGTAAGTTGGTCAACCTTGACCACGCGTCCGTCATGGGGGGACATCATGGTACGAAAAACGAATGAGGCAACCGCCCGCATAGCATACATGTAGCTGCGGCCGAGTAAGAGGTTATAATCAAGTTGGGCATTGATGACCTCAAGGTCAATGAGTACGGTTTTACCAGCCAACTGGATGGGGACATTAGCTAATAGACCTTGGGGTTGAGCCGAACGGCCGTCGTAGGCGCGCAACGCAGTGGTGGACTGCTGGAGAGTAGGGGATCCCAAATTCTACCAAATGAATGTGGACATAACGCATGTAGAGGCACCTTCATCGATGATGCACCGATGGATGACAAGATTCCGAATAGAAACAGAAACTTGGAACGCTAGAGTGGAAGGCAGGCGTGGCTCGGACTGGTCCAAATCGAAGGCCATCAATTGTGAATCATTTGGGTCAATAGCACCAATGGCAGAGAGCAAAGTCTTACGCTGTGAAGGACAGTTTTTTAAGACTTCTAACGCAGACATGGCTGCGGGAGATTGGGCTAAGTCATCTACAATGTTGTAATTTGACGCAGCACGAGCATTGGGGTTATTGTTGATGCAACGAAGTGGGAAGCGAGGTGCTTTGGAGGCACCATCGAGTGGAGCCGGAGGTATACGTAACGTCTGATCAGTGGGATGAACGTTAGTGTTTTTGTCGGCGGGAGGGGCTTCGGGGGTGGAGCCATATTGGTTTCGACGGGTTTGGAGGTTGACATCAGCGGAGGACATCATCAATAAGTGGTGGGTACCTGAATCAAACATGGGTCGATCAGGAGCAGCATAAGTGATCTGTTGCTGTGGTGGCGCGTTGCCTTGAGGGGGAGCCAACGGCTGAGTGTTCACTACGCCTTGGGTAGGTAAGGGGTTTTGCAGCACCAAAGGTTGCTGCTGAGGTGGTGGTGGGTTGGGTGGCGCCTGAGGAGCCACGTGCCCTTGGCGATGGGCATCATCAGTCCAGAGTTGCCGAGCTCGCTCCAAATGTGGGCAAGCATGTGTGTAGTGGCCATATACCCTACAAATAGAACAAGGATGGTTTGTTCGCAGATTAGGATTTTTGGCCTGCTTGGACGGCCGATCAGGGTTCTGGTTGGCAGGTGTCGCGTTATTGTTGGTTGGGGGATTGGGAGGTTGACCACCTTGGTCTGAAGGTTGGTTGTTCCCACAGTTGTGACCTTTGCCACGGTTCTGCTGGCCCGGTTGGCACTGGTTGTTTTGGTTCTGCTGCGGATTCTGTTGGGCATATACTTTCCCTTGGGCAGCAGGTGGATTCTGGGGTTGTGCAGGTGCGGGAGCAGGCTGCGGAGGATAATAAGTAGGGGGAGGCTGCGCAGGTGCTGAACCTTGCGAGGGTTGCTAATATGGCTGCGGAGCGGGTTGGGGGTTTGCTGCAGGGGCTGCCTGTGGTGGGTAATAAGCATGTTGGGCTTGAGAAGACACAGGAGCTGGTGCAGCCTGTGGGTGGTAATATGGATGAGGTGCGGCTGGGGGGGCATAAGCGGGTGGTGCATGACCAAAGCACTGAGGTGGACATGAGGATCCGTGGGTATGGTGGTGATGTGCCATGGGAGCATACGAATTGGTTGCTCCAGGTTGAGATGTGGCCCGCGAAAGGTCGGGGCCATGGCTAGGACAGGCTATGGAAAATGGTTGGGGATGCGAGGAAATACGACTAATGATGCCATCTGCGGCATGGGATGCCCCCGGCGCATCGTGTTGGGAGGAATCGCCGCGAGGGGCGTGAGGTATGATGGTGTATAGATAACCCGACTGGGCGTAAATGAGGTCAAATTGCTGGGCTTTGAGGATGGCCTCTTCTTCAAACTGGGGTCGTTCGGATGCCACATCCTTGGCAATGATTGGAAGGAGGGATTTTAGGAACCAATCTAAGAAGATACGGTCGTCTAATTTGATTTTGCAGAGGCTGCGGCGTCGACGCCACTCATGGATGTGGTCAGTGATGTGGGTAGCCATGTTCTGTCTACAAGACAGTAGGATCTCAACTCCCGCGTCATAGCAGACAGGTAACTGAAAGAACTGCAAGAAAGTGGAGGCAAGGGAGGTAAAGGTGGCATGAGTCCCGTGGGGCTGCTCGATGTAACACTTAGCTGCAGAGCCAGTGAGGGTGCACTGTAATAGACGGAGGTGGACAGAGTCGTCCACTATGGAGTTGGAGGAACACCATAGATGGAAGGACATAATATGGTTCTGGGGGTTCTAACCTGCCTTGCCCTCAAACTTAGGGATGTCGGAGGGGAGCTTGGTGGGCATGTGAGGCCACGCAGGGTCATGTCTGATGGGATCGTTAATCAGTCTAGTTAGGTCAGGAAGGTTGAGGCTAGCCATGAATGGCAAACTAGTAGAAGGATGTGACATACTAGTGGGTGTGACCATGTTGGGGCCAATGCCCCCAAGTGTAGGGGCTGGTGGAGGGATGTTTCCCCCAAATGGAGGAACGAAAGTGGTATGGGACGGTCCTGCACCGCTAAGGGTAGTGTGAGTCATTGATGGAGTGACTCTAGGTATGCCAGCTACTGGAATGGGTGCAGTGATCGAAATGGTAGATGCGGGCCCCATCGAGGGCATGCCCAAAGCAGGTGTGGTAGCTGGTGTGGTGGTGGATGCTCCACCAATGGTCCCTACAAAGAAAGGGGTGGAAGTCATGCCATCCATGGGGCTGGTTGGTGCAGTGTAAATGGGGTTCTCAGACTCTGCCTCAGAATCAGAGGTAAAATAAGGGGCGTCAAGATCAAGTGACGGAGTTCGATGCTGTTGACAAGTGGAGTCAAGTGACAAATCTCGAGATCTATGATGAGTGGTATCAAGTGATGAAGATCTATGTCTATGACGAGTGGTGTCAAGTGAACCGTGCTGTGGGGGCTCGCCCCGGAGGTGCCGAGAATGTCTCGGGGACTCAATGGTGACAGATGGTGTCAAATATCTGGGGGTTGTGTTGAGTGAAAAACAACTCGAAAACCCTAATGCAACCGAGTGTGCAGAAGGAGAGCTCAAAAAATATGGCACTCAGGCCAACAACCAACTCAAAACACTTACTGTAACAGCTGTGCTACAATAAGTGGAGTATCAACAAAAATGATCAGAGTACCAACAAGCAGCAGGTTTCCTAAAAAATAAAAATGGTGAAATCGCTAGACCAAAAGGAGGTAAGGGAGCATGCAAACACCTAGCTAAATAGTATTCTGACTCAACTAGACATATCCTCTGCAAGGTGATGAAATCCAAGTCAGACAATATGGATAGTAGAGCCAAGTGGCTAAAGATATCCCCCTACTGGGAGGGACACCGAGTAGTCAATCCTAGAAGAAAGGCAACTAAGATTCCCCGTTCATGACACGTCCAGAAAAGGTGAATCTGTCATTTGGTCCTTTTACCGCAGTATCCCCATACAGGGATACCCCGAGAACTACGAAAGGTAGCCCTTCGATTACTGAATGGATTGCGGTATTCCACTCAGGCCTCTGGAACCAGTCTGGCGACTTCAACCCTCCTAGGGGAGAGGCCCTCTGATAAACTGGTTGTGATCGTGCCAAAAAATACTAGAGGATTTTGGTTCCCTAATGGACAACAGCTATGTCTCAAGTGTAAGCAACCGAGGGGTGTTATTTGGATGCCTATCCCCCCGATCCTACCTAACTACAAAAATTCTTATGTGTTCCCCAAGTGGGGTTAGAATGTTGGTTGTGTTAAGTAGTTTTTTAGGGCTCACTTGAATTAGGTGACAGAGTGTGTGCGGGTGAGATGATAATGAACCCAAGTAAAAGTGCCACAAGGGTGGGCAACTTTCTAACTAAAAATAACAAGACAGAAATTAAACTTTGAAATGAAAAATTTTCTCTTTTCAATTTAAAAAGCTGAAATTTTTAAAAATATTCTGTAAATGGAATAGAAACAATACTGCAGAAAAGGATGTAGGGAAGTATGGCTGCAGATAGGACAGATGGATGTGCTGGTGCAGAAAATAATGCAACAAAGTGCTGGGTTCAAAACAAGGAAAAAATGCAGAAAACAAACCGCGGGTTTTTGGCAAATCTGGGCAGTCGGACCGCGGCAAACAGCTGAACAGTCGCAGTCGGGTTGCAGGATTTAGGCTGAAAAACGCAGTCAGGACACAGGAAAAACGCTGAAAGGCTCCGACGGGTTGCGGGAAAATGGCCGAAAGCCGCAGGCAGGATGCAGGAAAAAACGCTGAAAGGCGCCGGCAAGTTGCGGGGAAATGGCCGAAAGCCGCAGGCGGGACACAGGAAAAACGCCGAAAGGCGCTGGCGGGTTGCGGGAAAATGGCCGAAAGCCGCAGCCGGGACGCAGGAAAAACGCCGAAAGGCGCCGACGGGTTGCGAGAAAATGGACGAAAGCCGCAGGTGGGACGCAGAACAAGGGTTAATAACCGCAGTCGGACCATCCCAAACAGGCTAATAGCTGCGGTCGGATCGCAGGTAACAGACTGAAAACGGCCGACAGGTCACCGGAAACAATCTAAGAGCCGCAGTCGGATCGCAGGTAAATGCCTGAAAGACGCGGTCGGAACGCAACTGCAGGGGGTGAAAGATGCGGTTTACGGCGGCCGAAAGGGACAGCCGAACAGAAAAATATTGCAGAAAATTCAAAATATTTAAAACTTGAAAAATGATAACCAGAAATTCAGAGGAACACAAGGGGAGTCGCCAAAACTGTAGCTAGGGTTTTCAACCTAGCTTGTGCAAATGAGCACCTACTAAGGAGAATGGACTCCTTAGTAGCAGTTCAATAAACAGTAAATAAAAGGCAAGATATTAAAATGGAAATTATTCTAAGCATGTGCATGAAACATAAAAGATAAGAGATAATAAATGGTTTTTGTATTAAAATTTTACCCCAAGTGTAGAGGTTGGTGAAGTTCTTGCAATGGTCCAAGAGGGTTGCTCCAAACTCCAGCTTTGCTCCTTCTCTTTCTCCAAGGGGTTGGAAATGGGCCAAAGGGGCACTCAATGGTGAAAGTAGCTCAAGGGTGAGCTAGGGTTTCAAGAGTGATTTTGGCAGAGTAAAGGTATATTTGATTGTGGATATGAAATGAGGGGTCTCCATCACCTATTTATAGGTTTTTAGTGGTGGAGTACTAGCCCATTGTTTTGGGAACCATATGGTTTAGGTCAGCTGTATAGGGTTTTTTTCCTCCTTTTTTCCTCTTTTTTTATATTTTTTATTCCCTTTTTAGAAGGTTTTTGCTATTTTTGAGGAATTTTGGATTATTTTGGGGGGGAAAAGGGGTTTTTTGGCCTTTTGGAGGCTTTTTTAATGGTTTTGTGGCCTTTTGGGGGCTTTTTAGTGGGATTTCAAGGGTTTGAAGGTAAATATGGTAGGAAATATGGACAAATGAGTCATGTAATGGGGTAGATGAGGTAGTGAGCACTTTTTGGGTGTTAACAAACCCTAACACGCATAAGCCATTTAACACACATAATCCATTCCTCAGTGAACCGAACTGCAGACAAAAGGACAAATTTCAAGGCTTGGGACGGGTGTAAATATAATCGTTGTCTTCATATTCAGGATTTTCATGGGCTTCTTTCCAGTCATTTTCATGGGCTGATATTGCTCATCGTATTGAAATCTGAGAATCCCCGAACGGTCTGAATATCTATAATGGATATAAGCAACACTTAAAGGAGATTAATATAGGGTACTAAGGGATGAATTTGCCTGACCAATATTCCAATCCCGAAAGAGGAAATGTCTACTAAGATTACTCTTCTCAATAACGTCATCATCCATTATAGTCAACTTTCCCTAACTTCCACTGGAGGCTCCCATGAGGGCTAAGTTCTTTAGAAGCTCACATCCCAGAGCACCAACCCCCACAACAAATAATTTCCCATCTTGCAATCTTTTCTGCATCTCTTTTCCAAACACAGAAATTTGGGCATCATAACGACAATTCATAACCCTTTGGCCCAAGTGATTCTACAGGAAGAGATTCCAATGAGTCAAAATAGAAAAACTGCACAGCAATATAGGAATTGTTATTACTATTATACAATAATTGGATGCTCTGCTGCGTTGCCTATATAAAAACTAAATAATGAAGGGGCAATTCCATTATTTAAGACGGATTGTTGCGTTGCCTATATAAAAACTAAATAATGAAGGGGCAATTCCATTATTTAAGACAGGTTATGGTGAGAAAGAAATAAAACCTGGAAAATTGGATGAAACTTGCCGAAACAGGCTTTCATAACCTCCTGCCCAACGATTCCACCAAACATAGCTGCCATGGGATTCAACACTGCACGGAAAGCACTTGTGAAATGCTTGAACACCTTTACATTTTCATCAGGGGCATTGGTATCCAACTTAATCAGGCAAGTGTCACTATCATTTAAAGGCCTTGCTATATCAATGAATGTACTGGCATCTTCCTCGGAAGCAGCACAAGGGAAACGCCCAAATTGATGAACAAATTTATTAGAGATCGGAATGATTTACTTATCAATTTAAGAATGGTTCATTATACTATATTCAAGCTACAGATGAAAATATCCATGAAAGATACAAATACCAGCAAGAGTTAAATTTAACATGTATACTCAAGGCTTCTGCAATAGGCCCACACATGAAAACCATAGACAGTGTTATATGTAAAACATGGAGATAAATTTACCTTTGACCTGCATGAAGGGCATGTGTAACCTTCTCGAGCAAAATACTACCTGTTAACGTTGTACTCAACAATAAGAAGCCTTACATATTGACATTTGATTTCTTGGCTTCAGGATGCTGAACCCCAAATTTACTAGACAATTTTTTGGGAGCATCAAATTGATGAGATTAAGAAAAGATTTAATGACATCAAATGGCGTGATCTGAATTCTGAGATAGCTTCTTGTTTAAGAAAAGACTAAATGATAACACATTGTCAGGTCTCTGAAATTCTGACGGAATGACAATTCACTAGCACATAAATATTTCTACACATTTGATAAGTAATACTATGCAAATGGTATTTTATTTTTATTTTTAAATTTTTAGCATTGCGTCCAATGATAATAAAAAAAATGTCTAATCAAGAGCTCTAGTCCAATAAACATTAAGAAAAAAGGTATTAAAGAAAAATAAAAAAATATTATTATTTTAGTCAACCTTAATAAATCTGATGTTTTTTAATAAATTGATTTCAAACTAATAGTAAAAGGCGAAACATATAGTCTCTACCTAAGGCAGGGACTAAAAAACATGTCATGTTACAAATATATTTAAAATAACAAAAAAAGCATGTCACATTACAAATATGCTATGTCACACTAAGTTAAAGGTGTTATCTAGTGAAGGTCAACCTATATTGTCTCATTAATAGAAGTTGACAAGTATGTTGAGTTAGTATTGAGTTAAGAGATGAGGGTTGAAAATATTAATGAAAGATTTAGATTCTTGTGCATACAAAATAAATGATATAATGGTAAAAAAAAAAAATTATATTGTAATTTTTTTTTAAATGTACCACTACTCCTTTTTATATATTTAATAAAATTTAAAACTAAAAAAAACTAAAATTAAATAATAAAAAATATAATTACAATGATATAAAAAATTAACAATCACTATTATTATTATGTTATATAAATTTTATATTAAAAATTTTATATATATATGGATATAACTAAAATTTCAGACCACTTAACCTATTTTCCTCCAATTAGATAGGATTATTCCTAATTTAAAATATCATTTTAAATTTAATATTTCCTGGTTGCTGAATGAGGACTTATGTTCTCTTGTTAGAGGAACTTGGAAAAGTTGGGGTTTGGATGAAGATTTAAATCCGATGGATTGTTTTGTGCAAAAGTTGAAAAGCCTTAAAAATGTTGTCATTCAGTGGGTCAAGGTAAAAAAACAGAAGGATTGGGAGGAATACAGTGGTATTGAAGATCAAATTAGGTTACTCAGAGTTCAAAATTTTGATTTTTCCATTTTTGAAGAAGGTATAATGTTAATCAAATATTTAGAAAAGAAAAAAGAACAAATCTTAAAACAGGAAGAGATGGATTGGCACCTTAAAAGTAGGGCCTTGTGGATTGGCCTAGGAGACAATAACACTAGATTCTTCCACTCCTATGCCTCACATAGAAGGAACATAAATTCTATTTGGGAGCTTATTGATGATGATGGTGTTGTTGTTAAAGGTCAATCAAAGTTACAAAAGATGGCTAAAAAGTATTTTAGTGATGTCTTCAGGGATATAGGTCAAAGCTCATTAGAGGCACAGTTGAACATCATTAAACATTTTCCTAAATTTTTTGATGAGACAGAAGGGGCTGATATGGGAAAGTAGGTTACTCTGGATGAGATTGAGGAGGCTTTGAAGCAATTTGCAAAATAAAAAAAATTTGGCCCTGGTGGCTGGACTGTAGAAATTTTCCTTCATTTTTTTTTATATTATGGGTAAAGACTTGCTTCTTATGGTGGAGTAATCTAGAACTGGAGGATTTATCTAATCTGCTCTCAATTCAACATTCCTCGCATTGATTCCAAAAAGTAATAAACCAAAAAAAAATTCAGAGTTCAGGTCGATTGCTTTGTGCAACCTTGCATACAAAATAATTACTAAGATCATCTTAAATCACTTCCTATCTAAGCTTGCTCTAGATGGCGAAGACGGGATCCTCTTCTGGGAGGAATTTCTGGAAAACTCACAAAATGATTGTGGATCACAATATCTTTTTGGTTTGTAGTTCTTATGTTTATGGTATATTCCTCGAAAATATTGTCTTAGGTTGGACAATTATCTTTTTTGGATGTGATATGCCTTGGATTTAGATTGAGCTCAGCTTTTGAGTATTTTGATATAGACATTCAGTTATCAGACTGCTTATGAACAACTACGTATTTTTTTATTGATATATGAATATCAGAAGTACATTTTTTTCCTCTAAAATATATATATATATAGAAAAGATATTAAACTATATAAAATAAAAATAATAATCAATATCTATTATTATATATTATATTTTTTTATAATATAATGTTATGTTTTTATGAGTTATATATATAAAATGAAAAAGAAATTATTCAACACTAACATGTATCCCAAATAAGAAAAGAGGAGAGAGAAAAATAATATTTCGGTCTTTTTGCAATAACTTTCTCTCTTGAACTCAGAATTGGGTGCTCTTAGTACCATTGGGAAGGTCTTGGCAAGAGATACAACTTTTGTGTTTTGAGTTTTTTGAGATTCCACACTGGATGTTTTTTGTGGACATTATTTATGAGAGAAAAAACATCTTTTGAAATATTCCAAGAATCTTTCAAAATATACTTTTCTCCTAGAAATAATGAAATTCCCGCCCCGTAAAATAAGTATGAATTCTCGAAAAACTCAAAATATGAAAGTTATAGTTCTCGCAAATTCCTTTCCAATGCTACCAAGAGTGCCCAATTCTGATAATGGAAGTGAAGGTTATCATATTTCTCTCTCTCTCGAGTGCCCAATTTTGATAATGGAAGTGAAAGTTATCATATTCTCTCTCTCTCTCTCTCCCTCTCTCTCTCTCTCTCTCTCTCTCTCTCTCTCTCTCTCTCTCTCTCTCTCTCATTTTCTTATTTAAGATACATTTTGGCCTTTGGGGAGGCAGGCGTCGGGGGGGGGGGGGGGGTTCATTTTTTACCCAGAAGGAAAAAAAAGATACATTCTTTCATGTCGGGACTGGCCTCAGGACTAACAACCAAGATGATTGGGCTGCTTTAATGCAAGGAATAGAAACTATGGAAAAACTAAATATCAGAACCTTTCAAGCATATGGAGACTCCTGGATAACTATTGAGAAGATGCAGAACATTCAGATGGGTAATGAAGAATATGTTGGGAGAGCTCAAAAAAAATTCTTACTTTCATCTATGATGCCACGGAGATCCAATTATTTCAAATCAAGCGCCAGAACAATCAAGAAGCGGATAGGGAAGCTAAGAAAGGTTCTCCTCTAAAACAAGGAGACCTCTTGACAAACAATCGATGTCTTCTAACCAAATGGATCCCTTGCTTCCACTTATAATAATTTTCTCCCTTGGTACACCTCTTGGGAGGAATGATTGGCATGCCCCAAGGGAAAATCTAAGGAGGTACCTCACTCCCCTCATAACTCAAGTAAACATTAGAAATTGCTTAGCCCATGTTTCAAAGGTTGACAGATGTACAGGTGGAATATCGATTCACTCGTTTTTTGTGAGCATTTATAGCTTCTGGGTGAACATTTACACCCCTGTCACCCTTGTGCGTTGTGTTATGGATGTTTCCCATCTGATTGAATTTATGGAGGACAATCGATCAGAATTCTTGCATGCTTCACAAGTATACCTCTCTGGAAGGATCGAGAAGGGACTCAACTCTCGGCCTTTTCATTAATCCCAACATGTGAAGACTCCCCCCAGATGTCAAAAAGGAAAGAAGGGAAAGATTGATGTGGAAATCAGGCTGGAGGAAATGGAGACCACCATGCATGAAGAAATCCTAAGTGAAATGTCAAAGTAGACGAATATCACGATGGACTTCAAGAAAATGTTGCGGTGTGTTTATGAAATAGCTTTCGTAGTCTGTGATGAGAACAAGAAGACCTCAGTAGATATCTCAAATACCAGTTCGCATGTGGATGACATTGAATTCAGTGTTTGAGTTCAATCCGGCGAGATGGAGGAATTGATGCGCAGGGTGCTGAACCCGGAGACTCTTCATACCAGAAGGCATGAGGAAATCATGAGGGCCATCGAAAATATGAAATTTCAGCAACAGCAATAGTCCATCGAAAATAATGAAAGGGACTAGAACCGGTTCATGCAGTTGCAGGAGATGCTCAACAAAATCTAGAGGGACATGGTTGAGTGGAGCAGGGACAATAAGGACCCAATGTAGCAGGACAGGGTCTCCCCCATGGAAGAGGCTTCCGCAATTCAACCAGACGTTGTGGAAGAACAGTTTCAAGAATTATATCGATTGGCTACCCTTTTTGGATATATGTATTTTTTTTAAGTTTATGAGGGCAATATGTTAGAATCTACACAATAAAAGGCAATAGTATAGGTTTTGGACATTTTCACTATTTTGGACCTTTGGAAGAGCTGTTGAAGGACTGTAATTTTTTTACTTTTGCATGCTCAGCTCCCCTTCTAACTCTGCTAAGGATGGCTTATATGTAATTCTACTCTTTGTTTATATAAAAAATGTCTTTCTCGTTTCTATTAAAAATATGCAGGTGTTTAAATGTAGATTCGGTTGAATATGCATGGCACACAAGCAAGGTATAATTATCACTTTCAATATATCACTCGCCCAATACTTCGGTTGAATATGCATGGCATATAAGAAAGTGATATAAATATAACTATCATTTTCAATAGATCGCTCGCCCAATACTTCATACATAAGTCTACAACAAATTAATGGTTGACCACATTGTTTAATTGGAAAATATTATTGGAGTTTTGGGGAATCCAATTAAACACCTGCAGGACCGAACCAATCAATGGCTCGCATGCCCTTTGTATTTAGTGATGATTGATGTCTTTCAGATATTTGAAGGTTTGATGCATTCGTGACATTTGGCAACGATAGGTTTCATTAAAGAAGGGTATGGTATTTTTTACACGCAGTCCGCATGAGTTAATGTTGATGTATTTGTAACTTCGGAAGATATTCTTCTATGTATTACATTTGTACTTTATTGTATATCCAATAGAGATGTATTATTCCTCTGATTGGAAGTGTCTTCATTTGTATTTGCAAGTGTCACAAGTTACATTGTAAGTGTCGTCATTTGTATTGATGGGTTATTATACCACCAGTGTGGGTTCGGCCCTAATTAGGTCATGTGGTTGGGTTATTAGACTTGAGTAGCAAGTCGGCCCCAATGATTTATTGGCAGGTCAAGTCAGTGTATAAATAGAGAGGTTGTGTCTCTCATTTGATTCACTCACTCACTTCTCAAGCTCAGCGAGAAAGTGGTGCACTAGTGGAGGAGGAGGAGCATCTGCTAGAGACATCTTATTGGGTTTGATCCTTGTGATCTTGTACTGGGGCTTATCTTATCTCTGAGGAAGTTGCGGGGTTTTTCACCTTCTTGGTTTTCCCCGGTGAAACTCTGTGTCTCTTGTGTGCTTGCATTATTGTGTTTATGATTGATATGTTGTAGATATGATGTACATGTTATTCTCTTAGTGATCCTGAACGATAATGGAATGAAATTATCGAAAAATTAACATGGTATCAGAGCTGACCTAAAAAAGAAGGCACTATGCAGCTGCAGAAGCTAGGGCTTCTTAATATTTGGGTTTCTCTCCACATATCATCAAATTCAGGAGGCTAGATTGACTCTCCTTGGAAGGGTGCATCTTTCTGTCGAGACAGAATTCAATTATGAGCATTTTTAGTTTTTGACCTAAAAATTAGGGTTTCTGCAAAAATTGGAATTTCTGAAATCCGAGACCACGTCTGGAAGCTCCTCTGAAAAATCGAAGTTTAGAGCTTTGGATCGAACTTTTTGGTTGGGTGAAGCTCCGGGAAAATCAAACCCTAATTTAGGGTCCTGTCTAGTGAATCCGGAAGTTTCAAAAGCAATTTTGAGGGGTGAAAATTTGCAGATTTCAAATTCTGAGTATACCAGCTTGACTAGCTCAGCAAGGCGCATATTTCTATCCTTTCAGAAGTTTGAAATTCAAATTTTGAATTTTTAGGGTTTCTCCAACAAACCCTAATCCAGCTCCAGATCCAGTTTTCAGCAAATCAAGTGGTAAGACCTAAAAATTTATATTTCCATTTGAAGTACTCTCTAAGATGTCTCACCACACCAAGCTTGAGGATAAGCTTAATGGAGCTAATAACTTCCATCCATGGAAGTATATGATTGGGTTAATCCTAAAAGAGAATGATTTGGACACCTACATAAAAGAAGATGTTCCAGTTCCAGAGGGAGATGAGGCTAAGGCCTTACACAAGAAAGAATTGTTCAAGGCTAAGACAATCATTGATGATTCTATAAAAGACCATCTCATACCCCATGTGTCTTCCCTAAAGACACCTAAGGAGATGTTTGACTCTTTGACCAAGTTGTTTAAAGGAAAGAACATAAATCAGAAGATGACTCTGCAAAATCAATTGAAAGGGGTGAAGTACTAGAATGGAGAGACCATTAAATCCTACTTTACTAAGGTCTCTCAAGTCAAAGAACAACTTGAAGCTGTGTATGAAGTAGTGGAGAATGGAGAAATTTTCATGACTACATTGAATGGCCTACCTAGGTCATGGGACTTCTTCATCCAAGGTATTTGTGCAAGAAGGAAGTTGATCTCCTTCCGTAGACTATGGAAGGAATGTTCACAAGAAGAAGCAAGGCTTGTGGACTGAGAAGAAAAGATGGGCAATGAAGATCAAGCTCTCACAACACACACTAAGGGAAGTAAGTTCAAGAGGGAGAAATCTTATAACAAGAAACATCATCACTTTCATTAGAAGAAGAAAGATCTCTCCCGTGTTCGATGCTTCACTTGTGATGAGAAAGGACATTGCTGCTCAGAATGTCCCAAGAACAAAAGGGACACCCACAACAACAACTTCAACAAAAGGAATAAGAACAACAAGAAAAGATAGCATGCTCATGCTACTGAGGATGATGAACCTCCCAAGAAGAAGAAAACGGCAGAAAGTGAAGATTCTTCAAGTGAGGAAGAATATGTGTTGATCTCTGCTCTCATGGGTACTATCTCACATGGATGTGATGATTGGCTTATTGATAGTGGGGCTTCCAAACACATGACGGGATTTAAAGGATCCCTTATAGACCTATCTGAACATGAGTCACCCCATAAGGTGAAACTTGGGGATGACTATCAATATCCCATAAAAGGAAGTGGTGAAGCCTCCTACAAATTAGACTCTGGGAAGTCTTTAAAGATGCAAGATGTTCTATATGCACCTGGACTCAAGAAGAATCTTCTCTCCATATCATCTTTGGATGCAAAGGGAATGAGAGTTGCATTTGTGGATGGCCATGTACTCATGTGGCCAAAAGGTAAGACCATAGATGATGCAGTAGTGATTGGAGAGCAAGAGGGAGGATTGTACAAATTGAAGGGGCAACCTGAATATGCCATGGTACATGAATCCATGGAGCCAAGTGAACTTTGGCATAGAAGGCTTGCACATGTGCACTATAGACCACTACCAATTATAAGCAAAGTTGTAGAAGGTCTTCCTGAAATCCAGTCAAAGCATGAAGGTGTTTGCAAAGGATGTGCAAAAGGAAAGAACACAAAACAAGGCATAAGGAAGACTTGGATTTGTTTCTTGAAGAACAAAGATGAAGTATTCAGCAAATTCAAAGCCTTGATAGAAAACCACACTGAAAAGAAAATCAAGACTTTTAGATCCGACAATGGTGGAGAATTCACTTTAGAAGACTTCAAGAAGTTATGCAGTGATTCAAGGATTAAGAGGGAGTTGACCACTCCTTACAACCCACAACAGAATGGAGTTGCAGAAAGGAAGAACCTCTCATCCATTTTCAGCATTGGTTAAGATGCACACTATCAGAGACTCCAGTGGTTCCTGCAAGGAAGCAAAGATTGAGAGGGAGTCCACCCAACAAACAAACAAAGATAAGTATTTGAATTGGCATTTCTTGTATATCTGATTGTTTAAATAATATTGTTCAATGATGTATTTACTTATGTTCCTAAACTTAGGTTGTGTATTATGCATATTAGAATAACTGCATTAATGAACAGTATACTACTAATATGCATGTAATGGGTAAGTGGCCTATGGCATTGTACAACATTCCATTGCTACTTATCTAGAATGAAACCTCTTTACTGACATGTTGGGAGTAGTGCAAACTCTTAACAATGTTCTGGTAGAGATGGAAGGCATCTAGAAAGTTACGGGATATGGATAAATGTTGTATTGAAGCATTGGCTAAGATAATTGCATGACTGTATAACATATGCCCTTATGTGTAATACTTTGTTCTGTAAACTATGATAAGTTTCTAATCATGCAATTGAATTTGACTTGTAGGAAAGATAGTGTACAATCACCTACAAACGAAAAACTACAACATTTGTTCCAGCAACGAAGTTTAAAGAAATCTATCTATTGAATATATTGAAGAATCTGAAGTTCCCAGGACACAGGATGCAATAATGGAAGAATTCCATGATCAAGGAATACCAGTCGATCATGAAGAATGATGACCTGAAGTCTGTTGTGACTTCCAAGTGGATCTATAAGATCAAGCATGTTGTAGATGGTAGCATAGAGAAATACAAAGCGAGGTTTGTAGCTCGTGGCTTCTCCCAGAAAGAGGGAATAGATTATGAAGAGACTTTTGCACCTGTAGCCAGATACACTTCCATCAGATCAGTACTTGCTCTGGCTGTAGTGATGAAGTGGAAGATACACCAGATGGATGTCAAGACAGCTTTCTTGAATGGTGTAGTCGAAGAGGAAGTGTATGTGGAGCAGCCACTCGGGTTTGAGACACATGACAAGGAGACTTATGTGTGCAAATTGAAGAATGCCTTGTATGGATTGAAACAGGCACCCAGGACATGGCATGGCAGGATAGACAACTTCCTAATGAATTTGGGCTTTACCAAGAGTAAAGCGGATTCCAACCTTTACTACAAGGTTGAGGAAGGAAATCTTGTGATACTACTACTGTATGTGGATGACCTGTTTGTTACAGGTGAGGATGAGTTGATTGTTGACACCAAGAGGAAGCTTGATGACGAGTTCGAGATGAAGGACTTGGGGATGATGCATTACTTTCTAGGCATGGAGGTGTGGCAGAGTGCAAATGGAATCTTCCTTGGACAAGGGAAGTATGCAGTAGAGATCCTGAAGAGGTTCGGGATGATGGACTACAAGGCCATGGCCACACCTATGGCATCGAACCTGAAGCTTCTGTGTGATGCTTCATCTGAGCCGGTTGATGTCACTGTGTATCGTCGGATGATTGGGTCCTTGATGTACCTGACGAACACAAGACCAGATATTTGATTTGCGGTGAAAACATTGAGCCAGTTCCTGACGGATCCCAGAGGTGTTCACCTGGTTGTTGTAAAGCATATCCTGAGGTACCTGAAGGGTACAATTGATTATGGTCTCAAGTATGATGCGAATCAAAAGTTTAACCTGGAGTGTTATGTTGATTCAGATTGGGCAGGAAGTGCTGCAGATAGGAAGAGCACTTCAGGGTGTTGCTTCGGTATGGGATCAGGTGTGATCTCTTGGTTTAGCAGGAAGCAGTTCTGCGTAGCACTGAGTACAGCCAAAGCAGGGTATGTCGCAACTTGTTTGGCTAGTTGTGAGGCAGTATGGATTAGGAAGCTACTGTCTGAGTTATTTGATCTCCCGTTGGATGCTACCTGTATCTTTTGTGACAACCAGAGTTGTGTGAGGTTGTCTGAGAACCCGTTGTTTCATGACAGGTCGAAGCACATCGAGATCAAATATCACTATATCAAGGATATGGTGCAAAGAGGAGCAGTGAAGCTCTTGTATGTTGTGACGGATGAGCAGGTTGCAGATGTGTTGACGAAACCACTATCCAGAGTGAAGTTTGAGTACTTCAGAGAGAGGCTTGGTGTTCTTCAAATTGAAGACACTTCGAGGAAGAAGTGATGGGACACATTTACAGGAGCCATTCCAAGTATGGTGAGAGGAGGATCCTTCCCATGGCTGTGGATGTAAGCGCTGTGTGATGAGCATCAGGATGATGCTCCAATGAGTGCTTTGGATATGCATCAGGTGGATGCTTTGTATGATCAGCTGGATCATGTATATGTATATGCATCAAGTGGATGCTTTGTATGATCAATTGGATCATGTATATGTATGATTATCAGGACGATGCTCTGGATGACATGCATCAGGACGATGATCAGGATGATCATGTGTGATGAGGATTAGGATGATACTCTGGATGATATGCATCAGGACAATGCTATGATGATGATCAAGATGATCATGTACATCAGGATGATGTATGATGAGTATCAGGTTGATACTCTATGGCTGTGGACAGGTTGTGCATGTAGCATAGAAAAGATCCTGAGAGATCCTATAGTCTGAGCTAGGATACTCTTTCGAGGTTTTGCTACTAGAGAGGCATGTAATAAGTCCTGGCGATCCTATAGTCTGAGCTAGGATTCTCTTTAGATTTCTTGTAGGTTGCAAGACACTCTTTTAAGGTTTTGTGATAGTCAACATGTAAAAGATCCTATAGTTTGAGCTAGGTTTTGTTGACGCACGTAATAAGTCCTGAGGATTCCACAGTATGGCCAGTGATGATGAAGACCTACAGGTGGTGGGCCTACATCCAACATGAAAAAGGGCTGGCTCTGTAGAACTTCCTATGACGAGCAGAATTCAGAGATATCCCAGTGATCGAGATGTCGAGTACAGCAGCAGTGATGATGATGATGCTCCATGATCCGGTGATGATGATCCAGCTCCATAATTGAAGACTTGCGCCAATATGTATTGATGACCTGTGTTCATAATACCTTCCTATTTAAGAGGGAGTGTTGATGTATTTGTAACTTCAGAAGATATTCTTCTATGTATTACATTTGTACTTTATTGTATATCCAACAGAGATGTATTATTCCTCTGATTGGAAGTGTCGTCATTTGTATTTGCAAGTGTCGCAAGTTACATTGTAAGTGTCGTCATTTGTATTGATGGGTTATTAGACCACCAGTGTGGGGTCGGCCCTAGTTAGGTCATGTGTTTGGGTTATTAGACTTGAGTAGAAAGTCGGCCCCAGTGATTTATTGGCAGGTCAAGTCAGTGTATAAATAGAGAGGTTGTGTCTCTCATTTGATTCACTCACTCACTTCTCAAGCTGAGAGAGAAAGTGGCGCACTAGTGGAGGAGGAGGAGCATCTGCTAGAGACATCTTATTGGGTTTGATCCTTTTGATATTGTATTGGGGCTTATCTTATCTCTGAGGAAGTTGCGGGGTTTTTCACCTTCTTGGTTTTCCCCGGTGAAACTCTGTGTCTCTTGTGTGCTTGCATTATTGTGTTTATGATTGATATGCTGTAGATATGTTGTCGATGTTATTCTCTTAGTGATCCTGAATGATAATGGAATGAAATTATCAAAAAATTAACAGTTAACAGACGGCTACATAATAGTGAAAACAACCCACCAACAAACTAGAACATTCATAGATCACAACGTCAAATGCCAACAAGTAACTGAATTATTTCTCCAAGAGTTCCAAAAAAGGCAAAGAATGAAGAAGTAGCTTACCAGATGACTCGTCAATTTATGTTAATGTTTTATGAGTAAAATTAAAGCAAATTTGGGGTCGAAAATGGGTCTTTTAAGGAAACAACCAAAAAAACATGTCACACTACAAATATGCTTAAAATAACAAAAAAAACATGTCACATTACAAATATTTCATGTCACACTAAGTTAAAGGTGTTATATAATGAAGGTCAACCTATATTGTCTCATTAATAGAAGTTGACAAGTATGTTGAGTTAAGAGATGAGGGTTGAAAATATTAATGAAAGGTTTAGATTCTTGTGCACACATAATAAATGATATAGTGGTAAAAAAAATTAATTTATATTATAATTTTTTTTTTTAAATTTATAAATGCACCACTACTCTTTTTTATATATTTAATCAAATTTAAAACTAAAATTAAATAAAAAATAATAATTACAATAATATTAAAAATTAAAAATCACTATTATTATTATGTTATATAAATTTTATATTAAAATTTTTATATATATAACTAAAATTTCAGACCACTCACCTATTTTCCTCCAATTAGATAGGATTATTCCTAATTTAAAATATCCCTTTAAATTTAATATTTCCCGGATGTTAGATGAGGACTTTTGTTCTCTTGTTAGAGGAACCTGGAAAAGTTGGGGTTTGGATGAAGATTTAAATCCGATGGATTGTTTAGTTCAAAAGTTGAAAAGCATTAAAAATGTTGTCATTCAGTGGGTGAAGGTGAAAAAACAGAAGGATTGGGAGGAATACAGTAGTATTGAAGATCAAATTAGGTTGCTCAAAGTTCAAAATTTTGATTTTTCCATTTCTGAAGAAGGTATAATGTTAATCAAATATTTAGAAAAGAAAAAAGAACAAATCTTAAAATAGGAAGAGATGGATTGGCGCCTTACAAGTAGGGCCTTGTGGATTGGCCTAGGAGTCAATAACACTAGATTCTTCCACTCATATGCCTCACACAGAAGGAACACAAATTCTATTTGGGAGCTTATTCATGATGATGGTGTTGTTGTTAAAGGTCAATCAAAGTTACAAAAGATGGTTAAAAATTATTTTAGTGATGTCTTCAAGGATACAGGTCAAAGCTCACTTGAGGCACAGTTGAACATCTTTAAACATTTTCCTAAATTTTTTGATGAGACAAAAGGGGCTGATATGGGAAAGCAGGTTACTCTGAATGAGATTGAGGAGGCTTTGAAGCAATTTGCAAAAGAAAAAATGTATGGCCCTGATGGCTAGACTGTAGAACTTTTCCTTCATTTTTTTGATATTATGGATAAAGACTTGCTTTCTATGGTTGAGTAATCTAGAACTGAAGGATTTGTCTCATGTTCTCTCAATTCAACACTCTTCACCTTGGTTCCAAAAAGTAATAAACCAAAAAAAATTTCAGAGTTGAGGCCGATTGCTTTGTGCAACCTTGCATACAAAATAAATACTAAGATCATCTTAAAGCCCTTCCTGTCAAAACATATGTCCTTATAACAATATGGCTTTCTGCATGATAGGAAGATGTTGGATGCCATGGGTATTACACAAGAAGTTATTCACTCTATTAAACAGAAGAATTTGAAGGGACTTTTGCTAAAGATGGATTTGGAAATATCCTACAATAGAGTTGACTGGGTTTATTTAAGATTGATTGTCATATAGATTGGCCTTCCCCTTGTTGTAACTAACTGGATCATGGCATGTGTATCATCAAGACAATTTGTTGTTTTGGTGAATGGTGCACCTTCTGAATTCTTTAAGAGTCCTACAGGTATCATGCAAGGTTGTCCTCTATCTCCATTGCTATTTCTGCTAATCATAGAAGGTTTAAGTAGGCTTATATTGAATGCAAAATCTATAGGAAAAATCAAAGGTGTTAAAATTACAGCTGTTGTCTTTATTACTCATCTACTTTTTGTTGATGATGTTATGTTATTTGGTATCGACTATGTTGAGGAATGGAAATGTTATTTGGAGATCGTCAATTTATTTTGCAAATCTCCAGGTATGAAAGTGAGTGTGAATAAGTCAAGCTTCTTTCACCAGAAGCAATCTGGAAGAAGGTTTCAAGTATTTAGGTTATTTCTTGAAGCGTAATGGATACAGAGTACAGGATTGGTCCTGGATGGTTGAAAATTTTGAAAGGAAAATTAAACAGTGGACCTACAGACTACTTTCAATTGGTGGAAGACTTACATTGATTAAAGCAGTCCTTGTCAGTATACCGGTATATTCGTTTTCATTATCTCAGGTTCCCTTATCAGTTATTAATTATATGAGGAATATCATCTTCAATTTTCTTTGGACTGGGGGGTCACACAAAGGAAAACTTATTATGGCTAGTTGGGAAAAGCTATCGATGCCAAAGGAGTGGGGAGGATGGGGCATAAAAAATTTAATATTCTTCAGTATTGCTTTAAGATTAAAGAGTTTATGGCGTGGATTATTTGGGGAAAATCTTTGGACTACTGTTTTGCATGGAAAGTATATAAAGTTGAACCTTATCTTCAGGAATCCTAAGAAAAATGTGAGGAATTCCTCTCGTGTTTGGACAGGATTTCTCAAAACTTATCAATGGCTTGGAAAAGATGTCACTTGGAGAATGGGAAATGGTAAGGAGGTAATAGTTGGCATAGATCCAATCCTTGGTTTCGGTGAAAAAATTTCAGCTTTCTCCATACCTACTGGAGTATTTGGCTAAGATTGGGTACATTACTCTTGCACATATTATAAAACCTAAAAGGATAAATCAAGAAAATTCTTATTGGTGTACTGCAAAAGATCTGAGAATTAGTGGTGTTTGGGCTAGTGAATGAGAGGATTATATCACTAGACTCAACTCTTCTAGTTGCAGATTAAGTGATTTGAATGACACACTTATTTGGCTCTCTAATCCTATGACAGGTATAATTACTGCTAAATTAGCTTACAAAGCTATTGTTCAAGAAGGTAATTATATTGTTCAGAATTGGTGGTATAAGGTACTTTGGGAATGGAAAAATCCTTAAAAAATGAAATGTTTCATGTGGTTTGCTTTACAAAATTGTCTGAAACTTGGGACAATTTATTAAAGAGAGGTTGGTGTGGACCAAGTATATGTCCCCTCTACAAATACGACTCGAAGTCTGTTGATCACATTCTGGTCAGCTGCAATTTTACTACAAAAATCTAGAATAAGGTTTGTTCTTCACTCAAAATAGCATAGGTTTGGGGGAGATCAAAATTTGATCAGAACTGCTATCAGTGGCATAAATATTGCATAGATTTCAATACACTTCCTGCGTTCATTTCATGGAAAATATGGAAGGTTAGGAATGATTGTGTTTTTTAGGAACATTTACAGGATATTGATGTCATTTGTATACAAATTATAAACCTAGCCAGAGAATATAAAATAGAAGAGAAAAAATATTGCACACTGAGAATTGCAAAATTAATACATCATCTTAAGGGAGCGGTTGGATATTTTGATGGGGCAGCTAAGGATGGACTCTGCGCGACAGGCGCAGTCTTACAACTTAATGAAACACACAGGTACACATTTAGATTACAATGTGGTACTGGAACAAATACGAAGGCTGAGTTTCTTACAATGTGGTGTCTGTGCAAAATGGCTTCCATATTTGGTATTGTCACACTTGTGGTATTTGGGGACTCTAGAGTAACCATAAAATGTGTGATATTCTATAGTTTAGATCACTCACCTTGAACAAACCTCACAAATATCACTCATGAATTGCAGAGAAGAAGAAGAAGAATTGAATCAGTATTCACACATTAACTCAGAAATGGTAAAATCTGTTGTATAATCATACATCAGCTGTAAGCTGGCACTCTAATATGAATACAATCAAATGAATTTGAATACACCTAAGGTCATTTGAATTCTCCTCTAGGTTTGGCTTGGACATCATTGGAGACATCACCCAATCAGTGGTAGTAGTCACAAATAGTCAAATATCAGTCAAACGAGTCTAATTGAGTCTAACGGATGCATGTGGCACTAATCTAGGGAAGGAGACTCCAAGGTGGGCGCATGAGAGACTATCAGTAGTCAAGTGGCACACTGATACAAACAACTGGAAGCTACGGGCAGTTAACCTGAGCAATCAATGCATAAACTGTGCAATCAATGCAAGAACTGATTGTTGGAATCCAAGAGTGTGTAGTAGGGCACATCTGTCATCCAGATGAGGAAAACAAGATGCATTAGGTAGGTAGGAGGGCTACTGAGGGCTAAAAACAGGCTCCAGGAAGATGAATATGAGCTCTAGGTGCTGGGGATACTACCATGTTGATGACTAGATGCATGCAAAGCATGCAAATACATAAATGATGGTGAGAATATTCCAACACCCCCCTCGCAAGTCAGACTATGAGGAAACACATAACTGAAAACTAGTAGGGCCCTAGTAACTGAGACCAAAGGTCACCCCATACAACAATCTAAATAAATAAAGTGAGGAAAGAGGGAAAACCTAGTGGGAAGAAATCCCCCCCTCAAGATAGATTGTAGAATGTAATCAATCATGTACATCACTCACTCGAAAAGGTAAGTGGACTTCTCCATCGAAGAAGGATCTATTGGCAAGAAATGGATCAATGTGAGAAGGATGAAACCTTCCATTCTGAAAATCATATTTGGTTCTCCTCGGATCAAGTGGATCTCCAACAAGATCTCTAACATATCTAAGAGTAGTGGTTTCCCATCTAGGAAGAGGAGGATCATCAAGTGCAAGATCATAAGGTTCTTGTGGATTTGGATCTTCCATTCGCTCATCTTCATTGTCAGGTGTTAGATATTTAGGTTCTTGTGGATTTGGATCTAGCATTCTCTCTTCATCACTTTCACTTTCAGATTCAGAATATGAACTCTCATGAGATGAAGCTTCGCTCTCTCTCTCATCAAGCAATGGTGGCGTGGTAGGAAATATCTCTTGCTCAACAGGATGAGCATCTTGCAATGGCCATTCCTCAAACTGTACACTCCTATCAAGGAATGTTGTCATAGTAGAAGGATCAAGAAGCTTGTAGGCCTTTGCACTCAATGCATAACCCACCAGTATACACTCTCTACTCTGTGGAACTAGGGTTCTCCTTTTCTCTGTTGGAATCCTTTCCCATGCTCTAGAACCAAACACTCTGAGATGGGATACATCAGGTTTGTAACCCATCCATTATTCAAAAGGAGTCATATTTTTTAGTCCTTTGTGGGGGAATTTGTTCTAAAGGTAGGCATCACAGTTGATTCCTTCTACCCAAAGACTAAGGTGAAACCCTTTCGACTTTAACATGCAGGTTTCCATCTCTTTTAATGTCATGTTCTTTCACTCTGCAACACCATTCTGTTGTGGTGTGTATGGAACATTATGTTGCATCTCTATCCTTCAGCAACACAAAAGGATTGGAAGTCATTCTTCACGTACTCTCCTCCATTATCAGTGTGGAGGGCCTTTATATTTCTGTCTGAAAAATTTTCTACAGAAGACTTGAAAAACTTAAAGTATCCAAACACTTTTGATTTTAATCTGAGAAAGTATACCCATGTAAATCTTGAATAATCATTAATAAAAGTAAGAATATACCTTGCCTTGTTCAAAGACAGATCTGGAAATGGCCTTGAAACATCACTATGAATCAAATATAGAGGTTGAGAGGCTCTCCTTGCCTTTCCTTTCTCAAACTTCTTTTTTGGATGTTGTCCCATCAAGCAACCCTTACAGTTTCCCTTGGAAAACTTGATATTGGGTAGTCCTTCAACCATCTCTTGAGTGTGCATATCTTGCAGGTACTTCTAGTTGAGATTCCCAAATCTTTCATGCCACAATCTACTCTCTTCATTTGCATGTGTGTGAAGAGTAGACTATTTGGAGAAGGGTAGGAAGTGAGAAAACTAAGAGAGTTTCGACTTGTGATTAGCAAAACCTTTTGCTATGATATTTCCAGTTTGCATATCCTGGATTTCAACCTCATTTGGAGTGAATATCACCTTCTTTGGTAGTCCGGTGTGGGTAATCCGGTAGACTAAAAGTAGATTGGTAGTAAGTGTAGGAACATAGAGTACATATGAGAAGTATCCGTGCTCAAGGTTGATCCTTCCAATCCCCTTAGAGGAGACTTCAGAATCATTCCCCAACATGATTGAAGGGCCAATAGTGCATTCGAAACTAGAAAAGAGATCTTTGGAGGAATACACGTGTCTCGATGCTCCTGAATCAATGATGAAGGAGGACTCTCTTGATGCACCTTCCATGAGAGCATGGCATCTCTCCTTGTCCTCAGATATTGAAGATTCAACTTCTTTCCTCCTAGCACTTGCGGGTACTGGAAGGTTTTTGTTTTCAAGTAGTTTAGCCATTAGATCTATTGTCTTCTTCATGTAGCTGCTCTCAGGATGGAATCCTCTATTACAGTAAGTGCATTTGGATTTCTCCTTGTGAGATTGCTTTCCTTTCTTGGAATTTGAAGCCCATTTTGACTGATAGGGAGCCTCTCTTGCCTTCTGCTCATTCGACTTTCTTTCTTTATCTTTTTGCTTTCCTTTTCCATTATCTCTCTTCCCTTCAGCAGCTGTAAGTGCTGAATCCAATCTTGGGTTGATCACTCCCATGTGGAACAACTTTTCCTCCTCTTGTGTGAGAGACTGGATGAATGTTTCAAGAAAGGGAAACTACCATTTTGGAATGGATAGCTTCGCTGACTGGAAGGTGGAGACAAAAACTGAGTAATCAGGACCCAATTTTGACAGAATATATATGACTAGTTGCTTCTCTTCTTTCTCTATTCCATATGTCTTCAACTTCGAAATCAGATTTTTGAACTTGGTGAAGAACTCTTTGATTGATTCGAAACTGCTGGGGCTCAGGGAGATAAGCTCATTTTCCAATTTGTGACCCTTCAAATCACCTTTCTGCCCAAAGAGAGTTTCGAGCTTGTTCCAAACCTCCAATGGATTTTTGAGATCAATGACATGAAAATGTAGATCATCGAAAATACTGAGGAGGAGCAGTCCAACTGCTTCATCAAGTTTATCAATATAATTTTATTTCTCAACTGCACCAGTGGGTTCGACTATTGTGCCATTCAACACTCTAGAAAGGATTTTGGACTTCATGAAGATGTCCATCTTGGCTTTCTATTCAAAATAGTTGAAGGAGGTGAGTTTTAGATCCATGGTAGTTATTGAAGTCGAATTGAAGATGAATTCGAATGATGAAATAAACCTGCAAAACAAATGAAATTTTTTATGGAGATTTGCTGCAAATCTAAAGAAAATTAATTTAGGACAGTGAGCACATGTGACTGGATCCTTCACACCTAGCTAGACCTCACTGGATTGCTCCAATGAATTCAATGCAATGGCACCAGGATTTGCTATGGAAATCTAGAGGCTTCTAGTGCTCAACTGAAAAACAGTTGCTCAGTAAACTGCTGCAACTCGAATAGTTGTATCAAATCTGATACCATGTGATATTCTACAGGGTAGATCACTCAGCTTGAACAAATCTCACAAATATCACTCATGAATTTCATAGAAGAAGAAGAAGAATTGAATCAGTATTCACACATTAACTCGGAAATGGTAAAATATGTTATATAATCATACATTAGCTGTAAGCTGGAACTCTAATATGAATACAATCAAATGAATTCGAATACACTTGAGGCCATTCGAATTCTCCTCAATGTGTGGCTTGGAAAGCATTAGAGACATCACCCAATCAGTGGTAGTAGTCACAAATAGTCAAATATTAGTCAAATCAGTCTAACTAAGTCTAATTGATGCATGTGGCACTAATCTAGGGAAGGGAACTCCAAGGTGGGTGCATGAGAGACTGTCAGTAGTCAAGTGGCACTCTAATACAGACAACTGGAAGCTACAGGCAGTTAAACTGAGCAATCAATGCATGAATTGTGCAATCAATGGAAGAACTGACTATTGGAATCCAAGATTGTGTAGTAGGGCGCATTTGTCATCCAGATGAGGAAAACAAGGCGCGCTAGGTAGGTAGGAGGGATACCGAGGGATAAAAACAGGATCCAGGGGGCTGAATATGAGCTCTAGGTGCTGGGGAGACTATAATGTCGACGATTGGATGCATTCAGTATGCATGCAAATACATAAATGATGGTGAGAATATTCCAACAAAATGGGAAAAAGGCGAATATAATCGGAATGTATTGTCTTTAACTCATTGGTGCAATAGAATACATGAAATCTTGAAGAACCTCACACAGATCAATTTCAACCATATCTTTAGAGAACAAAACTAGTTGGCAGAGAGCTTGTCTAAGCTTTCTCTAGATGGCAAAGAAGGGATCCTCTTATGGGAGGAATTTCTAGAAAACTCATAGAATGATTGTGGATCACAATATATTTTTGGTTTGTAGTTCTTATGTTTGTGGTATATTTCTGGAAAATATTGTCTTAGGTTGGACAATTATCTTTTTTGGATGTGATATGCCTTGGATTTAGATTGAGCTCAACTTTTGAATATTTTGATATAGACAGTCAATTATCAGACTGTTTATGAACAACTATGTACTTTTTTATTCATATATGAATAGCGGAAGTACGTTTTTTTTTCCCTCTGAAAAAATATATAGATAGATAGATAGATATATTAAACTATATAAAATAAAACTAATAATCAATATCTATCATTATATATTATATAAATTTTTATAATATAATGTTGTGTTTTTATGAGTTATATATATATAATGAAGAAGAAATTTTTCAACACTAACACGTATCCTAAATAAGAAAAGACGAGAGAGAGAAAAATAATCTTTCGGTATTTT
The DNA here is from genome assembly GCA_027924585.1 of Larix kaempferi. NCBI lineage: Eukaryota > Viridiplantae > Streptophyta > Pinopsida > Pinales > Pinaceae > Larix > Larix kaempferi. The sequence continues at coordinate 9,849,643 of BSBM01000109.1, forward strand.
TGCAATAACTCTCTCTGTAGGACTCGGAATTGGGTTCTCTTGGTACCATTGGGAAGGTCTTGGCGAGAGATACAACTTTTGTGTTTTGAGTTTTTTGAGATTCTGCACTAGTTTTTCTTGGTGGAAATTATTTATGAGAGAAAAAACATCTTTTGAAAGATTCCATGAATCTTTCAAAATATACTTTTCTCCTAGAAATAATGAAATTCCCACCCCGTAAAATAGGTATGAAATATCGAAAAACTCAAAATATGAAAGTTGTATTTCTCAGAAATACCTTTCCAATGATACCAAGAGATCCCAATTCCAATATTGGAAACGAAATTTATCGCAAAAATACCGAAATATTTTTATCTCTTTCTCTCTCTCTTGTTTTCTTATTTAGGATACATTTTGGCCTTTGGGGAGGCAGGAGCTAGGGGGGAGGGGGTGATTTTTGACCTAGAAGAAAAAAAAGATACATTCTTTCACGTCGGGACTGGGCGCCAGGACTAACAACCAGGATGAATGGGTTGCTTTAATGCAAGGAATAGAAACTATGGCAGAACTAAATATCATAACCTTCAAGTATATGAAGACTCCTGGATAACTATTCAGAAGATGCAGAAAATCCAGATGGGTAAGGAATAAGATGTTGGGAGAGCTCAAAAAAGAATTCTTACTTTCATTTGTGACACCACAAAGATCCAATTATTTCATATCAAGCGCCAAAACAATCAAGAAGCGGATAGGGAAGGTAACAAAGGTTCTCATCTAAAACAAGGAGACCTCTTGACAAACAATCGATGTCTTCTGACCAAACGGACCCCTTGCTTCCACTTATAAGAATTTTCTCCCTTGGTACACGTCTTGGGAGGAATGCTTGGCATGCCCTTTGGGAAAATCTAAGGAGGGACCTCGCTCCCCTCACAACTCAAGTACACATTAGAAATTGCTTAGACCATGTTTCAATATTTGATGGATGGACATGTGGAATCTCGATTCACTCGTTTTTTGTGAGCATTTATAGCTTTTGGGTGAACATTTACACCCTGGTCACCCATGTGCGTTGTGTTATGGATTTTTCCCATCTGATTGCATTTATGGAGGACAATCGGTCAGACTGCTTGCATGCTTCATAGGTATACATCTCCGGAAGGATCGAGAAGGGACTCAACTCTCGGCCTTTTCATGAATCCTAACATGTGAAGACTCCCCGTAGATGTCAAAAAGGAAAGAATGGAAAGATTGATGTGGAAAGCAAGCTGGAGGAAATGGAGACCACCATGCAGTAAGAAATCCTGAGCAAAATGTCAAAGTAAAAGAATATCACGATGGACTTCAAGAAAATGTTGCGGTGTGTTTATGAAATAGCTTCGGTAGTCTGTGATCAGAACAAGAAGACCTCAGTAGATATCTCAAATACCAGTTCGGATGACATTGAAGTCAGTGTTTGAGTTCAATCCGGCGAGATGGAGGAATTGATGCGCAGGGTGTTGAACCGGGAGACTCTTCATACCAGAAGGCACGAGGAAATCATGAGGGCCATAAAAAATCTGTAATTTCAACAACAGCAACAGTCCATGGAAAAAAATTAAAGGGACGAGAACCGGTTCGTGCAGTTGCAAGAGATGCTCAACGAAATCCAGAGGGACATGGTCGGGTGGAGTAGGGACAATAATGACACAATGTAGCAGGACAGGGTCTCCCCCATGGAGAGGCTTCCACAATTCAGCCAGGCATTGTGGAAGAATAGTTTCAAGAATGATATCCATTGGCTACCCTTTTTTATATATGTATTTTTGTTTAAGTTTATGTGGGCAATATGTTAGAATCTACACAATAAAAGGCAATAGTATAGGTTTTGGACATTTTCACTATTTTGGACCTTTGGAAGAGTTGTTGAAGGACTATGATTTGTTTACTTCTATATGCTCATCTCCCCTTCTGACTCTGCTAAGGATGGATTATATGTAATTCTACTCTTTGTTTATATAAAAATTCTCTTTCTCGTTTCTATTAAAAAAAGATGCATTTTGGCCTTGGTAGTTTCTTATCAAGGTATAAGCTACTAATCCATTTTCATTTTCAACCTAAAAGAAAGTTTTTAATTCAAATTAATTATTCTTTTTAATTCTTATGGAAGGCGGTAAGAGCATATTAATATGATTTATGATTATTTAGTAATAATATTTTGTGTTAGTTAGGGTTGGCGGGTGTGGGGGGGGGGTACTCTTTGACCCCGGAGGAATAAGGAAGCAACTATTCTTGGGGTCTTAGAGAGACATCTAATAATAAAGCAGAATCTATGGCTCTTTGGCAAGGGTTAAAGTTAGCATTACAGAGCAACATAAGTCACGTGTTGATCCTTGGAGATTATGTGATAGTAATTCGTTATTTCATATCCCAAAAACCTCCAATAGATGGGCTAATCTCTAGAGCAATTCGGAGAATCTCTCAATTATTAACAGAGTTCAAAGTGATAAAATCTTACCATGTTTTTAGAAGCTTAAATACTCAAGCCGATTCATATGCTAATATATCTTATAATCTTGACAAAAGAACATTGTTTATAAATGATGTGGATTTAGGCCTATGCAATATCCCATAACCCTCTATAACCTTAATGATAAATTTACAACATTATAAGGTTTTTTAGAGTTGATTTGGACCAAATTCGTTTATTCTCCTCTATAGTTGCATCCAAGATAATGTGTAATATCAAGACAAGGTTAATTAATTATGTGGTAAATGATTTTGGGATTGTTCGTGAGAGAAGGCAGATCCTGGATTTTCATTAGTCAAACTACATTATGACGTCAGTATGGGGTGGTCTGTATTAGGATATAGATAGATCTAGATTCCATGGAACTCATATTAAGCGGAATTGGAACCCTTTGGAGTGCAATTGGTCATCAACACAGTTGAAAGCACTGAAGATTAGTGGCTTTTGTGTTTGTCATCTTCTTTTGGGCGATATTGATGTAGGATTTTGCCAAGATTATAAGAAACTTGATGTATGTTTACTTTACACAAAGGTAATGGATGAGGGAATCTCCATTGTTGAAGATGGCCAAAATTATTTGTTTTACGTTGTCTTTACCTATGATATTTGGGCTCTTGTTTTGGTCCTAAACATTGTTGAATCATTGTTTGATAGCTTAAATGCTTGTCAAATTAATTATTTTGATTTTCCAATCACTCCTAGTCTAGGATGTTTGATGTATGGGGAGAAAGATGATAGTTCTATTGATGATGGTCGAATTTTGGTTTTTATAAGCTGCTTCAGTGCTCTCTGAAATTTGCTCTCAGTGTTGGATTATATAAAGCCATTGTTGGGTAGAGACAGTAGATGTTTGAATGAATACATTGTTTGCTATATTGAAATTGTGACAAGGATCACCCTGTGTAGAAGTTTAGACTTTTCTTATTTGGCTCGGATTTTGAATGCTTATTGCTATGATTGTATTGAAGTGAAGATTAGTGTTGAAATCTTTAGCCCTTTTAGAACTGGTAATTCTATTGGTGTCACAAATTGTAACCCTATTAAGAAGCAGGTTCGTGTTGTTTGTTGTTATACGCTTTTAGGAAGTGGTGTTGAAGAGTATTAGTTTGGAGGTCCTAGTATTTTCCAATGGGTGAAACATTCTGAATATATTTCTCAGTTCTCTCCGCTTATTGGTTCTAAGGGAAACTTTGATTATGTTTTCCTTGAATATGTTGATACTTTTCAAGTTCTTCATTCTGTTGACAATACTTTGAAGATAGGTAAAGAAACTATGAAAAATAAACACCCTAGAGAAAATAAGGACACCTGTGATATCAGTGATATGATTTTGATGAATCCTGTGAAGAGACAAAAGACTTGGGAAAAACACTACGACAGAGACCAGTTAATGCACCATATCACTCAAGACTTTCTTGAAACTCAACTTAAGCAAATGTGAATGTGTATGTTAGATGCTGAGATTGAAATCAAGTTTTGGAAGAAGAAATACAAGAAATTGGAGCTAGTCATATTGAATTACAGGGTAAATTTTAGGAGTACGATATTTTTCAGCCACACAACATCACCAAGGAATTTATTGTTGATTATCTGAATGTTGGGACAATTGATGAAGATGAGAAAAGTTTTGAAGAGGATACCTCTTTAACCTCTTCTCCTTTGAAGACCGATTAGCACAGTTTGAATTAATGCATAAGGATGACGGGACTTCCACTTTTTTTCCTTTTTGTAATGCAGATCAAATGCATTTTGATTTTAGGTACTTTATTTAGAATATACACCAAAAAGATCTACAGTATCAGATGGTAATTGAAAGAATGTTTGTATCTATTAAAAAATATTGTTGTAAGCATGAGAGAACTTCTTGAACTAGTTTTGCTCAGTTCCTATAGAGCAAGTTTTGTAACCAAAGGTCTTTCGGTCCGATCGAGACCTCCTTTTTTGATGATATAAAAAAGTACCTATTTTTGCTTTAAAAAAATGTGTTAGTGTTTAGTATTTAAATGTTTTAATTATTTGAGGATGTAGTATTTAAATGTTAATATTTGGTTGAGCTTTGATCTTTAATTCTTTTAGATGCAGAAACTTGAAACTCTGAGACAATTCAATCACATGAAATTCATACAACCATAATACAAGATATACCCTAGGGAAAATCCTCAAAACAATGAGAACAAAAAAACCCAGCAACTCTTCTCAGTATAATATAATGGATAGCAGAGAATGTCTTTCTTTTACAACATAGCAGATTGCTTTTGGAATATAAGATATCACCAAAACACTCTTGGTGAAGATACGTAAGCAATAGAGAAGAGAGATCAATCAGATGTGTTTTCCAATGTGCTCATAACATCAATATATAACAAAAATCATTGCCATGCAAGGAATAGTGAATCAATGCATGAAGGATAAGCCTCCCATGCAAACCATAGCGAGTTATCTTCTTGAATAGTTGCAGTGCACTTCTAGTTTCTTCAATCATGCACCATCAATGCGCCATGCGCTTCTTCCTTAACTTGAAATCATGATTAACTGACTTTGGGGTGAAATCGCCTCATAACTGATGTAGGAGCACTTAGTTAACAAGCTAACATAAGTGTCATCATGCAATAGGATCAACTTTAGTGTTGTAACTTAAGTGTCGTCTTTTAATTTTTAGTTTAACTAAAGTGTCGTCATGCAAAACACTTTAGTTAACTAATTCATTTTTTTAACACTTTAGTTAACTTTTCTTAACTGAAAATCATGTTCATTGATTTTACTGAAGTTATCACTAAGTTATCCTTTAGTTAATTGATTGCATATCTTTAATTGATGCTTTAACTGAAGCATTGATTGAGGCATACATTGTTACTTAACCGAAGCTTTAACAATTCGAGTTCTCTTTAATTAGTTGAAGTGTCTGCATGGGCAATTTTGAATTCTCTTGATCTCTATGCTTTATCTTTTATTTCTTTATATTTTATTACATGGTCAATATGTGCTAACTTTAATTATCTATCACATTACATTATACTAAGAATAATTATCGGATGTTGTGATCATATTATATTATTCCGGACCAAATGATCATATGCAAAAGTAATTCACTTTAGAGGTGATCAATCTATGAAGGAGACTTAATAGCAACTAGTGATCATGGTTAATAATACATCACACAACATTAAATTCTTTTTACAACTAAATCATGACCTTTATACGGAAGGTCCACCTCTATACAGGAGGTCCTTCCAATGGATACCTTTATACAGAAGGTTCACATGAGAATCATGACTTGACACACAAGTCCGGAGCCTTATCTAGCAAGACTTTGCAACATCATTACTTTGATCAATTACCTCTATACGGGAGGAATAACCTTTACACGGAAGGAAATCAAAGTGCTCACCTCTATACGGGAGGATCAATCTTGGCTACAGAAGATTGGTTTGGAGAATGTCTCCTGATGTTGTACATTTAACACTCCCTCTCAGTGAGGGAGGCATTCCCTGCCATACCAAGCTTGTCTTGGAAATACCTGAACTTCGTTACTGAAAAAGGATTTGTTAACACATTTGCAATCTGCTCATCAGTAGCAATGTACTGAAATTTAACTATACCTTTCTAGACCATGTATCGGATGAAGTGATACTTCATTTCAATGTGCTTCAACTTGTCATGAAACACTGGGTTTTTAGAAAGCTTGATGTAACTATGATTGTCACATCTAATAACTATAGGCTCAAGCTTTTCACCGAACAACCCTGCAAGTAGATTTTTGAGCCACACTACTTCTCGAAAGGAAACACTAGCAGTTATATATTCTGATTATGTAGTGCTCTGGGATACGGAGCCCTGCTTCCTACTGGAACAAGATATTATAGCTGATCCTAGGCTATAACAGTATCCAGATGTACTCTTATGGTCCACAATGTTTACTCCCAAGTCTGAGTCTGTATAACCAAGTAACATGACTCCTCCACTGGAAGCATATCTGAGTCCATATGAAATTGTACCTTGAAGGTACCTAAGCACATGCTTAGCATCTATCTAGTGTTTGTGTTTTGGATCAAACATAAATTGACTCATAACACTCATAGCATAACATACATCAGGCCTCGAATGTATCAAGTACATTAGCGAGCCTATAAGTTGTCTATACAAAGTGGGATCTACTGGATCTAATCCTAAGCCTGACTCATGAAGTTTCCTCAAATTGGAAACCATCGATGTAGTCATAGATTTGCAATCTATCAAGCCAAGGCTACATAATGTATCCACAGTGTACTTCCATTGAGATAGAAAAATTTCATCTTTTCTTTACTAGATCTCAAGGCCAAGAAAGTAGTGCATCGGACCTGATTCCTTCATCTCGAACTCTGACGTGAGCTCCCTCTTGCACCAAGCATTCAAATGTTCCTCTCTAGTGAGAAACAAATCATCAACATACATAACCAATATCAACGGTTGGTTCTTCACTACTTTGAAGTACAAATTTGGACCAGCTTCTGCCTTACAAAAACCTAGTTTTTGAAGGTAGCTATAAATTCTGGAGTATCAATCCATGGCGGCTTGCTTAAGCCCCTATAGAGATTTATTTAGCTTGCAAACATGGGACTCCTTCCCATGCACCGCAAATCCTTCTGGATGTTGCATATACACCTCTTCCTCAACCTCACCATTTAGGAAGGTTGTCTTTGTTAACACCTAAAAAGTGCTCACTAGCTCATTCCCTTACTCACATGACCCATTTGTCCACTTTTCCACCATCTGAGCCTCTGAAACCAACAAAAGGTCACCAAAAGACCTTAGTACGCCCCTTTTTCCATTAAAAAAGATTATTTTTCCCAAAAAAGCATAAAAAACCCTCAAAAAGGGTCCAAATTCCCAAAAATATTAAAAAGGGAATTAAAATATTATTTTTTATTCAAAAAAGGAAAAAGGAGGGAAAAGCACCTAAACCATGTTGGTCAATACCATTTGGTTTCCACAAAACCACAAATGGTATTTCCCACCACCAAAACCTATAAAAAGGTGGTAGGGGCTCCTCATTTCACATCCATCCATTATCTCATCCTTATGCTGCTGAAATCTCCCCTGAGCATTTTAGCCATTGCAAACCACATTGGAGAAGAGACCATTGGAGATTGGAGTTGCTCATCCTTGGAGCCATTCAACCTCACCATTAGAGGTATTGATTCCGCAAGCACTTGCTTGCCCCATTCTTTCAATACAAATTCATTATCCTACATTATCTTGTTCTTGATTTTAAATTATTTTTGTTATTTGCTTAATATCTTTGCTTAGATCCATGAATAGTCTTGTTTAATTAGTTTATTGTTATTTATTTCCATTGAAACTGCTGCTACTAGTTAGCAGGTGCCCATAGCACTAAGCCTGGTTGAAAAATCGGGCCAACAGTTTTTTGGCGACTCCGCTTTGGTTTGAACTATAGATCTCTAGTTTTGCCTTTAATCTTAGTTTTTTATGAGTTTTTAACCTTTAGATCCATAGATCTGCCATCTTAGACAGCAGATCCATTGCTGCTCTGAGTTTTGGCCCCATAAACAGCCCGAAATTTTCAATTTTCGGGTTCGTTTCTCGGTTTCCGTGCACGGCTTCCGCCTCGCGGTTTTTTGCCAGACAGTCGCGCGGTCCATCGCGACTTTTCTGCGTTTTTCCGCGCGGTCCATCGCGACTTTTCTGCGTTTTTCCGCGCGGTCCATCGCGGATTTTTGCCAGACAATCGCGCGGTCCATCGCGACTTTTCTGCGTTTTTCCGCGCTGCACACCGCGGCTTCGCGGCCAATTTCCGCGCTGCCCATTGCGACTGTGCAGTTAAAACCCGCGCGGTCCATCGCGACTGTGCGGCCAAAACCCGCGCGGTCCAGCGCGACTGTTCGACAGAAACCCGCGCGGTCCATCGCGGCTTTTCTGTCAAAACCCGCGCGGCTGAATTTTTTCATTCGGCCATCCCGATTTTGAAAAAAAAATTTACTGTACTTTCTGCCCATAGCACATTTTTTACAGTATTAAATCCTGCATATTTTACAGCTTTGAAAAAAATTTTACTATTGAAAAAGTGCATATCTAGAAATCTTTTTAAAAATTTTCAAGAAAGTGAAAGAAAGACTCATTTTGCATTTTCATCTAGATTCAAATTTTTTCTTGTTTACTTCTTTAAAATCTTGCCCTTAGCAATTTTCCTGAACGAAGAAATCCATTTATTTCTTTTAAAAAGAAGTCTATTATTTGCTTTCATAAATCCAAAAAATCCATTATTTTTTGAGTTATTTTTTGAAAAGCATTTAAATTCCTTTTAGTGAAAAAATCGTAAATATTTGCTTTTTATTTTCGAAAAATCCTTTATTTTTTGAAAATTTCCTATAAAGCATTTTATTTTTTCAAGTTTAGTTTACAACACCTCATGTGCACTCACACGATCACTTAATTGAACTAAGCCTTAAAACGAACCCTAATTTGAACACACTTTTAACCCCACTTGGGGAACACTAAAAGAATTCTTGTAGCTAGGTAGTATTGGGGGGATAGGTGTTCCAATAACACCCCTCAGTTCATACATCTGAGACATAGAAGTTGTCCAATTAGGGAGCTAAAATCTCTTAGTACTTTTTGGCGCGGTCACAACCGGTTTGTGGGAAGGCCTCTCCCTTAGGAGGGTTGAAGTCGCGAGGATGGTTCCGGAAGCCTGAGTGGAATACCGAAATCCATTCAGTAACCGAAGAGCTACCATTCGCAGTTCTCGGGATATCCCTGTATTGGGATATTGCGATCAAAGGACCAAACGGCATATTTACCTTTTCTCAACGCGTCATGAACGGAGTATCCTAGTAGCCTGTCTTTAGGATTGATTACCCGGTGTCCCTCCCGGTAGGGGGATATCTAGCCGTTGTCTCAACATTCATATTGTCTGACTTGGATTTCATCACCTTGCAGAGGATATCGTCTGTTTGAGTCACAATACATTTAGATTAGGTGTTTGCATGATTTCAACCTACCTGTGGTCTAGTTACACCTATTTTTTCTAGGAGCCATTTGCATGTTGGTATTCTGACCAGTTGTTGCATTCCTCCACTTATTGTAGCACAGCTGCTAGAATAAGTGCCTTTTTTGAGGATTGATTTTTTGGCCTGAGAGCCTTCTTTTTTCACTCCCCTTCTTGCACCCCCTTGGTTGCATTAGGGTTTTGAGTCTTTTATATATATATCACCACCTGATACTTAAACAAATTTTTTTTTACCCAAACACATTTTCTCACCATTGAGAATTTTAGACGCTCTCGTCGTCTACAGGGTGAACTCCCAGAGTTTAGTCCACTTGGCTCTCCACGTCACGAACGCAGAGCCTTATCCCTTGATTCGACACATCGTCAATCAATTAGACAGTCATCCGATTCTGACATACCTCACTTCACCTTTGATTTGGAGGTAGAATCCGAAAACCCCACAGAGTTACCACCAACCACCATTATGTCTGGAACACCATTTGATCCACTATTTACAACTACCATAGGAGAGACATCAACAAACCCTTCTGTGGTGGTGCCATCCATGGCAACTACCACCCCCCTGGGTATGCCCAACATGGGTAACACTCCACATTTAGGAATGCCCAACACAGGGCCACCACCTGTCATGGGTATACCCAACATGGGGGTCATACCCCCTGTGGTTTCCACAAACCCCATCCCAGGAATCCCTAGTACGATTCCCAACCCAAGTACAACCCATGTTGCACTTGGGGGTGCTATCCCAGGAATCCCTAGTGCTATTCCCAACCCAAGTGTAACCCATGTTGCACTTGGAGGCGCTGGCCCATACCAGACTACACCTATTGGAGGGCACATACCCTCCATACCTAACATACCTTTAGGCACCACTGGACCCCTACACCATGCCACAATGGCTAGGCATGTCCCCGCCCCAGTTACCACACCGGCTAGCCTACCATACATGGCGAGTCTGAACCTGCCAGACCTAGCTAGGCTAACAAATGACCCCATCAGACATGATCTTGCGTGGCCCCATATGCCCACCAAACTTCCCTCTGACATCCCTAAGTTTGAGGGTAAGGCAGGGGAAGACCCCCAGAACCATGTCATGTCCTTCCATTTATGGTGTTCCTCCAACTCCATAGTGGACGACTCAATCCGCCTTCGGCTTTTACAACGCACCTTCACTGGCTCCGCAACCAAATGGTATATCGAGCAGCCCCATGGGACGCATGCCACATTTACCTCCCTTGCCTCGACTTTCCTACAATTCTTCCAATTACCTGTCCGCTACGATGTGGGCGTTGAGATCCTACTGTCTTGCAGACAAACCACGGCCACCCACATCACTGACCATATTCATGAGTGGCGTCGACGCAGAAGCCTCTGCAAAATTAAATTAGACGACCGTATCTTTTTAGATTGGTTTCTAAAATCCCTCCTCCCTCTTATTGCGAAGGATGTGGCATCTGAAAGACCCCAGTCTGAAGAAGAGGCCATCCTCAAAGCCCAACAGTTTGATCTCATCTATGCCCAATCGGGTTATCTATACACAATCATACCTGACGCCCCACGAAGTGACTCTTCACGTGGGGACGCACCGGGGGCATCACATGCCGCTGATGGCATCATTGGCCAAATCACCCCGCAACCTAAACCTTTCAGCATGGTGAGCACCATGCCCGCCCCAGACCTCTCTAGGGCTACATCCAGTTCCGGAGCAACAACTTCTTATGCTCCAACAAACCAGACCCATCACATTCATGGACCCTCTTGTCCACAACATTGTTATGGGAAAACGCCATCAGCGTATGTACCTCCTACATACTATGCTCAACCTACTACACAAAGCCCCATTCAGTTCTCACCACAACCGTTGCAGTACCCACAACAAACTGCACCAGCTAATCTACCACATCCAATAGCTCAGGGGTACCAACAACCCCAACAGGCAACTGGACCACCTCCAGCTCCACCTGCATACTACCCACCGCAACCTGCCCCCGCACCTGCGGCTCCCCAAAATCCCCCCAATGCTCAAGGGCATGTGTACGCACAACAACAACAGCCCCAATACCAAAATAACCAACGCAACCAAGGTGGGCAACCAAACCGCGGAAGAGGACATAACCGTGGAAACAACCAAAACCATAACCAAGCTCCACAACCTACCCATCCTCCGCAAAACAATAACGCGGCGCCTGCTCATCAGAATCCTGATCGGCCACCCAAGCAAGCCAAAAATGCTAATTTACGAACAAACCATCCTTGTTCCATTTGCGGTGTCTATGGCCACTATACCCACGCTTGCCCACATCTGGAGCGAGCTCGACAATTATGGACAGATGACGCCCATCGTCAGGGGCAGGCGGCTCCTCAGCCGCCACCCAAACCCCCACCACCTCAGCAACAACCTTTGGTGTTACAAAACCCTTTCCCAACACAAGGTGTGGTGAACACTCAGCCGTTAGCCCCCCCACAGGGCAACGTGCAACCACAACAAATCACTTACGCCGCTCCTGATCAACCCATGTTTGATTCAGGCACCCACCACTTATTGATGATGTCCACTGCCGACGTCAACATCCAAACCCGACGGAACCAGTATGGTCCTACCTCCGAGGCTACCCCCGCCGACAAGGATACTAACTCTAATCCCACCGATCAGACGTTACGGATACCACCTCTTCCACTCGATGGTGCTTCTAAAGCACCTCGTTTCCCTCTCCGTCGTATCAACAACAACCCCAATGCAAGGGCTGCGTCAAATTACAACATCATAGATGACCTAGCTCAATCTCCCGCAGCCATGTCTGCGTTAGAAGTCTTGAAAAACTGTCCTACGCAGTGCAAGACTTTACTTTCCACCATTGGGGCAATTGACCCAAATGATTCGAAATTGATGACCTTTGATTTGGACCAGTCCGAACCACGTCTGCCTTCCACCATAGCAGTCCAAGTTTCTGTTTCTATTCGGAATCTTGTCATCCATCGATGTATCATCGACGAGGGTGCCTCCACATGCGTCATGTCCACATTTGTTTGGCAGAAGTTGGGATCCCCTACTCTCCAACAATCCACCACTGCATTGCGGGCCTATGACGGCCGCTCAGCTCAACCTCAAGGTCTACTACCCAAGGTTCCCGTCCAATTGGGTGGGAAAACTGTACTTATCGACATAGAGGTCATTAACGCCCAGCTCGATTATAACCTTTTACTGGGTCGTAGTTACATGTACGCCATGAAAGCGGTCGCCTCCTCCGTTTTTCGTACCATGATGTTCCCCCATGAGGGACGCATGGTCAAAATCGACCAACTCACCTACTATGATCCTAATGCCCCTGCAGCCCCCGAAAATGTTCTTCCCATGATTGAACAACCCGCTTCTAGTGCAGTTACCTCCTTTGTGTCTTCTGTGGGATCCGGACTCTACTCAGATACACCAATGACCTCTACATTCCAGGCCATTCCACCACCGTCACCAGATACCCAGGTCGCAAACCTCTGTACTCTTTCACAGAATACACAAACACCCGGTAGTCAACCACCATTGGTACCGAGTCACATCGGTGTTACACCCATCCACACCATCCCCTTTCTATTTCCTCCTTCGGGTGTAGTAAGCACCCCGGTTATGGCTACCCTTAGTCTACCCGGATTAACATTGGGATTACCCGTGTGGTATATCTCACCTCCCGTTCCACCGCCGACACCAAACGTCATCCTCCAACCGGTACAACCTATTGTTACCACAAATCAACCTCCTCCTGGTGTCGCAATCCCTTCGTCGTCAATGAAACCTCCTCCTGGTCTCACGATTGCTTCGACGTCAACGAATCCCCCTCTTCTTGCTAAGCCCACTGGGGGCAGAGGCCCACAACCGTACACTGCGATACCACCTCCTAAGGCAGTTAAACCCCCACCAGTATTTCGAGCTCCCCCTAAATGCTCATTATGCGATGAGATAGGACATCCAACTCATCAATGCCCACACTTACCGGCGCTCCAAGAGCATATGAATATGTTGGACGATGACATCAGCATCCCAGTAGTCAGGTTAGAGCCACCTCTACAGCCTCGCGACAAATCACTGCGCACTAACCATCCTTGTGCTATATGCAGTGTTTACGGCCACTACTCTCACCATTGTCCCGATCTACCTGACTATATAGCAGCGTTGTACGAGTTAAACAACGTCGACTTAGAGATATCTCCTCCCCTCATCGAAGAGATCCACCCCCCGCCATCATCCTCGTCGGAAGAAGTCAATACAATTTATATGATTTCAACAACTTTCAAACCAGAACCCCTTGATTTATGGTCTGACTACTTTAATACTGATGAGCAAATTTTGGAGACACTCACTGCACCCGACTACCCTTGGGATGATATGCATCATCGCTCGTACTTCCTCCCGGAAGCATCTACATCCACCGCATCCAACCAGCTATCGGTCGAGTCGAAAGACTTCATACCCACTAAGGTCGATTGGTTAAAAGACCCCATCCCAGTACCGGATGCCTTTGAAGAAGGGAACATGTCAAACATTTCCCCCACTATACAGATAGACATTTCCACAACACCAGGGAAACCTGAGCTCATCTCGCTGGGCGCATCTTGCACTCAAGCAGAAACTCAGGCATACAAAAAGCTCTTTCAAGAGTTCCGAGACGTCTTTGCCTGGTCCTATACCGAGATGCCTGGTCTCGACCCCGCCATTATTGAACACCACATTGATACATGGCCTGAAGTACCCCCTGTTCGTCAGAAACAGCGACCCATTCACCCTTCCAAGCTCCCCGCTGTAAAGGCTGAGGTCGAGAAACTTCGAAAAGCAGGGTTCATTTACCCTATTCCGTACACCACCTGGGTATCGAACCCCGTTCCCGTCAACAAAAAGCAGGGCACCCTTAGAGTATGCACTGACTTCCGCGATTTAAACCACGCTTGTCCAAAAGACAATTTCCCCACGCCATTCATTGACCAACTCATTGATGAGTGTGCGGGCCATGAGGTCCTATCCTTCATGGACGGGTTTTCTGGATATAACCAGATCCACATCCGCAAGGAGGATCAGTACAAGACTGCCTTCACCACCCCATGGGGCACCTTTGCCTATCGCGTCATGCCATTTGGCCTTAAAAATGCTGGTGCCACTTTCCAGCGAGCCATGACCTATTGCTTTCATGACTTGGTCCATATCCTGCGAGTCTATCTTGACGACCTCACAGCTCGTTCCCGAAAACGATCGGACCACCTTAACGACCTCCGGCAAGTTTTCCTACGTTGTCGCAAATATAAAATCCGCTTGAACCCACACAAGTGTGTCTTTTGCGTCCCAGCGGGCCGATTGTTGGGTTTCATTGTTTCCCAAGATGGAATCACTGTCGATCCCCTGAAAGTCAAATCCATCTTAGAACTTCCCCCTCCTCGCACGCTTCGGCGGCTTCAGAGCTTGCAAGGGCGGTCCAATTTTCTTAGGCGCTTCGTTCCTGATTATGCCACCAAAGTCCATGGATTCTTACGCTTACTTCGTACCCATATACCCTTTGTTTGGGATGAGCAAGCAGACACGGCATTCGAAGCCCTCAAGAAAGCTCTCACACAAGCCCCCTTGATATCCCCACCGGATTTCTCTCAAGACTTCACCCTTTATGTCTCGGCATCTGAACATGCTGTGTCTGGAGTTTTGGTCCAAGAAGATGCCTCCCACAAAGAGCATGTGATTTATTACGTCAGCCAGACCTTGTCTGGCCCACCTCTGCATTACCCATACGAGGAAAGATTAGCCCTAGCTGTAGTCTTTTCTGTACAAAAATTGCGACACTACATTCTACTCAGTCATACCACGGTCGTGGCCGACTCCAAACCTATGGTCTATCTCCTCACCCGGCGGCTCCTACAAGGTCGTGTTGCTAAATGGGTCATTATCCTCCAGGAATATGACCTAACTTTCAAAACTCCCAAAAGCACTAAAGCCCTTGCGCTTTCTCACCTCATCACGGACCTCCCATCCTCTTCAACATCACCCGTTATCCAAACGGACCTGATTGACGAGCAGATCTTCATCATCTCGTCTGACGACCCTTGGTACGGAGACATTTTGACTTACCTTCGTACGCAAAAATTTCGACCACACATCGATCGTGATGGACGCCGTCGCATACGACACCACGCCCCCCGATACCTCCTGATAGGGGATGTACTTTACCGACGCGGCGTTGATACCATCTTACGCCGCTGCCTATCCCATAGTGAGGCAGAACAAGTCCTCAATGATTGTCATAGCGGCGCCTGCGGAGGCCGTTTCTCCGGTATGGCAATCGCCCAGAAAATCATTCGGGCCGGTTATTATTGGCCATCATTGTTTACTGATTGCATCACCGCAGTCAAGCATTGCCAGAACTGCCAACTATTTGCTCCCAAAGCAAGAACCCCCCCTGCCCCCCTTCATCCAGTCATCACTGTTGGACCATTCTGCAAATGGGTCATTGACTTCCTCGACTGCAACCCCCCGTCAGCCGGCGGTCACAAACACATCGTCGTGGCCGTAGATTATTTCACCAAGTGGGCAGAAGCCATGCCAACCTATAATTGCAAAGCCGACACTGCAGCACGGTTTTTCTTCAACCATGTTATCGCTCGTTTCGGAGTACCACAGCAACTAGTCTCTGACCACGGCTCTCACTTCGAAGATGCCGTCTGGAAGGAATTATCAACCATGTTGAAATTTGAACACCATTTCTCTTCCGCTTACTATCCCCAAGGAAACGGCCAAGTCGAAGCGATCAATAAAATTTTGAAGACCATTCTCCAACGTACTGTAGACAAACACAAATCCAATTGGCACCACATGCTCTTCCCGGCACTATGGGCCTACCGCACCTCAACCAAAACCGCCACCGGTTTTACCCCTTTCCATTTAGTTCACGGTGTCGAGTCCGTCCTCCCTATTGAGTGCCAGATCCCAGCCTTACATATCGCCGTCGAACTCCTACCGGACAATTCCCCGATCGAGCAACGTTTACTACTCTTAGAGCAGGCCGATGAAGATCGGTGCACCGCCATTCAAAACATGGAAGCAGCTAAACAACGATCCAAACTAAGTTACGACAAACGCGTCCACCCAAGAACCTTTTCTGAGGGAGACCTTGTCCTCGCTTATGATCAAGCTCATGATAAAACCGGAAAGGGAAAGTTCGTGTCTATGTGGCAAGGCCCCTACATCATACACACCTGCCTCGGGCAGGGGGCATACATTCTGACCGACTCAGAAGGCAACACCCTACGCAACCCACGCAACGGGTTGTACCTTAAACGATTTTACCCATAGAAAATCTGATGGACACCATTGTCCATTTTAGTATAGGCATACATTTTTCATTCACAAAAAATTTCAAAAAACCTAAATATTTGTTTTTCTCTGCATGACCACAGATGGAGCCTCTTCCACTCTGCCATATCGGTTTCGCTGATGGTGCAAGCCATTGGTCTCCCAATCTCGCCTCCGCAGCTTGGGTAATATACTCCCCTTCACATGAATTAATTCACATTGACGGAGTATGTTTAGGTGCCGCCACCAATAATCAAGCTGAATACGATGCCGTGACCGGTCTCCTAGCCGCTGCTCTCCAGATGAGCATACGTCACCTCAACGTTTTCTTGGACTCACAGCTCCTAGTTTCCCAGCTCAACAATGATTACCAGGTACGCGATCCCTGTCTTTTCAGAAAATTCCTGTGCACTAAACAAATGGTTAGACAGTTTGAATCCATTACATTCACACATGTCCCAAGACACCTCAATAGTGTAGCAGATAATATGGCCAACAGTGTCCTCGACTGGCACACCAATCACATCATGTCATATCCATAAACAAAAATTGCATTCATGTACAAAACAGGTGCCTCCACGGGCATATACAAAAACCAATATTGCATCCACGTGCATAACATGTGCCTCCACAGGCATAAAACAAACAAACCAAATAATGCATCCATGTGCATAACAGGTGCCTCCACGGGCATACATAAATCAACAAATATACTGCATCCACGTGCATATCATGTGCCTCCACGGGCATATACAAAAGACAAATGTGCATCCACGTGCATACACGACAATATATCTAAAATATATATCCACATATATATATAAATCAAATAGTCAACATGTCATAAGTGCCCTCAGCACCCGATATACAAAAAATACATCTGTCATACAAAAATGCTTCCCCATATGCTCATCAGCATTTGGGGGCAGATACAAAATATCTACTCATCTGGATCCCTAGGACCCTCCGGCTCCTCCTCCGGCTCCTCCTCCGACTCCTCCTCCGCCGGCCCCGCCGGGTCATGACGACCCCGAACTCGCCGCTCTGCTGGCCCCGCTGGATCGTCCCTCAGACGTATCCTCCCCTGAGCCGACCCTGCCGGAGCATCTCGTCTACCATCCCCGTGCCTCGCCACGAACACCGCTGCCCTCAACAGGAGCGACTGCCACTCAGGCGGCGCACCGAGACATCCCTGCAAAATATCCCGATCCAGGTCTCTCCAACCATCCTCGGGGAGCCCAGCCACGATCCGGGCTAAGGTCCGTCGGACACCATCTATGGCGTCATCATGAGGGCCAACCCCTCGCCCACGGGCTGCATATCCTCCACCACGCGGAGGAGGTACAGGTACAGGTGGATGGGCGACCACCATCGCCCGCCCCTGCCGAGCCACATAGTCAGGTGGTGGCACTGGACCCACATCTGCACAAAGCAAGTAAGCCATCAGATACTATAACAAAAAATCATCACTGATAAATCAAACAACATATGATATAATATCAAATAAAACACAAAACATACCGTCTAAACTCCAGGCCTGTCCTGGGGCACGAGGCATCTCTGGGTCACCTCGGTAGTCCATGCCGGCGTAGGGATAGTCCTCAATAACCAGAGGCATCTGCTCCCACTGCTGATAGAAATCCTCAGTAAAGTAGCCGCGGACACCACCGCCGGCACGGGGCATCATCTGCCCCCACCTCATCATACGAGGCTCACTCGGAAGACCAGCACGAACGGGTACCCGTGGCCGCAAGGTCGGCACCCGCTCGAAGAAAAAACAGCATAAAAACGAGGCATAACAAAACTCGCCTCCCTCTCTAATGGCCTTGTCCAGATCTCTCCGGACACCAGCCAGGAACATCTGCGCCCAGGCATAATAAGTACCCTGTAGAACGGAATCCACCATCATCATCTGCCCCCCAGACATACGATGTGGTGCAGCAGCACCCAATATCCTCAGAACGCAGGCACCAACAGCTCGCATATCCCACTCACGTAGGAATTTCGGACTAATAGAGCTGTTTACCAAAACAGCATCATCCACACAGAAAGTCTGTAAGAGGTCCTCCATATCTACACCCGGAGGCAACCTCGGCGAAATATCACCCACCTCACCCAAGCGAGGCAACCCAGTCAAAAAGTATAAATCCGTGAGAGTGATCTCTAACCTCTCACCACCAATAATGAAGGCACCCTCTGCCGGCACCCACCACTGCACAAGCTTGTTCAGGAGCCGTCTCACTGAACGTATAGGTGGGATCTGAGCGAACTTCAAAAGTCCGCTCATAGCCAGGGTCTGTCTCACCCCTGCATCAGTCTCAATCCTCAGCATGAGATCACCATCGATCTCCCTCTCCCGCCACACGGACTGAGGTCTCCGCAACATCCTGCCAAAAAACAGAAAAAAAAATTTAGCCCCAGCACAAAAAAGTTTAGAAAAATCCCATCGCGGCTTTTACACAAAAAGCCGCGATGCCCATCGCGGCTTTTCCACAAAAAGCCGCGATGACCATCGCGGGATCCATGCAAAAACCCGCGATGAACATCGCGGGTTTTGGACGGACAGTCGCGATGAACATCGCGACTATCCCCCATGAACTCGCGATGAACATCGCGGGTTCCGACCTCACAGTCGCGATGAACATCGCGACTGTGAGCTTAAAACCCGCGCGGTTCATCGCGGGTTCAGCCCTGAAACCCGCGCGGTTCCACGTTGGAGAGTCAACGTGGAGTTTCGCGGCCTTCGGGGGCCCGCCGCCAAACAAAAAAGACATAATTGACAAGGTTAAGGCGAATAGAGTTACCTGCAACTCGCTAAATCGAAAACCAACGGTGAAATCTCCCGGAAATCAAGAAATAGCTCTGACAGCTCTATCAAACTCGCACGTAACAATGACAAGTCATTTGGGCCCCACGTCCTATTTATAGAAAATCTACCAATTTTCCAACAACCATTGCGGTATCATACGAAGTCCATTTCTCAAACCGTTGGTACCGTTGGGATCAGCACAGCGAGAACTTCATAGAGGTTCCTTCCGTTTCCCGTTTCCACGGGGTCCATTTTTTGACCATTTTTTAGCCTCTCTCGTGGCCTCGGTTTGCGTGCCACATCGACCGTTCTCCGTTTTAGACGTGCCTTATATAGCCGGATTCAGTTTTTCGCGCTCGTGATGATGCTTGAGATCATTTCTCGCTCTTACCTTTAGATTTTTCGGGCATTTTTTCCACGCCCCCTCGTCACCTCAGTTTATGTGCCACATCGGCAGTTCTCCATTTTCGACATGCCTTATATCGCCGGATTCAGTTTTCCACGCTCATGATGATGCTTGAGATCATTTCTCGCTCTTACCTTTAGATTTTTCGGGCATTTTTTCCACGCCCCCTCGTCACCTCGGTTTGCGTGCCACATCGGCAGTTCTCCGTTTTCGACATGCCTTATATCGCCGGATTCAGTTTTCTGCACTCGTGATGATGCTTGAGATCATTTCTCGCTCTCACCTTTAGATTTTTCGGGCATTTTTCCTTGTGCCCCCCTCGTCACCTCGGTTTGCGTGCCACATCGGCCGTTCTCCGTTTTCGACAATCCTTATGTCACCGGATCCAGTTTTCCGCACTGATGACGATGCTTGAGACCTTTTCTCGCCCTCATCAATCCATTTTTGTTCGGTATAATTTTATCCCTTTTTCGGGCCGAGCAATCCCTTTTACGAAAAAGGCACTTAGGGAGTTTCTGTTAAGCTCTTTTCTGACTCCTAAAACAATGAAAAGATCGCCGAGCAATCTTGCTTCCTTTCATGCTCGCTAAACGTATCTGAAAGGGTGTCTACCTGGTATAAGTTTAGCCCTTTTCCGGACCTCGTAGACTAATTACGAAAAAGGTATACTCTAGTCACATCGGCTAGAAGAGTTCTCCATCCGCATCATTTTATGCTTTTTCGGGCCTTGGAGACTAAACTTACGAAAAAGAAACACCAATAGAGTCCACTTACCGCTTTCAGACTCTCTAAACATGAAAGCAACCATGAGCATGAGCCGTCCTGGGCTCACAAAATCCACAGGACCGTACCATTTCAGAGCACACTTTTATCCCTTCTTGGAGCTCATTAAAACTACGAAGAAGGAATCAATGGTGCCTCTTGGCGCCACGACAGATCACATCTACTCATATGGCAGCTTCCCCATTTTGGTCGCCTTTGTTCAGAGTATTCTGCAGTATGTCACCTTGATAATCCCTTGACAGCACCTATCAGCTCGTCCTCCCCCCCAGAGTCAGTATATACCGTTCAGTCAAAGCAATAATCCCCACACCTACAAGTCAGTTCCTTACGCTACCAGGTCAACCATGTCATCATGCTCTGAACAAAGGAAGTTTGAGTCTACACATTTTTGACCCAGTTATTTCCCATTCCCATAAGTATGTCAGTCCTACCATCAGTACTACAGCACTTCAGTTTTACACCTTGTGCTCCTATCAAGGAAACATCATTGCCTTGTTAGTTGTTGGTCTCCCTCTGTCGACGACAACCACATTGATTCCAGAGGATAGACCTAGAGGTCCCTGTGTCTTGGACTCATTACCATTTATGATGAGTGCCTACGAATCATTTCGAGAGGAATCCTCAATGCCTCTATGAATGGTTGTTTCTCACATGCTCGACTTCAACACCTTGATCGCATCGTTGAGACTCGCACAGGGCATTGGTCCGCTCAGTTATTAGTCGAAGACCCCGGATACCTTCTGACTCCTCCACATTCGAGAGTCTTCCTATGGATAAAACCAGTTACACTTTTTCTATAGATATCCGGGTTGCGCATGGATAGGTGTTCCAATAACACCCCCCAGTTTCATACTCCATTGAGCATACAGTTATATTATTTCTCAGAGATGACTCATCGTCTTTGAGTCCCTACAGATGTTGGACACCTTCAGTTTCAGCAGTTCACCAGTTATTCCAGTGTATCAGTTATTGAGATCAGTCATGATCATGAGTATATCGCACAATAATGTCCCCTCTGGACCATTATGATGTACCAGTATATTTCTTTACGTATTAGATCCCCCTTCTCGGAACTAATTGTTTTGTATAGGTCTTGATACGAGCATGGGAATGCCCGCCTCGTCCTTTATCAGAGATTATACCTCATTCATATTGAGGCCATGTAATATTTTTTGTTTTTGCAGCTTCCAAGGGCCGTGGCTCCAGTCTCCAACCGGTCTCTTCTCTCCCCTAAAACCCCAGAAAAAGACAAATGAACTATGATGTCTATCGGCCATACGATGAGCTCCTGCCCTCACACATCAGGGGGCAATCTGTTAACACCTAAAAAGCGCTCACTAGCTCATTCCCTTACTCACATGACCCATTTGTCCACTTTTCCACCATCTGAGCCTCTGAAACCAACAAAAGGTCACCAAAAGACCTTAGTACGCCCCTTTTTCCATTAAAAAAGATTATTTTTCCCAAAAAAGCATAAAAAACCCTCAAAAAGGGTCCAAATTCCCAAAAATATTAAAAAGGGAATTAAAATATTATTTTTTATTCAAAAAAGGAAAAAGGAGGGAAAAGTACCTAAACCATGTTGGTCAATACCATTTGGTTTCCACAAAACCACAAATGGTATTTCCCACCACCAAAACCTATAAAAAGGTGGTAGGGGCTCCTCATTTCACATCCATCCATTATCTCATCCTTATGCTGCTGAAATCTCCCCTGAGCATTTTAGCCATTGCAAACCACATTGGAGAAGAGACCATTGGAGATTGGAGTTGCTCATCCTTGGAGCCATTCAACCTCACCATTAGAGGTATTGATTCCGCAAGCACTTGCTTGCCCCATTCTTTCAATACAAATTCATTATCCTACATTATCTTGTTCTTGATTTTAAATTATTTTTGTTATTTGCTTAATATCTTTGCTTAGATCCATGAATAGTCTTGTTTAATTAGTTTATTGTTATTTATTTCCATTGAAACTGCTGCTACTAGTTAGCAGGTGCCCATAGCACTAAGCCTGGTTGAAAAACCGGGCCAACAGTCTTCACATCCATTTGGTGAAGTTTCCATCCTACAACATATGCAAGTGAAATCATTGCTCAAATTGTGGTGTACCTTGCCATAGGGGCAAAGGTCTCATCTAAATCGATGCCTTCTTTTTGAGAGAAACCTATGGAAACGAATCTGGTTTTCTACTTCTCAATGCTACCATTCGTAGCATGATTTATCTTGTAAATCCATCTGGAAGTCACAATGGACTTCCCATCAAGTTTGGGAACAACCTCCCAAACATCATTCTTCATTATAGAGTTGTACTCTTATGTCATTGCATATTTCCAAACTTGTTTCTTTGCAGCTTCTTCATATGAGGATGGTTAGGAATCACTGATGTGACTCATCAATGCAACATACCCTGAATATCTGTCAAGTTGCTTGTTCTCTCTGGATGAGCGTGCTGGTGCTCCATGTTTCTTTGCATCTTGTAAGATATCTCAGAACCAAGCAAATATTCTTTTAGCGGGAGGTTCATCAAGTGACCTCTCAATCAGTTCTACTAGTTCTTCAAGAGCCAGCAAATCTAAGGCATCTTCTAGTTTCTTCCTCTCAAATAATGAAGGGGGAGAATAAGTCTCAGTATCCTCCATATCTGAGTCACATTGAATCTCTTTTGATCTTTTGAAAGCAGCTTCCTCATGGAAGGTAACATCTCGGTTGACTTCAATGTGTCTCTCACCAGGTACATATATTCAGTATGCTTTGGATGACTCGCTATAACTCACAAATGTGCCTTTCTTTCTAGAAGGCTCCATATTTGTTCTCTTTTATTTTGGTACATGAATGTATACTAGGTTCCCAAAGATCCTGAAGTGTGAGATGTTTGGCTTCTTACTAGTAAACACTTCTTCTAGTGTCTTCTCATCTAGAATGGCATGCGGAATTCTATTCTAGATGTACATGGTTGTATTGGCGGCTTCTACCCATAATGAGGTAGACATATATTGATCATGCATCATCGTTTTTGCATCCTCACATATGGTTCTATTCTTCCTTTCAAAAACCTCATTTTGTTGAGGGTTGTATGGTACTATTAACTGTCTACATATTCCTACATGACTACATAGCTCATTAAATGCATGTCAATCAAATTCACCTCCATTATCAGACCTTGATGCACATGTGTGCTTTTCTTTGTGATTTTCAACTAGGGCTTTAAACTCTTTAAATTTGCTAAGAGTTTCACTTTTAGCCTTCATGAAATAAGTCCATGACTTCCTTGAAAAATCATCTATGAACAATACATAATATAAGAAACCACTCAGGTAGGTGGATGACATGGGACCACATACATTATAATGTATTAAATCTAAAATCCCTTTAGATCTAGTAGTACTGCTGAAAAAACTTGTCTTAACATTCTTCCCAAGTGCATAACCCCGACATACACTATCATGCTCAAAATCAAATACGGGCATACCTTTTACCATCTTTTGAAGTCCTGGTAGCGCTTTGTAGTGTAGGTGTCCAATCCTTCGATGGCATAGCTCGCATGGACTGATAGTGGGGTGAATCATAGCTTGAATGTACTTCCTGTGTACCTTGCAGAGTCCTCCCTCTCGAACTCCAATCACAACAAAAATTCTAGGATTTTGTTCTTCGGCCATAAAAGTGCTTTATTATCCATGAAGTAACTCGGAAGCCTTTGTCTTCAAGAACCGAAACTGAAAGAAGGTTCTTCTTCAAGCCTGGAACATATAGAATGTCCTCCACATGTAAAATTTCACTGGTTATGTCTAGAATGAGGTGGATCCAACTCCTTAGATCGAATATGTTGAGTTGTCCCCCAACTCTACCATGCATGTGAACTTTTTCTCCTTTAGGTCAATTATGGCACTCTTGTAACCAGTCATATGTTTGGATGTGCCACTGTCAATCAACCATGTGTCTGCACTTGTGACGACGAATCCCGAAAGGGATGATACAAGGTAATACTCCCTTCGTGTATCTTTTTCCTCAAATGCATTCTTTTGAGTGGTTTCATCTTCGATGGCGGTAGAAGCATGAAACCTTCCTTTCCACTTTGCTTTGCACTCTATTGAGAAATGGCCTTTCTTGTTGCAATTGTAGCATCTAGATTTTGACTTGTCAAAGCCTTTGTTGAACTCCTTCTTCTTTGGATGAGATAACTTCTTTTGGAAGAAGGATTTCTTTCCTTTCTTCATTCTTGCCGTGAGGGCACGATTTTCTTCTTTACTACACAAAGCTTTGCTATGGATTCGCCCTTCCTCTTGGATACAGTCATGCCACAATATTTCGAACCCAGGTTTCACTTCTTGGCCATTTATAGCATCCAATCATGTCTCCCATGAAGATGGGAGACCATCAACGACGGTTTGGATGAGATCATCTTCATCCACTACAACTCCAATGTTAACAAGCTGATCTCTTAGCTGAGAGATCTTGGTGAAGAAGGAGGCCATCGTCCCGTCCTTCTCCATCTTGAGGTTTCGTAACTTGTTCTTCAATGCCCTCTTTTGAGTTGGGGCCTTCTTCTCATATAGATTAGTCAATGTATCATAACATTCTTTTGTGGTCTTCAACGGTGTGATCACGGGAATCAAGTTATCTTTTACCGAACCATAGATGATTTGTTTGGCCTTAGATTGATTCTTCTTGAGTTTGATGCGTCCTGTATTATTTGTAGGCTCATCCAGCACATTGTATACGTAGCTATCCAAGTCATGTTCCTCTAGGATGTTGAGAATCCTAGCCTTCCAAGTGTTGAAGTTTGAGGTGCCCTCAAGACGGTCTTCTGGTCATACAGAGATTGATGCCATAGTCTTCAAATTTTGTGCTCAACTTCTCATAGGCTCTAGTTGGCATACAAAATTGCACTCCTTCATGCCCTGAGTGCTGATACCATGTTAATATTTAGTTGATATTTGATCTTTAATTCTTTTAGATGCATAAACTTGAAACAATGAGACAATTTAGTCACATGAAATTCATACAACCATAACACAAGATATACCCTAGGAAAATCCTCAAAACACTGAGAATAAAAAACCCCAGCAACTCTTCTCAGTATAATATAATGGATAGTAGAGAATGTATTTCTTTTACAACATAGCATATTTCTTTCGGAAGAGTGGAGATCACCAAAACACTCTTGGTGAAGATACAAAAGCAATAGAGAATAGAGATCAATCAGATGTGTTTTCCAATGTGCCCAGCACATCAATATATATCAAAAATCACTGCCATGTGAGGAATAGCAAATCAATTCATGAAGGATAATCCTCCCATGCAAACCATAGCGAGTTATCTTCTTGGATAGTTTCAGTGCACTTCTAGTTTCTTCAATCATGCACCATCAATGTACCATGCCTTTCTTCCTTAACTTGAAATCATGCTTCACTGACTTTGGAGTGAACTTGCCTCATAACAAATGTAGGAGCACTTAGTTAACAAGCTAACATAACTGTCATCATGCAATAGGGGCAACTTTAGTGTTGTAACTTAAGTGTCGTCTTTTAACTTTTAGCCTAACTAAAGCGTCATCATGCAAAACACTTTAGTTAACTAATTCCTTTTTAACACTCTAGTTAACTTTTCTTAACTAAAAATTGCGTTGATTGATTTTACTGAAGTGATCACTAAGTTCTCCTTTATTTAACTGATTGCATATCTTTAACTGATGCTTTAATTGAAGCATAGATTGAGGCATACATTGTTACTTAACTGAAGCTTTATAATTGAAGATTTAACCATTCGAGTTCTCTTTAATTAGCTGAAGTGTCTGCATGGGCAATTTCGAATTCTCTTGATCTCTATGATTTATCTTTTATTTCTTTATCTTTTACTACATAGTCAATATGTGCTAACTTTAATTATCTATCACATTACATTATACTAAGAAGAATTATCAGATGTTGTGATCATATTATATTATTCAGGACCAAATGATGATATGCTAAAGTAATTCACTTTAGAGGTGGTCAATCTCTGAAGGAGACTTAATAGCAACTGGTGATCACAGTTAATAACACATCACACAACATTAAATGCTTTTAACATGTAAAGTGTGACCTTTATACGGAAGGTCCACCTCTATACGAGAGGTCCATCCCATGGATACCTTTATACATAAGGTTGACATGAGAATCATGACTTGACACACAAGTCCAAAGCCTTGTCCAAGAAGACTTTACAACATCATTACTTTGATCAATTACCTCTATACAGGAGGAATAACCTTTACACGGAAGGCAATCAAAGTGGTCACCTCTATACGAGAGGATCAATCTTGGCTACACAATATTGGTTTGGAGAATGTCTCTTGATGTTGTACATTTAACACTTCTCCTTTGAAGACTGATTAGCACAGTTTGAATTAATGCATAAGGATGAAGGGAAGTTCTCCATCCATGAAAACACTAAATTGTTGCTCACACAAAAGGACACTATGGATGGAAGAGCCTGGATTTGCTATAGATGTATGTGGCCCTATTCATTCCCTATTTTCTCCAGTTTACCTCTTTTTGTGTATTTGGTTTAGGACATACATGCTACTTCTGACTTGACAACTTGCGAGTTACCCGCTTGTGGTCCCTTTACCACTCGCCAGTTTCCCCAAAAGTTGCACTCGCAAGTTTCCCAAAGCCTTCTGGTGTGTTACTCACTAATGGTGCAGTCTTCACCCACGTGTTCCTCATAAATCACAAAAATAAAAAACAAAAAACAAATTCAAAATATGGGCAGTTGGAGTTGGTTTCCTAACTTCCATACCTATACTAACTAATACTCTTTTGAAACTACTCTACTTGCTTTGCCATAACTAAAAAGGGAGGGACATGAGAGAGGGGGTTCACTCATTATGCAAAGTCATGCTAGAGGAATTTTGGTAGAAGGGAGGAGCAAAAGAATCCAGATCAGGTTTCAAGAGGTGCTTGTGCAAATCAAGGTGAATATATCTTGTTTCCATTTATTGCAATTAATACATATATTTTTCCTTTCCCATATTATTAGCATTTGATGCATGAATTAGATATTTGAGAGTATTTCATATTTCTATGTATATGTGCTTTCAATTTGGTAATTTATTCATGTGTAGTCAAAAGCTTTGAGGAAGGTTACATTTGTTTTGCAATTCTTTATGCAAGATTGTGGAGTAAAGCTAAAGGATTGAATATCTTGGATCAACCTTCATTGATATAAGGTACCAATTACTCAAACTTCAACCCTTGTTTATTTCATCAATTGTATCTTGTTGTTTGTATGTAACTTTCCTTGGTTTCTGCATGTTTGTGTCAGTATGTTGGTGACCTCTAATTACCCCAGTCATTAGGATAATTTTCCTTACAACAAAATTGGAGAATCCACTGGGGATGAACCAATAGTGCCCTTATCCGTGGCAGAGGTTGCTTACCAAGCATTACAAGACACTGCCATGGATTTCATCACTACTCCTTTAGTCTCCGAGAAGCTAGATGTTGATTATGCGCCTGCATGAGTGGTGGACTCTGCTCATTTTTTTTACTATTTAGACACAATTTTTCCTTTGGATGAAGCCATTTTGGAAGAAATGGTAGGAATTGATCAACCCTGGGAAGATATGCATCATAGATCCTACTTTCTTCTAGAGTTAGAAAGGATTGAGAATGACGAGTTTCGTGTGAGACTTAGTGGGGATGTTGATCAACCCATTAACCCTTTAGCGAAACAGGGAATTTTCGTTGAAGGAAATATGCCTAATATACTTAAAAAAATTCCTATCAATACCTCTACAAAACCTAATGTCATGGAAAATAGCTTTATCAGTGTGGACTATTCTCCCAAGGAAGTTTGCATGTATATCGATCTGTTTAAAGAGTTGCGCGATGTTTTTGCCTAGTCATATGAGGAGATGCCAAGCACAGACCCATCTATTGTTGAACACAAGATTAAGACATATCCGAATGTTAACTTGTTCAATAAAAGCTTCGTCCAGTTAACCCACAGAATGTTGTAGCTGTAAAAGCTGAAGTCAAAAATATCTTGAAAGCCGGTTTTATCTATCATATTGCAATGATGGAATGGGTTTCCAACCCAGTTCACGTTGATAAGAAGCAAGGTACTATCCGCGTTTGCACCGACTTTAGTGATTTGAATAAAGCACATTATAAAGATAACTATCCCATGCCTTTTATTGATCATATTGTAGATGCGTGTGCGGGTAACAAAATATTTTCTTTCATGGACGGATTTTTAGGATATAACCAAATCCAAATCAAACCTGAAGATCAACATCAAACTGCTTTTATCTGTCCTTGGGGCACCTTTGCTTGTAGGAAGATGCCTTTCAGTTTGAAGAATGTTGGAGCTACTTTCCAACGAGCAATGAATTTTTCTTTCCATGATATCAAGCATATAGTTTAAGCGTACTTATATGATCTCCCCGCACGATCTCGAAAGAGACGAGATCATCCATACCATTTACGACCTGTGTTTGAATGATGCAGACATTACAAGATTCGATTGAATCCTCATAAATGTGTATTATGGGTCGAGTTTGGACGTTTGCTAGGTTTCATTGTGTCCAACAAAGAGATTATGGTCGATCCATTGAAAGTTGAGGCTATCATCAAATTGCCTCCTCCTCGCAACATTCATCAACTTTAGAATTTGCAAGGCATGTCCAACTTCCTCAAACGTTTCATAGTTAACTATGCAAAGATAATGAAAGGATTCACGCGTCTACTTAAACAAGATACTGCATTTTTATGGGGCGAAGCTGCTCAAAAATCTTTTGAGGCTTTGGAAAAAGCATTATTATTAGCCCCCTTGTTAAGTCCGCCATATTATACCCGAGACTTTATTCTATATCTGACCACATCCAATTCCACAATTGGCATAGTTCTAGTTCAGGAGGATGATCAGATCCAAGAGCATGTCATCTACTATCTCAGTTGCGCTTTGTTAAGACCTGAACTTAAGTATTCTCACGTCGAGAAGTTGGCACTTGCAGTTGTTTACGTTGTTCAAAGGCTTCACCATTATATTTTATTGCGAACCACTACGGTTATTGCATACGTTAATCCATTTCAGTATGTTTTAACCCGATGCATAATTGGGGAAAAGTTCAATAAATGGATTGTTATACTTCAGGACTTTGATCCTACCTTTCAGTTTGCTAAATCTAAGAATTCTTTAATGTTCGCGGAGATCATTTCAGAGTTCCCAAATAGCGAGGATTCTAAGATGGAAGACGATTCTTTCCCCGATGAACACATCTTCTTAATTTTTGCCTCTGATCCGTGGTATGGGGATATTTTAATTTATCTCCAGACATTGAAGTGTCCTTCAACCTTTTCAAGAGAAGATCGACGACGACTTCGACAAAATGCTAATAATTGCCTCATAATTGTTGATACTTTGTATAGACGAGGGGTTGATTCCATCTTACGTCATTGATTAACTCTTCAAGAAGCTGAGTTTGTTTTGAATGATGCCCACAGTGTAGCATGTGGGGGTCATATGTGTGGGTTGGAAACAACTCAGAAAATATTACGTGTTGGTTATTTTTAGCCCACCATCTTCAAAGATTGTGTGGAAGCTATTAAGCGTTGTTATCTGTGTCAACTCTTTATCAAATAGATGAGAGCACATCCAGCTCCCTTATTTCTCGTCATTGCAGTGGGACCCTTCATCAAGTGGGGAGTTGATTATATGACATGTAGCCTAGTTTATGTTAGGGGTCATCAGTACATTATTGTCGTTGTAGATTACTTTACTAAGTGGGCATAGGAAATGCCTATTGTGAAGGAGGATGGAGAAACTGCATCCTATTTCATATTCAATCAGATTATCTCTAGATTTGGTATACCTAAAGAGATTGTTACGGATCATGGTAGACATTTTCAAATTCACATGATGACTGACTTGACTACTGTGCTTGGATTTAAACAAGAGCATTCATCTCCTTTCTATCCGCAAGCGAATGGACAAGTAGAAGCGGTAAACAAAACTCCGAAAACCATTCTCTAGTGCACAATCAATGCTAGTAGGTCAAATTGGCATATCGTGTTGTATTCGGCTCTTTGGGCGTATCGAACAACCGTAAAGACTCCTACAAGTTTTTCACCCTTCCAACTCGTTCATGGGTTGGAGGCAGTCACACTAGTTGAGTGTGAAATACCGTCATTAAATTTGGGCATTCAACTCTTACCTGACACATATGATTTGGAAGAACAATTTCTTCATCTAGAACATCTTGATGAACAACGCCGAGATGTGCTCATTGCAAATGAAGCACGTAAGAGACGAGTCAAAAGTCAATATGAAAAATTTGTTAAACCTAGGTTTTTTTTTTTTTGAAGGAGACCTTGTTTTGGTTTATGACCAAGACAAATATCCTTTGGGGGCAGGCAAGTTCAAGTCTATGTGGCTTGGACCTTATATAGTCACTAAAGTTTTAAAGAAAGGTGCATACGAATTGGTTGATTATGATGGGTATAAGCTATCGAAGCCTAGAAATGGGCTATATTTGAAGAAGTATTATGCATAGTTCATATACTTTTTCTTGTAAATAACTGTATAGTAGTGTAGAGTTGGAACTTTTTCTTGTTTCTCATGCAGCTCTGGTTGTGTTTCATATGTCAACCGAGTTGTTTGTAGGATTCGTCGATGGCGCTAGTTGCCATACTCATAATCTCGCTTCAGCCGCTTGGGTGATCTATTCACCTGCGGGTCATCTAGTTTCGTTAGGAGGTGCTTGTTTAGGCCCCACTACTAACATCATGGCTAAGTATAGTGTTGTCATTGAGATGCTCTGAGATGCCTTACACCATGACATTTCATGTATGGAGGTTAGAATTTATTCTCAGTTAATCGTGTCTCAGCTTAATGGTGAATATCAAGTTAGAGATCCTTTATTACTACGTCATTTCTCTAAAGTTAGACTACATGAAAGACAATTTGATTTTATTACATATAAACATATTTCAAGAAATTAGAATACTATAAGTGATGCATATGCAAACTATGTACTTGATTGGCATTTGTATCATACACAGTAACCACACACATAGGAGAAACATGTAAATATAACCGATAGATGTATATATAGGTCCAAAAAATAAAAGACTTTGAGTATCCATATCCATCAATAATACATATCAATATACAAAAATTGGGCATATAGCCTCAAAATGATGTAGATGTCACTATGGAGAGGCTGGAGCCTCATCCTCCTCAGCCACTACTTCCCTATAACAGATGACTAGCCTAGATACTTTAGGGAGCAACCTAATCCATGAAGGGGGCACTCCCACTACATGATCATGCATGTCCATAGGCATCTGTTCGATGCGAAAAGTAGGAATATCATGTGTAGGTTGGCTCATCCCCTTAATGGTCCTAAGCATGGCATCTGTTCCACCCAGATCTGTTGGTCGTACAAACACTCTAGGGTGTCTGGATGGTCGTACTGGTGATCCGACTTCTGCATCAAACACATTGTTAGTACTTGAACTCACCAAAATATATACATGTACATATTCATGATAAAATCCATAAAAATTGAATATTACAAAAATAAATAAATCGTACCTATGTCTCCCCAGGATGCTCCTAGAGGGAGCATGAGCTCAAGGTCTCCTCGAAAGTCCAATCCTACGTACGGGAACTGCTTAAATGCAGGTACCTATCAGCTCCACCATCCCAAGAAGTCATCATCGTCATAAGAATTCCTAGTATCTCCACCTCCCTGTCGGATAAACACCTCACTCCAACGAACCAATCTTGGCTTGCAACGGTCGATAGGTGGAAGGTCCAATATAGGGCTCAAGCTAGGAACCCTCTCGAAGAAGAATACAACTAAAATACTGCCATAACTGAAGTTCTTCTTCTTCCCCGTCCCGCATTCAGTGAGCTGGTGTTTCATATTCACCAACAGTCCGGTGCACCAATCAAAGATGACATTGCGAAGGCACTCTACACCGATTTGCATATAGCTGCGAGTGGCTAGATGTAGTGCCACACTACCCCCCACTCAGATAATAGTGCTTAAAATCACCTTTAGTGGAAAACTAGCTATTTGGATTATTGCCACTTGGATTTCACTTTTCTCCGCCCATGGTACATAATAAGTGTTCACATAGTCTTGCACTGAGAGGGACCCAACTCCACGAAAAGTACCTTTAAGGTTTACCGCTTCTCCACAACGGGATAATCCGTTAATGAAGTAGATATCATCCATTGTGAGCTCTAAGGTATCACCATGAAGGTTAAACACTGATTGATCGGGATCCCATAAGTGTACTAGTGTCTCAAGTAGTTTGGGTTGGGCCCTCATATTTGTCGTGCGAAATAATTTCAACAAACCACACCGGCATAATGCATTCAAGGTCAAGGGGCCCGCTATGGAATCTCTATCCATGGCCTCATGTTCTCGTTCTCTCCATACTGGCACCATATCTACAAGGCAACCATTAATTTGAGTGAGCGTGGGTTTTTTCAAAACTAAATTGCACAACCCGCAGGTCTTTTTTATGACAATAGCGTTCTACCCATGGGTGAAGAACCCTTCACCCGCGCATATTTCTCGAACCCGCTAGTTCAATACTATACACCTGCGAGTATGCATATTTAAATTTAAATACTAAATAAAACCCCAAAAATCACCAAAAACCATAAAAATTATATGCAAAATTCAGAGGAGAGGGAGAAGAATTACCTACAACTGACGGAATGAAGAATCGTCCACCGGTTTGGTCACAATCGTCGATTGAACTCTTAGGGATTTTTGGCTCTTTGTGGTAAATATTTGTGATTTTTACCCACTTTATATAGTCTAATGTCTATTTTTATGTCATATTTTTTAATTGTGACTACTAATGAAGGTGTTTTGACTAGGTCAACAAGCAAGAAGACGCTTTTATAAGGTTTTAAGTCCACATTGCCACTTGAAAAGGTTTGTCAATCATGGCATATATGTTAGGTTACTGTTTCCCTATGCATTACATTAATACCTTACCATCTTTTTACGCCATGGGACTCCTTTTTCTCCATGGACAACGACATTTAGCAATCTATTTTCCCACTATTGTCGTTGTTATTCCATGGATAGAACCTACCCCACATGGGACACCCTAGTTAGGACGCTTGTTCCATAATGGTGCCCATGCTATCAGTTGCTTGTTTGGGAGCTTTCTTGGTATATTGTGATTTGCAAAAAACAACAGCATCTTCTTTCTATGTTCTTTGCTGACCACCCTTTTATAAGCTCCCATCCCTATGGAGTTTTCTTCATGCTCTTGTTAGACTCCTTAAAATTGACAAGATTGCCGAGTCTACTTGTTCGCTTTAGACTCATTAAAGAATTTGAAGGGACATCTACATAGGTATAAGTTTAATCCTTTTATGGACCTTTGTGGATTATTTACGAACAATGAATACTCTAGTTTACTGTGACTAGAAGAGTTCTCTCTCACATTGTTTTACATTGTTTTACCCTTTTTCGGGCGAGGAGACTAACTTTACGAAAAATTACCACTTGGAGTCTTCTTGAGGATCTTAAGACTCTCTAAATATGAAATCCCTGCAATCATATACCAACTCGGGCTTGATATAAAATCCACAAGTAGGTGTATGGAGTTGTTGTTTAAGTTTTTCATACTCCTTAAATATGAAAACACTGGCCATCATGAACAGATCTGGGCTCGCTATTAAAATCCACGGATCAGTTACTTATTGAATATTAGTCTATATTTTCTTCAAACTCGTAAAACAAAGAAGAAAGTCTTGACTTTTCCTTTCATGGAGTCATAAAATTACACATGGTTGGATCCCTATCAAACATTATTCTCTCTGTTCTCCAAGTTTGTTTAAAAATGAAGAAGGTACTGATTTTACTTTCTTGGACTTGTTCAAATTTTACAAGAAATACACTATTGAGCTTCCTTTTATCTTTTTCATGCTCGTCAAAAAATGAAAAGATAC
This sequence comes from Larix kaempferi, assembly GCA_027924585.1. Classification (NCBI taxonomy): domain Eukaryota; kingdom Viridiplantae; phylum Streptophyta; class Pinopsida; order Pinales; family Pinaceae; genus Larix; species Larix kaempferi. The sequence goes on from BSBM01000109.1 coordinate 9,884,423, forward strand.
CTAAAAAGAGAAAGGGAATGGAAAGGTCTCCATCATTTATTGAAACCATGGCAGCATGTCCAATTATTCCTTGAACACGACACTCATTTTGAGTCAATGGGTTTTAGTTTTTCCTTCAGGTTAAACCTGATTCTAGAGTTCTTACTCCCCCGATTGGTTACTCTTCCGATCATATGCAGAATCTGTTATGTTTCCTACATGGCAGATTTATATCATGGTTCCTATATGTTTAAAGCTGCTTAAGTTTCTCTTGTGTCATGCTCATTGTTCAAGGATTTCACCTGTGTCAACCATTCTACAGTTTGCCTTGAATTCTCATGTCGGCCATCCCTGAGATCAGTCTTTACTCGGTCTTGTTTCATATCAATTCAATCTCCAAGTTTTCCTCGTGTGAGATGATGGAGGATTCATTAATGCCTTCTTTCTCACGGGTCTCTTCCCATCTACTTCAACTCATCTTTCTCTGGGAATGAGACTTAGATTTTTGGATAGTACCTTGATATTTGCAGTCACCAGTGGCATATTCTCTCGCTATTGAGTTATAAGAATACATCAATGTCTCTTACTCGATAAATTCTTCAAGTGTTTGACTTCAAGATATTTTATTCACACTTGTAAGAATGTACTAGGTACCTTGGACCCCATTTTCATTATTGGTGGGCGTCCTCGTGTTTGTTAACGGTTCACATCAATGACCGGTAATCAAATGGTATCCTCCATGTTCGACATCAACTCCTTTATTCACATAGTTAGCGTTCGTACCTTGTAGATGGTTTGGATTGAAGACCTTGGGCCTATAATAGCATCATCATATTTTTGTTATCGCCCAAGTTGCGCAAGACTGAGCCACACTCATTTTTGGCTCTCCATGAGACATAGATCTAGTTTGTTCATTATGGCTATGTTCTCCATTCATGACATGGATCCACGCTTGTATCTTAGTGGCCATGCTATATACATCAATTATACATATGCATTGGAGATCATGTTCCATCTTTCTGAACATGACATTATGTCAAGTTTATGTTGTACGATGACCTTTGGTTTTGTTTCAGGTACCGATTGGAACTTTGATTATGTGATTCTTGCGCTCCTCCACTTCACTATTTATAATGCATTTCGGCCATCATTTACCCTTTTGACCTCATACATTAGGGGGCATCTGTTATCAATCAAATCGACACTTCTCCGTCCGTGACGACATTGAATTGTTGCTCACACAAAAGGACACTATGGATGGAAGAGCCTGGATTTGCTATAAATGTGTGTGGCCCTAGTCATTCCCTATTTTCTCCAGTTTACCTCTTTTTGTGTATTTGGTTTAGGACATACACACTACTTCTGACTTGACAACTTGCAAGTCACCCGCTTGTGGTTCCTTTACCACTCGTGAGTTTCCCCAAAATTTGCATTCGCAGGTTTCCTAAAGCCTTCTAGCGTGTTACTCCCTAATGGTGCAGTCTCCACCCGCGTGTTCCTCATAAATCACGAAAAATAAAAAACAAATTCGAAATATGGGAAGTTGGAGTTGGTTTCCTAACTTTCGTACCTATCCTACATAATACTCTTTCGAAACTACTCTCCTTGCTTTGTCATAAATACAAAGGGAGGGCCATGAGAGAGGGGGTTAACTCATTATGCAAAGTTGTGTTGGAGGAATTTTGGTAGAAGGGAGGAGCAAAAGAATCCAGATCATGTTTCAAGAGGTGCTTGTGCATATCAAGGTGAATGTATCTTGTTTCCATTTATTGCAATTAATACAAAGATTTTTCCTTTCCCATATTATTAGCATTTGATGCATGAATTAGATATTTGAGAGTATTTCATATTTCTATGTATATGTGCTTTCAATTTGGTAATTTATTCATGTGTAGTCAAAAGCTTTGAGGAAGGTTACATTTGTTTTGCAAGTCTTTATGCAAGATTATGGAGTAAAGCTAAAGGATTGAAGAGCTTGGATCAACCTTCATTGATATAAGGTACCAATTACTCAAACTTCAACCCTTGTTTATTTCATCAATTGTATCATGTTGTTTTTCTGCAACTTTCCTTGGTTTTTGCATATTTGTGTCAGTATGTTGGTGACCTCTAATTACCCCAATCATTAGGAAAATTTTCCGTACAACATGGGACTTGCATTTTTTTTGCCTTTTTGTAATGCAGATCAAATGCATTTTGATTTTAGGTACTTTCTTTAGAATATACACCAGAAAGATCTACAGTATTAGCTGGAATTTGAACGAATGTTTGTATCTATTAGAAAATACTGTTTTAAGCATGAGAGAACTTCTTGAACTAGTTTTGCTCAGTTCCTATAGAGCAAGTTTTGTAACCAAAGGTCTTCTGGTCTGGTCGAGACCTCCTTTTTTTATGATATAAAAGAGTACCTATTTTTGTTTAAAAAAAATTGTGTTAGTATTTAGTATTTAAATGTTTTAATTATTTGAGGATGTAGTAATAAATATATTTAGATTTTATTTTTTTTAACATAAACGGTTATTTTTTATTTGATAATAACACAGTTGGGCCAAAGCCTAATCAACCCCTATTACATTTTTCTTTTTCCAAATGTCTAAAGAGCCCTTTATCTTAATCTTACAAAGTTGGAAAGTAACTACCGTCCTACGGGATTGGAAACCAAATAGAATCTTCATCATTCTTGATTAGTTCTCCTTGAGCTAAGTGTTGAGCCCAGAATTGGCCCCTTCTAATCATCCTTGATCACCTTTCCTTCCTCTGTCCTACACCATTTATCATGCTAATCAGACCTGTTATCCTCACTTTATTCCCCCAAACTGCCAAGGTATGACTGATCATTGCTTTATCTTATTAATGCTTATGATTGTGATAATTAAAGCTGTGTATCTCTCAATTGTGCTAACATGTTATGATTTATGAAGGTAGTTTGAGATAAAAGGACTGCAGGAAGGTGGGGCTGAACAAGTCTTGAAAGAAGGGATGTTCGTTGCTTAAAAAGGATCCTCGGGGCTCGGATCATCAATTAAGGCACATGGTACCAATATAACATCCTAGGTGGAGCTGTGATAGGGCAGCTGTAACAGAATGCGCTATCTTTAGTATGTCGCTGCTCGAGTATAGTTGTGATCTGGAAAGATCGCCACCCCTGGGCCAATCAACAGCTTTCTCGTATTTTTATGTCTCTACTTTGCCACGTATTGTAACAGCTAGTTATTTAGGGCGCCTGAAGATCAGAGATCTTCATGGCTGCCCGTTATTAGGATTGGATGTTATGATTTGTATGTATAAATATGGGGAGCTGCCTCGACCCAGGGGGTTGAACAACAGATAATTAATTCATTGTATTAGCAGCAAAAGCAACTGTGTAATCATTCTTCTGTTAATATAAGGAGTTACTTTTGAGTTAAAGGAACTTGCGTTGTTCAGCCAGCGTCTCTGTGTGAAGGCTAGGTCCGTCTTCCACAGAGATTGCTGAGTTAAAATAGGATTTCGAATTTGTTGTTGTATGATGTTTTATTCATGATATTTCCCTTGTACGCAGCAGTAGTAAGTGTGACATGGATTTTTAGTATAGTTAAGATTATATTTCCTTGAGATTGGTAAATGGTGCATAGCAACAGTCGACTGAGTAGGAACTTTCTTTATGCATTTCATCTGACAGTTGTACACAGCCTTGTTTGTCTTGCAGTTAAGTTGTGATCCCATGAGCCCTTTACAATTTATCTTTCCTGTTATGATTGTTGATTTTCATTCCTATAATTCAATTTCTTAGAGCAGCTGAACTCAATCCTTTGCAATTGAATTTCTAGATTAATATTCAGTTTCTGCTTATGGTTTTCTAGAGTGATCAGATTGAAGAAGTGAGTTACTTGTTCTAGGATGTGAATAGGATTTCTTTTTATCTGCAATTGTCTTTGAATCTTATTTTATTTCTTGTTGATGCATGGTAGAAAGGAATTGAATTTATAGTATTTAAACAGCAACTGGGATTACACAGATCTTTGGGATGGACATAGTTGTTAGAGGATAACAATATTCAATTATAATGATTTGGTGTTTGAGCATAGACTATGCATCTATCCTTTGAAATAAAAGACTTTCTCAGGTTGACAATAAATCTCGTCTGCTCTGTATGTTTGAATAATTCATCTGCATATAGGGTGCTCGACACTAAGAGGCAGCCCATATTGGCCCTTGCTTCTGCTTCCTTGTTTAGAATCCGAAGGATGTGGAAGAAGGAGGTGGAGATGAAGTTTTGCAACACTTTACGTAACCTCTGCAATGTCTTGTTGAGCACTGAATTATTGAAGTGATCTTCCATGTTTAAGATTTTTATTAATATTTCTGAGTCCCTAAAGATTTGAATGTCTTGGTCACCATTCCCTTGAGCAAGCTGGCATGCTTTTAGCAGTCCTAGGATTTCAGCCTGATTTTTAGTGCTCTTCCCTAGACCCCAACTGAAGCTGTCTTTACTGTGGCCGTCCGGGGCGTAGAATACTCCTCTAGCTCCTGTTGTCCCTAGATTTCCTTTGGCTGCTCCGTCGAAGAAAATCATAACTTTACCTTGTTTCTTCCACCACATTTGAAATTTTGATTCAATGCTCCAAATCTGCCACTCAAGATTGTTGAAAGGACGAGATGAATTCTTTTTATTCCTAGCTCGCAGCAAGGGAGTGCCGAGCCAACTAATCTCTTCAGGGAGGAGTAAGTTGTCTTGCTTGTAGGGGCGATTTTCCACTGTCTCCAACAACAGCACTTTGGCTTTGGCAACCACGACTGAGGGGGAACACAAGCTGTTTTGGAAGATGCCATCATTCTTGGCTAACAAAAATTCCCAACATATGTATTTTGGGATTGCATACCAGATTTTTGACCATAATTTGCTCTTAATCGCTTGGGGATAACGCTCTTTCCAGGTGGAGAATAAAATGATAACAGTGATCTGCGATGGGATTTGCACATTGAGACCATGTAGATCCTACGTCCAAACTTCATGAGTGAATGGGAAGTCGATGAACACATGATCAATAGTTTCCTGAGCCAAGCAGCAGAGAGGGCATCTGTGCGGCCCGATAATTCCACATTTTGCTAAATTCTCGCCAGTCAAAATTCTTCTATGCATGAGGACCCAACTGAAAAAATTGATCTTTGGGATGCCGGAGGAGTCCCATATGTGATTCCAAAGAGAGGTTGAATGAGTCTGAGTGTGGTGAGATTGGAGAGCAGCAAATCCCTGAGCTGCTGTGTAAACTCCAGCCATTCCCCATCCCCATTTGTCCCGAGATCGCAGATGCACTGGCGCCAAACTTGAGAGCACAGCGAGAAGAGTGCTCTGTTGAGCTTGCAGCCAATCTGGAGGACGAGGGAGATTCCATGCATGCAAATTTCCACCAGGGTCCCATGTAGAAATATCTTCCATCTTGTGAATACCACGCTGAGAGAGCCAGACATGCAAATCAAAAAAATATGCTGAGTACCTGAGAGGTTGTTGGCCCATAATTTTGTCTTCCCACAACCAGATGTTTTTCCTGTTTCTAAGGATTCGATAGAGATGGTATTTGAAGAACTCCAACCCTCGACTACAAAGCTTCTAGAGCGTGGTTCCTTTGTTGGATGTTCCTTCATCCATGCTGTTCAAAGAGAGCCCATGCAAGTATTTTTTAATGAGCACTTGGCTTATTGGGTGGCTTTTGTTTGAGAAGATCTTTCCTCCCAAGTGCAAATTAGCCAGCCCAGGATCTCTTACCTGGAGTCCACCTTCTGAGAATGGCCTTTTCACAATATCCCAACTTACCAAATGAATTTTTTTTTAATTCCCCTTACCTTCTTGCCACACAAAGTTTCAAATCAATTTAGAAACCTGCTCGGTGATCATCTTTGGAGCCAAAAGAAACGAATCCTGAAAAATAGGAAGAGAGGAGATAACAGATTTGATAAGGGTAAGCTTCCTGGCGGTGGTGAGCCACCGTCCACCCCAGGCTTCCATTTTTGCCTTGATTTTGTTGATGACTTTGAGCCAGTGTGAAGCATTGGTGATTCCCAGAGTTAAAGGCAAGCCCAAGTACTTGATTTTTTCCCAACCTGCGAAGGCCGTGAAACCTAAGGAGTGGGAAATCCGGATGATGATAGGTTGGTCTACCTTCCATCCATACACAACACTTTTTCTCTTATTGACTAGAGCTCCAAATACTCTACAGAAGCTTTGAATAACTTCGTTGAAAGCCCTTGCAATTTTTATGGAGGCGCCTCCCAATAGGAGAGAATCATTGACGAACAAGGCATGATTTATTGGTTCTATTTCTTTCACCACCTGAATGCATGGAGTTGTCCCTGCTAACTTCTCTACTGTCAACTTTCGGCTTAGAGAGTCTGCCATCAGAATGTACAGGAAAGGGGACAAGGGGAAATCTTTCCTTATGCCCCTCGTGCCTTGGAAGTAATTGGCCGGCCTGCCATTTACTAGTGGGGCAATCCAAGGCTTTCTTATACATGCTTTGATCAACCTTACAAAGTTAGAGCTAAAGCCAAAGGAAAGAAGTACTTGCAAAAAAAAAGAGTGCCTTACTTGGTCAAAGGCATTAGCCATATAAAGCTTTATAAGCATCCATTGCTCTTGGCGTTGATGAATGGAGTGGATGGTTTCCTGCACAAGAATCACATTATCCAAGATATGCCTTCCTTTAACAAACCCGCCTTGGCTGGGAGAGATGAGTTTTTGAAGCAGTGGCTTGATTCTATTAGCAAGGAGTTTGGACATAATTTTATAAGAAGCATTGCACAACAAAATTGGCCTGAAGTGATCGAATGAACTTGGTTTTTCTTCCTTGGGAATTAGTGCTAGGAAAGTGGAATTTGTGCTCCCTCCAACCTCGGATTTTTGGAGGAAGCCTTTGATCATTCGGAGCAGGTTAACCTTGATTATGTCCCAGCATATTCTGTAGAAGTGAATGGAAAATCCATCGGGCCCTGGAGCTTTGTGCGGCTCCAACGCCCAGATGACATTGCTGATTTCATCTTCAGAGAAGGGCTTCAAAAGACTTGAATTATCCTCCTCCTCTACCAGTCTTGGAATGTGAGTGAGAAAGTCTGAAAATTCCTCCTCAGAATCTAGACCTTCTTCTTTGAAGAGCTGTTGGAAATGAGAAGTTGCAACCTCTTTTATCTGAACTAATCCTTTGTGAACAGTCCCATCGGGGGAAGTGATTTCAACTATGTGATTTCAAGAGAGGCGAGCACTAAATTGATTGTGGAAGAAGGTATTATTTATGTCGCTAGACTTAAGCCAGAGGCTTCGGGATTTAAGCCTCCAGTGTTCTTCCTCTTGTCTGTAAGAGCGAAATGTGGTGAGTTGGGCAGCTTGCTCCTTCTGGATTTCTGAGAAAGTGATGTCTTTAAAATCCAAATCAAATTGCAGATCTAACAACTATTTGGTGGTCTGCTTTCTATGGCTAGAGGGAGAGTCTGAGGGATTTTTTATCCACTTTTTCAAAGCAATTTTGGTTGCCTTTAATTTATGTTCCCACACATAGCTGGGCGACATTGTGACAGGAGTGAACCAAGAATTCGAGACAGTATCCAAAAACCCTTCTCTTTCTATCCAGAGGGGGTAAATCGGAAGGGGATGGGCCCCAATCTTTCTTCTTCTTCGAAAAGTAGTAAAATAGGTTTGTGATTTGAAGTCAATTTTTGCAGAATTTTAGTAGAAATAATCTTTTTTTTATGTCAGAAAGGTACTCTGCAATAAAAATCTGTCCAAACGAGCTGAAATATGATGCCCCCCAACTCTGTTATTTGACCAAGTGTAGAGCCCTTTTTTTGGCTTGAAATCCAGTAAGTCCCACTGCTGAATTAGGTCTTCAACAAAAGGAATAAAATGGTCTCTACTGATGTTGCCTCCTCTTTTTTCCTTTGGTTCAAATACTAGGTTGAAGTCTCCTGCTAGAATTATATTCTTGGGAGAGTGTGTATCTAGAAAATCTGACAGTTTTTGCCAACAATCTTTCTTTTCTGCATAAAGGACTGGAACATAAAGGTTAACAAGAGTGAAGATCATCTTATTTATAGAGTGACGGAGTTCGGTGTAGATCCAGTGTTGCGTGTCAAAGGAGCTTTCGAGGTGGAATTTATCTTCCTCCCACAGAGTAGCGAGCCCTCCGGAGGAGCCCCTTGCACTTACTGCTTTCCCAACATTTCTTTTCCATTTAGATTTGCTGATCTTGAGAAGGGATTCCCCTTCTATTTTAGTCTATTGGAGCATGAGGATCTCAGGAGACTATGATTTCAACAGTTTTTTACAGCTTTGGCTTTTAAGAGATTCCCCAAGCCTTTGCAATTCCAAGAGACTAGTCGCATTATTTACTAGCAGGTGGGGGGGAAAATCCTCCCTTGGGAGGCATGTTTCTAGTATTTCTGCCAATGGACATCTCGATCGTGGTCTGGTTACCTTTCATTTTTTGCCTCTCCGCTTCTTCTACCCTTTCCTCCCTATGAGATTTTCTCCTAGCTCTCTTCGATGGCCTCTTGAATGTCTCATCTTTCGAGGATCCTGAAATCTCGGGAGACTTCTTCCTTGTCATTTCAGCGTAGGAGGGGGGGCTAGAGGATCCTGTTGGGGATCCAAATTGTAGAGGGGTTGTTTCTTCCAGGATTTTATCTTTGGCAAAATTAGTGTGCTGCTGCTCAACCTCTTCAGCAACTGAAACTGGAGGTTCTTCTAGAGTACTGAGTGTTTTAAAAGGGTTATTGGTTGTCTCTACTCTTGGAGGGGCCGAGCTCCCTTCACCTTGGAACTGTCCAGAGGAAGGGACTTCACTCCCCGTGGGCACTCCTTTCCCTTTTGTTCTGTTATTATGTTTAGTTGTGATTGGTTTATGAACCTGAGTCCATTGATCTCCCTTTGTTTGATCAACCTCCTCCTCTCCTTTCTTTTTGCAGTGCCTGGCGAAGTGACCATAGCCATGGCAATATCGACATTTAAATGGGAGTTTCCCATAGTCTAACTCTTGGATGTATGACCAGTCAGCCACCGTGAGCTTTATAGCTTCAGGGAGTCCTACCTCTAGATCCACCTCTACACATATTCTTGCTCAAGTGTACTGGTCCTTCCTCTCTGCACGATCTATATATTTTTCGAGCTTATTGCCTATGGATTCTAATGATTTGGGATTCCAGCAGTGCAAAGGTAAGTGAGGCAGGCGGACCCAAACTGGGATTGCTGAGGGCACATCTTGTGTCAGATCGAAGTCCGGAGTCCATTTATTCAAATACAGTCCCTAAGGGCCCATAAAATATGGGCCATTCCTAAAGATGAGATTCTTGTCCTCTACATTGTCAAAGACAAAGACAAAGAAGCCCTTACCGACTAAGTAGCTTCTAATGCCATCTTTGACAAAAGATCTCTAGTTCCTTTGCACCCAGGTATCAACAGCTTTGGGCGAAGGCCAGAGACCGGTGAACTTCCCTATGAGCCCTCGTTCAGCAAGGTTCAAAGCAGATCTACAAGGTTCAAAGCAGATCTGAAAGGTTCTTCAGTCGGCAGGGCGACTGTGGGTATGGTATCCAGTCTTTTAACAAATTTTTGTTGTTGCTCACTCACTGGGCGTTTACCACAAGCTGCGACTAGTTTTTTAAACGCAGCTAGCTTGGGAGGAAGGGGAGGGGAGGCCTCGGGGACCCCTCCAGGGGCCATGACGCGAAGGATCAACTTGCAGGGGATCAAGAACCACCGCGTAGGAGGCAGCTCGCAGCCGACCAAAAAAAATATATTTAGATTTTTTAAAAGGAGGTATTATTTGGTAATATTAGAAATACTAAATTTTTTTTATTTTAATATTAGCAACTTCTTTGATTATTTTATTATTTGCGAGGTTTTAGAGAAGAAGCCAATCTTAGATCAAAGCCAAATAATAAAAAAATTGTGTATTTCTAAAAAGCCAAATTATTTAGTAATATTAGAAATACTATTTTTTTATTTAATATTAGCAACTTCTTTGATTATTTTATTATTTGTGTTTTAGAGAAGAAGTCAACAGGTGGAGGTTGGCTTCTTCTCTAAAACACAAATAATTTATTAGCAACTTCGTCCCTTTTAAAATACCTACCTATTCCAACTAAATTAGAATACACGACAAACCTTTAAACATCAAGATATATAAAGAGGGAATACATGACAACATTGTTTGGTCCTTAATCCTTTAAACATCAATATATACAAGAAGAGAATAAGAGACATCATCGTCTAATCCTTAATCCTTTAAACATCAAGATATATAAGAAGAGAATAAGAGACATCATTGTCTAATCCTTAATCCTTATATCAAGTAACTATTCACGTAAGTGAAAAATCTGTAGAGCATTACGATCATATGTGCTTATGCAAGCAACATTCTTCTTATCCCGACTTTGTATCTGGCCTCTATTTTGAAACAAGTTCAAAGGGTGAGGAATGAAGTTCAAGAGAGAGGAAAGTTCGACCTCTCTATTTAGTTGATTGCAAGTCATGTAAAGATTATCAAAGAGGTAGGCTTGAAGCACCTAACCATATAATAAGGTTGTTGTTGGTGGTTGTGATTGGCAACGTCTTAGAGGAAAATCCAAATGAAGGGGGCAATGAGTAGGAGAAATGGAAGTTTGAGCTTTAGAAGGTTTTGGTTTTGCTTATCTTTTACAAGAGATGCCTACTCTCAAATCTAACCATATAGAACTAGCAATGAAGTACTTGGTGCCATTTTAATTAGAAAGCCGATACCTAAACCTTGACATTGCTCTAGAATCTTTCCAATTACTCGTTCGAGAATTATGATCTTTAGCTCTAGAATCAAATTATACCATTATATATGAGAAATACTTTCAAATATACATGAAGGGAGTTTGATTAGAATGAATTGAGATATCTTATGATTAACCAAACATCGACTACTTCAAAGTGGATTAGCTTCTCCCAAACAGCTTTGTGATTGGTCCAATTTTAGCTTCTGCCAAACATATTTGTGATTGGTCCAATTTTTTTGAACTCAATGGCAAGATGGTTGGAGAGGTAAGTAAACCCTATACTCTACATTATGAAACTAAAAGAGAGGTTTTCAAACGCATGTTCCAAAATCTCCTACATGATGTGCATCCTCACCTCTTTCTATAAAAGCTTTAATATATCCTCTGCCCTTTAACAGGCTGGTTTTCATATGATTTAAGAATTTGAACGCCATCCCAAATAAAAGAATGTTGTTAAGAATTTGAACGGTTACGAGGCTTGTTCCGAGTTTGTGGCATTTGACCCAATCTCTGCCGAAGAGATTGGCGGCAATTTTTATAAACATTTCATTGTTAGATTCCAATGAAAATAAAAACCCGTTGAAGCAAGAGAATCAGAGCTGCTTGTATTAGGTCACCTCACTTCCTATAGCATTGATATCGCTGTACAGGTTAGTGGGCACTCTCATTGTTATTTCACTCACCCTATTTTCATCCATTAACTTTCTTTTTTGTGTGTTTAGCACTATTTTTTTTTTCACAGAAAAAAACCCAACTTTTATTGAAGATCAACCAAAGTCTACATTGTTCAGATGCCCGAGGCATCGTCCATCAGATCTTGTCCAAAAAACTCATCCAGTTCTTGTACAAAAAGCTCAACATAACCTGTATCTCTGTCAAAGCAAAAAGGAGTTAAAACTCCTGAAAACCAGTCCACAAAAAACTTTTTCAAGTCTCATGGCTTCACAGAAAAAATCCTGAGCAGTAAACCTGCATCCGATCTTTCAATCAGAGCTTTAAGATAATTCAAGATCAAATCCTGTCAAGAAAGAAGAAGTGACCTTCTCCATCTAATAATTAATAATTCAGTTCCATCCAGCATAAGTCTGGAAGACAGAAGACAGTTGAAACAAAAGCTCTCCAACTTCTCTAAAGAAACAGTTCTTTCAAACCTGAGCACTAAAATTTTATGGTTTTCTTCACATCAATTTGCAAGCAAATCAATGGGTATGCGTTGTTTGCTTTCAACCCCCCTTTTTTTGTATTTTTGATTAAAGTCAATGGCCACGAGAATTACTGTTGGTAACCTTCTCCACCTGCACGAGTTCTTTTTTCTACCTCCTTTTTTTAGTAGATGTCATCTATTTTATATATACCATACAATTCCTTGGATTACATGCTTAGAGATATCGAATTAAATATAATCAATACTCTTCTATTGTCTTAAAATTGTGTGTTCTTAAAAGGGTTTTAACTTTTAACTTATGCTAGGTGATAAATTTTCCTTTCAGAACACGCATTTATCCATCTTTCTAGGTACTCTAATATATTTCGAGAGGTTGTTCTTTGATTACATGGTCCAAAAAAAAGTTGCAATTTATGGTTCTGTATTATTTTTTTTTGAGAAAATACTTGTTATATTCACATAAACATATTTATTATTTACAAACAAAAAAACTGGCCAGGGAATTGTATATACGATGCCTAATGGTTCTGTATTCTTGATAAGTTAATAAAATTAAATTCCAGACTGACTGGTCAAAATTTTATGTAACAGGTGTAACTTTCTCTGTGACCAACATGAATAGAGTTGGAAAGTGGTTCCATATTAAAATAAACAGGAAAATCGAGATCAAATCATTCAGCACAGCAGAAAGAAAAACGGAGGGAGTCGCTCATTTTCTACAGAACAATCAGCAGATTATTAGTCTGGGAGTTCGCAAGGAAGGAATTCTTCTGGGTTGTGTGTTGGCTAACCAACTGAACAGTGATGTAGGGATTATGAAGTTCCAGGGGATTAGATCCTTGTCAAGTTGCATATTCAAGGGCCCCAATTCGGGTCATTCTCTTGTAAGTCCCAAACTGTGTGAATCAAGGTATTCATCAACTATTCATCCATGCACACTGGCTGTAAGGCAGAGGCACACTTTAAGTAGAGAATGGCTAGTGGAGCTTTGGCTTGAGGAAAAGAAGAAGAATAAGTTGAAACATAAAAGACAGTGGAGAGGTGTTCGGAGTGTCAGTTCAGCAGACTCAGTGGGCCAAACTTATTTCTCTTCTTTCAGGTTGCCATTTGATGTGCCTTCAACTTCAGTTAATCCTGGTCTAGAAGCTCAGGCTGTTGGTACAGAAGGTTTACCTCTTCATCAACCACCTCCTAGCCAATCTCTTGGTGGAATATTAAGGCCAACATGCTCAGAGGAGGTAAGAACTTCAGAACTCATAAATGCATTTTTCTCAAGAGTAGTCCCTGTCATGAATTGTACTCCAACATCTTGTCTCTTGTTTTCTACCATGACTTCCTTTTTAGAAAGGAGTAAAATACTCACATTATTCTGTTGTCTTTAATGGCTGTCATTGAAATTTTTACTTGTTTTTTTCCAAGCAAAAAAAGCATACTTTCTATTCAGAGTAGAACAAAAGGTACATTCTTCAGGTGCTTTTGCACATTACAAAGTAGGCAGGTTTTGTTACCCCGCAGAGCAGAAAAAAAGTAAGCTATACAAGTGGGGTATCATATGAGCTTTCGTGCTCTATACAGAGGTCTCAGAAGTGATTCTTCACTGAAGCTCAAACTATTCTTTACTGATCACGTAATACCTGTGATATACAGTCTAGTAGATTGAAATATTACAGTCATCCTCAAGACCTTCGACAATTATGCAAATAATATCACAGCTAAGACAAAAACAAATATAAAGTGCTATATTGGATATCAAGTGAGTAATGAGTGATGACACCAAGCCTGGATTCTTTTATGAAGAAACAACCCAATGTCTGAGTCAAACCTGTCTTTGACAAAGCATCTGCCTCCTTGTTCAGTTCTCTGTATATGTGAGAAAATGTGATGTGGGTGAATTCTCTGAAAACTACCTTAAGTTGACTAACTAAAGTCTGAAGAGTGATGTCCCCAACCCCACCTGATCTCCCTTCATCCAATTGACAACAAATGTCGAATCACCGAATACCTGGAGATTTGTAATATCCTTTAAGAGTGCCAGCTTTAACAAGGAATGTAGAGCAAGAAGTTCTGCTATGTTGTTGGTACCTCTTCCCACACAAGCACAGTAGTCTAAATGATGATCTTCCTGTAGATGGAGAGCTCCTCCAATGCCACACTGTGAGTCTTCTCACTGACATGCACCGTCAAAAACCCCCAAGGGAACGATTTGTCCCAAACAAGTTCGCCAATGACCCAAGTATTTGAAACTGCCCCTTGTGTTGTATAGTGTTTTACCACTCCAGCAATCTACGTGGGGACTTGAACTGTTATCATCAGCCTGTCTTGAAAGAGGCTACTATTTTGGGCCAGCCAAATATCCTACCGTGTGACGAATGGGATCACGATTTTTTTTAACTCAGATTTGTTATACCATAATGATAATCCCTCCCTAACATAAGAGCAGCACCCATTATTGTTAATACCAATCCATTGACATATATCAACCCAGATTTGAACAGAATAAGGACACCTTGTAAAAATATGTGATACAGTTTTTCTCCGCATTTCTACAAAGGTAGCATATACCTGGTCCATGTTTGTTTTTCTTCTGTAAACTGTCCCAGATAGGTATTCTATCCATCAGCGATAACCACATAATAATCTTTGTTTTTTTTGGAGCTTGGAGTTTCCATATCTTGGACCACCAGCAGTGTGCCACCCCTTCTTCAGATGTCACAGTCACCTCATAGCCTAATTTTGCAGTGTAATAGCCTCCAGCCTTATTTCGGTTCCAGACTAACTCATCACTTCGATCCCTTAATTGAACATGGCCACTATTCAAGGAGGAGGTGAAATTTGTCCAGGGAACAGCAGATTCACCTTCTAAACCAAGTACTGTAGCAGACAATCACCCCTGGGGCCAAATATCACTTCGGTCCACATCTGCTATCTGATTTAGAGTATCCAGGCTGCATTCACAAAGTTGAAGTATTGAGTCGATTGGCAGAATTATATTATTGTCACAGCCCATAATGGTGTCCTCCCTGACACAAATCTGAGACCCGTCACCTACTTTCCACATCAGATGTTCACCGATTAAGGGGAAATCTAGAACTAATGCTTTCCACTGATTGGAAGCATTTTTGTGCCATTTGACTGGTGACGTGATCCACTCAATATGGCCATATATTTGTGTGTGATTATGCGCTCCATAAACCATCCTTGGAAATGTGATTCCAAAGGCTTTTGGCAGCAAGTGCTTTCCCAAAGGGCAGAAGCTGCTTCAAGCCTTCAACCCCCATCCTCCTTGATTCTTGGGCCTAGCAAGTAATTGCCAGCGGGCCAATTGATATCCAACTTTGTCCCTGTTCCCTCTCCATAAAAACTCAAAACACCTTTTCCAAATTTTGTCTGAAATACCCTTGGGAATATGAGACAGTACAGTCAATAAACAAGTATTACTTCTAATACTGCTTTTACTAAGGTCAAACTGCTGTCCTTTGACAGGAACCTGTGACACCAGAAGTGAATCCTCCCTTCAATCTTCCCGAGTAGCCATCTCCAATCCTTAATACCATAGCCATGGGGCTTTAGAATAAAATCTAAATATTTTAACCCATCCTGTGGCTGGACCAATCTGAAGTGTAAGTGATGTAATATCCTTTCTATTACCACCTCATCTTGCAGTCCATTAAAACTAATGGAAGATTTTTGTTGATTAACCTCCATACTCGTCACCTTACAATACAGTTCCAGAAGTTCTTTGTGCATCATCCTGTCTCAAACAGAGCTATGGCCGAATAAAAAAACATCATCTACAAATAACAAGTGGGTGATATACTCTAAGCCTCCAACCCTGATACCAACAATATTGCCCTCTCTCCTGAGTCCTGGCCGCTAGAATTGCCCTGCTCAAGCCCTCGACCACTAATAGAAATGAATAAGGGGACAAAGGGCACCCTTGACGTAAGCCCCGAGTTGGCGTGAAGAAGGAAGATGCCTCTCCGTTAATCAACATTGCAAATGAAACCAACATGACACATCCCATGACCCAATCTACAACCTGTAAGTTTAGTTCAATATGTATCAACAATAATTTCATGTACATCCAACATGCACGTTCGTATGCCTTGGAGAGGTCAATTTCCATCACCATGTCAACTTGCTTCTTTTGTCTGATGGAGTGTAAAGCTTCCTGGGTAGAGCCCACTACCTCATGTATGAATCGGCCTTCAAGGAACCCAAATTGTTTTGTGGAAATAACCTTTGACAATAATTTTTTCAATCGAGCAGCAATCACCTTAGAAAATATCTTGTAAATGCAATTACATAGTGATGTCGGGCGAAAATCATCAAAAGAGCTCGGTTATCAACTTTTGGGATTAGTGTAATGAAAGATTGTTGTTGATGTAGCTACGTGAGGCATCCTCACTAGCCCAACCGACCTGCAAAAATAAAATAAACAATAAATGTATTTTTATATTCCAAAATGACAAGTCGGCCTAGTAAAGCAGCTAAGTCAGCCCAATTGGGAAATTACCTAAAAACTTAAAAAGTAATGTATAAATAGGAGAGCTGCTCTCCTCATTTGTCACTCATCTCAAGCAAGTTTGCTCAAGTGAAGAAGTTCGACTTTTTGGGTAGCAGAAGACATTTGCAGCAGTTTTCTTTGGGCATCTATTTTTCTTGTAGTTTTATCTTTATTGTACTAAATCTCTAGGTAAGAAAGGGTTGCTGGGTTTTTCCCGAGTTTGGATTTTCCCATGATAAACTATTGTGTCTATTGTTTCTGTGCATAGTTGTTCTTTCGGTGATCCTATATTGTTTTTAAGCTGAAAGAGATGAAAATTATATTGCTATAATTAAAATTCTAACATGGTATCAGAGCAGTACTGAAGGAAGACTATTGCCGGAACTAGGGTTTTCTATTTCTTCAGTTTTCATCCACTAAATTGGTTCGCCCTAGCATCATTGAGCTCGCCCTAGGAAGGCAAACTTTCCTGTGCAAGCAGAATTCCATTATGAAGATTTTCAAATTTTGACCTAATTACTGCAACAGGTCAAGTATTAGGGTTTGTTGGTTCTTAGTGTTCTGACCACAAATCATGAAGAAAAGGAGGTTAATTCAACTCGCCCTAGGAGGGTGAATTCATCTGTGGAAGTGTTTCTCCAAGCTGTCATGTTCCAAAAATTTGCATTAGGTCACAATGGCCTAAGCCCCTTGGCCATAGTCATGATAGTTTGTCAAATTGATGCTAAGGGTCAAATAATTGCCAAGCATGATGTCTAAGTTGGTAATAATGCAAAATTAGATCCAAATGGACAAGGTGGGTCACATCAAGAGAAAATTCCCAAGTATGGGTTGGTAATATTTTCCATCCAAACGAACTATCATGGAGGAAAATTACTAGTTCCCTAGGTTGGGGGTGGAAGCATTAAAAGTTGGAGTAAAGGAACTACAAGATCCAAAATGACCTTAGACTTACAAATTCACATTAAATGGGTCAATTAAATAATAATACAAAGAAAATAAGGTGGCATTGGATCATGAGGTCACATAAGAGGTTGTGGGACCCACATGTGGCAAGATTCCTCACTACACTTGGCATGATTCTCTCACCAATTCGAGTTCAAGATGAAGGGTAACATACTTGGGGGAGTTTAAGAGGTATTATTCATGGCATGAGTCATGTAAGGTCGAATTGGAGTGGAAGAATAACTCCCATGGAAGAGGAAGAGGCATCTTAGAAGAATTGTGACACTTGGAGCTAGATTCCCTAACTCCTATGACAACAATGATGAAGATTCTATGACACCTATGACAAAGTTCAGACCCGATTGCTGACATATGACATATATGACATGTCAGGGCTAAAGAGGGCGCACAAGGGAGTTATGGAAGCCAAGAAGCTTCCCCATTCAAATTGAGGGAAGATGGAGACTAGGAATTGTTGGACAAGTGGCACACATTGGAATCTCCTCCCAACTTGAGTTGGCATGAGGCTTTTGGAAGGAATTCGACTCATGGAGGACTTGAGAAGTTTATAAAAGAGAAGAACAAAGAAGGAAAGGAGCTTTTTGATCATTTTTGATTTGCATCTTTGCAATTTGGAGAGCTTTTGGCTTGTCCATCCTAGTGGAGTGTTTACTCTACTTGCCTTAGTACCAATTTCGAGGGTAAAAGATTCCCATCCTAATTGGCAATTGGAGAGGCCATTCAGACCTTTCATTTGGAGCTACAATGGAGTTATTTGTTGCAGGTTGAAGCTACATGGTAGCTCGTGATTCTTTCTTCTTCAACTTGTTCCCATCTCTATCTCACATTTCTCTGCATATTTTGGCTCTTGGAGGAAGGGCGCACTTGGTGAGATGCTGATTTCTTTGTGAGAGTCCAAGATACTCCATTTATTTGTAATATGATATATATGCTCTGTATTTAATGCTCAGAAGACTCTCAGGTCGAAATACCAAGTGAAACTATGTAACAATACCAAACAATGCATAAATGGTGCCATTTTCCCTATATCTTGTTGTGAGAGCTTGAAGTTGCTTTATTTCGATTTGTGCCAGTTCATATCTGTGATTTTTATGATGTATGGAGAGTCATTAATGTCCCGAAGAAGTTTCATATACATTACATAAGCCTTTGGAACATAAATCTCGAATTTCATAGCAAGTGGTGAAGTTTCCTATCATTTCCCCCTATGTGAAGACATATCCACAAACTTTTGATTTATGGGAGTTGTAACAACCCTTAGAAACTGATTAATGATGTATTTGGGTGCCCATTGAAGTCCTTTAACTAATCCATGTCTCTGTTCTGAAAGTTGGGACGGTCATATTGCATTTGGGAAGCCATTAGTGACCTCTACCCTTGGGGGTTTGAACTTCGAATTTACTAGTAAATTTCCCTATTTTCTCCTGAAGTTAAATGCATGTTGTAGAAGTCTTTTGAGAGTTTTCAAGGATACATCAGCTCCATTTTTATGTCTCAATACCCTTCATACACTCTCATTCCCAATTCGAAATCCTCAGGAGTCTTTTGGAGCCTTCTACCCTTGGGGGTTTCAACATCGGTTTTGCTAGTAATTCTGCCTTTCATTCTCTGATTGTAAATGCAAGTTGTTGAAATATTTGGAAAGTGTCCAAGCATATAATAGCTGCTTTAATGTGTCCAAATACATCTCAATCCCCTCCACACACCATTCGAAAATATTTGGGATCATTTGAGACAGTTTGGGGCTTTACTAGTCCAAGTTTCGAAAATTGACTTAATTGGGAAAAATGTCAATAATGGGACATTACAGTGGTATCAAAGCATGGTCCTTGCACCTGTGCATTAGGGTCATCCATTGAAGAAGAAATTGCAGCCATGTCTTACTATTATGATGACTCCTGTTATCACATATATAGTAGCCGGGCTACCATACATTATTTTTCTGATGCCAGTACACTATTCAGCCAGTTCCCTTACATTTGAGATGCTGAGATGAGCATCTATATTGGATCACTATCAGATTTTGGACAACATTTGTATTCCCCATGCCATGACTGAGTCTCAGGACACTCAGAGAGATGACCGATGTAGCCATTATACCATTGGTACAGAGCAGTCAGTAGTGCCCAGAGTTACAGCAGCAGTTTCAGAGGACAGATGATGGTACAGGTTGATGAGCATTCAGGTATATGACTTAGCAGGTATATCATTGTGTTATGGTTATATTGCTTTTATACTTATTCTTATAGCATGTCTTAGCACTTAGTGTCATGATCTGGCGATCGTATAGATATGTGGACCTGGTTGATCTTATTATATATATTATATTGTTCCTACTCAGACTTAGAAGTTCACTATTCATACTCATTGGTTTTACCCTCCTTAGGGAGAATAGAGGTGATCATTCCACCATACCTTGGCTTGCTAGTGTTGGCTTCATTATTCATTGTCTTCATCCATCCATTGCCTACCTTTTAGTTTATCACCCTGACTTACTACTTGACTAGTGACATGGAGGATCTTTTCCCCACTGTAGCCTCTGTATTGGATGAGCTTCCCTGTTTATTGTGTCTCGGCTCTGAGTTGGTGACAAAACTTACCTATGGTGAGTTGGAATTCCTTGTGAATTCCCCCTAGTCACTAAAGTTGTGTTGGCTAAACCTGAAACTTTTAGTGCTGCCATGAATACAAAGTCTGAAAAAATGAAATGCTATATCTTGTATGAAAAGCCCATTCATGCAATGTGTTTCTAAACACACATGAATGAAAGGCATGCCAAATGAAAATGGCCATGAAAATAAAATGTTATATCTTTTGGAAATGTAAATACCTAGGTAAACAAGCTGTCTATGACACACCCAGAAGTGCTCAGGTAAACAAGTGCCTTAAAAACACACTTGCAGCAGAAAGCCTAAAATAAATGTAAATCTATGCAATGTGTTTTTAAACACACATAGATCAAGGCTATGGAAACTTCAGGCCCAAAAAGCAATGGAACTTAAATGCTATATCAAAACAATTGCTGGCCTTGTTTGTATTATGGATTGTGCGCATCTGTTAAAGGTGAATAAACCCTCTTTGAACAACTCATCCATTTGTGAGACACCGCCATTCCCTGTGTTGTTGCTCATTCAATATATACTATGGTGTGTATTCCCTTTCCCTTTGCCGAAGTGCCACAAAGTTAAGTCAGTCAAGTCATCCCTTAGCCTAGCCAGTTATTTTAGCCTTCACCCTTCACTAGCAAATTGATCACAGCTATGAAGTGAGTATGATCTTGAAAGTCTAGTCTGAGTAATAATAATAATTAATGACATTATATATTTGGATTTAGATTGCTAGTAATGATTACTTTGTGTTATAATTGTTATTTGAATAAGTTGTAGAGCATGCATTAACCTTTGACACTTTACAGCAGCTTTCGATGATGGTTTGAGTTATATTTGGTCATGTTGACTTGGTCAAACCTAGTTTGACCAAGGTCAGCCATAGGACATGAGATGGTTGGACCTTGTGATGATATGGATTGATGATGTATGGTCTATGTACATGTACATGATGATTCTATGCAACAGCTACACGGTTATGATGATGATTCATGGTTTACAGCAGTATTTGATCATTTACAGATTATTATTATTTGACTTGTTCCGGTATATTGGATATATATTTTGATCATGCAGAGACTCATATGGCGTATGAGTACACATCTTGGATGGATTTGGACCTTCTGAGTCCAATGAGATAGTTTGTTTTCAGTTCCGGGCACTTACAGTGATGATTGAGCCTCAGTAGGCTATCCTAGTGCAGTTTTGGTCTGTCGGAGACCCTGTCAGAGCAGATGTGATTTTTATCCGGTTGACCAAGGGCGTTGTGCTTGGAGGGGGTGGTCTAGCCACTTGTTTTTACCATATTACCCCCCTCCCGGACACACTGGTGCCCTCACCTTGACAGCGCAGGCACTCCAGGAGGCAGTTTGGGGCAGTTTCACGCTTCCCGAGGCATTTCAGGATTGGTAGAAATGGCTATTGAAGAATTCGATTTGGGCTACTGAGGCAATGTCTTGGCATGGGATGATCAGTGATGATGGATTGATGTCTTCCGCACCTCCTCCAACAGTTTTAGCTTCATCGGGGCCCGCATCCATCACTTATGGCACTTTCTGATGATTTCTGAGGTCTTTTGAGGCTTACGATTTGATCATAGAGGCACGATTTGGTATATTGATGACTATTTTATTATTATTGTGCTATGGGGATTGACCAAGGGTGGCTAAAATTACCCCTTGGACCCACCATAAGCTTCCTATTATATTTTGTCATCATGATTTGGTGGGATTCCCCTCTTCTAGGGTGATTTTGTCCACTTATATTATATTTTATTAGTGATCCATGTATTTTATTGTTTAGCTCATCTCAACCATTGATTAGACATTTGTATCTTTTAATCTTAACCACTCATTCAAAAAGTGGTTAGGATTTTGATGCTTCTCCTTCCTATTTAAAGGAGAGAGTTTCTCATTGTAAGGGGTCTTTGGCTCTTGGATTATTGGTATAGAAAAACTTTCTTGTGGAAATTCTTGTGGTCTCCTTTGCATCTGGTGTTCTTAGATGGTGATTGGAAAGTCTATTGCAACCTAGCATTTGGAATTTGTGGTAAGATCTATCTATTTTGGAAATCATTGTCTTGTCTACAGGAGGGCGACTTCAACAAGGGCGATTTTGCAAGGCTTCTTCAAATCGACTTTCTTGGCATTTGCTTGTATCAAGGGGTTATCATTAGTATCATTGTGATCTATGCTATCTTTTTGTTACTTCTCTTGTGGCATTGGTCTTATCTCTTGATTACATCAAATCTGATATTGTTGACGTTTGGTGTGCAGGAGGGAGGGTGCATTGGCTTCTTGGACTAAATCGATTGCATAGAAAACTACCTCAAAGCTTCTCAAATTGATCAGGTTTGCATAGATCATCATCATCAAGGCATCTACAAGGTTACCTAGGTAAGATCCACAGGTTTGTTTCTCTTATCTTGATCCAATCCATTGACATAAATCATAAATTGATAAAACCTTATTTCTTCAAGCCCTCATTTTTACATTTTTTCAGATCTACTAAGATCTAGTGGCTTCTCGGGTAAGATATTTAAAACCCACCTCTATAGTATCCACGGCATCCCGGATCTATAGTTTGGTGAGGATTGGCCTCCATTTGACCCTCTTCCCAAGGCATTTAGCCTCTCCAAGTAAGGGCTCACTTCCTAGTTTGGTGGGTTGACCTAGATCTAGTACGTGGGTAGTTGAGATCCCGCTTGTTTCATGATCTACACATCCAATAACCTACCCCCAGATTGTCACTTTTTTGATTTCTACCTTGTGGGCCCTATTCCACATTTTAAGGGATTTAATCCCCATTTTGGACCACTTGGTATCTTTAAACTCAGATCTAGTAAGATCTAGCCATTGGATTGCCATGAAATTATAGATCCACACTCTCACTTGCTTAAACCACTTGGATCTAAAGTTTGGATGCCATTGGACTTGTCTTGAGTCATTTATCCCACTTTTTAGCCTCCTTGGGTAAAGTCGCACCACCTTGGAGAAGTGAGTTGGTCCACTTCTAGGACATGGGTACATGAGATCTTGGTGGATTTGGAACGGGCATAATTCAAAACCTAGGTCTAGTAGGTCATCTTGTCAAATCTTGCCTTGGGGATAGCATTCCTTGTTTTAAGGGATTGTGGTCCACTTCGGTCAAACATCAAATCTCTAGATCTAGACCTATTCATCCATCAAGACTTTAATTGCCCACTTGTCTCATGCAATAGGAGTCCTTAACCACAAGTTAACCTTACTTTGACTCCATTATCCCAATTCCCAAGGCACTGGTTTCTCTCCAAGTCAATTCGACTTTCCTAGATTGTTGGATTAACTTGTGGTTTGACCTTTGTGTGGTGAACTAAACCCTTTGATGTCATCATGTATCATGATCAAGCTTGTCACTTGTACTAGTTAGCCCCAATTCAACCCATAAACTACCCTGCATTGGACACGGTTCCCAAATCATAAGTCACTCTCACATCAATAATGAACCAAAGCTATACTCATTGAACCCCTCACTTGTCTTGTGACTTCATCCTAAGGTCTAGGATAAACCATACACCTTACTTCACTTAGAATTATTTTGATTTGGTGTCTTGGTTTTGATCTCTCCTGTCAGGAGTAGATCGGGTCTCCCCCTTTGTTGTCTGGGCTAGATAACATAAAGTGAAGGTTGCCTCGACTGGCGTGACAACCATCTATTGGAGGTCGAGGTGATCGTGGTTGCACCTTTTAAGTTGCCTTTCCCTATTGCCATCCATGAGTGGATACATCCATAGGGGTAACTACAGTTTAGGTGATAACAACTCCTATGAGTACAATTCCATGAATGAACTATAAAGATTGAGAGCAAGATGTAAAACCTTGCCCCAACAATATTAGGCATATCTTGATTTGTATAAGGGAGGTACACAAAAGGCCATTCCTTTTGAAGACTTTGTTGATTAGGTGTTTGAAAATAGGCCCAATATAGAAGACGTGGAGTTAGTGAAGAAAGGTCTATGCCCTTCTTGCAAAAGACCTTGGAGAGAAAATCATATGTGTGCGAGTGAAAAGAGCAGTGAAATATTTGAAGCTTCAGGGAATGCGTGTGTTTCCTACTTGAAGAGAGTTTTTGGGTTTTCTTCAAAAAGAGGTTCCAAATATATTGATCCTA
Organism: Larix kaempferi; assembly: GCA_027924585.1. Taxonomy (NCBI): domain Eukaryota; kingdom Viridiplantae; phylum Streptophyta; class Pinopsida; order Pinales; family Pinaceae; genus Larix; species Larix kaempferi. The sequence continues at coordinate 9,908,565 of BSBM01000109.1, forward strand.
AGGAAACTAAGGGGCAAAATGCATCAGCTTGCTTGAAGGAGCGAAAGGAGGAGACCCATGAGCCACCTAGTTCTGAAATAGGTGAAGTAGAAGAAGCAGTACATGAAGAGGATCTAAAGTCACTCCCATGTGACTCTGAAAAATATGAAGAGACATCACATGTGCATGATCCTACCCTTATGGAGCCTACAAATGATGACACTTTTGCATATTCTGATCATTTGGGTGAGTTGGTTCATTCTCCTACATCTTACACTTCCATATTTTGCAGCATTCATCCTAATGAAGTATGGGTGAAAAGTTTCTTTTTGATGGTGCCACATGAGGAGTATGAAACTCCTATCTCTCCTTTAGATGATGACATGATTAGAGCACCTTCTTATTTACATTTGCAACAACATCCTTTTTTACCTTATGATGATACATATCTTCATGGATGCACCTATGATGTTCACTTGAGTCACTTGAAGACTCATGATTTTCCTTGCTCCTTGCTTAGTTCAATTGATGTTGGAGGAACTTTATCCAATACTTGGGTGAAGAGATATATGATTGGAGCACATTCTTATTGGCAGCAACATCCTTTGTTATTTCTTGATGATACACATATTTAGGGATGCACAAATGGTACTTCTGTGAGCCCCTTGAAGGCTCATTGTTTTCTTTGTTCCCTACTTGGTTGAGATTTTAATGGAGATTATTCATTCACTTCTTGGGTGAAAGAACACATGACTGACTATTTTGATGCATCTTACATCCTTTTGGAGCAGCATTATAGGACATGGGATCCTCACCTATGTCATTGGAGCAGATTTGATTGGTCACTTGAAGCTTGTATGCACTTGGCAAATGGTGGTCTACTTACTTGGAGGTATAAGCACTTTCATGATTCTTTGATGAGGCACCTCCTTGATGTACATTTTTATTTTGTCGTTATGTACTTTGATGATATATCTTTGGTACGCATGATGTTTGGAAGAATGCATACAAGAAAATGGGATCCAGGAATTCTCTTGCCTGATGGTATGGGTTGGAGAGCACTCCTAATTGTTGGAGTGCAATACAAGCAATGGGACCCTAGGATAAATTTTAGTTTCATTGGTTTCAATTTTTTGGGGACGCAAGTAGTATGGGAGATTGAGCCCCACTTAATAAAGTGATTTTAATCAGAGTAGTGCAGCAACAAGCATGGTGGTTTCTCTCTAAAATTTTCATAGAATCTTGAAGACCCAAAGTTGGGCAACTCAGTGGTCACTTCAAAGAATTATACAGAAAGGGGTTTCCAAAATATGAAAGAGGTAAAAGAGTAATTGTGCAAACTTTGTTTTGATGGATTTAATTAATATTTTGGTGTTTAGTGGTGATGTCACAGGGGATATCCATATGAAAAAGAAAATCTGATCTCCTTGCTTTTGGAAACACACAATTGTAGTGCATGAGTGCCACTACTCAGAGTTTTAGAAGCAAAGTTTTGGAAAGAAAGCAGGTTCTTCAACATCCATGTTTGAAATTGCTTGAGGACAAGCAATATTGGGAAGGGAGGATTTGTCATGTCCCAAAAATTTGCATCCATGTTTGAATTTGTTCTGAAAATTATGAAATGTTTCTAACCACGCAACTGAATTTGACTTGTAGGAAAGATCGTGTACCATCACCTACAAGAGAATAATACTGAGACTTGTTATGAAGAACAAGTATAACATTCAAGAAGATTTATGAAACAAAGCATTCTACTGATCTACAAAGCGAGGGTTCTCTCAGAAAGAGGGAGTTGACTATGACGAGACATTGCTCTAGTGGCCAGACACACTTCCTTAGTGGTGGATATTACACTAGATAGATGGTGTAATCAAAGTAGAAGTGGATATCAAGCAACCTCCTGAATTCATGACTCTCTACAGAGAACCACATGTGCACAGATTGAAGAAGGATTTGTACGAACTTAGAAGGCACCCATGGGATAGCATGATGAGATTGAGGATCACCTAGAATGATGGGACATCAACCTTTGCTACAAGGTTGAAGATGAGAAGCTCATAGGGACTCTCTATAGAGAAGGACATGTGCACAGATTGAAGAAGGATTTCTATGGACTCAGAAGGCACCCATGGGATAGCATGATGAGATCGAGGATCACCTAGAATGATGGGCCATCAACCTTTGCTACAAGGTTGAAGATGAGAAGCTCATAGATGGGTGCAAGAGAGAACTTGCAACAAAGTTCGAGATCTTTGTATCCAGTGACCTATAAAGATGACATAAATGGATACATAGAAGATCATCAGAAGAGAAGGCTACCAGTCACTCCAGAGCAGAATGTCCCGATGTAGAGAGTACAAAATGCAGAGGGAGGATAGTGCTTAGTTATAGAGGGAGCAAGAAAGCTCTGCTTCAGAGGGAGTGACTACAGCACAGTTTGAGAGACATTATCACTTAGCCTCTATCTGTGGCAAAGGTTGTTTGCCCCAGTATCTCAAGGATATGCTCAGAGTGATGTTGGATGTCTCCCCCACGAAGAGAAATATACGTGCTTCAGTTTGAGACATGTAACTAGAACATGGTACAACATGATAGATGGATTTCTGACAAGCTTGGGCTTTACCAAGAGTAAAGTGGATCCCAACCTTTACTACAAGGTTGAAGAAGGAAATCCTGTGATTCTACTGTTGTATGTAGATGACATGTTTTTGACAGGTGAAGAAAAGCTCATAGCATAAACAGAAAAAAAGGCTTGCCACAGAGTTCGAGATGAAGGACCTGGGAATGATGCACTACTTCTTAGGTGTGGAGGTGTGGCAGAGTTCAGATGGGATTTTCCTTGGTCAAGGAAAGTATGCAGTGGAGATTCTGAAGAGGTTTGGAATGATGGATTGCAAGGCAATGGCCACACCAATGGCATCGAACTTGAAGCTTTTAATGTAATTGTAACTTCGAAAGATATTAACTTGTATATTTTATGTTGTATTTGTATTTTATTATTGTACCTCCGACAGAGATGTTTATTCATTCGGTTGGGAGAGTCATTATTGTACTTGAGTCATGTAATGTCATTGAGGTTAACCCTCCATTGTATGTCTAGGCTTTAGACCCCCAAGTTGAGTCATCATTGGGTTATTAGACTCTCCTAGAGAAGTTGGCCCAGTCAGTTACACCTAGGGGCCGACCTGTTTGGGGTTAAGGTCAAGTGAAAGTAAAACTATAAATAGAGAGGGTGCTCCTCTCTATTTGCTCATTCACTCACTCATCAAGTTCGTATTAATGAGGAGAAGGACAAGTTCACCCAAGTGGAGAAGAGAGAAGCTGCTGAAGACCATTTCTACTTTTGGGGTTTATATTTCTGCCATTGTATTGTTGCTCATTCTATCTTTGAGGAAGTTGCGGGGTTTTCTCCTTTATGGTTTCCCCGAGGAAAAACTTTGTGTCTCTTGTCTCTTGTCTCTTGTGTTTGAATGCTGTGCTTGTTATTCTCTCAAATAAGATCCTAGATAATCTTGAATTAAATTGTGAAAATCTAACATGGTATCAGAGCTAACCTGAGAAGAAGACGCTGTGCAGCTGCAGAAGCTAGGGCTTCTTAATTTTTGGACTTCTTTCCACAGATCATCAACAAAAGGAGGCTGGGCTAACTCGCCTTGGGAAGGCGCATCTTTTTGTCGAAGCAGAAGTTGATTCTGAGCATTTTCACTATTTGGCCTGTCACTCCTACGGGAAATTAGTGCTTTTCACAGAAGTGGAATTTTGGAGTGCAATCAACATAGGGAGGTGCTCCTCATCAAAATCGAAATTTAGAGACCAAGATTGAAGTTTTTGGTTGGGTAAAACTCCCGGAAAGTCAAACCCTAATTTGACTTTGGACCAGAAAAACCAGAAAACAAGAAAAAGCCAGAAACTGCAGATCCAAAATTCGCAAGTCAAGTTTCAAGGGTGAATTTTTGGAATCTTCAGAAACCAAGTATACCAGCATATTCGCTTCATCCAGGCACATCTCCCTGTGAAAACATAATTCAATTCAGAGAATTTTCATTTTTCGGCCCGACACTACTGCCGGAGGCAAACTAGGGCATTAGATATTTTGGGTTTTTGTTCACTGATTTAGGAAAGTGAGTACATTGGACAACTCACCTTGAGGAGGTGCATCTACCTGTCCATTCAAAAGTTCCGATGTCCAACTTTGGAAAATTAGGGTTTCTCTGACAAACCCTAGCCAGCTCCAGAACCAGTTTCAACAAATCAAAGTGGTAAGACCTAAAAGCTTTTCTATTTCCATTTGAAGTTCTCATTAAAGATGTCTCACCACACCAAGCTCGAGGATAAGCTTGAAGGGGTTGATAACTTCCGAGCATGGAAGTATAGGATTGGGCTTGTCCTAGAAGAGAATGAATTGGACACCTATGTGAATGAAGAGGTTCCAGTTCCAGAGGGAGATGAGGCTAAAGCCTTACACAAAAAGAACTTGGTTAAGGCCAAGAGGATCATTGCTGATTCTATTAAGGACCACCTCATCCCACATGTGTCTTCCTTAAAGACACTTAAAGAGATGTTTGATTCCTTGACCAAGCTATTTGAAGGAAAGAATATAAATCGGAAGATGACCTTGCGAAACCAGTTGAAGAATATGAAGATACAAAATGCAGAGACCATGCAGTCCTATTTTACAAGGGTCTCTCAAATCAAGGAGCAACTTGAAGCTGTGGGAGAAGATGTAGAAAATGGAGAAATTGTGATGACCACCTTGAATGGTCTCCCTAGGTCATGGGATTCCTTCATTCAAGGAATTTGTGCTAGAAAGAAATTGATCACATTCAGTAGGCTGTGGGAGGAATGCTCACAAGAAGAAGCTCGACTTATAGCTCAAGAAGAGAAGATGGGTAATGAAGACCAGGCTCTCACAGCACACACCAGGAAGAATAACACCAAGAGGGAGCATCCTCACCACAGTAAGAATGAGAAGCATCACCACCAAAGTCAGAGGGAGAACTTTAGAAGATCCAGAAAAGATCTATCTAACATTAGATGCTATACATGTGATGAGAAGGGACACTACTCTAGAGATTGTCCCAGAAATAGAAGTGGCTCCAACAATAAGAAGACCAACAAGAAAAGACACCATGCTCACACCGCGGAAGATGATGAACCTCCAAGAAAGAGAATCAAAGAAGAAAATGAAGAACATTCAAGTGATGAAGAATATGTATTGTAATGAAGGTAATTGGTTACATGGGTTCATTCAGAAGGTTTCACCTCATAAGATGAAACTAGAGAAGACTTTCAGTATTACATGAAAGGAGTAGAAGAAGCTATTACAGAGTTGGACTCTGGAAAACAAATAAAGATCAGTAATCTATGGAAGAATCTCTCATCCATTTTCAGCATTGGTTAAGGAAGCAAAATATCAAGAGGGAGCACACTCCTGTAGTTCCTGCAAGGAAGCAAAAATTGAGAGGGAGACCACCCAACAACCAAACAAAGATAATTATTTGAATTGTCATTTCTTGTATATCTGATTACTTAAATAATATTGTTCAGTCATGTACATACTTATGCTCCTAGATTTAGGATGTATATCATGCAAGTTAGAAAAGTTGCATTAATGAACAAGATACTACTAAAATGCAAGTAATGGGTAAGTGGCCTATGGTACTGTACAACATCCCATTGCTACTTATCTAGAATGAAACCTCTTTGCTGACATGTTGGGAGTAGTGCACACTCTTAACAATGTTCTGGTACGAGATGGAAGGCATCTAGGAAGTTACCATATGAATACGGGATATGGATGAATGTTGTGTTGAATCATTGGCTAAGATAGTTGCATGACTGTGTGACCTATGTCTTTATGCATAAGAATTTGTTTTGAGAAATTATGAAATGTTTCTAATCACACAACTAAATTGACTTGTAGGAAAGATCGTGTACTACAAGAGAGACTTGTTTCGAAGAACAAGTGACGATGATTCAACTATAACATTCAAGAAGATTTATGAAGTTAAGATGAAGACACTGAAGAACGTGAAGTTCCTAGGATCAGAGATACAACAATGGAAGGATGCCATGATCAAATAGTACCAGTCGATTATGAAGAATGATGTCTGGGAGGTAGACAAGAAGGGAAGTCTGTTGTGACTTCCAAGTGGATCTACAAGATCAAGCATGCTGCAGATGGCAGCATAGAGAAACACAAGGAAATGTTTGTGGCACGTGGCTTCTCCTAGAAGGAAGGGATAGATTATGAGGAGACATTTGCACCTGTAGCCAGATACACTTCCATCAGATCAGTACTTGCTTTGGCTGCAGTGATGAAGTAGAAGGTACACCAGATGGATGTCAAGACTGCTTTCTTGAATGGTGTAGTGGAAGAGGAAGTGTATGTAGAGGAGCCACTCGGATTTGAGATACATGACAGGGAGACTTATGTATGCAAATTGAAGAAGGCCTTGTATGGATTGAAACAGGCACCCAGGACATGGTATGGCAGGATAGACAACTTCCTGACTAATTTGGGCTCTACCAAGAGTAAAGCGGATTCCAACCTTTACTACAAGGTTGAAGAAGGGAACATAGTGATACTTCTACTTTATGTAGATGACTTGTTTGTGACAGGTGAGGACGGGTTGATTGCTGACACGAAGAGGAAGCTTACTGTCGAGTTCGAGATGAAGGACTTGGGTATGATGCACTACTTTCTAGGTATGGAGGTATGGCAGAGTGCGGATGGAATCTTCCTTGGACAAGGGAAGTATGCAGTAGAGATCCTGAAGAGGTTCGGGATGATGGACTGCAAGGCCATGACCACACCTATGGCATCGAACCTGAAGCTATTGAATGATGCTTCATTAGAGTCGGTTGATGCCACGATGTATCGTTAGATGATTGGATCTTTGATGTACTTGACGAATACGAGACCATATATTTGCTTTGTTGTGAACACATTGAGCCAGTTCCTGACGGATCCAAGACATGTTCACTTGATTGCTGCAAAGCATATTCTGATGTACCTGAAGGGTACGGTGGATTATGTGCTCAAGAATGATGCGAATCAAAAGATTAACTTTGAGGGTTATGTTGATTCGGATTGGGCAGGCAGTGCCATTAATAGGAAGAGCACTTTAGGGTGCTGCTTCAGTATGGGATAAGGTGCGATCTCTTGGTTTAGCAGGAAGCAGTCCTACGTGGCACTGAGTACAGCCGAAGCAGAGTATGTCGTAGCTTGTTCGGCTAGTTGTGATGCAGTATGGATGAGGAAGCTACTGTCTGATTTGTTTGATCTCCAGTTGGATGCGACTTGTATATATTGCGACAACCAGAGCTGTGTGAAGTTGTCTGAGAACCCGATGTTCCATGACAAGTCGAAGCACATCGAGATCAAGTATCACTATATCAGGGATATGGTGCAGAGAGGAGCAGTGAAGCTCTAGTATGTTGTGACAGACGAGCATATAGCCGATGTGTTGACCAAGCCGCTAGCCAGAGTGAAGTTCGAGTACTTTAGAGAGAAGCTTGGTGTACTCCAGATCGAGGTTCCTTCCAAGGGGAAGTGATGAATCCGAAAGATGCAAATGCACATGGGCCATTCTCGCATAGTGGTAGGAAAGTCCTCCTATGTTGGTAGATGTAAGGGCCGAGTCATTCTCACATAGTGGTAGGAAAGTCCTCCTATGGTGTAGATGTAAGGGCTAAGCCATTCTCACATGGTGGTAGGAAAGTCCTCCCATGGTGTAGATGTAAGGCCTGGGGCATTCCGGCATGGTGGCAGGAAAGTCCTCCCATGGCCGTTGATGTAAGTGCTGAGCCTTTCTCGAATGGTGGTAGGAAAGTCCTCCCATGTCGGTTGATGTAAGTGCCGTGTCTCACATGCTGGTAGGAAAGTCCTCGCATGTTGGTAGACGTGTGATGTGCATATGGGCTGTGCTCCGTTGACGATGAGATGATCTGGACATGAAGAGGAGACAGTAGGGTACACAGGTTTTGCAGAGGCATTGTAATCAGTCCTGAGATGTACACAGGTTTTGCAGAGGCATTGTAATCAGTCCTGAGATGTACACAGGCTTTGCAAAAGCATTGTAATCATTCTTGAGATGTACCTACTTGATGGCTTGCTCGCAGAGATGATGAAGACCTTCATGGAGGCTATGCCTACATCCAGCATGAAAAAGGGCTGGCTCTGTAGAACTTCCTATGACGAGTAGATTGGAGATTGATGGTCACGATAACAGCAGCAGTGACGATGATGATCCAGCGACGAAGACTTGTGCTGATGATTGTGTCAAGAGAATACCTTCCTAGTTAAGAGGGAGTGTTCATGTAATTGTAACTTTGGAAGATATTCACTTGTATATTTTATGTTGTATTTGTATTTTATTATTGTACCTCCAACGGAGATGTTTATTCCTCCGGTTGGGAGAGTCATTATTGTATTTGAGTCATGTAAAATCATTGAGGTTAACCCTCCATTGTATGTCAGGGCTTTAGACCCTAGAGTTGAGTCATCATTGGGTTATTAGACTCTCCTAGAGAAGTCGGCCCAGTCAGTTACACCTAGGGGCCGACCTGTTTGGGGATAAGGTCAAGTGAAAGTAAAAGTATAAATAGAGAGGGCGCTCCTCTCTATTTGCTCATTCACTCACTCATCAAGTTTGCATTAGTGAGGAGAAGGACAAGTTCACACAAGTGGAGAAGAGAGAAGCTGCTGAAGAACATTTCTACTTTTGGGGTTTATATTTCTGCCATTGTATTGTTGCTCATTCTATCTCTGAGGAAGTTGTGGGGTTTTCTCCTTTATGGTTTCCCCGAGGAAAAACTTTGTGTCTCTTATCTCTTGTGTTTGAATCTTGTGCTTGTTATTCTCTCAGATAAGATCCTAGATAATCTTGAGTTAAATTGTGAAAATCTAACAGAAGCTACTATGTGATGCTTCTTCAGAGATAGTTGATGCCACCATGTACAGGCAGATGATTGGTTCGTTAATGTACTTGATGAATACGAGACCAGACATATGCTTTGCTGTGAACACCCTGAGCCAGTTCCTAACAGATCCAAGACATGTTCACCTGATTGCTGCAAAACATATATTGAGGTACCTGAAGGGTACAATTGAGTATGGGCTCAAATATGCGACGAATCAGAAGATTAACCTGCATGGTTATGTTGATTCAGATTGGGAAGGCAGTGCCACAGACATGAAGAGCACTTTGGTATGTTGCTTCAGTTTGGGATCCGATATGATCTCTTGATTTAGCAGGAAGCAGTCAAGTGTGGCACCGAGTACAACCGAAACAAAGTATATTGCAGCCTGTTCGGCTAGTTGTGTGGCAGTATGGCTTCACAAGCTATTGTCAGATTTATTTGATCTCGAGCTAGAGGCGACTTGTATCTTTTGTGACAACAAGAGTTGTGTAAAATTGTCCGAGAACCCGGTGTTCCATGACAAGTTGAAGCATATTGAGATCAAGTACCACTATATCCAGGATATGGTGCAGAGAGGAGCAGTGAAGCTCCAGTATGTGGCGACAGACGAGCAGACAACCGATGTGTTGACCAAGCCATTAGCAAGGGTGAAGTTTGAGTACTTCAGAGAGAAGCTTGGTGTTATCCAGATCGATGTTCCTCGAAAGAGGGAGTGATGTGACATGTCCGAAAGACGTAGGTGCACCAGGGCTATATCTTACATGGTGGAAGATGCAGGTTGTCCGCAAGGACATAATACATCTAGGATGATCCTGGGCTGTATTCACGTGTGAGAAGACGCTGGTGGTCCACGGGTTATAAAGCATCTGGGATGCGCCTAGGCTGTATCTTACATGGTGGAAGATGCAAGTGGTCTGAAAGGACGTAATGCATTTGGGATGCTGCTGGGCTATATCCACATGTTTGAAGACGTAGGTTGACCGAGAGAGTCATAATACATCTGGGCTGTATCCACTGGGTGGAAGACACAGATGTTCCTGGGCTGTATCCTCTGGTGGAAGATGCAGGTTGACTGAGACAGAGACGTAATACATCTAGGCTGTATCCATTAGGTGGAAGACGCAGATGTTCCTTGGCTGTATCCACTAGGTGGAAGACGTAGGTTGTCTGGTGGACATGGTATATGCACCTGGGCTGCTCTCCACATCAGATGATGAGATGATTCGGATACGATGAGATGATAGTAGGAGACGCAGGTGATTGCTCTGGCAATGTAATATGTGGTCTTGGGATATACCTACTTGATGGATTTCTCGTATAGATGATGAAGTCCTAGATGAGAGCTAGGCCTACATCCAACATGAAAAAGGGCTGGCTCTGTAGAACTTCTCATGATGGGTAGATTCGAGAGATTTCACTAGTCAATGATCAACAAGATGAGAATTGCTGCAGCAGCGATGATGATGAACCAGTGATGATGATGAACCAGTGATGATGATGATCTAGCGATGATGACGTTGTCCAGATATTGTGTCCAGCTGTGATGATGACTGCGTTGAAGAATACCTTCCTAGTTAAGAGGGAGTGTTGTTGTAAATGTAACTTCAGAAGATATTCTTTTGTATATTATTATTGTAATTTTATTGTACCTCTGTGGGAGATGTTTTTCCTCCATTCGGGGATGTCATTATTGTAATTGGTCATGTAAGAATATCGAGGTAAAATCTCCATTGTAAGTCGGGGCAATAGTTCCCAAAAGTATAAATGTAAAATATATTTTTGAATCTCCCTAGGAGAGGTCGGCCTAGTCAGTTAAGGAAGTCGGCCTCATTGGGGATTTAGGTTAGTCACACATAAAGTATAAATAGGGAGGTGCTATCCCTCATTTTGACACACACCAACAAGGATGTTCGCTCCAAGGAAGAGAAAAGACAAGTTTGCTGAGGAAGAAGAAGGAAGCTGCAGAAGTCATCTTATCTTTGGGTTTTCTATCTTGGTTTGATATTGTACTAAGTGATGAATCTATTACTAAAGAAGTTGCGGGGTTTTCTCATTTATGGTTTCCCCGAAGAAATTTCTCGTGTTCTTGTGTATTGTTGTGCTTGTCTATCTTTCAGATTAAAGATCTAACATAATTGAATTAAAGTGCAAACTCTAACAGATCCATGCTCTGCATCTCAAGGCATGACAACTCAATATACACAGGTATAAAAATATATAGTAGGGGACCCATAGAAATGGCTCGGCAAGGACTTGGGCATACTGCTTTGAGGCTCTACCCAACATACGAAATACTCCAAATCTGCTCATATAATGATCTCATCCATCAAATATACATGACAACTCTCTGTTGCTCACTTTAAAGGACTGATCAAAACTCTAGTCCGCTCTGGCAAAAATGAGGAGTAACACCCCATACAAATGGTGTGATAACATGCCACTCTACAAATTATGCTTGAAGGTTTCCTTTAATAACATTTTTATGAATAGATGTGTCATTTGTGGGCTAGGATGATGGACGACCTCATCAAATTATAGTTCCATGCGATGAATGTACTCAAATCTTGCCTTAAATGCTAGACGACTCATGAATAAGGGTGTACCCTGTTGCCGCCTAGTTCCACACCTGGGAAAACGCAGCAGAAGTCTTCAAGCTGCTGGTGTGGCCTTGGGGGCAAGTCGAGTCCCAAGTGTAATTTTTTTTTTTAAATTTCCAAGGTCTTCTCCCGTATGCTCTGTGGCCAACTTGCAGCTTAGTCTGATCATGTTGGTACGCATCAGAAAGGGGAAGATGACTAGTAATAGGATCTAACACCACCCCAATAAACAAACCTTTTTGTGAAAATCCGGCACAACGGGAGTATTTTGTTGTCGTGGGGAAATTTTTCAGAGGACTTGGGACAAAACTGGGTAGTGACCTCTTGGAAACCGTTAGGCTTGCCCTCGTTGGTACAACATCTGAACATCTCCTTGAGACTCCGATCCAGCCCAAGTCTGAGTGAGAAGCCACACATCAAAATTCCTGACATGTTCCCCATACCTTTGCGTATATTGAGAACCCACCAGCCCTAATAAAAAGATCACTACCACATTAAATTTAAAATAAACCAAGAACACTTGCACAACATTTACTTTTTTCAGTTCATGCATCTTTTTCGACTCCATTCAGGCACTGGTTTATATTGTTATATTTCATGTTATTGATGAATGTTGTTTATGATGATGATGTTGAATATTTGCAAATGAAATGTTGATGAATGATGCTTTGCTTTATATGTATAAATGTATGCTGCATTAGCTTGGTTTCAAAAAATATTTCTAACTCCTAGATTAGACACCATAGTTTCTTTTCATTTTTAGGGTCCACCCCCCTTGGCTTTGCTAGGAAAGCCTAGACGGAGGAGTCGAGTCCCAAGTGACAGCACTTGACTCTGACTTGCCCCAAAGGCCACACCAGCAGCTTGAAGACTTCTGCTACGTTTTCCCAGGTGTGGAACCAGGCGGCAACATACCCAACCTTGTAGAAGGGTCTTAAATGCCACATGTCCTGATTTTAAGAAGGGTGTTTGACCATATTGTTATGTAGAGATTGCCACTTGTCATACCGCACCTCCAAATACGTAGAATATGCCTCATGATATGTGAAATGTGCCCATAAAGATAATCATGCCTCCTAATATGAAAATATGCCTTGGGTAATGTGAAAATGCATCAGAAGTATTCTCAATGAAAGATTATGCATCAGCATGTGTGATAATGCTCCCTTATCTTCAATGCTTTGAATGTTCTTTAGGTAACAATTCTCTTTTAAAGTGACACTCATGTTACATTCAATCAATTACATCTTGCGATTTGACAATTAGTCTATTCCACCCCTAGCTATAGGTTTTATGTGTAAATATGCACATTCTCTGATAGCAGAAAATGCAAATTCACTAATACATTATACTTATGATAAGCTCTTAGAAATAAAATATGCATTAAACACTGATCAATGGTTTATTGTTTACTTTGTTTGGACTCGTTTTCTTTGTTGCTTTATGTCTACAAATCATAAAAGAAATCTCTTTCAATCATCATGTGATGCATGATTAGCTTTAAATTTTTTTAGGGAATTTATTTCTCAATATTGGTAATCTCTTAACAAGAAAGTACATAGTGTTGGTTTACTGTAAGTTCATTCTTATTGATTAGCTCTTTGGGATCCAGTTTGTTTTGTAATATGAAATTTGTTTTGAAATTTTGTCTTTTGTTTTTTGCATACTCATTTTTCCTATTCAAAAATTTTCATTTTGTCTATCTCCTCATTGCCAATTTTTGGTTTCAAAGCCTTTTTAATAATGCTTCAAAATTAAAAGTCTCTTCCAATATTCCTTTAGCCTCAATTCTTGTTTAATCCTTCTAGAAAATGGAGGAGCTCTATATTTTATTGTCACTTCGATGAATTTTACCTGTTTGGATCCAACTTTACAACAAGGCCATGTGGACTTGTACATGAAGATAGAAATATAAGGATATTCACGTTTATGGAAGATCTTCAGATCAACATAAAATATGACATTTTTAAACTGTGGAATTCTAAGTTCAGCACATGTTTGGCACATATTTCATTTTTGATATATTCTAGATACTCAGCTACTCTCTGGTAAAATTATTATTTGCTTGTACTAAAGTTTAGTTTAGTAAAAGGATTGTCATGCTTATGCTAATAACCCAATAACATTTCGTGTTTATGAGCATCATAATTGCATATGAGACTGCAAAAGGGGTTGCACAAGAAAATAATTTAATTTAATTGATAAGTGATAAGGATATAACTTTCAAACAAATAATATACTTTTAAGAGGATATTGGTAAGTTATTTCTACTTCAAATTTTAAGTCCATAAGTACTCAATCTTTTTGTTTGTTTTATGCCATGGTTTAGATTTTAATTGGGCTACATTAAATCAGATTTTTTAAAATTTCATACTCATATTGTAAAATAGGAATTGGCTTCCGACTAGAGGTTGTGAATTAATTATAGCTAGAGTTCATGTTTTCTTCTTGCAGTTTGATGTGTAGGATTACTTTTTTCCTCATTGACAAATTCAAACAGTTTATTAGTTTTTAAAATAGTTTTCCTTATAGTTTATTATGGCCAGAATACGAAAATTTTACTTTTGCACAGGAATTTTAATCCTAAAGTTACTTTGTCTTTTGCAATTCTAGAGAGGATAATATTTTATAAATCATAGAATTTATTATTGTTGTTGTTTGTAGGTCATGATAGCCCCACTCCTTGCAAGGGCTAACTTGCTAATAGCTCGAGATGTTGAGTGGGCAAACCTTATGTTTGGTTTTGAGCAGGTGAGTACCTTAAGAGTGGCATATTATAATTGTATCTGTAATACATGTTTCCATTGGCTGAATTTTCACTTTTGTTGCATAGTTTTAAATTGCTTCTCAAAATTTTATATCCCTTGGAAGCCATATTGATATAAACTATTTTTCTTTGTATATTTTTTTGTGCCACTTAGATGTTCTTGCATGTCGAGTCATCCTATCTAGGTTGTATATAAAGTTTCAATAGGTCACATGTTTATGCATATGCTTGTTTGCAGTCTCAACATACATGTTAGTTGTGGATGGGCCTTTAAGTTTTAAAATCAATGTTTAGCTCCAATGCTTCAAAATTAAAGTGCATATCAATTAATTTGTAAGAGCATCGATGATCCTAGAATGAGCTGAAACAAAATATTTGCTAATGTCCACTAATAAATACTAATAGTTAGTGGGACTTTAGAAGTAGTGCATAGATGAGAAAGAGAACAAAGTGCTTCAAGCAACTAGCCTATACTATACGATGAGAGAAAGGTTTTAGCTCTTGTGTGCTCTTTAGAAGTAGTATAAAAAGGTAGGACATGAGCAATGTGTGGTAATCGTAGTCATCGACTTGCCCCTCCCCTGGGCTCTTAAACTTCGTCCCCCTCTCATCGTAATGATTTCCATTTGAATGCTCCGCACAGCCAGCCAGATCGATGGATCTAGGCATATATCTTCCCCATGAGCCTCAGTAATTATCCACTTGTTATGGAACATGCTGAGAGCATTGGTAAACCACGGATGTACTAGGCGATGCGACAGGCCCCCGTCTACCACCTCATCCTCCTTAAGAACATCAACTCCAACCCTTCGTTTGCCACGCCTCCTCATCATGCCCCTCGACGTTGCCACTAGTGGCCGTACCTCCTTCACTGAGAACATTAATTTTCACCCGCATATGGGATCCTCGAGAGATAGTGTTTCTAGAACCATTTTTAGGACATATCGTCCAAGATGTCTCTCATGGACACCCTTGACCTTGGCCATAGTTTTCTATGGCTTAGAGGTTTGGGGGCCCTGTTCACTAGATCCGATTGGGCCTCAACAATGAGAGTGCAAATCCTCCTCCTTTGTCCCATCATTAGATGCAAGTAGACAGTTCCTCAACCCATCATACTTGCAGAGTTTGGTGCTTGATGTAATGTGCCCAATATTTCACTATGGACCACTCCATGGGACTGAGGAATTCAACGGTCTAAAGTCGCTAGGAAAAATTAAAGAAGAATTGTAAAGTGGTGATTTGGGGTCATGAGGCATTATGGCAAAATCAAGGTCCAAGGAAAAATTTATGAAGTAAGGAATTATTCTCTTCTAAAAATCAATTTTATTATTATTTTGAGAGAATATGGCCAAGGAGGGCGCCTTAGAGGATAAGTGAGTCCCTCATGAGGTGTAACTTTCATCCAAGTTGGAGAGAATCCTATCATGAAGTCATCTCATGAGTTGTAACTCCTTGGGCTAAAAATAACAAATCTATGACAATCTATGACAAACTATGACAAGCACAGGTCCTAAATTTAGCCAAGGAGGGTGCATGAGGGAAGAGTGGGCCCACAAGGTAGTGTAACTTCCCCAAAGCCAGGAAAGCATCTCTAATTCGAATTCCAAGGAAGCCAAAGCATCCATGAGGCCAAAAATAACATTAGAGAGGAAGTTAATGTGTCCCAAAGAATCATTCTCTCATGAAATAAATATTTATTAATGTTTTATTGATATTTTTTAGAGAGAGAACTCTAGAAGGATGAATGAAGAATTATAAAAGGAGGGTGAGGGCACCTATTGGAGAACTTTTGGCATTTGTAGTTTTGAATTGAATAGCTCTTGTGGCTTTCAAGCTTGGGAGATGTGCCCCTTGCATTTGTGACTGGTTTCGGTGGTGAAAGATTCCACCTTAGCTAGTGTGAGAGGAGAGATTATCCAGATCTCTTCATTTGGGCTTCATTGTAGGTGTTGAGAAAGATCACCCAGATCTTTCTACTGAGCTTCATTGATCAGAGTATGTTGGGAGTTTTATTGTAGATTTGAAGATTCATTAGTATTCCAGTGTTTCCATTATGTTGGTTTTCTAGTGTTTCTGGTGTGGAGGGTGTTGCCAACTAAGTTGTACTTGGTTGGATTATCAAGTGAGTGGGCAAAGTTGAACATGTTACATGTTCATTTTGTTAGTTTTTCAGCATTTAATTCAATTTGAACTAGGATCTTAACTAAGAGAACAACATGTACAACATATCAAACACAAGAGACAAGAGACACAAAGCATTTCACTAGGGAAAACCATGAAGGTGAAAAACCCTGCAACTTCCTCAGAGATAGAATGAGCACCAATACAAAGATCACAAAGATCAAACCCCAAAACAAGAGATAGTCTCCTAGCAGCTGCTCCTCCTCCACTTGTGCGCACTCCTCCTCTCTCTCACTAATGCGAAGTGAGTGAGTGAGTGAATGAATAGAATGAGAGAGACACACTCTCTATTTATACAATGACTTGACTTGCCTTTTACTCTAATTGGGCCGACCTCCCTTAGGAGAGTCTAATAACCCATTACCACTTGTCACTGGGCTGACCCCAGTAGGGTGGTCTAATAACCCTTTAACCCACATGACTCATACAGGGCTGACCCCACCAAGGTGGTCTAATAACCCATAAAATACAAATGACGACACTTCCAATCGGAGGAATAATACATCTCCGTTGGGGATACAATAAAGTACAAATGTAATACATGTAATATGCAAGTGAATATCTTCCGAAGTTACAAATACATCAACACATTTTTGATGATCTGATGTCCAACAGGCCTTTTAAAGGGCCCATTTTTAAATTTTTTCTTCACATGCCCATGCCCTGCGGGGTTTGTAATAAAATGTACTAGCATGGTGTTTTTTGTAAAGGACTTGGTTTCCTAGGACTTTTTGACTAAGTCGGGTATTCCATGGAGTTTTTTCACTTATTAATTATGTCTTGCATTCGTGCATAACATAATTTTCGAGTTTTTCTCCTGCTCCTCCAAAGCTGGAATGCCTGGTGAGGTTAACGGGCCTTAGGGGTTTATTAAAGTCCATGGGTCAATGTATATGAACATGTTAGGCATTATTTTGAGTCGTATGGACATGTGCTAGGTCCCCCTAGGTTTTTTTAATTTTCGGCGAAAAAAGTTTTTCCGTGTTTTTAAGCCATTTTTTAATGGTTTAATTAAAATTTTTGTAAAAGGCGTAAAAGTGTGGTCTAGGGGTCTTTTTTTCCACGGGGGTGCTCGTTTTCTAATTCAGAGCACCCACCATATCCCAAAACCCACTTTCCATAGTCATTGACCCATTTATTTTTCACTTATGCTAAAAAAAAAAAAAAAAGTGGAAAATGGAGAGAAAATAAAAAAAAATCAAAAAATGAAGAAAAATTAAATTCCAATTTTGGAGGAATTAGAGGTCTGAAATATTTTAGCATGGTATGAGGAGTGAAATGGGCTGAATTTATGACATATGGGCAGCCCAAATAGTGGGCATGACTCCCCACTCAAAGCTAGGCGCATTCCCCCATGTTGGGCGCATTTCCCAATAGAAGGGAGCCCACATGTGTGGCATCTTTGCAGCATGAGTTTAGGCTTGGATGGGGCTATGTTTGGGCAGCTAGATACATGGGAGTGGGCAGCCCCATTTGCTCCATAAGTTATGCTACTCATTCCACCCATTCCTCTCCTCAACTAATGCGCCTACCCTCTTGCTCTTCTCTATTTAAGCAAGTTCACTCTCATTGTTTTGGCATGAGAAGGCGGAACCTCTACTCTTAAACTATTGTAATCTTTTGCATTTGATGAATGAATAAAGGCTTTGGAGACAAATCTATGTGTGGATCTGAGTTATGTGGATGATCATGTTTTAGCTTAACATATGAGGTAATCTGTGTGTTTACAATTTTTATTCATGCTTGTTTGTTAATCACAACTAGCTTTTGAAGGAGATCTTCATATTAGTAAGGTAAAAATAGTGTGATCTAATCCATTATTTTTTCTGTTGGTTATCATAGAGAAGTCAGATTTCAATGATATTTTTGTTTAAATACTTGTATCTAACTCTCTATTTTATTCTACACTAGTTGCATTTGATCTTGCTTGTGTGAGTTGTCTTTTGTGTCTACAGGTTGCTAATCTGAAGAGTTGGTGGAGCTTGCTTGCATCCATTGATCTTTGTTATCACACAAACACTAGTTGCAACTAAATGAATCCTATCCAGGATGGTAGAGGTAGGGCAGCTAAGCAGGTGACACCTGCAAACACTAAGTCCACTGATCAGTAGAGCAGTTGTCACTGCGGACAGGGTGTTTGTCGCTTTAGACAGGCACATAGCCTATTCAAGGGGGAGACCCTATTCAACCAGCTATGGTTGAGACTCAAAATCAGACACTCCCAAACCCCAAATAAACAAGAGAAAATAGAGGAGAAGGGCCTAGGGTGTCTAAGACTCTATTCCAACCGACAGACTGAAATTAGGTGATGGATATAAGCAATGATTAGAGCAATTTCAGATCTGATATGAAGATATAAACAGTAAAATTCAGGTGATATATGGCTGAAAATTAAATCAGAATTGAAAATTGTACTAGAAGTGCAAACTAGATTTCTGCCTATGGGGGAAATTAGCTCAATCCAATACGGCATACATGGCAGAAGTAAAATTTATGATTTTAATAGCACTTTTAGTGATTTTGTATTGATATTAGATGTTATTAGGCCAATACAAGACAAAAACAAAGGTACCCACAAACCCAAAATGACCTAGTCAAGTAGAAGGGCAAAAACACCCAAGGAGGGTGAAATCAGTAAGTGGACCAGTGCTGGAAACAAGGGTAGATGGAGTCAAAAAAAGATGTGGTTTTGGATTTAAGGTTTTCTTAGCAAAACAAAAGCAGGTTTAAAACATATATAAAATCCTACGGTTAAATTTGGAGATGTGAATTTTTTATGGTTATTAATTTATGAAGATTTTTCTCTAAACCATTCAGAAAATGAAATCAAGAGAAAGAAGAGAAACACTTACTTGGAACCGGATGATATCTCTGATTTGTTGAGGTTATGTGGCCCAAAGATCAAATAAGAGCCATTGTAGAAGTCCCCATGTGAATTTGACTTGCCCAGTCTCACCAATTAGCCCTCCTTTGCCTGCCAAAACAATGGACCAAAATCAGATTGCAAGACAAGCAAAATGAAAGCTACAACAAGATAAATGAAAATGAAAGGAAATGCTTGGCATAAACAACAAAAACACTTCCCTTTGAAGACCAATTCCGGAGAGTGGAGCAGCAATGATTCCCAAGTGATGCGCCCTCCTCCAAGAACTCTTGCCTGCCTCAAATGGTAAGAAACAATGGTGCTGGAGACAAGTACAACCTCTCTTAGTGCATTGAGATAACAAGACAATCAACTACTCAAAGAAAATCACCACAAGAACACAAGTATGGAGCTGCAAATCGTTTTCTCTCTATTCCAAATGGTAAGAGTGTCGAGAAGAAGAAACAAATGAGAGAGCTATTCCTCTTATAGAAGAAGACTCATACAAAAACCCTTCCCACCAAAACGAAGGGCTGGGATTAAATCCCACAATTGCCAAATCAAATGGCTGAGATCCAATGCAAGAGGGGGGGGGTGAGTTACCCTCATGCACCCATGTGGAGTGAGGGACCACTTGTGGGGTCCATACAACAAGCAAAGGGGTTCCTAAGGGGTGGCTTTAGGATGTTTTAGCCCCTTAGACCCCTTGCCCAAAGTTTTATTACAAAAATTTTACAAAAAATGAAGTTTCCAATGGCCAAAAATGCCCAAGTATGGGCAAATTCGCCCCACATCAATAGCTGTGCTGAAAGGAGGGCCCCACACCAAATAATATGTGTCCAAACTATGTGAAAATGACAATAGGAGACCCTTTTACCTTTGCCCACCATTGCACTTACCATTTCAAAGGTTCACTTCGCCAAATTTGATATTTTCCATTAATTACTTGCTGGTTTCTATAGCCGAAGATGAAATTTTCCCTTTTAACCCACCTATCTTGTTCGGATTGACGAACCATTTGTTGCATTGTGATCGAAGACCCCAAATCCACTAGGAATGGTCACTAGAATGACCAAGATCCATCGTTTGAGCACAATTTTCCCAATTCCAAGCATTTATAATTAAAACATGGCCCTGCTAGCCACTAATAATTAAAAATCTCACCTCTGTTTCAACATTTTCACAATCTGATGCTTGGGGGCATGTATGGGACCCCAACACATAACAAATAACCAAAATCGAAGTTTTGGTTGCAACTTTTTTGGGATCCATTTTTGGCCTGGTCAAACTAGTTTGACCAAGTCAACTTTGGTAAAAAATGGCAATGGCTGAAACCTGCATGCACCATGGGATGCCAAGGCTTCCTTATTTATGTTAGTACAAAAACTATGAGCATAAGATGACAAGTACATGGCGATCATAAATAAATAGCATCTCAAAAATGGGCCCAAGGTGAGGTGGGCCCACCACTTCCAATAAAAACTCAATTGCTGTGCACACTTATAGATTTGTTCATTGAGCTAGCTTTGGGTGAGGTGGACAACAAGGTTTGCCGATGTTTCTACACCTATAAATAAGTATTGGATCCTTAGGGAAAATAAGGATTCATACAGAATCTTACTAATTCTTAAAATATCATCTCTAAATGTTTGGAGATATTTTCTGAAAAATATTCAAATTTCCAAGGATTTTATGTAGTTTCTTAGAAATTTTGGCCTTTTTTAAAGTAAAATATTTTATCCTACAAAAATTGGGCAAACAATTTTTTGAAAAAAACGGAAATTGGCATTTGGATTCTTTTTGGAAATTTAGCCCAATGGTGAAATTTAGCCCCCATTTTTTTTCTTTTGTAACATTATTATTTGATTTTTTTGTTTCCTTTTATTGCTATTTGGTAGTCTAGGGAAATGTGATTTTATTTGTTTTATTTTGTTTACTTTTTGTAGTTTGTTGGTAGAAAACCACCAAGTCTACTTAAATTTGCAATTCAGGTGCTAAGTCAGACTTATAGCGCTTTGGGTTGCGAGTGTTATCACATCAATGTTAGCTGGAGCTACCATACTACATTTTTTTTTCAGATCAAAGATCAGATGCCTTCGGGGGGGGGGGGCGTTCATTGTATTTAGATTGCCCTGAGCAGAGATATCAGAGGGGACATATTGTTTTGTATTGGTCCAGAGCTATTACAGAGCAGTGATTATAGGGTCCCCCTTCCTTTCCTTGCTTTGCACGACCCCATTGAGAGAGTTACTTAGCCATATTGTGATGAGAGCACTACAGAGTTCAGCGAGTTTGCCACTTATTGCCCAGATTCAGCAGAGGTTCAGCTTCAGCAACAGGTATATGGTATGGCAGGTATAGCACTTTATGGATTATTGCTCATGTTGTTGTTTTGAGACTTGTTTATTTATGATAGTACATGGACTTGACGTATGATGTTTGATGTGGTGATCTCGGTTTTCATTATGATGTTTATGGCCCTTGGTGATGTTAGTCCACCTCTTTCAGTAGGCTCCTGTTTATGCACATTGGTTCCTGTCCCCATTATCGGTATAGACTTGGTCATTACTCCTCCTAGGAAGCTAACATTGGTTCCACTTGTCACTTCCTTCCACCCATCCGACTCGTGCATTATTGGTCTTTCCCCCGACTTGGACCTTGATTTGTGGCCTTAAGGATCCCCTTCCCCATTGGCCTCTAAGTATGCCGTGACTCCTTGTTTATTGTGCCTCGGCTCTTTAGTGTGTGAGATGCATTCTCAAACCTGGGATTTGCTCCTGTCGGTTGCTCCCGATGTTGCAATGTAGTATAGGATTGTGTAGACTCCCTAGGTGTTCCCCATTGGTCATCGAAGCATGCACACTTGACCCCATTACTTTGCAGTATGTGCGCCATTATTATATCTTTTGAGATATGTATGTAGCCCAAAAAGGGCCATGAAATGTAAATGAAGCCAAAAAGGCTATCTGAATGTAAAATCAAGCCAAAAAGGCTAAGTATGAAAGTTAAATGTAAAGTCCAAGAATGTGTTTTTTAACACACACGGACACAGGCCAGCCATATATATCAGAGCATTGTATTGGTTATTTCCTCACCTAGTCTTGCGGGGCAAGGAGGTGAGATGGAGTAAGGGACAGCTATGCGAATTGTCCCTTAGAGTCTCAAGTTATGGTTTGCCGGACACCCAGTCATGGCGGCTCTAGAAAAGATCCTCACGGAGTCTTCTGAAGGCACGGATGTGAGTTGCAAGGTGTTTGTTAGATGATCAGTGGTGGTTTCCTTACGCTATACCCATTTGTGAGGCACCGCCATTCCCTTTGTGTTATCATGGTATGCTTATGTCAGTGGGTCCCGCCTTCCCTGTTTATCCGAAGGGTCACATGGTCTTGGTCCTTGTCTTTCCCCCATCCTTCACCTTGTTTATCTACCTCACCCGAAGTCAGCTAAGTGGCCAAGTCTATAAGTTGTGCATAGCAGTTTTGAGACTTTGTTGGAGGTGGTGGGCCCACCTCACCTAGGGCCTATTTTGATTGAGATATTATTTATTTTGATCACCATGTCATCATTATATTGTTTTAGTAATGTATTAACATAAATAAGGAAGCCTTGGCGCTTCATGTTGCACATAGGTTTCAGCCATTGCCATTTTGACCAGATTTGACTTGGTCAAACTAGGTTGACCAAGGCAAAAATGGGCCCGAAAAAAAGTTGCGATCAAGATTTCGATTTTGGTCATTTATCATGTCTTGGGGTCCCATATGCGCCTCCAAGTGTCAGATTCAGAAAATGTTGAAGCGTTAATGAGATTTTTAATTATTATTGGTCACGAGGGACCTGTTTTAATTAAAAATCTTTGATCTTGAGCATACAGTGGTAAATTGTTGGATCGTGGTCGTTCTAGATATTGTGTGATGTATTGATTATCAGCTAGCATCCATTGCATTGTTGAGTTGATTAGTGATTTTTCCATCCATCTAGAGCTGGTTCGATTTGCAAGTTCACTGGCCATTGGGAGAGAGGCGCATTTCTTGGGGTGGAAGCTCCATTCTTGCTCTAATCTCCAGAGAATTAACAAGGGAAGTGTCATTTACATTTTGTATTGTATTTTCCTTCGTCATTTGTCAGTTATTTGCTGTGTTAACTCGTGATTTGCTGCACATTCTGATTTTTATCTCTTTGTGGCAGGTTGCTAGGGCGCACTTGGTCCCAGTTCGCTCCAAACGCTGAAGGAAAATTGCTGGTTGGTTAGCATTTGGTCTTTCGGGGTTAGTCTTCACGCAACACACCTTATTTCACCGTTATTTCAGGTAAGTTTCTAATGCTTGTTTCTCTTAGCTCAGTTTCATTGTGAATGTCAAGTTGGAAATTGTTAAAATAAACCCTAAACTTAAAAATCTAAACAATTTCACTGCTAAAAAATTATTTTCTTTACAAACCCGCTTCCAATATAATTTTTAGAGTCCAAATCCACAATTGTAGATCATTTCGACTCCATTTGCCCTTCCCCATAGGCACTAGTCATTTTCTGAATTCGCCCTCCTTGGGCAGCTTGCTCAATCACGTAGCTAGGGTCTTTTTCCGGGTTTTGGGTGTGCTTGATTTGTGTTTTAATCGTCATTTCATTATTAGAAATCAAGTTGTCATCTGCCAGAAGTGTTTAAAAAACGTTAATTTGTTGCTACCGTAGGTCAACTAAGTCACTAAATCAATCCTCTTCCTTTGGCAGAATTGCTTCATTTCATCACTTCTAGTTTGTTTTGCATCCTTTGTTGATTTTCCAGCCATACAATTGTTAATCTAGTTCATCTATTTCATCATACTTAAGAGCTGGTCGCATTCTATATCATGCTTATTTTATCATTGGTGTCCAGTCTTTGGCTGAAATCGAGTTTAGGGTCCATCTTACACTCATCTCTTGTTTGCTTCTATTTATCTTTTAGGATTTGGGTGTCCATTTTGTCTCTCAACCATCACTGGTTGAGCGGGGTCTCCCCCCTGACTTGGCTACTTGCCTTGTCTGAAGCGACAAACGCCTCGTCTGGTGTGACGACCGTTCCTTGAACGGTGGACTTGGTGTTTGCAGGTTTCACCTACCTGGCTGCTTGCCCTCTACCATCCCGGACGAGATATCTTTAGTAGCAGCTAGAGCTAGTGTGATAACAACGAGCACGATTGAAGTGTATTTGAAACAATACACTTTAAGAAGTGCAATATATTGGAATGTCAACCCCTAACTGATGTGGTGTTAGTCTACTAAAATCTTTGGTTGTGGTGATGTAGTGGGAAAAACCATTTGATATTCCTGCCATTTACTTGGATGGGAATGACCCCCACTTCGGATTGGTTGGCAGTTTGAGAGGCCTATTTTGGAGGATTCTTGTTAGATGGGGAGGATGAGCAAGAGGCACCTGGGCATGTCCTAGACCAACTGTTGTAGGAGTAGAGTCAGGTGCCAACACTAGTACCCTTGATTAGCCGTTCTAGTTTGACGACAAAACCTTCCATTTCTGTAGAAGAACATAGTACCTATGTTTGTAAAAGGGGCAAATGCATTGATAGTATTATTATATATAGTAGATACACTTATAATTGATATAATTTTGTTTGGACTCTTAAATGCTGACTTGGAAGCTGCTGGCAATAAATATAAGATGTTTTTTTTTTTTCAATGGAACACATCATGGGAAACCCTCAGGTACTTCCCCTCATTTCGAGGATGGTACCCAAGGTAAACCACCGGCACTGATTACGAGGCTTAACTCGGTGGGGACATCAAGTGAGGCCCTGCATAGCCACCCGGGGACAAGGAATTTTTTAGGGGCGAAATTTTGCCAATTGGCTATTTTTGGGGATTTTTTCAAAAAATAAATTCGCTATTTGGTCATTTTTAGCCTCTAATATCACCTATATATACATAAAATATTTTTTTTAATCATAATATTCGCCAAAATTTTCTACTTTTAGTAGTAAATTGTATGTTTCATATTTAGTATTCGCCTACCTATCTATATATATATTGTTTTCAATCCAAAATAATCGCCTAGAATACTACACTTAAGTATACTATTAGAATCCTTAAAAAATACCCTGCGGGTCGGGGATTTGACCCCAAGACCTTCTGCTTGCAATTATAGCACTCAACCACTTGAGCTAACCCACCGGGCTTGGCAATAAATATAAGATGTGCATTGTACATGGTTGAATATCTTATGCATCTTATACATGTATCTTATTTTCGAATATGTGTGGAAATGTGATGATTTAATGCTGTTTCAGTTTACAATTTAATTTAATTGAAGAAAAGGGAAAATTATGCATTTTTAAAAGGTTAGTCTATTTTTTATTGAGTTGGCAGATTTTTCCGAAGCTTTTCTTAAGTCAACAATTTGGGACCCTGGCAGAGTTGTTCTTGAGTCTGAGTTCTGCAACACTGATGTCAGTAACCCTTTTGATTGAGTTCATGGAATTTTCCATATGAATTGAAGAATAGTTGAATTGGTGCAATAATTTTATAAGCAGACTTTTTTGACTAAAATTATTTCTATCTTGATGATCCTTTTTATTTGTGCAATCTTATTGGGCATTTGTTACCAAGCTATTATTAATTTATAGGGTTGTCCCTGAAAAGGGACTCTTTATGTTAATAAAAGTATTTGTTTAGTAATGATGTGATTTATTTTTCAGGTGTTTTCTTAATTTGTAAATATATTAGATCCAGAGATCACTACTCCCTCTGGATCAATTTGAGACCTCAAGTAGTATGAATCTCAATGTTAGTACATACTCATAAAAACATAGACTCAACCACTAGATCTGCATCTACCAACAACATATAAAAGCAATCACCAACAATAGACAACAAATGTACCCTGGAACCCTTTCGGGAAATAACCAGCTAACTAGGGGGCTATCTTCTCTCTCGAGCCCAGAGCATATAGAAGTATAAAAGACAGTACAATACAGAATTACCTCAGCCAGTAACTCGATCCCTCTCTGAACAGGACAACCTCTAACTTGCATGCATCCAGCTGATGCATGCACTGACGAAGTATGCCCTAACTCTCAAACTGGATTGAGTGCTATGACGGTGCCTCTGATAAATCTGCCCTCTCTAGATCTCTTCGCTATGATTTGCTCACACTGAAGACTGCCCACTAATGAAATCGGCCCTCTCTGCATGCATAAGTGCGCCCTCCTCCTTTGGATGTCAAATGCTCGTACTGCTCCGAATCTCAATAGATCTGAGCTCCGATCGTCTCTAACCTTCCTCAAATCTCGAGGTAAGGCTATCCTGAAAGTCTTGGACTCCAACTCGGTCAATCCAGCTCACAACGAGCTTCTCCTCCTCAAGAAAAACGTCCTCCTCCAAGCAAACTCGACCTCCTCCAATCTAATCAGTAATCACACTGTGGAGTTCTCTCAGCTCACAGTACTGGAGGTCTGGTCTCTCTGGACCGAAGGTCACTGATCTAGCTCAGATCTGACCTTCCTAGCTCCTGCAACAACTCCTCTTTATCTCAGAAAGTCGCCACACATGGACAGATTCGTCCCCCTCACTCTGGCAGTATCTCTCTCTGATGATACAACTGAGTAACCCCATCTGGGGACCCCCTGCCTCTATAAATAATCTCACCTATGAATTAGGTTTGCCAAAACCCTAATTCCCGGTGCATGCAAAAGGCCACTTTTGCATGCAGTCACTGAATGCTGGTAGGTCATGCAATACTCATGCATGCAAAGGTCAATCTCCCCTGAAGCTCCCCATGCAGCCCCCACTGGGCTCATGCCACTGAGTAGAGTGCATCTCACTCTCTACTCCATCCTGATGCCTATGGTACTGATGTCTCTCCATGCAAGGCATCTAAGTCATGGAGGACATCCCGAAGTTACCATAATCTAACACTCCCTCTTAACGAGGGAAGTCCTGACACTGATGCCTGGATCCATCAAGTTCGCTGCTGCTGCCACTGATCTAATTGATTTGCCTGACACTGCTCTCTGACCTGAAGAACTTTGATCAATCTCCATCTGTGTGGCTTCGGAAGAAGCCCCTCTGTCAACCACTGCTGACTCTGTCATTGCACTTTGACTCAAACTCCCTCTGAGTCTCTGCTGCTGTAACCAACTTTGAAGACCTCTGTCAAGGGGATCTACTGCTCTATAGATCATCTGCCTATGACGCTGAGTTGACTCAGCTCTGTAAGTCAACTCCCTCCGTCTCTGCACTGACTAAACTGACTGAGCTCTCTCCTGAGCCAAGTCCATCTCAACCATGTCATACCAGCTCACTCTCTGACTGGTGCTTGCATGAGCAACATGCTCATCCATCTGATATGAGCCCAAAGGCTCAACCTCCTGTGACTCATCACTGTCATGAGCATCTCGCTCATCCATCGGAACTCCGCAATCACTGCCCTGATCCTGATCATGGTGAGCCTCTCGCTCACCCATCTGCTGAACAGGCCCACTCCTCCTGGCCTCATCTCTGCTGTGAGCATCTCGCTCATCATCCCCCTCTGCATCTGAAGAGGATGCACTCAGCCATCCTGATGTGCCTGAAGTAGGCTGTCCATGAACCAAGTACTCACCATCAATCCTGTGACCAAACAACACTGGGTCTACTCCTCTGGGATAGGTGAAGAACTGATCCCGTGTGAAACACTACAGGGTATCCTGTAGCTGCCAATGCTGCCACTGAGAGAACACTCCCTCTCAGTCTTGGAACAAAGAACACTCCTGAAACCTCCAGGAGCTGCTCACGGTCAAGCAGAAATCTCACTCTGCCCACACCAGTAACTAAATGATCAATCCCCTGACCATCCCGAGTCAACTGTACTGCCGTATGCTCTAGGATCAGGAATGCATCTCGTACTCCTGTCGTATGACTGCTGAGAGTGCTGTCCACTCTCCACCTCTGAACATCTTGAGCCTCTGGTGGGCTACTATCATGTCCGGACTGAACCGAGGCTAATGAGAACTCCTTCTCAAACCGAGAAGTAAACTCATCAACCTCCTTTGCTGCTGCCACCTGCTCATCCCGGATCAACCATCTCTCAGTCTTCATGTGCATGCATATCTCATGCACATGCAGCATGCACATCCCATGCGCATGTAGCATGCAAGATCTCATGCATGTCTCAAGCTCATCTTTGTACCAACACTCCCTCTTAGCGAGGAAGGTACTGCTAGAGAAGCATCCACCAAGATCAAACACATCATATGTCGCTGCAGCTACTCCCTCTGAACTGGAAGACTTTCTGGCTGTATCTCCTGCACTCTGATATGCAGATCTGCGCTCCTCCTCTATCAATGCCATCTTGAGAGAAGCATCATGCTCTCCCTCTGTCACTAATACTAAAACTGTATCCAAGGTCTCCCTGGACCCACATACAGGCTTGCCCATAAACCCGTACTCTACTCTCAAGCTAGTGGCCATAACTCTGCAAAACTGAAATACTGTAACCCACAGTGAACAAGAATCTCTCCTGATCACAGATCTAACCACTGAACTCACAGATCTGATAGATCTGGTATCTATCCTAACAGATCTGATGTCTGCACTCACAGATCTGAACTCTGCTCTTCAGATCTGGACTCTGCTCTTCAGATCTGGACTCCGCTCTCACAGATCTGAACACTATGCTTCAGATCTGATATATGTGCCACAGATCTGGACTCTGCTCGTGCCAGATCTGAAAGATCTATCTCAGATCTCACCTCCAAACTCACAGATCTGATAGATCTGACCTCTACAACCTCAGATCTGAGCCGTGCTCTTCAGATCTGGTCTCTATCTTCACTGATCTACTAGATCTATCTCAAATCTAGTCTCCAATACCGCAGATCTGATAGATCTGACCTCTACAACCTCAGATCTGAACAGGAATGTTCAGATCTGGTAGATCTGGCCTCTATCTCCACAGATCTACTAGATCTATCCCGGATCTAGTCACCAACACTGTAGATCTATGTGTGACTGCTCACCCTGATCCTCAACAGGGCTCTGATACCATGTAAATATATTAGATCCAGAGATCACTACTCCCTCTGGATCAGTCTGAGACCTCAAGTAGTATGAATCTCAATGTCAGTACATACTCATAAAAACATAGACTCAACCACTAGATCTACATCTACCAACAACATATAAAAGCAATCACCAACAATAGACAACAGATGTACCCTGGAACCCTTTTGGGATAAAACCAGCTAACTAGGGGGCTATCTTCTCTCTCAAGCCCAGAGCATATAGAAGTATAAAAGACAGTACAATATAGAATTACCTCAGTCCGTAACTCAATCCCTCTCTGAACAGGACAACCTCTAACTTGCATGCATCCAGCTGATGCATGCACTGACGAAGTATGCCCTAACTGTCAAACTGGATCTGAGTGCTCTGACGGTGCCTCTGATAGATTTGCCCTCTCTAGATCTCTCCGCTCTGATCTGCTCACACTGAAGACTTCCCACTGATGATCTGAGCTCCGATTGTCTCTAACCTTCCTCAAATCTCGAGGCAAGGCTATCCTGAAAGTCTCGAACTCCAACTCGGTCAATCCAGCTCACAACGAGCTTCTCCTCCTCAGGAAAAACATCCTCCTCCAAGCAAACTTGGCCTCCTCCAATCTAATCAGTAATCACACTGTGGAGCTCTCTTAGCTCACAGTACTGGAGATCTGGTCTCTCTGGAACTGAAGGTCACTGATCTAGCTCAGATCTGACCTTCCTAGCTCCTGCAGCAACTCCTCTCTATCTCAGAAAGTCGCCCCACATGGACAGATTCGTCCCCCTCACTTTGGCAATATCTCTCTCTGATGATACAACTGAGTAACCCCATCTGGGGACCCCCTGCCTCTATAAATAATCTCACCGATGAATTAGGTTTGCCAAAACCCTAATTCCCGGTGCATGCAAAAAGTCACTTTTGCATGCAGTCACTGAATGCTGGCAGGTCATGCAATACTCATACATGGAAAGGTCAATCTCCCTTGAAGCTCCGCATGCAGCCCCCGCTGGGCTCATGCCATTGAGTAGTGTGCATCTCACTCTCTACTCCATCCTGATGCCTATGGTATTGATGTCTCTCCATGCAAGGCATCTGAGTCATGGAGGACATCCCGAAGTTACCATAATCTAACATAATTCTTAACGTGGCCTCTCATGAGTACTTTATGCCTTTGTTTGCTGATAATATGACACCTTAAGTTCTTGGTGCGTTATATCCTTCCATATGGACTCATTAAAATGACTAATAAGTTCATGGTGATATCTTGATTTTCAATTAGGTTATCTTAACTTGGTGTTGATTGCTTTGTTCATACCCACTTTAACTTAGTTGTTTTATTTTTAGAAATGCATCACATATTACTTGATGGAACAAAGAGTTACATTATGGAACAATTTAATAGGATTACAAGGAAATTTCTAAATCAACTAGAAACACTGGGACCTAGTTGTTTTCATTATTGTCTTCAGGATTTTGTGTGATCTCTTGGCATGTCTTTTATTATTGTTGGTTATTTATGGAGGTTCTTCTTCCCTATGACTGGAATTCATAATCTTTATTTCATATTTATAATTTGATACATTAAGTATTATCTTATCTTCATTAGTATCATCTTCATAGTTGTTTATAAGTATTTTTTCAATTTCATCAAAACTGAGGTCAATCTACATTGAGAACCAAAATTTAAATTGTTCCTAATGTTGTGCTAGGCAGAACTTACATGTAAGATTGTGTACCACTCATATAAAGAGCTACCTATATAATTCCTAGACATAATCATCATCGCAATATATATCTTCTCTCTTAAAATGTTTTTTTTGGCAAATTAATGTAGTTCCTTCCTGTTAGCTTGCTAATTTCATTTTTTCCTCATCGCAATATATATCTTCTCTCTTGAAATGTTTTTTTTTGGCAAATTAATGTAGTTCCTTCCTGTTAGCTTGCTAATTTCATTTTTTTTGGAATCTCTTTAGGTCATGATCCTAGATCCTTCCTGGGGATTTGTTTGGTTGGGCCTTTTCAAGGATCTTAGGAAGCTGATTTATCGCTCACAGGCCTTCTGCCACCCCCTATGATTTAGCTCTTCTCTTCAACTATTATTGAAATCTGCTACCCCATTGAGCCATTACCCCATTCCTGAAAACATACACGATAAATCACCATGTATAACTGTAGTTACTACAAAAATAGATACTCTTAGACATTATGTGAACCATTAGTCAGCCAAATGAAATGAATCACTTGTCATTGGCATTGATGAAACACCTGATCTAGAATAATGCTTGCTTAAATATGTGGAGAATTGGAAATGCATGCCTTTTTATTCCGTGGCTACCAACTATTGAGAATCTGAGGTTGTATTCTTAGATCCATGTAATGCTAGGAACTTGGATATAAGCTTTTGAGCAAGAAAGAATGCTGGAGATTTTTTGTGTATTTTCTGTAATAAGTTTTGGCGGTTAGAGTTTTCATTGGACTTTTTCCTAAAACAATTTAGTAGCGAGAGATTTAGGACGTTCTCCATTTTCCATGCTGTTTTTCTTCTTTTCCTTGTATCTTCAAGCACATATGTTACCTTTTTTTTAATCTTAAGGTGGCGAAACCTATTGTAACTCCATTGTCAACTCACAGTGAGGACAGTCATTAATGGCTGCTATCCCCAAATGCGGGCTGACTCATCACCGTTTCACACATATGTTATTTATAGATGGTTTTGTTTCTTTTAAATATTTTTCATATTTCTATTGTACATAAATTAATTTCCAGGTTTAGAATATACATATAACTTTCATTTTTTATTGTGCAGGAGAATCGATATGCAATTGTGGATCCAAGCTACTCTCAAATTGTATAAACAATTTCCATACACAATTAAAATCTCTTGCATAAATGAAGTCTTAAAACTTTTAGTTAGGTGATTGGAGATCCAATTTCGTATGCATGGCTAAGTACAAAATATTTCCATTAGTAAAGCCTGATCGATGATGATGATGATGTAACAAAACTAACTTAGTACATTTTTTGAATGTCAGCCTGTTGGTTTCATTCGTGAGCAAAGCAATATCTTCATAAGGCAGGTAAGATTGGAAACTCATGAAAATTTTACACTTCTAGAAGTGGGAGAGGCAAAAATTACATTTTCTATATATTAGCAAAAGATTTATAGCTCAAGTGCAAAAGTTGCTACTTTAAACTAGTAAATTACATCTGAACTCCTCGCATCTTCTTTATTATACAGTGGAAATGCTTGAGCATGAACCTTCGTAATGTTATGCAATTCGAATATTAACAGATACATGTTGCCTAGGATGAATTTTTAAATCAGATAGTTGACACCATTTGGGTAATTGCTGATATGTAAACTGCTGTGGATATTCCACCAGAACAGCTCATCACAACAGATCTTATTAGTTGCTGCAAAATATCTCTATTATGCAATGCTTCCTTAATATTTTTTTTCCTTGGAAAGTAACTCCCTTCGAGACTCTTGGGCACTTCCTCTCGTTCTGAGGATGCTACCCAGTGTAAAGCGAGCATTGTCTAAGTTCCAAGCACCTCGCACTTAGGGGATAAAGAGAGTCTAACCCGTGACCTCCCTTGCATTAGGTGGAGAGATCTCACGTCTGGCTCATGATTGCGTAAGCTAACCCTTGGGGCTTGTTACTGCACAAATTAGCACCGTTCCGATAGGTCATGAAGGGTGGTGCTAAGATTGGCAACTTCTTAGGAGATGCACCAACTGTCACCACTGTGCACTCTCCTCTCTCTTTAGGCCTACTCCTTTGGCCACGGGGGCTTCCCAAATGCAGATAGAAGTAGCCCTGTAAAGTACACCAACGAGGACAACTGTACTTCTAACAAAACCATCCTACTAGATTAGTAAACTAGTGCCTTATAGAGTCAATAAGATATTCGATAAATACTCAATGACTAGGAGGTTAGGAGCAATATGATTTGCTGCTATATAGATCAATAAACTGCAGTATAAAACCAACACCAATAACTTGTAATAAAACTTGAATAAAACCCTTGAAATATCACCAATATATACCTTTTACCTCCCACCAACCAATCTTAGACTTGTAGCCTTCTTGGGGTCACTTAGGTTGGTAATACTTGTGCAATTTAAGGCTGTACCTGTCAAATAAGATCTGAAAAACATACATAACACTTGTACATAACTGTTAATCTCTCAAACCAACCACTAGAAAAGGACAACCTTGAAGAGCTACCATAAAATCACTGAGGGCACACTACTTAGACGGACCAGATTCTTCAATACAACAATATTTTTTGTATTTTTTTTATATTTTTGATTTTTAGGGTTTTTTCATATATTTGATTTTTTGTATTTTAAATATATAAAATATAGAATTTGTGTTAGTTTTTATACAATTCTAGCAGTATAATTATTTGCAGATAATAAAATAGGATCACTAAAAGAATAACCAGGCACATAAACAATAGACACAAGATTTATCCTGGGAAACCCAACAGGGAGAAAACCTAGCAACCTTCGTATAGAGATAATCAGTTCAAAGATCAGAGTACATCCAAATATCACAAATAAGAGAGAGAAAGATAAACTTCTCCAATAGTAGCAACCCCCAAAAGTCTTCTCCTTGCTGTAGTAGCGAACTTCTTTCTCTCTAGAGCGAACTTGCATGTGTTGAGTGAATGACCAAATGAGAGGTGCGACCTCTCTATTTATACGCTTCAAAATGTGACTTTTTCCTTACCGGGATGACTTGTCTAACTCTCTGGGCCGACTTGCCTTTGGGGAAGATAAAATTACATTTAATAAATCTTTTCTTTGGGTAATTCCAACCCAAGGTTTACATTGATTCTTTCAAGGCTTTTACATGATCAAATACATCAATATCTTCTCCCGAAGGAGGTACAACAATAATATAATAAAATACAATAAGAATAACTTCCGAAGTTACATTATTTCCAACACTCCCTCTTAACAAGGAAGGTATTCTTTGGATACGGTCATCATCAACATCATTGGACACGATCATCTGGATCTCAACTGTGCATCACTTCTTTTTCAAACATCTCTATACATACGGAAGGTCTTCAACACAGTTTCAGTCCGTCGAGAAGTGTCATCATGCATATACTCCACCCAGTCCATCGGTGGATCCATACATCAGCTCAACAACTCTGCACAGTCCATTGGAGAGTCCATCATGCATTAGCTCAACCCAGTCCATTGGGGAACATGCACCAACTCAACTAGTCCATCGGTGAGTCCATATACCAGCTCAACAACTCTGCACAATCCATCAGAGAGTCCATCATGCATCAACTCAACCCAGTCCATCGGGGAACATGCACCAACTCAACTAGTCCATCGATGAGTCCATATAAGAGTACCAGTGTGCGCTATCCTCTCCATCCCATCTCAGGATGCCTGAGAGATCTCCTCACTCTTTTCAGAGTGATCGGGAGAATGCACTAAATCTCTCCATGAGAGATCTCCTCACTCCTTCCGGAGTGATCGGGAGTGTGCACTGGCCTCTCCATCCTTTTAAGATGTCTAAGAGATCTCCTCACTCCATCTCGGAGTGATCGGGAGAATGCAGTGGCCTCTCCTCTCCATCCCATCTCAGGATGTTTGAGAGATCTCTTCACTCCATATCAGAGTGATCGGGAGAATGCAGTGGCCTCTCCATCCCATCTCAGGATGTCTGAGAGATCTCCTCACTCCATCTCGGAGTGATCGGGAGAATGTAGTGGCCTCTCCATCCCATCTCAAGATGTCCGAGAGATCTCCTCACTCCTTTCGGAGTGATCAGGAGAATGCATTGGTCTTTGTATCATCGTCCTTCCCTCTTAGCAAGGGATATAGTCATGGAACCAATCTCCCCACTCCATCATAGAGTGTCAGGGAGTAAAGTCAACCTTCCCTCTAACTGAGAAAGTCAATCATGGGACCAATCTCCTCACTCCTTCTCGGAGTGTACGATCCCATCCTGAATCATACATACACACATATAAGCTAGTAGAGGCATCAAGTTTATTGGGGCAGACAGTTCTGTCCTGCCCGAGGCACTCCCTACCTCTCCTATACTAAAAGCTCCTTTACTAGGTTGATCATCTGATGACAATGTTATGGTACCTCCCTTCTTTGCCAAGCTCCTATAAAAGTTGTTATGGTTGATCATTTGATGGTAATGTTATAAGTTATAACTACTAGACAATTGATGTTATATGGTTTAATCGATGTTTTCTATAACTAATTGAACATCTTACATGTTTTTTAAATATAAATCCATCAAAATTTATTAAAATATATACTATATAAAAAACGCTCCTGAAACGCTCCCAAAACGAGAGCTTTTGAAAATTTCGCTTTTCGCTTCTCTCCCACTCCCCGCTTCCCGCTCCCGCTTCACGCTCCCAACAACATAGGTCTGGGATGTAGTTTCGAGACCAGAAGGGAAGTCTGTTGTGACTTCCAAGTGGATCTACAAGATTAAGCATGCTACAGATGGCAACATCGAGAAACACAAGGCAAGGTTCGTGGCACGTGGCTTCTCCCAAATGAAGGGATAGATTATGAGGAGACATTTGCGCCTGAAGCCAGATACACTTCCATCAGATCAGTACTTGCATTGGTTGCAGTGATGAAATGGAAGGTACACCAGATGGATGTCAAGACAACGTTCTGGAATGGTGTAGTAGAAGAGGAAGTGTATGTGGAGCAGCCACTCGGATTTTAGACACATGACAGGCAGACTCATGTGTGCAAATTGAAGAAGGCCTTGTACGGATTGAAACAGGCACCCAGGACATGGTACGACAGGATGGATAGTTTCTTGATGAGCTTGGGATTTACCAAGAGTAA
This sequence comes from Larix kaempferi, assembly GCA_027924585.1. Classification (NCBI taxonomy): domain Eukaryota; kingdom Viridiplantae; phylum Streptophyta; class Pinopsida; order Pinales; family Pinaceae; genus Larix; species Larix kaempferi. The sequence goes on from BSBM01000109.1 coordinate 9,944,739, forward strand.
AGCAGATTCCAACCTTTACTACAAGATTGAAGTGGGAAACCTAGTGATACTTCTACTTTATGTAGATGACCTATTTGTGACAGGTGAGGATGGGCTTATTGCAAATACGAAGAGGAAGCTTGTCGCAGAGTTCGAGATGAAGGACCTAGGTATGATGCATTATTTTCTAGGCATGGAGATGTGGAAGAGTGCGGATGGAATCTTCCTTGGACAAGGGAAATGTGCAGTGGAGATCCTGAAGAGGTTCGGGATGATGGACTGCAAGGCCATGGCCACACCTATGGCATCGAACCCGAAGCTATTGAGTGATGCTTCATCAGAGTCGATTGATGCCACGATGTATCGACAGATGATTGGATCTTTGATGTACCTGACGAACACAAGACCAAACATATGCTTTGCTGTGAACACATTGAGCCAGTTGCTGACGGATCCAAGACAGGTTCACTTGGCTGCAAATCATATTCTGAGGTACCTGAAGGGTATAGTTGATTATGGTCAAGTATGATGCGAATCAAAAGATTAACTTGGAGGGTTATGTTGATTTAGATTGGGTAGGAAGTGCTGCTGATAGGAGGAGCACTTTGGGGTGCTGCTTCAGTATGGGATCCGATATGATCTCTTGGTTTAGCAGGAAGCAGTCGTGCGTGGCACTGAGTATAGCCGAAGTAGAGTACATTGCAGCTTGTTCGACTAGTTGTGAGGCAGTATGGATTAGGAAGCTACTGTCTGATTTGTTTGATCTCCAGTTAGATGTGACTTGTATATTCTGTGACAACCAGAGTTTTGTGAAGTTTTCCGAGAACCCGGTGTTCCACGACAAGTCGAAGCATATTGAGATCAAGTATCACTATATTAGGGATATGGTGTAGAGAGGAGCAATGAATCTCCAGTATATTGTGACAGACGAGCAGATAGCCGACGTGTTGACCAAGCCGCTAGCCAGAGTGAAGTTCGAGTACTTCAGAGAGAAGCTTGGTGTACTCCAGATTGAGGTTCCTTCCAAGGGGAAGGGATGAGTCTGGAAGACGTAGATGCACATGGGCCATTCCGGCATGGTGGCAGGAAAGTCCTCCCATGGCTGTTGATATAAGTGCTGAGCCATTCCAGCATGGTGGCAGGAAAGTCCTCCCATGGCTGTTGATATAGGTGCCAAGCCATTCCGGCATGGTTGCAGGAAAGTCCTCCCATGGTCGTTGATATAAGTGCTGAGCCATTCCGACATGGTGGCAGGAAAGTCCTCCCATGGCCGTTGATGCAAGTGCTGTGCCTTTCCCGAATGGTGGTAGGAAAGTCCTCCCATGTCGGTTGATGTAAGTGCAGTGCCTTTCCCGAATGGTGGTAGAAGAGTCCTCCCATGTCGGTTGATGTAAGTGCTGAGCCTTTCTTGAATGGTGGTAGGAAAGTTCTCCCATGTCGGTCGATGTAAGTGCTGTGTCTTACATGGTGGTAGGTTGGTCCTCCCATGTTGGTAGACTTGTTATGTGCATCTGGGCTGTGCTCCGTGTGACGATGAGATGATCTGGACGTGATGAGGCATTAGTAGGAGACACAGGTGATTGCTGTGGTAATGTAATGATTGGTCCTAGGTTGTACCTACTTGATGGCTTGCTTGTAGAGATGATGAAGACCTACATGGAGGCTAGGCCTACATCCAGCATGAAAAATGGCTGGCTCTGTAGAACTTCCTATGACGAGTAGAGTCGAGAGATGTCACCAATTGATGAGGATTGCAGTAGTGACAATGATGATCTAGTGTTGATGATGATGTTCCAGCATTAATGATCCAGCGGCGAAGACTTGTGTCTAGATGTGTTGATGACTCTGTCAAGAGAATACCTTCCTAGTTAAGAGGGAGTGTTAATGTAATTGTAACTTCGAAAGATATTCACTTGTATTTTATATTGTATTTATTATTTTATTTTATTTGTACCTCCGACGGAGATGTTTATTCCTCCGGCTGGAGAAGTCATTATTGTATTTGGTCATGTAAAGTCATTGAGGTTAACCCTCCATTGTAAGTCGCGGCAATAGACCCCAGAGTCAGATTGTATTAGGGTTAATAGAGTCTTCTAGAGAAGTCGACCCAGGTAGGTACAACTGGGGCCCACCTAGTAAGTGAATAAGGTAAAGTGAAAGTAAATTATAAATAGAGAGTTAGGCTCTCTCATTTATTAATACTCACTCTCACTCAAGTTCACATAAGTGAGAGAGAGGACAAGTTTGCACAAGTGGAGAAGAGAGAAGTTGCTGAAGACCATCTCTATTTTTGGGTTTTACTTTTGTGACATTTTATTGGTGATCATTCTATCTCTGAGGAAGTTGCGGGGTTTTCTCCTTTATGGTTTCCCCGGGGAAAATCTCTGTGTCTCTTGTGTTACGTTGTGCATGTTATTCTTTTAGTAAGATCCTAGATAAGTATTGATTAAAATTGTGAAAAAACTAACATTCATTGTGCTGAGAAGCACAGTTTTCAAAGTACTTTCATGGGCTTTCATAACATATATAAAAATAGTTTCCATATGTAATGATGGTAGTACAATTTGCTTCAGGTTGTAGTCAACACAAATCAAGCAACTATGGGGATTTTCCACAATCAAGACCAAACATTGGGGCAACCGACTAGAGTGATCAAGGTATCAAGTCCAACTCACCAAAGGTAAGTTTTGTTGCCAACTCAGAGCCGAGACACAGACTAATAGGGATGCTATCCAACATAGAGGCAAAAATGGGGAAGTCCTCCATATCACAGGCTAAGGTGTAAATCAAGGAAAAGACCAAAAGAGGGAGAGACAATGGATGGATGGAGAAAGTGAAGGTGATGCCTAAGCTAGCAAGCCATAAAGGCGGGAATGATCATGTCCACACTCCTAAGAGGGTAAAACCAATGAGTATAAAACAAGAGCTTCTAATTGTCAGTAATACAATCATTTAGATAATCAATAATAACCAATTTCATTTTATATAGTTATACTGCCAGATCCTAATCACTAGATGCTAAGTCAAGCTATCAAAATGACCAAAACAACAATACAATAAAGCCAATGCACATCATATACCTGCTGGGTCATATACTTGTATCTGCTATCTGGACTAACTATAACCATTGAGAACACTGCTGCTGAAGCTCTAATCACTGCACTACATCTGTATGGAATAAAATGTCATCTCGGTCATCAAATATGAGGTCAAAAGGCTCAGCCTTGGCATAAGGTCTATTGCATGTCTGATATAGGGCTGCTCTAATGTGTGAGTGATCACAAATAACACTGCTCATCATAGATGATCTCACTGAAGCTGTGTAAAGGCTGTTATCACACAACTTGTAGTTGTCCCTAAAGATATCCCATCCAGGATGGTAGAGGTGTTGGACAACTAAAGAGGTGACCTAAGGCTTGCCACGGTTCCCAATGCAAGTGGGTGTCATGTCAACCGAGGCAACCTTCACTTTAGATCAAGACAAAGAAAGACCAAGGGGAAGACCCTAGCTTAGCCAATGAAGGCTAGCAAACTCAATCTAGACCTCCTAGGGAAATGTGATGATGAAAGAGTAAGAGATCAAGATGATACAAGATTTAGTATGGTAAGTGGACTCAAGAGTTAGGATTTGGTTGAAGAGGCTTTGGGGGTGACAAATGGTTCAACCAATGAAAGATAAGGGCCACTTATGAAGTTCAATCAATAGATCTAAAGAGATCAAGTGCCATGAAAAGTACCCAAGTGGGGCCCACCCCGTAAAAAGTGGAAGATGGTCCAAATAGGGCCCACAAGGTGAAAATTAAGATGAGATGGCACTAGGGGGTATGCTATAGCATGGATCTATGGATTTGACAAAGAGTTAGCAATACCCACATGTGGGATCTAGCAAATGGCCACCTACCCAAGGAGTGCGACTTGCCTCAAGGAGGACTAGTGCCTTAGATCAAGGGGCAAATGGAGTTGGATGTCCACCAAATTATAGATCGAGATAGTTAAGATGATTATTAAGGTGGGTTTAAATTATCAAGGACAAGCCATGGCTAGATCTCCATAGATCCAATGCATCACCAAGTGACCCAAGTGGGGCACAACCCTCAAAATGAGGAATGGGGCCCACAAGGTGAAAATCAACAAGGTGAAGCACTAGAGGTAGGTTTTAAGGGTTGATCTATTCAATGAAGCAACAAACTCACCTACCCATGTTCTGGAACTAGCAAACTAGCCTCTCCCTAGGAATGTGACTTCCCTTGAAGAGACCAATGTGCCTTAGGAAATGGGCCAAATGAAGTCCAATCACCACCAAACTATAGATCCGGATTGCTGTGGATACTATGAAGGTGGGTTTTAAGTTTTATCCCCAAAAGCATGCTAGATCCAAGTAGATCTAAAAAATAGAAAAAGAGGGTTTTGAATTTTAAGGGTTTTATGACCAATGAAGAAGAAATAATGGATCTAGGCACATACCTTGTAGAACATACCTCTAATGCTTGTGGCCACTTTGCAAATTGATAACCTTCTCCTTGTGTGTATATTCAAGAGTGAGATCTAGAGTCTCCAAGCCAAATCGTCCTCCCTCAAAGATGACCAAATCGTCCTCCTTCTACAAGACAAGATCTAATGAGAAACGATACCTAGCAAAAGAATTATGAAAATGATGAAAAGATGAATTAGAAAGCATCAACCATGTCACAAGGATACAATAATGATACTTCCTTCAACCAAAGACCAAACCAAAGCAAGATATGGGGTTTCCCCACAATAACTTCCCTTGAAGTTGTCCTCCTCTCCACCAATTCGGCCTTCCCTGTAGAAAACGAATTGAAGCCCCAAGAACCACAATGATACACAAGAAAAATATTGTATATTCAACTTGCAAAAGAATTCATCAAGACAAAAGAAGTAGATTCACAAGCTAGTATTTTTATTCCAATCTTCAAGAGCTCCAAAGGTGCTTTACAATGAGGGGGATCTCCTCCTTAAATAGGATAGAAAGACCAATACCCTAAACCACTTTTGAAAACTAGTGGTTGAGATCAAAATATACAACAATATAATCAACGGCTAAGATGAGCCAATACAATATAAGACATGGATCACTCAACTAAGTGATGACATCATAGCCTAAAAGGCTCTATGGAGGGTGACGTCATACATGGGGGTAGCTAATCACAAGTGTGCCACAACATAATGACATGGACAAGTGACTAGGGGCACATGGTGGGGCTAGGAGGTATTATTTCCCTTCACTAGCATGTCCCCATGGCACAATAATATAAAATATGACTCAATGACATGTCCAAGTATACAAATGATCAAATCCTGTCCCCATCATCAGAGAGAAATACAATAAACGAGCTCCTGTAGCCCATGTGGACCCCACTGACTGGTGCCAACTGATCTGGAAGAAGGGGGATACACCATGGATGACCTCTGAGCAGACCAAGTGCCAAAACCTTGCCTCAATTGCCCAAATCGAATTCCTCAGTGACCTTTTTATTCCATTTTTTAATCCTCTTGGAAACCCTCAAACTGACCAAAACAACCTCTGGAGTTCCTACGCTGTCAAACAGAGTGTACCATGCTGTCTGGAAGGGGGGTATAATGGTAAAAACAAGTGGCTGGACCACCCCCTTCCTCTGTAGCGCCCTAGGCAATGACTTTCCTCCAATGCTCCTGCTGGACAGGCCACATCAGCATGCCCAAACTGGTCAACAGGTGGATAACTGCTAAAATCATGCCCAAAAGTGCCAGAAATTGAAAGATAAGTGTCTCAATGGATCCAAAAGACCAAAATCCACTAGAGACGAGTACTCATACACCTCATGATAACCTATAGGGTCATCTGTAGGGTCCACCATACTTGGACAATGTAAAATATGATGATTTGGAAATAATAATAAAAATGACCAATTGCATCAATCATCATCTGGAGCATATGTCCAACCTATGGAATCATCAATACGTGCATGTGGAACCGTAGATCAACATCATAAAGCATAAGTGGTCCGTCTCATCACGGATCCCAAGAATGACCATGGTCAAACTATGTTTGACTAGGTCAAAATACAACCAAAGACTAGATTATAACAAATGACTAAGACATGTTCCTTTAACCATATTCACAACTTAACTTAAAGTATAAGCATCAATCAAGTGGCAGTTAATACATAGATATTAAATGTTATTTATAACTTACTTGCACCAAAGCTTTAAAGACACACTCATCCAATGGACATGGCCTAACTGCTAGCATAGGGTGAAGGCTAAGGACAAGGTTAGGTAGAAGGGATGACTTGACCAACTTAACTAAGTGATACTTTGGACGGGGAAAAGAGGAGCTACACACTGTGCTGGACAAGATAAACAAAGGGAATGGCAGTGCCTCACAAATGGATAACAGGATAAGTTGTTTAGAGAGTGCTTATTCAACCTTGGCATCATGTCTACATCAAGTTGATCCAAGTTCATTAGGATCATTCATTTAATTTCCATGGCCTTTTTGGCCTATATGACCCCTCTGGGATTTTGCATTCGCTTAAAAGCACAACTAATCGCAGCTTGCATCCGGAGTATATTTATATTTATGAGGTCAACAATCTTTAGATTTAGCATTTATTTAATCATTGCTTTTTAGACCTTTTTGGACCCTTCATGGTGTTGAAATATTGTAACTTCAAAGAATATTCTATTGTACTTTATTATTGTAATTTATTCGGAGATGTTTTATTCCTCCGTCGGGATGTTATTATTGTATTTGGTTATGTAAAGTCATTGAGGTAAATCCTCCCTTGTAAGTCGGGGAAATAGTTCCCCCTAGAGTCAAATGTAATGGGGTTTTTAAGTCTCCTAGAGGAGTTGGCCCAGTGAGCATTAGTTGAGTGGTAAAGTTAGTTGAGGCCGACATGTCAAATTGTAAAATTAAAGTAGAAGTGAATGTATAAATAGAGAGCTAGGCTCTCTCATTTATTCATTCATTCACACACACATTCACTTGTGTAATTCGCATAGGAGAGAGAGATAGAGATATCTGCAAGGAGAAGGAGCACTTTTTTGGGGTTTTGTCTTTGTACTTTTGATCATCTATATTGAGGAAGTTTTGCTGGGTTTTCTTCCCCTAGAGGGTTTCCCAGGATAAATTTGTGTCTCTTGTGTTTATGCTGTGCTTGTTATTCTTTCAGTGATCCTGTATATGCTATATTGTGAAATTGAATTGAATACTGCATTCACACACACACTCACTTGTGTAATTCGCATAGGAGAGAGAGATAGAGATATCTGCAAGGAGAAGGAGCACTTTTTTGGGGTTTTGTCTTTGTACTTTTGATCATTTATATTGAGGAAGTTTTGCTGGGTTTTCTTCCCCTAGAGGGTTTCCCAGGATAAATTTGTGTCTCTTGTGTTTATGCTGTGCTTGTTATTCTTTCAGTGATCCTGTATATGCTATGTTGTGAAATTGAATTGAATACTGATGTTATCTATCTTAGCATATTGAATCTTAACATGGTATCAAAGCTAGCCTGAAAGAAGGCAATGTATGGCATTTATGACACTTGTTTCACTTGCGACAATTTGAAAGCTAGGGCTTTGTATAGCAAAACCTAGTCATCGTGGAACTTTCGCAATAGATCACTTTTGGCGAAGGTTCAGGATCTGAAACTTGGACAGGCCGAAGATGAAATGTTCATGTACCTTATGTTCGAGTTTCAGCCTCATATTTGTTGTACTTTGTGAGGTATGATCCGTACAAGTTAGGGTTTCTGCCTCTTCCAGAATGCAGACCTAAACAGGTGACCTAGGGAAAAAGGTCATATTTCGGGCTTGGAAGCTCCAAATGGAATTTTGTAAAATGTGACAGTTAGGGCACAGACTGTAGTATCACAGGTCCGAGTATCAGAGGCCGAAGGTGAAACAGTGACACGTGGCATGTTGTACAAGTTCGCTATGTTGTTTCATCTCATAAACAGGTCATGTTGGGAAAATTAGCATATCTCTCTCATGGAGAATCCAATGAAGCTAAAATCTGTGGGGTTGGAAAGATGACAGGTCAGGCTACCACAGGCCGAAGTTTCAGACCCTAAGGATCCGAAATTTCAGAGATACACTAGAAACAATACAACACATCTGAAATGGCTCAACGAGGGAAATCAAAGAAGAGGAGGAAGAAGTTCTCACTTAGGGTTTTCAGTTTTTTAGGTATGGAAGGACCTGATACAATGTTGGAGACACCTAATGAAACATTGAAAACTTTGAAAATGGATTTGGAATCCCTTCATCATAGATATTAATCTTCCATCAAAATGTTGTGGGAGGAAGGAGATTAAAAATTAGGGTTTCCGGGTTCTACAAGTAAGAAGAAACCCTAGCAAAGTTGGGAGACTCATAGGGCAATAATGAAGGAGGTTTAAATGGCACTAGTATTCTATCATCCTAGCACCATGAACCTATATAAGATGTTTACAAGTGATCTACCTTGGATGATTAGGGTTTTACCCTTATAGAGAAGACTACAAGCAATCTCGACAGGTATGACTTGAGGAGATGCAGGTATGTTTTATCTGTTTTATTTATTTGATGATTAAGTTCATGATATGTTTGTCTTCATATTATTGAGGTTAGTACAATCATGATTAATTTTAGACTTGTCTGATCACCTTAGTAAAAGTATGAATGCATGTGAATGATAGAAGACATTCATTGATTAGGGTTATGACACTTATGATTGTACTAATGCATTTCTGGTGTTGTATGAGGATGATGTTGTCTGTTAACATGAAAGGTACATGAAGAAAGACAAATCAAGTTCTAGATCAAGAATATATGACCATGATGACATGAAGACAAAGACCTATCCGTAGTCTTTCATCACATAGAAGCTCTACTTACGAGGTATGTATGATTTGGTTCTACTATGCTTAACTTCTGAGATATGAAGGTTACTAGCATAAGGTCTCTAAATCATTGAAGAGAACAAAGAAGATATTGTTTGGGTATGTTAGACATAACTAGCAAGCATGCTAATCCAGGTATGTTTTCCTATATTGAGTTAGAATCCTACTTTGTGTTAGGATCTTAGTTAAGCATACTTTCATATGGTTGATAATGATTATTCATGAAGATAGAGTTTAGCTAATCAAGGAATTATGCATATTGTGTTTCTTAGTTTGATTAATGGTGGTCAAATCTGAATATGCATGAGTAAAAGACGTACTCCATGAAACCTTGAATATTAAAGCTCGTGATAAATTACCTTTGTATAAAATGATTATGACCGTACGTGTTTAAGATTATTTAGGGTTATAATGTTTTAATCTTATTGAGATTATACTAATGAACGTGTGATTATGTATGAGATCTTGAGGATGACACAATGATGAAACTAGTGCACATTTAAGGGTGCATAGTAATCCAGGATGGATAAAGGCTCAAAGACACAAAATCATGATACTATCATGACATGGAAGGGAAGTAGAGATCCAGAGGGAGGCAACCCCACAAAACATAAAAAGATAAGTATTTGAATTACTTCTTGAATCTCTGAATAGTTAATGATATTAATAGTTGTATGCATATTTGTATTCCTAGAATCGGGAAATGTATCATGCATAGGGTAAGCATTCATATAGAATTGAATAGTGTACTACTAATGTGCATATGATGGGTAAGTATCCAATAGTGTTGGACAACATTCCATTGTTGCTTGTCTAGAATGAAACCTCTTTGCTAACATGCTGGGAGCAGTGCACGCTCTTGATAGTATGTTCTGGTAGAGTTGGAAGGCATCTAGATAGTCACCGTATGCATACCGGATATGGAAAAGTGTTGTGCCAAAGCATTGGCCAAGATAGTTGCATAACTATGTGAATCATATCGGTATGCATAAAAGGTTATCATTGAAATGATTTGATGATTATGAAGTGTTACTAATCTTGTAATTGAATTTGATTTGTAGGAAAGATCATGTGCTATGATCTACAAGAGAAGGATGATGAACACTTGTTCCGAAGAACAAGTGATGACAGTTCAGCAAGAAGTCTTACAAATCAAACATACTACAGAGGTACGAGGCAGGTCCGTGGCTTACAGTTTCTCACATGAAGAGGGAATTGATTATGAAGAGAGATTTGCGCCAGTAGTAAGGTACACTTCCTTTAGAACCATCATGGCACTTACATCCATGATGAAGTGGAGTTTACACTAGAGGGATGTGAAGACAGATTTCCTGAATGGTGTGATTGAGGAAGAAGTGTACATCTAACAACCACAGGGATTTGAAGTTGAAGACAGACGGACTCACGTATGCAAGTTGAAGAAGGCTCTGTATGGATTGAAGCAAGCTTCTAGAGCTTGGTACAGAAGGATAGATAGCTTTTTGACGAGCTTGGGCTTTACCAAAAGTAAAGCTGATCCTAACCTTTACTTTAAGGTTATGGATGATGAACCTGTCATATTACTGCTGTATGTGGATGATTTATTTCTGACAATAAATGAGAAACAGATTGTAGAGTGCAAGAAGAAGCTCGCTGAAGAATTTGAGATGAAAGACCTTGGATTGATGCACTATTTTCTAGGTCTAGAAGTATGGTAGAGCCCAGAAGGAATCTTTCTCAACCAGGTAAAGTATGCTGTGGAAATCCTAAAAAGATTTCATATGTTGGAATGTAAAGCCATGGCCACACCCATGGATACCAACTTGAAGTTGTTAGCTGATGAATCGTCAGAGTTAGTGGATGTGAATCAGTACAGATAGATTATTGAGTCGTTGATGTATCTGACGAATACCAGGCTAGATATATGCTTTACTGTGAACACCTTGAGTCAGTGTCTAGTTGAGCCTAGACGTGTTCACCTAGTAGCTGCAAAACATGTGATGAGGTACTTGAAAGGTACGATAGACTTTGGTCTATACTATGTTGGAGATCATGACTATAGATTGTATGGTTATGCAGATGCAGATTAGATTGGAAGTGTCTCAGACAGGAAGAGCACCTCAAGTGGATGTTATTGTCTGGGATCCACCATGATCTCATGGTTTAGTAGGAAGCATTCCAGTGTTGCTCTCAGCACAGCTGAAGAAGAGTGTATAGCAGCCTGTTCTCCTAGTTGTGAAGCCACATGGCTTCGGAAGTTGATGTCAGGCCTATTTGACCTGGAGTTGGATACCACGGTGATTCTATGTGACAACCAGAGTTGTATAAAGATGACGGAGAACCCAGTGTTCCATGACAAGTCAAAGCACATAGAAATCCTGTATTTTTACATACGGGATATGGTACAGAAGGGAGCTATAAAGCTCCAGTATGTGAGCACGGATTAGCAAGTTGCTGATGTGTTGACTAAGCCTCTGTCTCGAGTGAAGTTTTAGTACTTTCGTGACAAGCTTGGTGTGCTTCGAAAGGACCTTCCTTGAAAGGGGGAGCAATGATGATGCTGATACTGATCATGATGATGTTGCAGTGGGATTGTATCTTCCCAGGACATTAGTCCTAAAGTGATCCGTAGACTTTTGTCTCCGAGAATGTGGTGATGATGATGTTGCAGTGGGATTGTATCTTCCCAGGACATTAGTCCTAAAGTGATCCGTAGACTTTTGTCTCTGAGAATGTGGTGATGATGATATTGCAGTGGGATTGCATCTTCCCAGGACATTAGTCCTAAAGTGATTCGTAGACTTTTGTCTCTGAGAATGTGGATGATGATGTTGCAGTGGAATTGTATCATCCCTGGACTTCAGTCCAGAACTGATTTGGAGACTTTTGTCCTTGAGAATGTGGCTGGGATTGTATCATCCCTAGACTTTAGTCTAGAACTGATCCGGAGACTTTTGTCCTCGAGAATGTGGTTGGGATTGTATCATCCTTGGACTTCAGTCCAAAACTGATCCGGAGACTTTTTGTCCTCAAGAATGTGGTTGGGATTGTATCATCCCTGGACTTTAGTCCAGAACTGATCCGGATACTTTTGTCCTTGAGAATGTGGTTGGATTGTATCGTCCCTGGATATTAGTCCTAAATGGATCTGCAGACTTTTGTCTCCGAGAGTGTGGATAGGATTGCATCATCCTTGGACTTATGTCCTAAAGTGAGAGGGATTGATCATCTCGTAATTGGATGATGTGTGTTGCAGGTTATGTTGCTGCAGATGATGTTGTTGTTGATCGAAAGATCAAGATGATGTTATTGCTAATTGAAAGATCAAGATGATGTTGCTGCTAATCGAAAGATCAAGATGATGTTGCTGCTGATCAAAAGATGAAGATGATGTTGTTGCTGATCGAAAGTTCAAGAGTTGCTGTAAACGATCGAGTGATCGAGTGCTGCAGAAGATGAAGATCAAATATGAAGACTCAGCGCTGTAGAAGATGATACTCCAGTACTGAAGATGTTGTAGATATTGAAGATGTTCCAGTAACAGTTCCAGTTCTTGATGCTGTTGAAGAAAACTTCCGATGATTTATAGATGTATCACCTTAATGTGTTGATGATGCTCTCTCTCCTTGCTCCTACAGTTGATGTTGCTGTTGTCAGTAGAATACCCTTCTTGTTAAGGGGGAGTGTTGAAATATTGTAACTTTGAAGAATATTCTATTGTACTTTATTATTGTAATTTATTCGGAGATGTTTTATTCCTCCGTCGGGATGTTATTATTGTATTTGGTTATGTAAAGTCATTGAGGTAAATCCTCCCTTGTAAGTCGGTGAAATAGTTCCCCCTAGAGTCAAATGTAATGGGGTTTTTAAGTCCCCTAGAGGAGTCGGCCCAGTCAACATTAGTTGAGTGGTAAAGTAAGTTGAGGCCGACATGTCAAACTGTAAAATTAATGTAGAAGTGAATGTATAAATAGAGAGCTAGGCTCTCTCATTTATTCATTCATTCACACACACACTCACTTGTGTAATTCGCATAGGAGAGAGAGAGAGAGAGATTTGCAAGGAGAGAAGGAGCACTTGTTTGGGGTTTTGTCTTTGTACTTTTGATCATCTATATTGAGGAAGTTTTGTTGGGTTTTCTTCCCCTAGAGGGTTTCCCAGGATAAATTTGTGTCTCTTGTGTTTATGCTGTGCTTGTTATTCTTTTAGTGATCTTGTATATGCTATTGTTGTGAAATTGAATTGAATACTGATGTTATCTATCTTAGCATATTGAATCTTAACACATGGGGCACTTTAGCATTTCATTGCTTTAGCCCTTAATTCATCGTGTGTTTAGAAACACATTCTAGAATTTAATTTCAATGGGCTTTCATAAGAGATTTAGAGTAATTTCTAGTAAGGAGAAAGCAAAAACAAGGAAGGTCATGGATGGATGGAGTCAAGTGAATGTGGTGCCTAAGCTAGCAAACATAAATGTCGGGAAAGACCATGTCCATGCTCACAGGAGGGTAGTGAAACCAATGAGTATTGTCAGTGAACCTTTAAGTGCAAGTAATACATCCAATTCATCATTTAAATCCAACCAAGATAGTTCATTACATTTATTAAATAATACTGCCACATCATGAGTTATATACCAAGTTAATACTATGAAGATGACTAACACAACAAGATAATAATCAATGCTAACAATCATAAGTCTATAGGTCATATCATGTCATATCATCAACTAGAACCAATTGAAACACTGCTGCAAGAATAACATCTGGAACTCTAGGCACTGAACTGAAACTGTATGGAACAAAAGGTCATATTGGTCATGAAATATAAGCTCTCAAGGCTCAGCCTAGGCACAAGGTCTACTCAATGTCTGATATACACTGTTATGATCTGTAAGTGATCTCAAATAATGCTGCTCATCATAACTGATCTCTGTAAAGGCAAAGCTCTGGAAAGTGCAGAAATCTGCTCAGCAAGAATAGTAGCCCAGCTACTATGGTGTGATAACAAAGGCAAAGCTCAAAAATATGCAGATAACTGCTCTGCAATCATGGTAGCCCAGCTACTATGGGTGTGATAACAGAAATCAAAGGAGATTTGATTCCAACACATTTCCTTGATCCGTGGGATTGGGATTTTTGCCTTTATTATGTCTTTTTTGCCAATAAAATTGGTCTTTTTGGGTTTTTTGAGTAAATATTATTTTCCGAGATAAGTACTTACTCAAAACTTAGGATAAGTGGGTTTATGGGTTTAGTGGATAATCTGGCTTAGAAAACGATCATCCACTTGACAAATTATGCCCACAAACCATACTTTTATTACATTTTTAATTTTTCCAATTAAACTATTAAAAAATAGTCTAATTTCATGGGAAAAATTATTTTTCTTAAAATTTAAAAAAAACTGAAGGGGACCTAGCACATGTCCATATGAATCAATTCTAATGTCTATCATGGTAATACACATTGACACTTGGGCTCTAGTAACCTCCTAAGGCCGAGAAATCATGCTGACCACCCCAACTTTGGAGGTATGAGTGAAAAACTCGAAAATTTTAAGTCGTTTATTAAACAACATATAATTGACAAGGGAAAAAACACTATGGGCTACTTGGATTGATATCTAAGTCCTAGGAGAGCTGAGTCCGTTACAAAACCATCATGCCATGACATTTTTTACAATTTCCTCGCAGGGCATGGACATGTGATTTTATTAAAAAAAAGGGCCAAGGTGGCCTTCTAGGACTTCCGATCTTCTGAATATGAACAAGTAAACTTGTTCCATCTTCACAGGCTCACTTGAAACCATCTAAGTGCAACTTAGCTGGTAATAGTCCACACATGCCAACTCACATCATCATATACAATGAAGATTATTCTTTGGATACCTTGTTTTCCTCACTAACACTAAGGTCACATGCTAGTTACTCCAACAAGGGGTGGCCAGTCCCTTGAGGAGGTCCCATAGCCCAGTGACCAAGGAGAGGAGTACATCATCTGCCTAGACCTAGTCTAGGGCTTTTGTATTGGCCTGGTAACTGACTAGGTGCCTCACCCCTAGGCTGAATCAAGTTGACGAAAGTCAACATCTTGGTAACAGACCAAGTGCCTCAGTCCCAGACTTAATCATCTTCCTAGTAACTGGCCAGGTGCCTCCATTCTCCCAGAGAATGGCTCTTGATGCTGCTAAAAAAATCAACACAGTGGAGTAGCCAATATGAACTTTTCTTCTCAACTAATGGATGCGCTCACCTTTACACCCAACAATGTCATCTATAGCTGAGGGATTTTCCTTGAAGTGTACCTCTTTGTTGTATTTTCTTCAGTGGAGGCACCAAATAAGACCGGCCAAGTCAGTCCTTAACAATAATCTTATCGAAGTACAAAACAAAAACTTAACTCATTGTCACAAAATGCTTTCTTCACAAAATCTATGGTTCATGCTAGGGAGATTGAACTTTGACCCAACAATGTGCCCAAACTGTTATGCAACAATCTTCAAGTGGTCATCAGTAATGGTGCCAAAAAATGTTACTGCAAAATTAGCACCCTTCCGATAGGTCACAAAGGTTGATGCTAAGATTGACAACTTCCCAGGAGATGCACCCATTGTCACCGCAATGCACTCTCCTCTGTCTTTAGGCTTGCTCCTTTGGCCATGGGAAACTTCCAAAATGCGGATAGAAGTAGCCCTATAAAGTACAACAATGGGGACAACTCTACTTTTAACAAAACCCCCCTACTAGATTAGTAAACTAGTGCCTTATGGAGTCAATAAGATATCTGATAAATACCTAATGACTAAGAGGTTAGGAGCAATATGATTTGGTGCTATATAGATTAATAAACTGTAGTATAAAACCAACACCAATAACTTGTAATAAAACTTGAATCAAACCCTTGAAAGATCACCAATAAATACCTTTTACCTCTCACCAACCAATCTTAGAATTGTATCCTTCTTGGGGTCACTTAGGTTGGTAATACTTGCTGCAATTTATGGTTGTACTTGCCAAATCAGATCTGAAAAAACATACATAACACTTGCACATAACTGTTAATTTCTCAAACCAACCACTTGAAGAGGATGCCCTTGAAGGTCTACCATAAAATCAAGGAGGGTGTATTGCTTTGACGGATTAAATTCTTCAATATGACAATATTTTTGTATTTTTTATACTTTTTGATTTTTAGGGTTTTTTCATATTTTTAAATATATAAAATATAGAATTTGGAAATTTGGAGAAAAGAAGATGAGGGAAATAGACCTAGGTCTTCTTCCTCAGGACGTGGGAAAAATTGAGGCTAGCATTCTCCCAAGAATTAGCAATCCAATGCTTGATGAATTAGGGCAAGGCTAAGAAACCCTAGGCTATGTTAGCACTTGGCCTAATTAGGACAAATGAGATGCCAAGGCCCAAAACAAGAGGGTTTCCTCACCGAAGATGCCTCACCAATTAGAATATATTCCGCAGTTACATTTCTTTAACACTCCCTCTTAACTAGGAAGGTATTCTGCAGGAAATATCAATAGCTGCACAATTGACATTGTAAATCTCTATATGTCGTAGGAATTTGTTGGATCATCATATGTCTGGGGTATCATCTGCTGGAACATCCTCATCAGCATCATCATCATCGTCTGCTGGAATATCACCATCAGCAACATCGTCATCATCATCAACAACATCCTCTGCTGGAACATCATCGTCAACAACATCCTCTGCTGGAACATCATCAACAAAATCCTCTGCTGGAACATCATCACCAACATCCTCTGCTAGAACATCATCATCAGCAACATCCTCTGCTGGAACATCATCATCAACAAAATCCTCTGCTGGAACATCATCATTAGCAACATCCTCTGCTGGAACATCATCATCAGCAAAATCCTCTGCTGGAACATCATTAGTAAACAAAATACTGGAACAACAACATCAACCATCAGTAAACAAAAATACTGGAACTCTATCAGTCAGCAAGTACTGATCTTCAGTCACCTCAGGATTGGCATCAGTCACCTAAGGACTGGAACTCTATCAGTCAACCAGTACTGATCTTCAGTCACCTCAGGACTGGCATCAGTCACCTAAGGACTGGAACTCTATCAGTCAGCCAGTACTGATCTTCAGTCACCTCAGGATTGGCATCAGTCCCCTAAGGACTGGAACTCTATCAGTCAGCCAGTACTGATCTTCATTCATCTTAGGACTGGCATCAATCCTCTAAGGACTGGAACTCGATTGACTGATCTTCAGTCACCTCAGGACTGGCATCAGTCCCCTAAGGACTGGAACTCTATCAGTCAGCCAATACTGATATTCAGTCACCTTAGGCTGGCATCGGTCCCCTAAGGATTGGAACTCTATCAGTCAGCCAGTACTGATCTTCAATCACCTCAGGATTGGCATCAGTCACCTAAGGACTGGAACTCTATCAGTCAACCAGTATTGATCTTCAGTCACCTCAGGACTGGCATCAGTCCCCTAAGGACTGGAACTCTATCAGTCAGCCAGTATTGATCTTCAGTCACCTCAGGATTGGCATCAGTCCCCTAAGGACTGGAATCATCATCATCATCACTCCTCTTTTGAGGGAGGTCCTTTCAGACCACACCAAGCTTGTCTTGAAAGTATTCAAACTTTATGCAAGACAAAGGCTTAGTCAACACATCAACAACTTGTTCCTCTGTAGGAACATACTTGAGCTTTACAACTCCCTTCTGCACCATATCCCGGATATAGTGAAACTTGATCTCGATGCGTTTCGATCTATCATGGAACACTGGATTCTCTGTCATCTTGATGCAACTCTGGTTGTCACAGAGAATATCAGTCACATCTATCTCTGCATCAAACAATCCAACCAACATCTTGTAAAGCCTCATTGCTTCGCTACAAGCTGAACATGCTGCTACATATTCAGCTTCTGCTGCTTTGAGAGCAACACAGGGTTGCTTTCTACTGAGCCATGAGATCATACTTGATCCCAAACTAAAGCAACATCCTGAAGTGCTTTTTCTATCTTCGACACTTCCAGCCCAATCCGAGTCTGTATATCCGTATAGTTTGAACTCATTATCAGAAGCATATTTGAGTCCAAAGTCTATCATACCTTTTAGGTACCTCATCACATGTTTTGCTGCAATCAGGTGAACATTTCTGGGCTCCACCGTATACTGGCTCAAGGTGTTCACAGCAAAACATATGTCTGGTCTGGTATTGGTCAAGTACATCAATGACCCAATAATCGGTCTGTACATCGTGACATCTACTATCTCTGATGAAGCATCATTCAGGAGCTTCAAATTTGTCACCATCGGAGTAGTCATGGCCTTACAATCCAACATCCCAAATCTTTTTAGGATCTCAACTGTGTATTTTCCTTGACTCAGGAAAATCTCATTTGGAAACTGCCATACTTCAAGACCTAGAAAATAGTGCATCATCTCATGGTCTTTCATCTCAAATTCTGCAGCAAGCCTCTTCTTACATTCAATGATGGACTTGTCTTCTCCTGTCAGGAACAAATCATCCACATACAATAGTAATATCATAGGTTCATCATTCATGATCTTATAGTAAAGATTTGAATCTGCTTTATTCTTGGTAAAGCCCAAGCTCATCAGGAAGCCATCAATTCCTCCATACCATGCTCTGGGTGTTTGCTTCAACCCATACAATGCTTTCTTCAGCTTACATACATGTGTCTTTCTGTTTTCTGTTTCGAATCCTTTTGGTTGTTCGATGTATACTTCTTCTTCTATCTTTCCATTTAGGAAAGCCATCTTTACATCCATTTGATGTAACTTCCATTTCATCTTAGCTACCAAGGCAATGATGGTTCTAATTGAGGTATATCTGGCCACATGAACAAAAGTCTCCTCATAATCAATTCCTTCCTTCTGAGAGAATCCCCGGGCTACGAACCTTGCCTTGTACTTTTCAATGCTTCCGTCTGCTAATGTTTTGTTATGAAGATCCATTTTGACGAAACAACTGACTTGTTCTTTGGTCTTGGTACGACATCCCAAACATCATTCTTAATGATGGACTGGTATTTTTCATTCATGGCATCCAACCAATCCTTCTTCTTTACTGCATCTTCAAAACATGTCGGTTCCTCTTCAATAAGGTTACACATCAAGGCTACATAACTGGAGTATGGCCTTGGTCTCTTGCTTTCTCTATTGGTTCCTTCTGGGGCACCATATCTTCCTGCAACTTGTATTAATTCTTGTGCCCAAGTTGGTCTTCTCTTCCGTGGATTTTCTTCACGAGGTGTCTCCTCAGGTCTCTGAGGTTCTGTCATATCATGATCTTCTGGAATAGGTTCTTCTTCAACATTTCTTTCTGGTACATTATTAGTTTCTGTGACTCTAGGAGCTTCATGCTCCTCTTCATTCTCATGAATCTTCTTAGACTTGTTGAAAGCTGTGTCTTCATCAAATGTAACATCCCGACTGAGCTCAATCTGGCGGAATCCTGGGATGTAGATGCGGTAGGCTTTTGATTGCTCACTGTAACCCACAAATATTCCCTTCTTTCCTGAAGGTTCCAACTTCGATCTCTTCTCTTTTGGAATGTGAATGAATGCTGGACATCCAAATATCTTTAGATGATTGACTTCAGGCTTTGTACCTGTTATCACACAACTTGTAGTTGTCCCTAAAGGTATTCCATCCGAGATGGACAACTAAAGAGGTGACCCAATAGATGCAACGGTTCCCAATGCAAGCTGAGAGTCACGATAACCGAGGCACTCTTCACTTTAGTTTGAGATGAATCAAGACCAAGGGGGAGACCCTAGCCAATCAATGGAGATTAGCTAACCCAAAGGTTCCTAGGGAAATGTGTAAGTGAGTTACAGGAACCAATGAGTGAGTTAAATTAAGTGGACCCAAGAGTTTAAGTATGGTTGAAGAGGCTTAAGGGGGGTGACAAGTGTTTCAATCGATGAATGACTAGTGTCACTTATGAAGCTCAATTGAATTAGATCTAGCACCATGAAAAGACACAAGTGGGGCCCACTCCTTAAAAAGTGGAAAATGGTTCAAATGGGGCCCACAAGGTGAAGTTAGGGGTGTGATGGCACTAAGGGGTATGCAAGGATGTAGATCTATGGATCTAGGATGAGATAGGCAATACCCACATATGGGATCTAGTAAGTGACTCTAACCCCAAGGAGTGCAAATTGCCCTAGGAAGACTAGTGCCTTGAGACGAGGGGGCAAATGGAGTCCAAATTTTACCAAAATGTAGATCAGGGTAGTTAAGGCAATTATCAAGGTGGGTTTGAAGTGGCATGCCCCAATATGAGCTAGATCTCCATAGATCTAAGGTTGAAAATGCATCACCCAATGAGGAATGGGGCCCACAAGGCAAAAATCAAAGAGGTGAAGCACTAGGGGTAGGTTATCAAGGTGGATCTATGTAAATCAAGTGGGATCTCACCTACCCATGTCAAGGAACTAGCCCAACTAGCCTTCCTCAAGGAGTGCAATTTGCCTCAAGGAGGGCTAGGTGCCTTGGGAAGTGGGTCAAATGGAGGCTAATCACCACCAAACTATAGATCCGAATTGCCGTGGATGCTATAGAGGTGGGTTTTAAATATTATCCCCAAAGCCAAGCTAGATCCAAGTAGATCTAGGAAAAAGTAAAAATGAGGGTTTTGATTTTAATGGTTTGTGTGACCAATAGGATGGAGAACAAGCGAAATCAATACGTACCTTGTAGATCTTACCTCAAAAGCTTGCGGCTTCTTAGCATATGGATGATTCTTGCCCTTAGTTACAATTCCAAGCTTGATCCAAGTGTCTTCAACCCAAATCGTCCAAGCCCTAGGAGGAGAGATGTCCCATGCAACCTGTAAATCAAACTACATCAAGTTAGATTTGATCCACAAATCAATGAGATCTAAGCATGTCATGTCAAATAAGCAATCAATGGACAAAGCACAATTGAAAAACTCCCTCAAAATGAAGACGTTTTGCCCATGGGGGATGTGAGCAACCCTTACAATCTTCCCATCAAGCAAAATCGTGCTCTAGCTCCAAGCAATTCGGCCTCCCTCTATTGATGTCGATTTCACCTGAAAAGCAAACAGTGTCTAAAAGCAAGAGATGCAAGAACATATACAAGAGTAACCCAATCAAAGCCAAGAAGTAGATCTCCAAAATAATATTTTCATTCCAAGTTTTCCAGACTCCAAAGCTGCTTTTACAATAGGGGGGTCTCCTCCTTATATAGGATAATAAAGACCAAAACCCTAAACCTCAAAACCACTTTTTGAAATGAGTGGTTGAGATTAAAAGATCTCAAAATCTAATCAATGGCTAAGATGAGCCAATACATAACATCACATGGATCACTCAAAAGATGGATGATGCCATAGCTAAAAGTGACTAAGTGAGCGTGACGTCATCCTCCAAAAGGGGTAAGATACATGGGCCCACCAAATATGACATGGACATGACTCAAGACACACATGGTGGGGCTAGGAGGTATCAATCCTTCACTAGCTCATCCCCATGGCATAATAATATAAAATAATAGGACTATGACATGTCCAAATGACACAAATGATCAAAATACTGTCTCCAAAACTGAGAGAGACATGTAGTAAAATGCCTCCCGTGGCCACTGTGGACCCCACTAACTGATTCCAACTGATCTGGAAGATGGGGGGTTCACCCTGGAAGACCTCTGAGAAGACCAAGTGCCAAAACCTTGCCTCAATTGCCCAAATCGAATTCCTCAGCGACCCTTTTATTCCATTTTTAATCCTCCTGAAAACCATGAAACTGCTCAAACTGCCACCCAGGGTGCTTGCGCTGTCAAACTGAGTGCAACAGGCTGTCTGGTAGGGGGGTATAATGGTAAAATCAAGTGGATGGACCACCCCCTTCCTACACAACGCCCTAGGCAATGACTAGCCTCTGCTGGATAGGCTGGATCAGCATGCCCAAAACTGGTCAACAGGTGGATAACTGCTGCTATCATCATCAGAAGTGCCCGGAACTGAAAGATAAGTGTCTCAATGGATCTAGAAGACCCAAATCTACTAGAAATGAGTACTCAAACACCATGGGTTGACCTGTGGGGGTCAACTGTAGGGTCCACCATACCCGGACAGTGTAAAATATGATGATCTGGAAATAATAATAAAACTGACCAACTGCATCAATCATCATTTGAAGCATATGTCCATCATATGGAATCATCAGTAGGTGTATGTGGTACCACAAATCATCATCCATAAGCACAAGTGGTCCATCTCATCACGGATCCCAAGGATGACCATGGTCAAACTATGTTTGACTAGGTCAAAATACAACCAAGGACAAGATTATAACAATAGACTAAGACATGTTCCTTTAATCACACTCACAGCTTAACTTAAAGTATAAACATCATTTCGTGGCAGTTACTACATATATATATTTCAATTTTATTTATATTTTACTTGCACAAAAAGCTTTAATGACAGACTCACCCATTGGACATGGCCTAACTGCTAGCTAAGGATGAAGGCTAAAGACAAGGCTAGGCAGAAGGGGATGACTTGACCAAACTCAACTAAGTGACACTTTGGACGGGGAAAGGGGGAGCTACACTCTGTGCTGGACAAAATAACAAAGGGAAGGGTTGTGCCTCACAAATGGATAAGTTGTTTAGAGAGTGCTTATTCAACTTAGGCATCATGTCTACATCAAGCTGATCCAGGTTCATTAGGATCATTCATTTCATTTCCATGGTCTTTTGGCCTATATGATCCCTCTGGGATTTCAAATGTGCTAAGAAGCACAACTAATCGCAGCTTGCATTCGGGGCATATTCACATTTACAAGGTCAGCAATAATAGATATAACTTTTGAGAAACCATTGCTTTTTGGACCTTTTTATACCCTTCGAGGGGTATTTTAGCAGTTCATTGCTACAGCCTTTATTCACGTGTGTTAAGAAACACATTCTAGAATTTTAAGTTCACAAGCTTTCATAAAACATTTCCAATACAAGTAGTACACGAGCTTTCAGTTTTAGCCAACAACATCTCAAGTGACTAGGGGGAGTTCTGCACAATGCCAAACATCGGAACAACCGACCAGAATGATTTAGGCATACAATCCAACTTACCAAAGGCAAGTTCTGTCACCAACTCAGAGTCGAGACACAAAACAAACATGGATGTGGTCCAACACAGAGGTAGAAATGGGGAAGTCCTTAGTATCAAGAAGTCAAGAAGGCAAGTCTAGGGTGAAAGCCAAATAAGGAAGGTCATGGATGGATGGAGTCAAGTGAAAATGGTGCCTAAGCTAGCAGACAAGGATGTCAGGAAAGACCATATCTATGCTCATAGGAGGGTAATGAAACTGATGAGTTTTGTCAGAAAACCTAAGTGTGCAAGTAATACATCCATTTTATATTCATAACATCATCCAAGATAGTTCATTTTATTTTAAATAATACTGCCACATCATGAATCATATACCAAGTCAATGCTATGAAGATGACTAAAACAACAAGATAATAGTCCAAAGCCAATAATCAGAAGTCCATAGGTCACATCACATCATCAATAAACATCTCAAACATTGCTGCAATATAATCACTGGGAACTGAACTTAAATTGTATGGAACAAAGGGTCACATCGGTCACCAAATCTAAGCTCTCAAGGCTCAGCCTTGGCACAAGGTCTAATAAAAGTCTGATACAATGTACTGCTCTGATCCATGAGTGATCACAAATAACAAGCTCATCATAGTTGATCTTTGGAAAAGCAAATCTTTGAAATGTGCAGATATCTGCTCAGCAAGAATAGTAGCCCAACTACTATGGTGTGATAACAGTACCAGTGAACATCTCTTCTGGGGTCTTGTTGCCAAGAGCATTGTGAGAGATCCTATTTTGTACATAGACTGCGGTTCTAGCTTCTTCAACCCATAAGTGCATGGGTAGGTCTTGATCATGGATCATGGCCTTCACTGCTTCCATGATAGTTCTGTTCTTTCTTTCAACTACACCATTATGTTGTGGATTATAGGGGATAGTAAGCTCCCTCTTAATCCCTGCTTGTTTACAGAAATCTTTGAAATCGCCTGAAGTGTATTCCCCTCCATTATCTGTCCTTAGTATCTTTATCTTCTTTTCATAGAGGTTTTCTAGAAGAGCCTTGAACTTCTTAAACTTTTCAAAAACTTCATTCTTATTCTTTACAAAATAAACCCATGTTTTGCGGGAGTAATCATCAATAAAAGAAGCATAATAAACATACCCCCTTAATGAAGTGGTGGACATAGGTCCACAAATGTCAGAATGAATAATGTCCAAAATACCTTTAGCTTTGCCGTCACTACTTGGAAATGGATTCTTCGTACTCTTTCCTTGAGCACATCCTTTGCATACTCCTTGATCAACCTAGATTTCTGGTAATCTAGTCACCACCTTACTTACTATTGGCAAGGCTTTGTAGTGGACATGAGCTAGTCTTCTATGCCATAGTTCACAGGGGCTCATGGTACTGGTCACCACTGCTGAATCTACATGACCCTTAAGCTTATAGAGTCCTCCTTCTTCTACTCCAATGATGACTGCATCATTGATAGTCTTCCCCTTTGGCCACATGAGAACTTCACCATCTACAAATGCAATTCTAAGAACTTTCTTATCTAATGCTGAAATAGATAGATGGTTCTTCTTCAAACCTGGAACATATAGCACTTCCTTCATGTTCATGGACTTTCCAGAGTCCAATTTGTAGGTGACCTCTCCCATTCCTTTGATAGGATATTGGTAGTCATCTCCAAGCTTTACTTTGTGTGGAGAATCTTTCTGCATGAGATGTACAAGAGATTCTTTGTATCTCGTCATATGTTTTGAGGCTCCAGTATCTACTAGCTAAGAATCGCTCCCATGAGATACTGAACCAGTGAGTGCTGAGATTAGCGCATACTCTTCATCGGAGTCTTCATCTTTTTTTTTTTTGTCTTCGTCATCATACTCACTACCTTCCGCTGCATGAGCATGAAATCTCTTCTTTTGCTTGTTAGGTTGTCTAGATTTGGATGGACAATTTCTTGCTAGGTGTCCTGTCTTGTGACAAGAGTAACATTCAATTGAGGAGAGGTCTCTCTTGAACCTCTTGTTCCTTTGAGGTCTTTGAGATCTTTTGGGAGAGTGGTCATGGGGACGTACATCACTCTTCGTTTTCCTTCCACCTTTGGCATGAGTTGCCAAAGCTTGATCTTCATTGTCATTTAGCTTCTCCTCTCTTACTGCTATTCTTTCTTCCTCCTGCACACACTCTTCCCATAGTTGTCTGAACTGGATCAATTTCTTCCTAGCACATATTCCACGAATAAAGGGTTCCCAATCTCTAGGGAGACCATTTAGAGTGGTCATCACAACTTCAACATCTTCCACCATGTCTCCAATAGCTTCTAATTGTTCTTTTATCTGGGATACTCTGGAGAAGTATGAGTGCATAGTCTCAGACTTCAAGATCTTCACTCCCTTGAGTTGATTTCTCAAGGTCATCTTCCTATTAATTTTCTTTCCTTCAAATAGGTTGGTCAAGGCATCGAACATTTCTTTTGGAGTCTTCTTTGAAGACACTTGAGGGATCAAGTGATCTTTGATAGAATCAACTATGATCCTCTTAGCCTTGATCATATTCTTTTTATGCCTTGCTTTGGCCTCATCTCCCTCTGGTTCTGTAAGTCCCTCCTTTATAAAACCTTCTAGGTCATGTTCTTCAAGGATGAGCATGACTCTATATTTCCATGCCCTGAAGTTCTCATCTCCTTCAAGATTCTCATCAAGCTTGGTATTGCTTGCCATCTTGATATAATGAGAACTTCAAATGGAAATAGAATAGATGTAGGATTTACCAGCAAAGTTGTACTTTTGAAAAGCTGCTTCTTCCTTGATCTAGGGTTTGATAGAGAAACCCTAATTTTGCAACTTCAGAATTTTGGAAAACTAATTGGATGAGCAAATTCGCCTCCTCAAGGTGAGTTGAGCAAAGTACTCCTCCTGATTATGTGAGAAGATGATCCAAAAACATGATGCCCTAGTTTCTCCGGGCTGTAGTGGGGGACTGATTTTCTCCTTGACTCTAAACTAGGGCTTCCTACAACAACCCAAAGGGTTCGTTATGGGAGCCTAATCTAGGGCAAATTCGATCCAAAGCCAAACTAGGGAAAACCTCTTCTAGAGAGCGTTCTCCACCATGCAAGGTTGATAGAAGGAAAAAAAGAAGGCTAAAATCAGAAAAAATGCAGCTCTACGGCCACCATTCAATTATCAAAGGAGCAAAACTTACCTACTTTCACGAAGAAAGACCAAACAAGACTTACTTGAGCTTCGTGTTATTCCAACAATTCATAGCATCCACCATGCATGAGTTAAAACCCTAGAAAGCATCCAAATTCATCCATAAGCCAAAGAAGAAAATCCTCCAAGAGGTGCGCATCACTTCCACAAGCCCTAATTACGGTAAAAGAGCAACATATTGTATTTTATCCTTTGTGTTATGATTTACAAATGAAATGAGGAGAGGTTGTTTATAGTCTCTCAACTCACTTTTACAAAATAACCAAGCCGACGAGCCAATGTAACGTCAATGTCAAAATATAACATAAAATAATCTAAGATGTGGGTAACTTGAGGTATTTTTCCCAAAGTCACCAAAAATTTATAAAAACAACTAAAACTGAACAAATGGCTTCCCTCCGGACGATGGAGTGAGCAATGGGGGATTGCCATGCCCCATGTAACCCCAACTGTGTTGAAAAACCCTCAACGTCCTCCCTCAATCAAGCATGAAGGCCTGGTGGCTAGGATGATGTCATCACTGTGAAGGCACCAAGGAGAGAGAGCGCTATGTTGAAGGAAGGCCAAGATGGGTGCATAGGGTGACTGGAAGAGGAGGCAAGTGCCTCTGAGTTAGAACACTGTCACCTATGTGGAAATCAAGTAGGGGGGTCATGTGACCCAGTGACCTACCCCTAGGATCCCTGGACACCAACCTCAGGGCTACAAGCCCCAGAATGAGGCAGTCAACAATGCCACTAAGCCATAGTACTCCTAGAGGGAGAATCAAGGGGTCTGGCCATAACCAATCCTCAAAATTCCAGATAATACCCCCGTCCTGGCCCTAAAGAAAAAACGACTCCTCTCCATGGGAAGATATCTAAAAGTGAGTAGGTACTAGTATCGCGTAACAAGACCTAAAATAATAAAAACAACACCATCCACACATTGAACAAAAGATATACCTTGGTGTTACAAATAAATCTTGTGCTTAAGATAGAAAACCTAAATATCGGGTGCAAGCTTATAGGTAATTCAAGAGGGTCCTTTTATCACACAACTTGTAGTTGCCCCTAGTGGTATCCCATCCGGAACGGTAGAGGAGACAGGCAACTAAAGAGGTGACCCAAGAGATGCCACGGTTTCCAATGCAAGGTGGGAGTCACGTCAACCGAGGCACTCTTCGCTTTAGGTCAAGGTGAAACTAGACCTAGGGGGAGACCTTATAACCAATCACAGTTGATTGGACCCAAATAAAGGTTTCTAAGGGGAAGTAAATGATGGGTTACGGAAACCAATGCAAGGCTAAGTGGACCTAGAAGTTGAGGTGTGGTTGAAGGTGGTTTGAGAAGTTGTTAGTGTTTCAACCTATGTATGGTTTAGGCCACATATTTGGGTATGATGACAAGGCGTAGTACCATATGTTTACACAAGTGGGTCCTATTTTTTTGGGATGTGTGAAATGGCTTTAAGTGGGCCCACAAGGTGAAGCTAAGGTGTGAAATTGGTACTAGAGGTTAGGTAATGATTAGATCTATGGATCTAAGTTATTTTTAGGAGTACCCATGTACTAGATCTAGGGTTTGACACAATTCCCAAGGAGTGCGACTTGCTTTGAGGAGGACTAGTGCCTTGTTGGATGGGCTAATGGGGTCAAAAAAGTATGTCAAAGTGTAGATCGGGACACCTAGAAGCCAAGTCAAGTGGGCTAAATGAGGTCTAATGGTTGGATCTTGCTAGATCTAGGTTTTCAAGTAATGACCCTAAGTGGACCACAATCCCTTGAAACAAGGAATGCAAACCCCAAGGTAGATCGTCACAAAAAGATACTCTAGACCTAGGTTTCAAGGTATGGCCTTTCCAAATCTCCAAAAATCTCAACCACCCACCTCCTCAAAGTGGGCAAACTCACCTTCCCAAGGGAGTGCGACTTGCTCAAGGAGCGCTAAAATGAGGGTTAGGTGGACCAAATCAAGTCCAATGGCCACCAAACTATAGATCCAAGTGGCTCATGTCCCGATCTATGTAGATCCCAAAAATCAAGTCAATCCAAGGGTTAGATCTTAGTAGATCTGAGTTTTGAGGTGCCAAGAAATTCAAAAGGGGGTTTTGACCCCTTAAAACATGGAATGATGTCCACAAGGTAGAATTCACCAAAGTAACAATCTGGGGGTAGGTTATCAAGTGTCTAGAT
Source organism: Larix kaempferi (assembly GCA_027924585.1). Lineage (NCBI taxonomy): Eukaryota > Viridiplantae > Streptophyta > Pinopsida > Pinales > Pinaceae > Larix > Larix kaempferi. The sequence goes on from BSBM01000109.1 coordinate 9,973,099, forward strand.
TGCAAATCAAGTGGGATCTCACCTACCCATGTGCTAGATCTAACCAAACAAGCCTCTTACTAGGAAGTGCGATTTGGGTTCAAGAGGGCTTTTTGCCTTGAAAAGTGTGTTAATTTTAAGCCAATCACCACCAAACTATAGATCCAACTAGGGGTGGATGCTATAGAGGTGGGTTTTCAAAATCTTCTCAAAAGCAAGGCTAGATCTAAGTAGATCTAAGAAAAACCAAAAACAAGGGTTTTAATCAATTAGGGTTTTTGTGATCTAGAAATTATGGATGATTCAAGGAAGAAGAAGATCATACCTCTTGGATCATACCTGGATGAAGAGATGAATGCTAGTTGAGACGAGGATTACTTTGCCAAAGATCAAATGGAGAATTCTTGAAGTCTTCTTGCCAAATCGATTTTCCCAAGCCACATGTGATTCCCTCTAACCTGTCAAAACCAAGGAGCAAAGCATCAATCAATTTAACATGTTGAAGGTAGATACAAGTAAGAGAGAGAGAAACATAGAATAGTTGACACAAAGGCAAAACCACTCCCTGTCAAACCAAAACGACTTCTTCCAAGCTTGAAGGGCAAGCCTCCCCACCAATTCGCACTTGTCCAAAATCGTCCTCTTAACCTGTAAATAAGATATGGCAAATATGCAAGAAAGCTACAATAGATCCTCCAGTGCAATGGACAAAAGCATTTACAATCGAAACAACCAACATCCACTCCAATCCAAGCATGTACTCCAAAAGATAGAAATTTTATTCCAAGAGCCAAGAGCCAAAAATCTCTAGATAACTTTTACAATGAGAGACTCCCTCCTTAAATAGGATGGGGAGAGAGTACAATCATAACCACTTTTTACATGAGTGGCTAAGATTAAAAGATCATAAGATCTAATCAATGGCTAACAATAAATCATAACAATATATCACATGGATCACCCAACATAATGATAGCGCCCCCACTAAATGGTACAAAAAGGGGGTGACGTCATCCACTAGAGAAGTATAGGTGCCAAAATCCACCTCATGATGACTAGGACATGACAACATAAGCACATGGTGGGGCTAGGAGGCATCAATCCTTACTAGCTCATCCCCAAGGCACAATAAATAATAAAATATGTCCAAGATAATATAAATGACCAAAACTGTCCTCCGAATCCATGACAGTCAAGCAGTAAATGACCTCCTGTGATCAATGTGGGCATACCCACATGGTGAAAACTGACTGGAAGATAGTGATGCCACCTTGGAAGACCTCTGTGAAGACCAAATGCCAAAACCTTGCCTCAATTGCCCAAATTGATTTCCTCAGTGACCACTTTATCCCATTTTTTAACTGCCTCGGTAACTATGAAAGTGCCAAAACTGCCTCCTAGGGCACCTGCGCTGTCCATCTGAGCCCACCAGGCTCTCCAGAAGGGGGGGTAAATGGTAAAAACAAGTGGCTGGACCACCCCCCTTCATCATCAGCGCCCTAGGTGAACTGGCCTCTCGGGGCCCCTGCTGCTCAGGCTGGGAAACCAGCTCCAAATCTGGTCAACAAGTGTAAAACTGCATCAATCACTGTCAGAAGTGCCCGGAACTGAAAGGTAAGTGTCTCATTGGATCCAGAAGACCCAAATCCACTAGAAATGTGTACTCACACACCATGGGTTGCCCTAATGGGCTCGCTGTAGGGTCCACCATATATGGACAATGTATAATCTACTAATCTGAAGTAGTAATAAAACCTGCTGAACTGGATCAATCATCATCTGCACCATATGTCCATCATATGATATCATCATCAAGCATGTGGGACCATCAATCATCATCAATAGGCATCTATACATGGCCCACATCATCATAGATCCCAATAATATACAACCAAGGATAAATCACATCAGTAGACTAAGACATGCTTCTCTAATCATTCTCACAGCCAAGCTCAAAGTATAACATCCATTCCGTGGCATTAATCAAGTTCACATATTCTGTTGTTATATAAAATTACCTGTATGATAGTTCAAATAACAAACTCACCCATTGGACATGGTCAAACTGCTAGTGAAGGATGAAGGCTAGGAACAAGGTTGGGCAAAGGGGTTGACCTGCCTAACTCAACTCAAAAATACTTTGGACTGGGAGAAAGGGGAAAAGCTACAAACTCTGTGCCTGACAAAATAACACGGGGGATGGCTGTGCCTCACAAATGGATAAGTTGTTCAGAGAGTGTTTATTCAACTTAGGCATCATGTCTACATCAAGTTGATCCAAGTTCATTAGGATCATTCAATTTTATTTCATGGCCTTTTTGGCCTACATAACCCTTCGGATCTCAGGTGTGCTGATAAGCACAACTAGTTGCAACTTGCATCCAGGGCATGTTTTCAAATATATAAGGTCAGCAATTGTTTAGATATAACTTTTAAGAACCATTGCTTTTTGGACCTTTCTTATACTCTTCGAGGAGTATTTTTAGCTGTTCATCGCTCTTGCCCCTTTTTTTTTGTTTCCATGGGCGAATTTATAAGTTTCCATAGGTAGAACATGAGCTTTCAGTTTTAGCCAACAACATCTCAAATGACTAGGGGGAGTTCGAGCCAATGCCAAACATCGGGACAACCGACCAGAATGATTTAGGCCTACAATCCAACTCACCAAAGGCAAGTTGTGTCACCAACCTAGAGCCGAGACACTGAATATACAGGGATGCGGTCCAAACACAGAGGTAGAAAAATGGGGAAGTCCTGAGTATCAGAAAGTCAAATGAGATAGGTCAAGGTATAAAGCCAAATAGGAAGGTCATGTATGGATGGAGTCAAGTGAATATGGAGCCTACACTAGCAGACAACTGGTGTCAGGAAAGACCATATCTATGTAAGGTGGAAAACCAGTGGGTTTTGTTAAATGACCTAAATGTGCAAGCAATTGTCCATTTTATGATTTACAGTTCATTTTAAATAGTTTGCCACATCAGGAATAATATACCAAGCAAATGCTGTGAACGTGACTAAATCAACAAGATAATAATCCACAGTCAGTGATAACATATCCATAGATCATACAACATCATCATAATAATAATCATCATGTACCATCTGAAACACTGCTGCAATACATCTCTAAGCACTGAACTGAAACTGTATGGGATAAAGGGTCACATCGGTCATCAAATCTGAACTCTCAAGGCTCAGCCTTGACACAAGGTCTAAATAATATACTGCTTTGATCATGAGTGATCCAAAATATATAGCCATGCTCTGGAATAATGGAAGCTCTGGAATGTGCAGATATCTGCTGAACAAGCATAGTAGCCCTGCTACTATGGTGTGATAACAGGTCCCACTGTCATAACCCAGCTTTCTTTCTTTTTTGACTGGATTTCCTCCTCTACAAGAGAGGTATCTCTAATAGGATTTCTAAGATGATAAGACAATAATGTTCAAGGTGATCTGGAAATTATCTCAGCAAAACAAAGTTTTATTTTGATTTTATTTGATTCTTTTGTGGTGGTTGATGAGCTTAAGACCAGTGCAAAAATCTCCAAGGGCATTGTTATCACACAACTTTTAGTTGTCCCTAAAGGTATCCCATCCGGGATGGTAGAGGAGACAGACAACTAAAGAGGTAACCCAAGAAGTGCAACGGTTCCCAATGCAAGCTGGGAGTCACGATAACTGAGGCACTCTTCAATTTAGATCAAGAAGAATCAAGACCAAGGGGGAGACCCTAGCCAATCAATGAAGATTGGCTAACACAAAGGTTCCTAGGGAAATGTGTAAAGTTAGGTTGCGGAAACCAATGCATGAGTTAGATTAAGTGGACCCAAGAGTTTTAGGTGTGGTTGAAGAGGCTTAGGATGTGACAAGTGTTTCAACCAATGAATGACTAAAGCCACTTATGAAGACCAAATTGATAGGTCTAGCACCATGAAAATACACAAGTGGGGCCCACTCCTTAAAAAGTGGAAAATGGTCCAAATAGGGCCCACTTGGTTGGATTAAGGGTGAGATGGCACTAAGTGGATGAGATGAGGTAGATCTATGGATCTAAGATGAGATAGACAACACCCACATATGGGATCTAGGAAAAGGCCACTAACCCAAGGAGTGCGAATTGCCCAAGGGAGACTGGTGCCTTGAGATGAGGAGTTAAATGGAGTCCAAATTATGCCAAAATGTAGATTGGGGTAGCTTAGGCAATTATTAGGGTGGGTTTAGGATGGCATGCCCAAATATGACCTAGATCTCCATAGATCTAAGATGCAAAATGCCTCACCAAGTGACCCAAGTGGGGCTCAATCCCTCAAATTGAGGAATGGGGCCCACAAGGTGAAAATCGACAAGGTGAAGCACTAGGGGTATGTTATCAAGGTATACCAATGCAAATCAAGTGGGATCTCACCTATCCATGTCAAGGATCTAGCCCAACTAGCCTTCCCCAAGGAGTGCGAATTGCCTCAAGGAGGGCTAGGTACCTTGGAAAGTGTGTCAAATGAAGGCCAATTGCCACCAAACTATAGATCCGAATTGCCGTGGATGCTATAGAGGTGGGTTCTTTTTATTATCCCCAAAGCCAAGCTAGATCCAAGTAGATCTAGAAAAAAGTGAAAAACAACGGTTTTGATTTTAAGGGTTTGATGACCAATGAAGAAGAAGAGTAGATCTAGGTACATACCTTGTAGAACATACCTCAAATACTTGTGGCCACTTTGCAAATTGATAGCATTCCCTTATGTGCATATTCAAGAGTGAGATCTAGTGCTCCAAGTCAAAACGTTCTCCTCCAAAGTTGGCCAAATTGTCCTCCTCCTACAAGACAAGATCAAGTGAAACAATCCAAGTAAGAAAATTATGAAAATGATGAAGAGATGTAATAGAAAGCATCAACTATGTCACAAAGATACAATAATGATACTCCTTGTCACAAAGATCAACCCAAGAGAAGATATGAGTCCCCTCAACAATATCCTCCTTCAAATCGTCCTCCTCTTCACCAATTCGGCCTCTCTATAGAAAAACATGTAGCCCAAGATCCACAATGATACATAGAAGAGATACTGTATATTCAAAGTGCAAAAGAATCCATCAAGACAAGAGAAGTAGATCCACAAAGAAGTATTCTATTCCAATCTTCAAGAGCTCCAAAGGTGCTTTACAATGAGGGGGGTCTCCTCCTTATATAGGATAATAAAGACCAAAACCCTAGATCTCAAAACCACTTTTTGAAATGAGTGGTTGAGATTAAAAGATCTCAAAATCTAATCAATGGCTAAGATGAGCCAATACATAATATCACATGGATCACTCAAAAGAGGGATGACGTCATAGCTAAAAGTGACTAAGTGAGGGTGACGTCATCCTCTAAAGGGGGCTAAGATACAAGGGCCCACCAAATATGATATGGACATGACTCAAGAAGCTCATGGTGGGGCTAGGAGGCATCAATCCTTACTAGCTCATCCCCATGGCACAATAATATATAAAATAAAAGACCATGACATGTCCACTTAACACAAATGATCAAATCCTGTCCTCAAAATCTGTGAGAGACATGCAGTAAAAGGCCTCCTGTGGCCACTGTGGACCCCACTGACTAATGCCAACTAACTGGAAGATGGGGGGTTCACCCTGGAAGACCTTTGTGAAGACCAAGTGCCAAAACCTTGCCTCAATTGCCCAAATTGAATTCCTCAGTGACCCTTTTATTCCATTTTTAATCCTCCTGAAAAACCCTGAAACTGCTCAAACTGCCACCCAAGGTGCCTACACTGTCAAACTGATGGCACCAGGGTGTCTGGAAGGGGGGTATAATGTGGAAATCAAGCGGCTGGACCACCCCTTTCAGACACAACGCCCTAGGCAACGACTGGCCTCCAAGCCTCTGCTGGACAGGCTAGGTCAGCATGCCCAAAACTAGTCATCAGGTGGATAACTGCATCTATGATCATCAGAAGTGCCTGAAACTGAAAGATAAGTGTCTGAATGGATCCATAAGACCTAAATCTACTGAAAAAGTGTACTCATACACCATGGGTTGACCTGAGAGGTCAATAGTAGGGTCCACCCTATCCAGACAATGTAAAATATGATGATCTGGAAATAATAATAAAACTGCTGAACTGTATCAACCATCAACTGAAGCATATGTCCACCATATGGGATTATCAACTAGAGTATGTGGGACCATCAATCATCATCCATAAACATACATGGCCCACATCATCACGGATCCCAAGAATGACCATGGTCAAACTATGTTTGGTTAGGTCAATATATAACCAAGAACAAGATTATGACAAAGACTAAGACATGTTCCTTTAGATCATTTTCACAGCTTAACTTAAAGTATAAACATCATTCCATGGCAGTTTAATACATGTATATAATTAGTGTTATTTATATTTTACTTGCACAAAAGCTTCAATGGCAGACTCACCCATTGGACATGGTCTAACTGCTAGCTAAGGGTGAAGGCTAAGACAAGGCTGGGCAAAGGGGATGACTTGACCAAACTCAACTAGGTGACACTTTGGACGGGGAGAGGGGGAAGCTACACTTTGTGCTAGACAAAATGACAAAGGGAAGGGCTGTGCCTCACAAATGGATAAGTTGTTTAGAGAGTGCTTATTCAACTTAGGCATCATGTCCACAGCAAGTTGTTCCAGGTTCATTAGGATCATTCATTTCATTTCCATGGCTGTTTTGGCCTATATGACCTCTCTGGGATTTCACATGTGCTAAGAAGCACAACAAATCGCAGCTTGCGTCCGGGGCATATTCACATATACAAGGTCAGCAATAATAGATATAACTTTTGAGTAACATTTGCTTTTTGGACCTTTTCTATACTCTTCGAGGAATATTTTAGCATTTCATTGCTCTTGCCCTTTACTCACGTGTGTTCAAAAACACATTCTAGAGTTTACAGTTTCCATGGGCATATATAAAACATTTCCAATATAAAGTAGTACATGAGCTTTCAGTTTAGCCAACAACATCTCAAGCGACTAGGGGGAGTATTGCACAGTGCCAAACATTGGGACAACTGACCAGAATGATTTAGGCATACAATCTAGCTCACCAAAGGAAAGCTCTGTTACCAACTCAGAGTCGAGACACAAAACAAACATTGATGCGGTCCAACCCAGAGATAGTAATGGGGAAGTCCTCGGTATCAAGAAGTCAAGATGGCAAGTCAAAAGGTAAAAGCCAATTTAGGAAGTTCATGGATGGATGGAGTCAGGTGAATGTGGTGCCTAAGCTAGCAGACAAAAAAAATGTCAAGGAAGACCATATCTATGCTCACAGGAGGATAATGAAACCGGTGAGTATTGTCAAAAAACCTAAGTGTGCAAGTAATACATCCAATTTATATGTATAACATCATCCAAGATATTCCATTTTATTTTAAATAGTACTGCCATGTCCTGAATCATATACCAAGTCAATGCTATGAAGATGACTAAAACAACAAGATAATAATCCAAAGTCAATAATCAGAAGTCCACAGGTCACCTCACATCATAATAATCATCAATATATATCTGAAACACTGCTGCAATATAATCACTGGGCACTGAACTGAAACTGTATCGAACAAAGGGTCACATCGGTCATCAAATCTAAGCTCTCAAGGCTCAGCCTTGGCACAAGGTCTAACAAAAGTCTGATACAATATACTGCTCTGATCCATGAGTGATCACAAATAACAAGCTCATCATAGCCAATCTCTGAAAAATCCAAGCTCTGAAAAGTGCAGATATCTGCTAAGCAAAAATAGTAGCCCAACTACTATGGTGTGATAACAGGCATATGGGATCGATATGAGCTTTCTGATGGTTGGAAATGAGTGGAGATTAACTAATCCCTGCTGTAAATACACACAGAAATTACAATGGCAACAGATCTATATGGCTAGAATGAATGTTTTAGGTGTTAGGAATCCATGTCTTTACTTTGTTAGTATATTCTTGTTGGACGCATATGCTTTGTAAGTCGTCCCGTAGAATTTGTTGATCCATAGTTTGTGTTATTGACATTGTTGTTGGCGCATATGCTTTGTAAGTCGCCCATAGTTTTGTTGATCCATAGTTTGTATTGGCCCATGGTTTTGACTCATAGTATTGGCGCCTAGACTTAGCCCATGGTTTGTATTGACACATAGTATTGACCCATGGTATTGGCGCCTAGACTTAGTATATAAGTGTGTGTTGAGGCCTATGAAGGCACCGTGAAGTTAATTGTATTGAGCTTGCTCAAAGGAGGTAGCCCCCTCGAAGTGGCCCGTGATCAATATAAAAGTGATTCTGAGTTATATTATTTCTGATATCTCGTGTATTTGCATTAATTAATTATTGCAGGTTCATCACACTAGGTTCGCTTAGTTATGCATGAGCTAGTCAATTAAAATGTGCCTTCAATTCCTTAATTTTATTTATATGAAAACCTTCCTTTGAATGATTAAACACACTGACACAAATCTGGAAATTAAAGACGGCAAAGTTGAAATGATAGAAATTGTTTCAAGCATTCTTTTCCCAAGTAGCTGGAAGCCTACGTGAGATCCCTTAGCAGAAAATAGAACATTCCAGCATACATAAATCAGCATCAAGATATGAATGAAAAGCCACACATGATAAGATTCTTCCTCAAAATGGTGGAAGACCATGTCAACTCCATACACGTGGCATCAATACATCTCAAGGCAGACATCTTCTCCAACAAATTCCTTAAATCATGTGCAACAAACCTCCTCAAGTGGCATGTGTGGGGATCCATGGTGATACGTCCCGCCAAATTAGTCAAATGCATGCCTTCCAAGGTGTACAATCCTTCCAAATATAGTTCAAATGGTTGGATGCATGAGAGGAGGTGCCAACCACCATACCTAACCCATCAATCCATGTGCAAAGTAGACCACACAACATGTAACAAACTTCCATTTAAGAGAGGACAACCTCATTCATATGGAATAAGAAAATGGAAAAAAATTAAAGGGTGCCTCAACATATGTGCCAAGTGGTTGAGTGCCCTCCTGGAATCCATCAAACATCTAATAATTAAATACATGCAATGTGAATAATATCAAAAAGAGCTAGGGCTCTCAAGTGATGGCCTTTTCTTTAGTCAAATCATAGTCAAAATAACTATTAGAAGGCCTATAAATGTCATCCCATGAGTGTACAAGGTAGGCGCTCTCCTAGGATGCATAAATATACCAATAATAAACACCTCCAAGTATGTAATGATACCAAATGAGTAAGAGTGTTCAAGCAATGCCCTCCCAAAGTCAAACTAAAGTCAAAGTAGCCATTATATCCTATAATTGACCTCCACATGTATGCCAAAGAGGGGGTGCTCCATTAAATGATCATGGATATGTTATCCCAACATGACTTAGGAATCCTAAACCACCTAGTCACCTAGGGCGCTCCCCTTTAAGGCCCAACATAACATCACATTACATAAAATTAACCATAATAATTGCCTAGAACCATATAAAAGAGTGGTTATATACCCATTGATACATGAAGGGAATAGTATCAAATATACCAAGGTGGAAACCATAGAAAAATGTATCCAAGGTAGCACAATGTTCCACCTAGGCATCATACACCATCAAATATCTAACCATCTAGCTCAACACTAGAGAATCACCCTGTAAAACATCACTTCTAACATTAATGGGAATAGATCATGGGACAAATCTCCACTATACTAAACATGATATTGTTGGATATCCTATGATTTTTAGGGCCATAAATCACTCACTTTTCATTAAAAAATTTCCTCTAAACGCTATAGCACCAAGTTTTTGAGGTATCCAGTTGGAATGAGCCACAAGGGCGATGCCAAGAAAAGTGCATGTGTCCATAAAATGGCTTGCCTTAGTTGCAACACCCATATTGGTATCATGAAAATTACCTTTCATTGTGATAGAAAATCACACATGGGACCTCATGCTATGTAAGGGCTAACACTTGGGTCCACATGGGGACATGTGCTTTGCAAAGCGGAGTGCATGAGTACTCCAGAACCTGTAAGTACTTGGCACATCTCAATACAATAGCAGAGCCGTAAAATAGAGCATGAAAACACAATATGATATTATAAATAACAAATGCACATTACAATAGGCTGCAACTCTATTAGATAGAGTTCATAGTTGTTATGAGATCTAACTTATTCCTATTATAGAGAGGAAGTTGAGAGAATATCTGACAGGATCTGTCAGATGTGTCACCTGTAGGAGCCAGAGACAGAAGGGCACCTCATTTTTAGATGCCCCCTATATTATGAAATTAGAGGACCTTACCATGCCTCTATAGAGACTCTGGGGGTTCCCTCTCTACTTTCGTTAGATATCAAGACCAAAGATGCCTAGCCCTCTTCATCAAGGAGATATTTAGCCACATATCTCAGTTCTTACGTACCCCACCTCGCCTTGAAATGGCCAGGAATATTGCCTCATACTTTCATGTTGATCCACCTAATCGGAGCAACAAATGACGAGATGAGTTCCATAGTACTTTAGATAGCAGAGTGGTGAGACCTCGAGTCCGCTCTCAACCTTCCTCTCTAGGAGATCGACAGACCTCTTCGAGACCAACTTGAAGGGGCCAAACAACACATCAGTCCACACACCCCAGAGTGTCAGGAGGAGTAGTTCCCAATAGATCTAGAACAGGGCGTCCCTTGCCCACATGACCCCTTCTCAGCCCCAGTGGGGCAGTCAGAGATCTATTCAGAGTTTCTTTCTTTCGACCTCGAATGCTAGGAGTATCCCTCAGTCCTACATCCCCCCCAAGATTATACAGCTGGACACCTTGGTGTGTACAGAGGAATTCGATAGCGAGCTAGTGCCTAGTTCGCCCCCATCACCACTGACTATCAAAATCAGGTGTTCTTGACATTATCGGCCTCATATTCAGCTCTCTCTCTCTCTCTCTCTCTATCTACTTGATGGGATTTTGGGGGACTTTTTAGCTATCCAGCCCAACCTTGGACATACTTGCTTAGTCGTCTACATCACCGTGCCTTGGATACGGTTATGTACATGTTTTAGGAGGCTGTCTTACTGCTTGTATCTTTCTTTCTTTATTTTATTTTATCATAGATTTAATTTTGGCACTTTCTAGGAGTTGCGTTTGCACTCCCACATTGTACTTACACTGATTGTATCCTTTAGTCCAATTGACCTACTTTTGTGGTCATTCGTTGGACATTAATAAAACTATCTTATCTTATGTTATCAACCATCATCTAACAACATCTATTATTATTTTATTAGTAACATCTATTAAACCAATTGCTTATAGATTGTAACTTTAGGACATAAGTAAGCCTTATATTCTAACAACATCAGAAACATGTGGTGGGGAAAGGATAATATCCTCATCCAGGAACCCACATAAGATATATATAAATCAATTTCAACTGCCCATGATATCTAATACATAAAGGAAATGAAATGTAGAACAATGCATGGGCTGAATGCCAGATAAGTAGTAAATTAAATCTATTCTAAATTCTAATGTCCATAGGACTTATTCACCTACTCTATTGCTCACAAGAGCTTATTCATTCTATATTAAAATGGCATCAAATGCGAGTCAAAAGAGTCAAATTTTTGAATTGGATTGGGTAAAAAAGGGGAAAATTTAGCAAATACAAAAAACTAAATATATACACATATTTTGAATTAAAAAAAGTATTTTTCCTTGATATTCAAAGTAGCCATGTCTTTATATTGCAAGATATCAATAAATGTTTAAAAGATATCAATAGATGTCCAAATTATATCAATTCTCATCCATAAGATGAGTCCAGATAGGTAAATCATTGCCTATATTGGGATCCTCTTCATCAATAGCACCCTGTGCCCCCCTCCTCTAGGCTCTAGCCCTTGCCTCTACCTCGAATCTCAGAGTTGATCCTCCAAGGACTTTAGTCAACACCCTACAATTTTGATGAAACTTCCTAATACAAGCATTAAAATAAGGTAGAATTAATTGCCAATCCCTTACCCTCATACATGATAGAGTCTAGTGGAAACATTCCAATCTTGGAATCTTGAAAACTGTTAAGTCTATTGAATTCTGAATGGGATCTAAAATTATACTTTTTGCATATGAACTCCGATGAGGTTGGAACCACTCAAATATCCTGAAACAATTAATGATAATGTTAAAAATTTAAGTAAAATGATAGAAAATGAAAGACAAGGAGAATGTCACTTTTACTTTAAGAATTAAGAATTTAATATTACCATTATAACTTAACACCTCCAGCAGGGAGACACACCTCCAGAAAGCAAAATAATTGCCAAAAACAATCAAAATTGGTCATAAAAACTTTTTTTGGGCACATAGTTCAAAAATTGGAGCTGCAAAATGTGAGCAAGGGAAAAATTGCGAGTTTGACTTGTGTTGACTGAGTCAAACTTGGTCAACCCGAGTTTGACTCGGCTCGTTTTGAGTGTGATTCAAGTCAAACTCGCGATTTTCCGAGTTTGACTCGCGATTCCTCTTACATTGAGAAATACAACTTCAGAAACTGCCCATTTACAAGTAGAGGCAGCCTTTCTTCGTCTAGATGACTGAGATAAAATGGATTGAAACCAACAACTTCGTCAATCTTGTAGAGGCCAAGCCACAATTTATCAAATTTTCCATGTTTGCCTGGTTTCTTGCGTTTTTGATCCCACATGAGAACTAGGTCACCTTTTTGTATCACTCTGGATCAAGCAGCATCCAGAGTGATATATTGGAACCTTGAGGTGAACATGCAAGGTGATATATTGGAACCTTGAGGTGAACATGCAAGGTGACATCCATTCCATAAACAAACACAAATGGGATTTTCCCCGTTGATTCTTTCTTCTTGATTCTATTAGCCTGCAAAGCATATTTCAGCCTGTGATTCCAGCTCTTCTTATTGCCCCCCACAATCTTTTCGACGATCACCATTAGATTCTCATTATTGGACTTTGGCAATCCATTCCCCGGGGGGTAGTAATTCGATGAATAAGATAGAACAACACCATGGTTGAAACAAAAAGTTTGTAAATCGACAGAGCTAAAAGCCATGGCATTGTCTATTATTATTTTAGCTGGGACCCCAACTCTTGAAAATATCTTATCTTCCAGGAATTCCATTACAAATTTATCAGTTGCCCTCTTGGTGGGGATCACTTCAACCCACTTTGTAAATGTCACTATTAAATTGGCAAAAGATTTCTGCAATGCATAATATAATGAATAATGAATAATTGATAGAATATGATATTACAATAAGCCTTGTGATGGTAGCTGGTCACGAGGCAAAGGGGTATGTACCCTTTGACTTTTCATTAATGTGTGTATACTATATATCTATATATATATTTGTTTGTTACATAAAGTAGTCGGTGGCATTGATTATCGACTTGAAGCAGTTACTTGAATTTCCCTTGAACTTTTCGATGAAGTCTAGGCCCCATTGTTGGAACGATGCCCCCACTAGCATTGGCTTTAATGGTAATGCCACCAGTTTCTGTTTGCCAACAAAAACCTGAAAAGGCTGACTCTTTTGCACAAACAGTGGACATCTGCAGATATACTAGGCCAGTATTACACTACCCTTAATGCATGTATACATAAGAAAGAAAATTAGAACTTTAAATATTTTTGTGGTCATTTGTTGGACGTTAATATATTTATCTTATCTTATCTTATCTACATGTATTAGGTCTTTTTGGTTTGATAATTTTCTTTCCCTTTACCTAGAATTTCTTTCTGTATTTGTACTAACTAAAACAGCTTGCTTATATTTTCTTATAGCTTATGCGTACAAGACGACATTTTATTGCACTGATCACTGATTCAATGGGGAACGAGCTTTTTAGGGTGAGAAATTAGATCATACCATTCCATATGTTGTGTTATGTTTTGTGTTCAGCTTTTAGATAATGATTTAATATTGTTTAGTGGCCTCTAGTTGATATTGGTTCATGCATATAAATTGATGTATTTCGTTCTAAATGTAATAATCAAGATAGAATTCTTTTTGTTAAGCTCTTTGGGCTGGTTCTTGATCATATATTTTAGATTCTTTTCAAGTATTTGAGAATCATCCTTCTTATTACTAGGTTCGTAGGCCACCATGGTTGATAAATAGCACAATTTATGTGGAGATAGATGGCAAGGTAAGCCAATGCTTTTTGACATAGATATGGACTAATACTACTAGATGTAATTGTGGGATTATTGACTTTGGTATATGAACAAAGCTTAGCTATGCCAATTTGTTATTAGGAAATGGGTGTTGTTCATCGAAGATGGCATCTTTGGAGACGAATATACGATCTCTATTTAGGGTAAGTTTTTTACTTCAGTGATATTTACTAAGTTAATACTCTATATTACGAGTTTCATTTACACTTTGAATGCCATAAATTCTTCATATTTGTATTTTTGCTCAACAAACAACAAACTGTTTCTATAAGATATGATAATTTTATTAATGTCCACAAATGACCGAAAATAGGTCAATGGGACTCAAAAGTACATCAGTTGTGATAAGCAATGGGACTGCAAAAGAAATACCTAAAGTAAAAGCTCAAATAGTACAGAAAGACGCTACAAAATAGAAATATGGCTTTCTGCATATAGCAGGTTATGGTTTTTTCAAATACAAAATACGTAAAATGACGTTTTCTTTTTGTAACAATTTAACATGCATTAGTAGATATGCTTTTTAAATTTAATAAATCATGATCTTAAAGTTTCTTTGTTTAATTTATACTGGAAGTGTAAATATCCAATAATACCATTGAACTCTACTATATAGGATGTCAATCTTATATAGGAAGTCAACCTGCAAGTATCTAGTAAGAACTTTCAACCCAATGTTTTGAAGCTGTGGTACCAAATGTGTTAATTTAAGGTTCAAAATGGTTTGTTGGTCGAGTGATGTCCATTATTAGTATTCCACTCCTACAACAACATTCAAAATAAAATATTCAAGTTAGCATGTTATGCATATAGAGAAGTCTAGGGATAAGTAACAATTGACTAATATCCCAAAAATCCTCATATATGATCCATGAGCATGCCCACTATTATGCCTCAGATTCCCTGTAGCGCACCTTACTAGATGTGCCAAGGAGGGGGGTCCTTTTGCCATTGTAAAAGGCCAAGTTGGGGCTGCTTTATGTAATAGTGTTGGTCTATCTGTGTTCCAGACCCCTTGGTCGGTCATGGGAAGTCCTCTTGGTCCTCATTTCAAGGTGTATTGCTCTTATGGCCTTGACTACCCCTTGATTGGTGGTAACTCATCGTGTTGCGAATTTATGCCTTGGGTAGGTATTGGTGCACTTTGTGATGACTCCATTAGGACAGATGGCTTAGGAGCACCTAGCCACACTCATGATTTCATGCTTTGTAAAGGTGACTGCACTTGTAAGGGTTGTCATACCTGATATATCACATCTCTGTTATACCTCACTTGGACCTTATTTTATTGTACTACCCCTCCCTTTGGTCATCCTAGTCAAAGAATGCAAATCGTCCACCATTAAAAGCAATTTGAAAGCCATACGAAACAAGGAAGGCGTTGAAGGCAAAAGACACTGTTATCACACAGAGTGTAGTTGCCTACTTAAAGGTCCTATCCAGGATGGTAGAGGAAGACAACTAACCGGTGACACCTAAGACGGCCTCGATTCCCAAGATGGATTGGTTGTCATGCCAATCGAGACACTCTTCACTTCTTGTTATCCAAGCCACATATAACAAAGGGGGGAGACCCTGATCTACTCTTGAAGGGAGAGATTGAACCTGTTGCCGCCTGGTTCCACACCTGGGAAAACGCAGCAGAAGTCTTCAAGCTGCTGGTGTGGCCTTGGGGGCAAGTCAGAGTCAAGTGCTGTCACTTGGGACTCGACTCCTCCGTCTAGGCTTTCCTAGCGAAGCCAAGGGGGGTGGACCCTAAAAAATAAAAGAAACTAAAGCCTCTAATCTAGGAGTTAGAAAAATACTTTTGATAACCAAGAACAGACAACATATACTTTGATCAAATAAAACAATCATTTATCATTTGCTCTCATTTAAAATAGCCATCATTTAACTGCACATTAGTCAACAATATAAAATAAAATTTGCAACAAGACCAGTGCCTTATAATGGAGTCAAATAACAAATGCATAAGCAGAAAAGTAGATGTTGTGCGAGTGTTCTTGGTTTATTTTAAATTTAATGTGATGGTGATCTTTTTATTATGGCAGGGGGGTTCCCAATATACGCAAGGTACGGGGGAACATGTCCGGAGTTTTGAAGCGTGGCTTCCCTCTCAGGCTTTGGGCTGAATCGGAGTCTCGAGGAGGTGTTCAGATGCTATACCAACGAGGGCAAGCCTAACGGTTTCCAAGAGGTCACTACTCAGTGTGGTCCCAAGCCTTCTGAGAAATTTGCCCACGACAACAAAATACGTGTTGTGCCGGATTTTCACAAAAAGGATTTTTTATTAGGGCGGTGTTAGACCCTATTACTAGTCATCCCCTCCTTTCTGATGTGTACCAACTGGATCAGACTAAGCTGCAAGTCGGCCACAGAGCATACGGGAGAAGACCTTGGTATTTTTATAAAAAAATTTATGAACCCAAATTTTATCTTTTTTAAAACCCCAGGAGTCTCTTTTCAGGCACGTATTTCGGGCAAGCCCTCATACAGAAACCCTACTTCGGGAAAGCAAGGGGGGCGTTATGAGTTTGTAAAAAAAATGTGAAAAACTATGTTATGAGTGAACTTGTGGCCCGCCAGTGGAACGGACCAACAAGGTTTATTTTAATCCTAGTTAATTTTATTAAAAGCCGGAAAACAAAGAAATAAACTACTCTAAAAATCACGCCATGAAAATGAGACGACACAGGCCACCCCTGGGGGGATGGGGTATGGGCGCTGGCTAGCCCACTTGCTCTCGTTTAATAGTTGTTTACAATGATTTCGAGAAGTGCCCCAGTCTACTTAATGTGACTTGGTGGCTTACAAAATTATAGGAAAAATATGACCGGTTTTGAGAAATATGGAAATTTGTCCTCCGAATCGCCTGGATGCTCGAAATTTCGCCAGCACTTCCTCCTACCTGTTCATCTTTTGCTGGAAACCAGCAAGCAATAATTAGTACAAGATGCCCAAAAACACTTTAAGAGTGTCTTTGGAACACCTCCTAAAAAACCCAAAAAATTCTAAGTTAAAAACTAAGTAAAAATGACGAAAAATAACCAAGTAAAACAAGCTATAGGGCTTGTCTACTTGGGGTCTTTGCTAGCCCTTTAATGGCTGCAAATTTCAAGCTCTAGGACAGCCAAATATATCTTTCATATCAGCACTATAACAACTCAACAAGACTTAAAAGAGATATGACGATTTTACTTGCAAGCCTTTTGAAAAGTAGATGCTAAATGAAGGAAAGTCTAACAGTTAGAGATATAAGCTTGGTAACTGTCTAAACCAATCCTTTATGAAAATATTTCTGATCTATTTGAAATACAGTATGAGCATATAAATCAGAAATATTTCACATGCGAGTAACCAGTAACCAGAAAATTTTGATTTTGAATTAAGTTGAGAGAGAGATGAAGCAAATCTTGGTTGAAATCCGAAGCTTTGAAGGTTGTGTTTGTGATATTCCAAGGGACTGCATCTGCAAACAAAATTAGAAGGGAGGAAGCAAACAAGATCCACCTACTTCCAGTTGAGATAACCTGCACATCACACACTTTGCAAACAAAGATCAAGTGTAGACATATATTCAAAAGAAATCAGTGTTGCATACTCATAAACAAATGAAAACATACAAACATAATCTCTTAATAAACATATATCAATAAGCTAAGACAATAAACAAATTGAATTAACTTATCTCATAAATTGTTACCAATCTTTCCAATGAGTACAATAGATGCAATAAAATATCAAAGCTTATGCACAGGTTACCTCCATTAGACAAGCCAAAGATGGTTCATCCACTCACACAACAACACCACAAACTTGACCTCCAAAGTCTTCTTTATTCAAATTCAAAATGATATGAGTATTACAACGATAAGTCAGCTGCTCCAATTCTCACTCTAAAGAAAATGGAGTGGGCAGCCATGCTTAAATAGCAAAAGATGGAGAGAAATGGGTGGAATGAGTAGCATAACTCGTGGAGAAAATGGAGATGCCCACTCCTATGTAATGGGCTGCCAAAATCAGCCCCAAATCAGCTAAAAATCAGCCATGTGACAGCCCATAAACATAGCTGCAAATTCCATGATTTAAGGGGCCCAATTTTGGGAAATATGCCCCCCTCAAATGGGGAAGTAATCCCAATAATATAGCTGCCCGGAATCTTTCCAAAATCAGCTCTTACAACTCCTAAAACATAGCTGAAAAAATCAGTCCATAAATCACTCCCAAAATTTAATATTTTTATGAGTCATTTTTTTCACTTTTTTTATTTTTTCATGACTTTTTTGGGTTTTTTGGGTTTTTTGGCCATAGGTAAAAATTTAAGCACCCAAACATTAGGAAAAGTGGGTTTAGGGGTTAAGGGGGTGCTCTGAGTTAGAAAACAAGCACCCCTAAGGCAAAAAATACCTCCAGACGCCCCTTATAGGCCAATTACAAAAATTTTAATTGAACCATAAAAAAAATGGTCCAATTTACGGAAAAAATAAAACTCGTCAAAAATTAAAAAACAACCTAGGGGGACTTAGGACATGTCCATATGACTCAAAATTAACGCCTAGCATGTTCATATACATTGACCCATAGACTTTAACAATCCCCTAAGGCCCGTCAGCCTCCCCAGGCATTCCAGCTTTGGAGGAGCAGGAGAAAAACCAATTAATTATGTTATGCACTAATGCAAAACATAATAGATAGGTGAAAAAACTCCTTGGAATACCTGACTTAGCCAAAAAGTCCTAGGGAACCAAGTCTTTTACAAAACACCATGCTAGTACGTTTTTATTACAAACCCCGCAGGGCCATGGACATGTGGAAAAAATTAAAAACGGGGGCCTTTAAAAGGCCAGCTGGATATCAAATCACCAAAAATGAACATGTATCATGTTCCACTCTGCCCGCTCGCTTGATAATCCAACCAAGTACAACTTAGTTGGCAACATCTGGCTCCAACTGCGGGACGTGTGCTCGATCCAGTCTTCAGGCAAGGAGAGCATACGAGAATACCAGAATCTCCGGTTTCTATGACCTGTAAAAACATCTCAACTTGACAAGAAAACCTTTCAGTAGCACAAGTTCTTATAAGAAGCCAATGAACCATAAGTTGCATTATTCAAAAACTAAAAAAATGACTAATGAAAAAATTCTAAGTACATAAAAGGAAAGTATTGAAAAATAAATGTTGAAAGTAAATGCTCACTTGATGAGCTTATTTTCCTACTCTAAGCATAACAAAATAAATGCTAAGTAAAATGATAAATCCAATGCAACCATCTTAACATTTTATCAATATAAAAACTTTTCACCTTGTGTTTGGTTACCAGCCAAAACAAGGATACCTTATTTAGAAAATGCAAACCTGCATGATAATTCTGGATTGGAGGATTGGATTGGTGATCATAGGCATATGATAGATCTTTGAAGTGCTTCCCCCAATGGTAAGTCCTCATGCAGGCCTCTTCTACCCATGACTGGATAGAGCTGAGAAAAAACTCGGAATGATAAGGCAGACCAACTACCTCATCATATTGATCTGAAAGGCTCTTCTGATAGTTTATTTCTGTGAAAGTATAAGCCCCAGGCTGCTCCAAATCATAAGGAACCTCAAAATGTGCTGATGAAGGCTGAAACTGACATTCCACTGATTTTATCCTACCCAAATCTTCGTTATACTGTTGATCCAAGTCTTCGTTACTAATACTCATTAATGGCTCTAATTGATCATGAGAAATATCTACAGTCTCCTCTTCCATATCAAAATTTCCCAAGGTCTCAAAATCAACACTCCCCTCTCTTGATATATCAAAGATGGGTTTTTCTAAATCCATCCAACAATCATCATGCCCATCCTTGTAAATGAAGGGGGAGTCTTTGTCTATTGCATCACAACCCTGGCCATGCCCATCCTCATGTTCATAATACTTATCCTCAGAAGGCTTGGTTTGAAAGATATTACAAGGTATAAAGTTGTCCAAGACTTCACCACTATGCGGAGAAAAAGGAGGAGTGTCATCATAAATCATACAAAAATCATCACAAGTTTCTTTAAAGGCTTCTGTAATGGTTGCTTCCTTAGGTGAATTTGAAGTACAAACATCATCATCTTCACTAAAGTAATCCTGAAATCCCAAATCTTCAATGGCAATTTGAGGAAGCTCTTCTGAAACATCTTCAATTAAAGACCCTTCATGAATTTCTTTGTCAACTTCTATAATGGCTTCCTCTTTAGGCAAATCTGAAACACACATGTGATCATCATCGTAGATTTGAGAACACTCCATATTTTCAATGTTTTCAGCTATGGTGACAAGAGGATGGTTTTCAACAAAATCTTCAGTTAAAGGTGCTTCATGGAACTCTTCGATAGGCTCATGCTGAGTCTCTTTTTTAAAGCCAGATTGTGCTATAGGGAGATCTACACGATTGATATAACATAGAGGCACCTCCCAATATTTATTATTCTCTGTCATGATGATACGAGGAAAGTTGGGGTCTTCCTTATGATACTCAATCCAAGGTATGAACAAGAGAAAGTACCTTCTAAGGATCCTATCCAAGTGCTCCATACTAGCTCCTTTATTATGCCATTGCCTTATAAATATTCTAAGGAGGCTCGAAAGAGAGTTAATACATTTATTTGGAAGCTCTTTAAAATACCATTGATAAACAGGTCCCTGTAATGTACTAACAAACATCTCCATTATGTTATCTTCATATAAGACTTTGAAGTTAGCCACAACTTTAAGAAAAGAAAAGACATGCCGGGTTTCTACATCATCATCATCTCCCCAAAAGACCGGTAGATAATCAGATACATCTTCACCATCATGATAATTAGGGAAACCAGGGATGTTTGAGAAGTCAATGGGAGGATGTGCATCGGAAATTTGCTCACTAGACTCTTTATCATCCATTTTCAAAGATCAATAGCCTGCATTTGAAATGACCATGGGATATACCTGGTACTGAATCAGTGAAGTTGTCAAAAGGTGAGTCTTTATAGATTTTACTGTAATGGATGGACTCATCTACACACAAGCAGTCTCAACAAACTATATGAGAAACAAGGGCTTTATCCCTTCAATGGAGTCGCCATGTGAGAAAAAATATGCATATTAAATAATCTCACAAAGAATTCTATTTTTGCTTTTCTTTGAAAATTTATAAAAGGAAAAAAGGTTAGTGGAGTTGCCAGATGAAAAATTAAAAATCCAATCTAAAGATTCATCAAACAAAGCAAAAACAAAAGGAAAACTCAAAAGTCGTATTCCGGGAATAAAAAGACTTATCCCCGGCAACGGCGCCAAAATGTTGCCGCCTGGTTCCACACCTGGGAAAACGCAGCAGAAGTCTTCAAGCTGCTGGTGTGGCCTTGGGGGCAAGTCAGAGTCAAGTGCTGTCACTTGGGACTCGACTCCTCCGTCTAGGCTTTCCTAGCGAAGCCAAGGGGGGTGGACCCTAAAAAATAAAAGAAACTAAAGCCTCTAATCTAGGAGTTAGAAAAATACTTTTGATAACCAAGAACAGACAACATATACTTTGATCAAATAAAACAATCATTTATCATTTGCTCTCATTTAAAATAGCCATCATTTAACTGCACATTAGTCAACAATATAAAATAAAATTTGCAACAAGACCAGTGCCTTATAATGGAGTCAAATAACAAATGCATAAGCAGAAAAGTAGATGTTGTGCGAGTGTTCTTGGTTTATTTTAAATTTAATGTGATGGTGATCTTTTTATTATGGCAGGGGGGTTCCCAATATACGCAAGGTACGGGGGAACATGTCCGGAGTTTTGAAGCGTGGCTTCCCTCTCAGGCTTTGGGCTGAATCGGAGTCTCGAGGAGGTGTTCAGATGCTATACCAACGAGGGCAAGCCTAACGGTTTCCAAGAGGTCACTACTCAGTGTGGTCCCAAGCCTTCTGAGAAATTTGCCCACGACAACAAAATACGTGTTGTGCCGGATTTTCACAAAAAGGATTTTTTATTAGGGCGGTGTTAGACCCTATTACTAGTCATCCCCTCCTTTCTGATGTGTACCAACTGGATCAGACTAAGCTGCAAGTCGGCCACAGAGCATACGGGAGAAGACCTTGGTATTTTTATAAAAAAATTTATGAACCCAAATTTTATCTTTTTTAAAACCCCAGGAGTCTCTTTTCAGGCACGTATTTCGGGCAAGCCCTCATACAGAAACCCTACTTCGGGAAAGCAAGGGGGGCGTTATGAGTTTGTAAAAAAAATGTGAAAAACTATGTTATGAGTGAACTTGTGGCCCGCCAGTGGAACGGACCAACAAGGTTTATTTTAATCCTAGTTAATTTTATTAAAAGCCGGAAAACAAAGAAATAAACTACTCTAAAAATCACGCCATGAAAATGAGACGACACAGGCCACCCCTGGGGGGATGGGGTATGGGCGCTGGCTAGCCCACTTGCTCTCGTTTAATAGTTGTTTACAATGATTTCGAGAAGTGCCCCAGTCTACTTAATGTGACTTGGTGGCTTACAAAATTATAGGAAAAATATGACCGGTTTTGAGAAATATGGAAATTTGTCCTCCGAATCGCCTGGATGCTCGAAATTTCGCCAGCACTTCCTCCTACCTGTTCATCTTTTGCTGGAAACCAGCAAGCAATAATTAGTACAAGATGCCCAAAAACACTTTAAGAGTGTCTTTGGAACACCTCCTAAAAAACCCAAAAAATTCTAAGTTAAAAACTAAGTAAAAATGACGAAAAATAACCAAGTAAAACAAGCTATAGGGCTTGTCTACTTGGGGTCTTTGCTAGCCCTTTAATGGCTGCAAATTTCAAGCTCTAGGACAGCCAAATATATCTTTCATATCAGCACTATAACAACTCAACAAGACTTAAAAGAGATATGACGATTTTACTTGCAAGCCTTTTGAAAAGTAGATGCTAAATGAAGGAAAGTCTAACAGTTAGAGATATAAGCTTGGTAACTGTCTAAACCAATCCTTTATGAAAATATTTCTGATCTATTTGAAATACAGTATGAGCATATAAATCAGAAATATTTCACATGCGAGTAACCAGTAACCAGAAAATTTTGATTTTGAATTAAGTTGAGAGAGAGATGAAGCAAATCTTGGTTGAAATCCGAAGCTTTGAAGGTTGTGTTTGTGATATTCCAAGGGACTGCATCTGCAAACAAAATTAGAAGGGAGGAAGCAAACAAGATCCACCTACTTCCAGTTGAGATAACCTGCACATCACACACTTTGCAAACAAAGATCAAGTGTAGACATATATTCAAAAGAAATCAGTGTTGCATACTCATAAACAAATGAAAACATACAAACATAATCTCTTAATAAACATATATCAATAAGCTAAGACAATAAACAAATTGAATTAACTTATCTCATAAATTGTTACCAATCTTTCCAATGAGTACAATAGATGCAATAAAATATCAAAGCTTATGCACAGGTTACCTCCATTAGACAAGCCAAAGATGGTTCATCCACTCACACAACAACACCACAAACTTGACCTCCAAAGTCTTCTTTATTCAAATTCAAAATGATATGAGTATTACAACGATAAGTCAGCTGCTCCAATTCTCACTCTAAAGAAAATGGAGTGGGCAGCCATGCTTAAATAGCAAAAGATGGAGAGAAATGGGTGGAATGAGTAGCATAACTCGTGGAGAAAATGGAGCTGCCCACTCCTATGTAATGGGCTGCCAAAATCAGCCCCAAATCAGCTAAAAATCAGCCATGTGACAGCCCATAAACATAGCTGCAAATTCCATGATTTAAGGGGCCCAATTTTGGGAAATATGCCCCCCTCAAATGGGGAAGTAATCCCAATAATATAGCTGCCCGGAATCTTTCCAAAATCAGCTCTTACAACTCCTAAAACATAGCTGAAAAAATCAGTCCATAAATCACTCCCAAAATTTAATATTTTTATGAGTCATTTTTTTCACTTTTTTTATTTTTTCATGACTTTTTTGGGTTTTTTGGGTTTTTTGGCCATAGGTAAAAATTTAAGCACCCAAACATTAGGAAAAGTGGGTTTAGGGGTTAAGGGGGTGCTCTGAGTTAGAAAACAAGCACCCCTAAGGCAAAAAATACCTCCAGACGCCCCTTATAGGCCAATTACAAAAATTTTAATTGAACCATAAAAAAAATGGTCCAATTTACGGAAAAAATAAAACTCGTCAAAAATTAAAAAACAACCTAGGGGGACTTAGGACATGTCCATATGACTCAAAATTAACGCCTAGCATGTTCATATACATTGACCCATAGACTTTAACAATCCCCTAAGGCCCGTCAGCCTCCCCAGGCATTCCAGCTTTGGAGGAGCAGGAGAAAAACCAATTAATTATGTTATGCACTAATGCAAAACATAATAGATAGGTGAAAAAACTCCTTGGAATACCTGACTTAGCCAAAAAGTCCTAGGGAACCAAGTCTTTTACAAAACACCATGCTAGTACGTTTTTATTACAAACCCCGCAGGGCCATGGACATGTGGAAAAAATTAAAAACGGGGGCCTTTAAAAGGCCAGCTGGATATCAAATCACCAAAAATGAACATGTATCATGTTCCACTCTGCCCGCTCGCTTGATAATCCAACCAAGTACAACTTAGTTGGCAACAGAACCCAAACACTGAATTAGGTGAATCAAATAGTAAATGTATAGTGAAGGGTGTAGAACCCTAGATTTAATGAATGGAGCTACTGTAGAGGCTTAGGGAAGATAAGATATGAAAGTTGACTAACTTAATTACAGTAACTCAGAATTAAGGGTAAATTCATGATGCAAGTGTTAGGGTAAATGATCAAAATCAACCGCCTTGGGAAGCGTGTACTTAAAATGAGGAGAATGGTCCCAAGGAGTAGATCTGAATGGATTATGGCTTCCTAACACAACTTGACAACATATCTGACAATATCAAAGGTCACAAGCTTAGAAAACAAGGTTTTAATTATTTGGAAGACAAGCAAACAAGGAGGGCGCATGCATGGAGAGATTAGTGCCTAGGGTATTGGGCAGAAGGAGTACATAGAGCAAGACGCCCTTGAGGACCCACCTGGGGTTAGGCTTAAGGATGAAAACCCAGAAATTGTTCGCCAGAAAACCAAATAATAAATCCTAGAGAATTTTTTATAAATTTTATCTTTAGGGTTTGAACAATAAAATTAAATGGTGACGATTGGAATGGATCCCAAGATAACAAAAATACTTTGAAACACACCTGGATATGCTTGCGGCCGCCTTGCAAATTGATGATCTTCCCAAAATGAAGCAATCTAGAGTGAGATCCAGCCTCCCAAGTGAAATCGCTATGCCTCCTAGATGGCCAATGCTCCCTTCCCTGCCAAAACGATCTGCAATAAGAATCGATCTAGACAAGAAATAGCTATAAGGAAAGAAAGATGAACCAAAGAGCATCAATATGATCACAAGATACAATAAAAACACTCCCTAAGCCAAAACGTCCTGAGGAGGAGAGATGGAGTCTCCCCACAATAGCGCCCCCTTCAAAAACATCGTCCTTCTCTACCACACGGCCCCTACAGAAAATGTCATGGAGAAAGCTAGATCCACAATAATGTCACAGAGAAAAGACTTTACAATCACTTGCAAGAACATTCATCAAAGCATTCAAGAGTTTTGCAAAAATATTCTTTATTATGCCGGAAATCCAAGAGCCCAAAGGTGCCTTTACAATGAGGGGTGTCTCTTCCTTAAATAGGCATGAGAGACCAAAACCCTAACCACTTTTTGAATGAGTGGTGGAGATCAAAAGATAAAACAATAATAATCGACGGCTAAGATGAGCCAGAAATACAATACATTGATCAACTCACTAAAGAGGGAGTGCGCACTCACTAAGTGGCCCTAAGGGGGGTCGCACCACATGATAAATGACTAGGACAAGTGTAGTAAGGACATGGTGGGGCTAGGAGGTGTTTATATCCTTCACTAGCATCACCCCATGGCACAATGATAAATAATA
Organism: Larix kaempferi; assembly: GCA_027924585.1. Taxonomy (NCBI): domain Eukaryota; kingdom Viridiplantae; phylum Streptophyta; class Pinopsida; order Pinales; family Pinaceae; genus Larix; species Larix kaempferi. Next base: position 9,999,304 of record BSBM01000109.1, read on the forward strand.
TGACTCAATAACATCTCAAAGTGACCAAGTGACCAAATCGTGGCCCCCACAAAAGCATAATAAATCATCAAAATAATGGCCCGGAGTGTGAATGGACCCCACTAAATGTTGCAAGCTGTGCCGAAAGGTGTGAGATGTGATATCACTACTAAATGAATCCCATCCGAGACGGTAGAGGTAGGGCATCTAGGCATGTGACACCTGCAAACACCAAGCCCACCGCTTTGAAGAGCAGTTGTCACGAAGGACGAGGTGCTTGTCACTTTAGACAAGGCACATAGCCGAGTCAAGGGGGAGACCCTATTCGACCAGCCAAGGTCGAGACTCAAAATCAGACACCCAACCCCAAAAGAAGAGCAAATGGAAGCAAAAGGAGAATGTCTGAGAGGTTTTTGAAGCTCTTTCCTGCCAATGGATCAAGACTCTGGGTGAAATAATGTACTTAATTAAGTGATTCCAGATCTGATATGAGTGCAAAGGATAGTTAAATTTGATGTAAAGATGGCTGGAAAGTAGTTCAAAGACCAAGATTAAGCTATAAGTAAAATTGGAATTTCTGCCTACGGGGAAAATGATTCAACTTGATTATGCATCAATGGCAGAAGTAAAATTAGTGATTTAAATAGCACTTCTAGCGATTCTAAGTTGGTATGAGATGATATTAGATCAATACCAAGCAAAACCAACAATACCCACAACCCAAAAATCACCCAGGCAGCGTGGTGGGGCAAACTGCCCAAGGAGGGCGCAATCAGAAAAATGTCCAGTGCCCAATAAGTGGGTAAATGGAGTTGGAATGGGATGAAACTTGAGATATGAACGTTTAAAATTAATTGTGAGGTGGGTTTGAAACAAAAAAAGGATTTTAACGGTGAAATTTAAAGATGTGAATTTTTGGTTGATTTTTATTATATTCCAGCTTAGCAACCACAGTGAAATCGAAATTGAGAGGACAAGCAAAGAGAGCGTACTTGAGATAATAGTGAATGGATGGATTTTGCTTGAAGACTAGCCCCAAATTTCAAGTGTTGAGCAACCAACGTGTCCCTTGAGCGTTTTGAGCAGCCAGGTGACCAAATGCGCCCTTGCAACCTGCCACAAAGAAGAATAAATTAGAATCTGTAACAAATAACAAGTTAAACATGGCAAGTAAATGACTAATAATGAGGAAATTGACAAGCTACAAAGCAAAAACAACTCCCTTGTTGATATTCTAGAGAGAAGAGCAAGAGTGGAGCTGCTGGCTCCAAGTTTTGCGCCCCCCCTTCAGATGGTCTCTTCACCTGCAATTCGCACTAGCCAAGAAAGGATGGAAACACCACGAAATTTACTCAACAATGCAATGGAAACTAGCTATCAGTCAATACAATAAACATCCAAGCACAATATCTCAAGAACCCGAAAGAAATGTCTCTATCAATATTAGTCTCAAGTGTACAATGCCAAGAAGAAGCTCCAAATGAGTGAGCTTCTCTTTAAATAGAGAAACCTCATAACAAAAACCCTTTCAAACATGATGAAGGGCTGAGATCTAATCTCACCAATATGAAATCGATGGCTGAGATCAAATGACCAAGAGTGGGGGGGCGAGTTACCCAAGTGCGCCCATGTGGAGAGTGAGGGACCAAAGGTGTGGTGCATACATCAAGTGGGGACAATCTAGGGGGTGACTTTAAGTTGTTTTAGCCCCCTAGACCCCAAGCCATAAGTTTTGTTACATCACATTACAAAAATTTGAAGATTTGCTTGCCCAAAAATGCCCATGTAGGGCCAAATTCGCCCCATACACATGGCTGGGCTGAATGGAGGGCCCCACACCAAATAATGCATGTCCAAACTATATAAAAATGACAATGAGAGACCATTTTACCTTTACCCAACATTGCACTTGCAATATCAAAGTATAACTTAGCCAAATTTGATATTTTCCATTAATTTATTGCTGGTTCATATTGCTGAAGATGAAATTTCTATTTTGACCCACTTCTTTGGCCCGGATTGACGAACCGTTTGTACCAATGCGATCGTAGGCCCCAAATCCACTATTAGTGGTCACTAGAGCGACCATGATCCATCATGTGAGCACATTTTGCCCAATTCCAAGCATTTTTAATTAAAATGTGGCCCCGCTGGCCATTAATAATTAAAAATCTCATAGCTGCTTCCATATTTTCACGATCTGACGCTTGGGGGCTTGTATGGGACTCCAATATATACCAAATAACCAAAATCGAAGTTATTTAAGATTCAAGTTATTTTATTTTGTTTAAGGTTGATAAATTTTGCCCACACCTTGCATGCGAAGGGCTCGACCCTCTTGCAATATCGTGCCGTCTAGCTAAATTTGTTTAAAGTAACAACATTCTTTGGGTTAAGCAATAAACCTTGCCTTGCTCTTGCCTCGTATTCACTCCCCTTGCCGATTAATCTGATCCTGGGTGACAAGAAAGGGCAAGAGATTGAATTGGCTAGAATAATAGGCACTTTGACAAATTATCCTGAATTTGAGAAAAAAAGGATTGATCGATGGAGTTGGAGGGGTATAGGCTGTTGGGAGCCTCGTGGCATTTAGTGTCCTCTTGTTGAACACCCGAAAATTTTCAGAATTGACTTATGGAGCTAGAAGGGAACCTTGTGTTCGCTTGTTGAGCACCCAACAGTTTCTCTCAAATTGAAAGATAATTGTTGGAGGTAGTCACATTAGCTTATGACATTAAATTTTCAATTTTGCACTTCCTCAACACACATTAATCCCCTTAGTTAAAGTGAGACCCTAAAATCAGATAAAATTTAAAGGACCACTTGCAAAACATCTTATTTTCTTGGCACATTTTTTTTTTCAAGTTCTTTACTTTCAAAACGAATTATTTCAAGTCCAAGTGTATTTCATGGTTTGTTAAGTGATATTTTGCAAATAAGTCATTTATTTCAATTCAAACAATTTTGAATGTTGTAAGTTTGGGAAAGAAAATCATTGAAATTTATTGTGTATCTTGTACGCTTGGTTAAACAAGTATTAATTTATTGTAAATTCTAAGCCCAATAGATAAGGCACTGGTATTGTGAATAATTGGTTGTTTAATTCTTATGACATTATTGAGTTAATTTCATGAAGGTTTGATTGTCATTATAATACATTGTTGTACATTGCATGATTGCTTGTCATTGAACTTCAATAAGTTAATAATAATTCAAACTCCTAAACTTTTAAAAACTTGGAATCTTAGTAAATAGGTACTACCCCCCTTGGCTCTTTGGGAGTTGAGCCCAAATGGAGGAGTTAGGAATCGAGGTGACAGTGGGTTCTTGACTCATAGTTGTCCCTCAAATACACACCGAGTGGATTGGAGACTTTTTTACGGTTAAGTGTGTTTTAGGCAGCAACAAGCCTGGAGCCTTGATAGATAAACCTAAGGTAAGCCAAGCCTGTTACAAAAAGACCATGCTTAGACCAAGTTATTACAATTCCCTCAAGGGGGTTTGGACATGCAAATTTTACAGAAAGGGCCAAAATCTGGCCTGATGGATCTCGGAACACTGATGATGAACAATTAGATTGCTCAAGTCTTCAACGGTTCACTCGGAAATTCGGAATCCACTAAGTGCAATTTTAGTGGATAACAGAACCAATATGCTTTTCTTGGAGGTTTGGCATGGCAAGTCCTTTTGTTTCTTTCAGAATATCTTATCCAAATTTTTGAGAGTTATAATGGACAGATTAAGTTCTTTTACGTTTTATCTCATTTTTTGCTATTTTGAGCTGGAAAGGGGTACCTTGTATGGAACATTTCTTGTGTTATACTGAGGCTGATTGAGGTGCTTTGCGTGGACCTATCTCGAGCCTACTATAAGTGCCTATCTTGAAGGATTTTCAGCATGACTTTCATTCTTCTGTGGCTCTTATCTGTACTTGAATGAACATATCCTTCTTGGAGGTTCTTTCATGCTTTTTGAACAGGACATTATTGGCACATTCTTTTGCCTATTCTTAGAAGTTTATGACAGTTATTTTTAGCATGCTCATGCCCCTTTTTCATGGAGATCCAGGGATCAACCTTGAGTGATTACTCTTGGACTTATCATATGCTATACAGAGCAGATTTTAGTCCCAGATTTGATGACTTGCTTTCATGCTTTCAAGCTGATGTTATGCACATACATTGGAGGGTATTTAAGCTTTTTTGAGATACCTGTAGCATTGGATTCTTGTCATGATTGGAAACCAGAGGTACCTTCTCTTGGTTGATTTTCTTGTCATTAGGTAAGGATGAAACCACCTAAAGTTGGGCACCTATCCTGGAAACATATTTAGCATGCTTTCAAGGTTTGGTAAGGTGATGTTGCATGTCACTTGTTCCACGTATTGAGTTATTGTTGGACATAAACTTTGTATACATCCATCCTCAAGTCAGAGGTGGAGAAAATCTTGAAAACAGATGGTGATTCTTGAAATTTATGTTTTTCCATTGGCGTTCAAGTCCCCGAGTTCATTTGAGATTTGGTGTTGGTGCATCCCACACATTGTTCATGTGATTGTAACCGACTTGTGTGAGGATAAAGTGCTAGAGCAGTGACTTTATGTCCTCTCAAGTTCTTGTCTGATGTCATTCTGATATTATCAGAGTTTGTATCAGCAACTCTGTTAATGAAGAAGGATATTATCTTGGCAAGCAATTACTGTAGTGAATATCTTCATTGGTTTGGGATGAAATTTTCTGAGTTGGTAAGGTTCAAGTACTACTTGCCTTAGAATTTTCTCTCTTTTTCTTTCTATGCCCATGGAATAAAAGACTATAATTGAAGAGCACATAAAAAATATTCTGTATTTTTTCTATATTTGGGTACTTTTAGTGGCAGATCTGCAAGTTCTTCTTGCAGATCTATAGAGGTTTATGCACATTTGTTCAGTTTATGAGCATACTTGGGTTCTAAATTATTTTCTGACAAATCTGAGATTTGGCTTGCTGTTCTGAAGAGTGGAAAGGAAGAAACTTAAGTTTATCTCACAGACTTCAGTGAGTTGTTTGCAGATTTAGAGTGTCATAATCATTGTTCTTTGAAGAATAATTGCTCTGAATCAATAGAGATTCCCCCCTTAGGTCAAAGAAGGATTGACCTAGAAGCAGGAGGGTATTAGTGACAGCTATACTTAGTGGTCATTCAACCTGTCTGGGGATGTTTACCAAGGGATAACCGCAAGTGATAACATGCTGGAACATTCTACAACTGCTGCGGGTTTATAGGTTTCTTATTCTTGCAGCTAACATCTTTTAAGCAGATTGCTAGTTATTGCATACTTCAGCTGGATCCCTTTGAAGATAAACACACCAGTGTTAATAGTCCAATAGTCATCAATTAGTCGGTACTAGTCATTACCTATCACATCAATATGCAAGATCCACCCCATTCAAACATAGGGAGTTGTCACCTGGTTTAAGAAGAATTCTCATTTCTTTAGCGCAACACTGACTGCTATATTACATTAGTTTATGAGCTAATCTTGTATCTCAGTTCAAATATGTGAATACATCAATCACTTTTAATCTATCTTGACTCTGGTATGTCTTATTTGTTGTTACATTTTTCCCTAGGACAAAGCAATTTGCAGTGGTTGAAAATGCTGGATTTTGGGATTGGACATTCACTCTCAAGGACGAAAATGGGAAAACACTTGCTGAAATTGATCGCGACTGGAGGGGTTTTGGCTTTGAGGTCAGACTAAAAAATATTTGGTTCTATAACATGTATTGAATTTCACCAATTTAGGACGGTACAATGGACTGAAAACAGTTTTTATTAATGATCAAGCAGTTTTTGTTTAGAATTGAGATGATTGGAAGATATATAGACTTACTTTATTTTACTAACCTTTTTAATCCTCCGGATTTTGCTGTTCTGATGCTAAAGTGAGCATTATGAAAAATCTTTTTCTGTAAGCGGGGTACTTGTAATAAAATACTATCACTTTTTATGAGATATGATTTCTTTGAATAACTAAAATCTCATGCCATCCAAATGTCTCTATGGACCTATGCTATTTACAATATTAACCAATGTTCCACCAAGTTTCCGGGAAGTGGGAGTGGCAAAACGTGGGAGCATCCTAGGTAGAAGTTTCCCCCAAATTTTAGGAAACATCGGAGGAGACATCGGGGTCCCCCATAAATACTACAAAATTTATATAAGAATACATAAAAATTGGAAGTTGGAACATAAGTCATTGAAGTTTTTAATTTTATAATCTAAAGTCTAATACAAGTTTACAAGATACATCAAGTGAAATAAAATGAAATACCACCACACATAAACTTTAATTGATAAAACAAAATCAGAAATACAACTATATTGAACAGCGAAATGAAAACTCAAAACTATGAATTCTCAATCTTGTACATCAAGATTCAAATTTATAAATGTCTTAGGACTTAAAAATTAAAAGTTAAAGAGTCAAGTCTATCAAGATTCAAACAAAAAGTTAAAACAAACCAAAAGTAGAAAGAAGTAGAACATGGCAAATGACAAATGAGCATCATTGCTTAAGGAAATGCCCCACTAGTCTCTTCATCCAACCGCTGCACAATGGAATCAGGATCAACCATGGGAATGCCGCTATCTGAATCAAAATCTATGTTGCATGGAAGCGCCCCCTCCAGCTCCCGAAGCTCACTTCCGAAGGAAGTGTCCAGGAAGCGTCGGGGAAGCTCGCTTCCTAAATGCTCCCGTATGGGAGCGTTTTCAGGAAGATCGCTTCCTCCTTTTTTTTTCAATTTTTCTTAAAAAAACCCAAAAAGTTAAGTGATGGGTGGGGGGAACTAACCCTAGGCCCATACTAATGCTATATAAAGGAGGAAATGCCTACTCTAATAGCAAAAAATCTAACCTTAGTAATCATCAGTAGCATTTAATGGTAATATTAAATTCTTAAAGTAAAAGGCTATCCTTTTACTTAAATTTTTAACATTACCATTAATTGTTTCAGGATGTTTGAGAGTGGTTCCAACCTCATTGGACTTCAAATGCAAAAAGTAGAATTTTTGATCCCATTCAAAATTCAACAGGCTTAACAGTTTTTAGGATTTCAGGATTGCAATGTTTCCATTGGATTCTATCATGTATGAGGGTATGGGATTGTCATTTAATCAAACACATCATCCCCTCTATGTACCTTGATGTTGGTGGTGCTAATTGTTCAGATTGATGTTGGTGGCCTCAACACTAGTTTTTGAAGAATCCCTAGTAATAGCCTATTTATTGATGTACTTTGGTTAAGATATGGATTGCATTGTAAATTTTAGATCCAGAGATCACTACTCCCTTTGGATAGCCCTGAGATCTCAAGCGGTTTGAGTCTCGTATATCAATACATACCAATGTTACAAATATCGTGTCGGCGAATATATCGCCGAGGGTCCAGAAAGAAATTATCGGATTTATTGGCGAAAATGTCGACAAACATCGGCAATATATCGACAAACTTAAAAAATACAAAAATATTCATTTTTTTTCAATTTTCTAAACATCTAAAGCAACAAGAACATCAAATAAACACATTGCCACATGCATATGGAAAGAAACTGATATATAAGATGTATAAGACATATTGCTAGACATCACACATAAAAAATGAATCGTGTCCTTCATTTTTTTTCAATTTTCTAAACATCTAAAGCAACAAGAACATTAAATAAAGTTTAAACACATTGCCACATGCATATGGAAAGAAAACTGATATATAAGATGTATAAATAATAAGACGTATCGCTAGAGTCTAGACATCACACATAAAAAATGAATCGTGTCCTGGATCTTGAGTCCCCGACTCATGAATCACCAAAAAAATACAATCAGTGTATCTCATAGAGTCAACTGTCATATGCAATGAAATCAACTAAATAAAGTAAACTATGGATTCCCTCTACCCCTTCTACGGGTAAAGGTAATCGCTCTAGTAATGGCTCAGCCTCTAGAGCTAGAAAGCCCAGGTGCTCGTGGGGGTCGTTGTGGACTCTGGCGTCCTCTGCCTCTAAAAGTGCCTGGTAACTGATGTACTCTAGAAGAACTAGAAGAATGATAAGGTATTAGGTCACCCTCATCAAGTCCTCTACCACTGCTACTGCTACCACTGCCCCTATATCTGGGTCCCTCTGGTTGAGACTGTGGCCGTGAAATTGGTGGTCGTGCAACCGGTGGCTGTGCAATTGGACAGCCTACTGGTGGTTGTGCTACTAGTGGCTCCGGTGGTGGCACACTCTCAAAGCCAAACCCCTCATCCTCCCATATCTCACTCTGGGGATCCTGTGTATCATGATCATCCTCTAACCAATCAGGGGCTGCCTCCATAACAGGTTCCTCAATCTCCACTCTCCATGTAGCAGTGGTGTCAATGTCATCTCGGTCTCCCCCTTGCTATCTTGGCTTTGATAGTTAAAGCGAAGAGTGCCTTGGTTGGCGTGACAACCATCCATTTGGGAACTAGGGCTCTCTTGGTTCACCACTTTAGTTACATGCCCCCTCTACCATCCACCTTGGATCCATCTCTAGGGGCAACTACAAGATTGGTGATAACAAGTCTCATGTGTGCAAACTGAAGAAAGCCTTGTACGGTTTAAAACAGGGACCCAGGACATGGTACGGTAGGATAGACAACTTCCTGACTAGTTTGGGCTTTACCTAGAGTAAAGCGGATTCCAACCTTTACTACAAGGTTGAGGAAGGTTGAGGAAGGGAACCCAGTGATGCTCCTACTGTATGTAGATGACCTGTTTGTGACAGGTGAGGATGGGTTGATTGCTGACACAAAGAGGAAGCTTGCTGCCGAGTTTGAGATGAAGGACTTGGGTATGATGCACTACTTTCTAGGCATGGAGGTGTGGCAGAGTACGGATGGAATCTTCCTTGGATAAGGGAAGTATGCGGTAGAGATCCTGAAGAGGTTCGGGATGATGGACTGCAAGGCCATGGCCACACCTATGGCATCGAACTTGAAGCTATTGAGTGATGCTTCATCAGAGTCGGTTGATGCCATGATATATTGTCAAATGATTGGGTCATTGATGTACCTGACGAATACGAGACCAGATATTTGCTTTGCTGTGAGCACATTGAGCCAGTTCTTGATGGATCCGAGACATGTTCACTTGATTGCTGCAAAGCATATTCTGAGGTACCTGAAGGGTACGGTGGATTATGGGCTCAAGTATGATGCGAATCAGAAGATTAACCTGGAGGGTTATGTTGATTCGGATTAGGCAGGCAGTGCCATTGATAGGAAGAGCACTTCGGGGTGCTGCTTCAGTATGGGATCATATGTGATCTCTTGGTTTAGCAGGAAGTAGTCCTGCGTGGCACTGAGTACATCCGAAGCAGAGTATGTCGCAGCTTGTTCGGCTAGATGTGAGGTAGTATGGCTAAGGAAGCTACTGCCTGATTTGTTTGATCTCCAGTTGGATGCGACTTGTATACATTGCGACAACCAGAGTTGTGTGAAGTTGTCTGAGAACCTAGTGTTCCATGACAAGTCGAAGCACATTGAGATCAAGTATCAGTATATCAAGGATATGGTGCAGAGAGGAACAATGAAGCTCCAATATGTTGCGATGGACGAGCATATAGCTGATGTGTTGACCAAGCCGCTGGCCAGAGAGAAGTTTGAGTACTTCAGAGAGAAGCTTGGTGTACTTTAGATCGAGGTTCCTTCCAAGGGGAAGTGATGAGTCTGGAAGATGCAGATGCACACGAGCCATTCTCACATGGTGGTAGGTGTGTCCTCCCATGGTGCAAATGTAAGGGCTGGGGCCATTCCAACATGGTTGAGGTGTGTCTTCCCATGGTCGTTGATATAAGTGTCGGGCCATTCTGACATGGTTGAGGTGTGTCTTCCCATGGTCGCTGATATAAGTGCCGAGCCATTCCAGCATGGTTGAGGTGTGTCTTCCCATGGCTGTGATATAAGTGTTGAGCCATTCTAGCATGGTTGAGGTGTGTCTTCCCATGGATGTGATATAAGTGCTGTGCCATTCTCGCATGGTTGAGGTGTGTCTTCCCATGGCATAGATGTAAGGGTAGTGCCATTCTCGCATGGTTGAGGTGTGTCTTCCCATGGCGAAGATATAAGTGCTGAGCCTTTCACGGATGGTGGTAGGTTAGTCCTCCCATGCCGGTGAGTGTAAGTGCTGTGTTGTGTGCATTTGGGCTGTGCTCCGTGGACGATGATGAGATGATTTGAAGATGATGAGGTGATTGTATGGTACACAGGTTTTGCAGAGGCATATAAACAGTCCTGGGATGCTCCTTCAGGTTTTGCAATAGCATATAATCAGTCCTGCGAGATCTTGCAGGTTTTGTAGAGGCATATAATAAGTCCTGAGATGTACATACTTGATGGCTTGCTTGCAGAGATGATGAAGACCTACATGGAGGCTAGGCCTACATCCAGCATGAAAAAGGGCTGCTCTGTAGAACTTCCTATGACGAGTAGATTGGAGACTGATGGTCGAGATAGTAGCAGCAGTGACGATGATAATCCAATGATGAAGACTTGTGTCGATGAACTGTGTCAAGAGAATACCTTCCTAGTTAAGAGGGAGTGTTGATGTATTTGTAACTTCGAAATGTATTTCACTTGTATATTTTATATTGTCATTATACTTCTGATGGAGAGGTTTCATTCCTCCAATTGGGAAGGTTATTATTGTACTTGAGTGGGTTATTAGACTCCCCTAGTGGGGTCGGCCCAGAATTAGGGTATAATGGGTTATTAGACTCTCCTAGGAGAAGTCGGCCTAGTTAGGGAAAAAGGCAAGTGAAGTAAAGTATAAATAGAGAGTGTGACTCTCTCATTTGATCACTCATTCACTCACTCACTCATTCGCATAAGTGAGAGAGAGACAAGTTTGCACAAGTGGAGGAGGAGGAGCTGTTGGAGTCTATCTCTTTGTTTTGGGGTTTTGTACTATTGCTCATTCTATCTCTGAGGAAGTTGCGGGGTTTCTCCTTTATGGTTTCCCCAGTGAAATGATTTGTGTCTATTATCTCTTGTGATTGATTTGCTGTGCTTGTTATTCTCTCAGATAAGATCCTAGATCATATCGAATTAAATGACGAAAATCTAACAGGAAATACAATACAAGGATCAACTCATGAATAGAGGGGGTGTGCACTCACTAAGTGGCCCTAGGGGGTCGCACCACATGACAAGTGTAATAAGCACATGGTGGGGCTAGGAGGTGTTTATATCCTTCTCTAGCATCAGCCCATGGCACAATGATAAATAATATGACTCAATAATATCACAAAGTGACCAAATGACCAAATCGTGCCCCCCTCAAAAGCATAATAAAACATTAAAATAATAGCCCAGAGTGTGTGTGGACCCCACTGAATGCTGCAAGCTGTGCCGGAAGGTGTGGGATGCATCACAAATAACCTCTTCACAAACCTCATGCCAATTCCTTGCCTCAATTGCCCAAATCGATTTCCTTAATGACCATTTTATTCCATTTTTTAATCCTTAGAAAATCACCCGTATAGTAATAAAATGCCTGTAGCTCTCTGCCTGGTGCCCGGGGCACAAATCTGACTGTACCAAAATATATGGGGGTATGGTAATATGGTGATAAGTTAATAACAAGTGGTTGGACCCCATACTCCTTCTGTAGTGCCTTAGGAAAACTCAATAAATCTCCAATTGTGTAGTCAGGCCATTTTATAATGGTAAATCTGCAATAAAGTGACCTTCCTGTAATCTCACCTGGAAGTGCCTGTAACTGAAATCTGAGTGTGCCAATGGACTTAGAATGTCCAAATGTACTAGACATGAGTACTCATACACCCTGTGACCACCTGGATAATCATCTGTAGTCTCAACCATGCCCAGGCAAATAAAAATAATGGTCTGTAAATAATAATAAGAATAAAAATCCACCAAACCATCGTGTGAAACTTGTATCTGCTGCATGGAACCATCAAGTGGGCATCACAGGACCATAAATAATCAACCTCGAACATCACTAGTCCAACTCATCTCAGATCCTACAGTTGACTTGGTCAAACTGGGTTGCCCAGGTCAAGACTAATCAAAATATTGACCCAGGCTTAAAATGCCTGATGCTGCAGGTGAAAATGGATGAGGTATTCTCTTTTAATCATTCTAATAACAATACTAAAGTATCAAGTAGCATCATATCAAATGTAAGTCCAGAATTAAAATAATCAATTACTCAAAACAAAACCTCAAGAATATACTCATTTCATGGACGTGGCCATTTTGCTAGAAATGGGTGAGAGTGAAAAATACAAGGCTAGGATAAGGGAATGACTTTACTAAATCAACACTGTGATACTTTGGATAAGGGAAAGGGAATACACACTTAAGCATATGCTGGATAATATACACATAGGGAATGGCAGTGCCTCACAAATGGAATGAGTTGTTTTGAGAGGTGCTTATTCAACCTTTAGCAAATGTCTACAACTCACATCCAAGCTGAAACCAACTTCGTGAGGATCTTTACTAGAACCGCCGTAACTAGGTGCACAGCTAACAATAACTTGAGGTTCTAGGGGACACTTAGAATTAGCTGTCCCTTACTCCATCTCACATCCCAATGCATAGACTTCGTGAGGTATTTATTCATTACATTTAATCATGGCCAACAGTCTTTGGATTTAGCATACATATAACCATTGCTTTTTAGGGCTTATAACCCTTTGGATTTTGTATGTGCTTAGAAGCACAACTAATCGCAGCTTTTATCCAGGGTGCTTTCACATTTCAATTTATAGCCCTCTTTCATTGCATTGAGAAACACAGTTTAAATTATTTCCATGGGCTTGCACAAAAGATATAATAATAGTTCACACATGCATGTAATGATGGTAGTACATTTTACTTCAAGTCTAGCCAACACAACTCAGGCACCTAGGGGGATCATCCACAATCAGGACCAATCATCGGGGACAACCGACCAGAGAGGTCAAGGCATCAAATCCAACTCACTTAAGCTCAGGAACCAACACCAACGGGTTCTCTTGGCCCAGAAGGATCAAGGCTTTGGTAAGTTCTGTTGCCAACTCAGAGCCAAGACACAAATCAACAGGGAAACTATCCAACACATAGGCAAAAGTGGGGAAGTCCTCCATATCACAGGCTGAGGTGTAAGTCAAGGTAAAACCAAAAGTGGGAGAGAATGGATGGATGGGGAAAGTGAAAGGTGATGCCAAAGCTAGCAAACCATAAATGGTGGGAATGACCACGTCCATACTACTAAAGAGGGTACAACCAATGAGTATAAACAAGAATTTCTTATTCTGAGCAATTAAATCACTTAGACTCTAGACAATCAACAAAACAACCATGTCCATATATATATATATATATCGCCAGATCATGACCACTAGTTACCAAGTCAAGCTACTAAGATGAGCAAAAGAGCAAATCAATCATATCCAATGCACAACCATATACCTGCTGGGCCATATACCTGTATTGGAACACTGCTGCTATAAAACCCTGGGCACTATCACACTGCTCTGTATGGAACAAAATTGGTCACCTCGGTCATCAAATCTGAGGTCATGAGGCTCAATCTTGGCATAAGGTTCATCATATCTGATCTGGGGTTGCTCTGATATGTGAGTGATCACCAAAAGTACTGCTCATCATAGGCTGATCTCATAAAAAATGTGTAAAGGCCTGGCTAAAAAATATACAAGAAACTACTCTACAATCATGGTAGCCCGGCTACTATAGATGTGATAATAGGTCATTTTGCATCATGTTTGGTCCGTTTTCCTTTAAGAACCCATGCATATACCATCGAACCAAAAACTTTGACATGACTTATTTGATGTTTTCGTTTAGATCATGCTCCTTCTAGAGTCTTCGTTTGTACCACTTTTTGTTGGAGACTAGTTGAGAAGATACACTGACATGTGTATTGCTTCTGCCCAATACTTGTAAGGAACAAACTTGTTCTGGAATATACACTTGGCAATCTCCATAATGGTATGATTTCTCCTCTCTGCCACTCCATTTTGTTGTTGACTGTAGGGTATGCTGTACTTTCTCTAAATGCCTTCTTGAGTATAGAAATCAAGAAAATCCTTAGAGCAAAATTGTCCTCCATTATCTGCTGAGAACTTTAATTCTCTTCCTAGATTGTTTTTTACCAAAGCCTTGAACTTTTTGAACTCATTAAAACATATAAATTCAATTTTAGAAAATACACTCACATCTTCCTGGAAAAGGCATTTTCAAATAACATAAAACACATGGCATTAAAGAATGATGCTGTGTTCATAGGCCCACAAATGTTACTATGGATTGATTAAAGAGCTTCCTTAGCTCTCCAAGCTTGCCCTTCTTCAAACGAAGTGCTGTGCTGCTTACAAGCCTGACATGAACCACAAATTCCTTGCATTTTATGTATATCTGGGAGGTCATCAATCAAACTTTCTTTAGTCAAGTAAGAAATAGAGCTCAAATTCAAATGCTCATACCTTTGATGCCAAAGCTCATTGTTATTTTGACCAATCTTGGCTATCAAGGCACACTCTTTCGTCTCGTTTGCATCAACCAAAATATCATCTCTTTGATACCAAGAGCAAGTGTCTTCTTACTGATTTTATCTGCAAAGTAGCATTTGTGATTGCTGAAAATCACATGTAAGTGGGGGTTGTGCTTCATAATTACACTAACAGACAATAGATTCTTATCCATTCCTGGAACTGTTATACCTTTTCATGTATGGGGATTTTTGCCCATGTTTTTGCTTCAGAAATCAGGCTGAGATTCAGAGTTCAGAGCATGCAGATGTGATCAGTGATGAGATGCCAATAGTTGATGCCATACTTTGCCTTGTGATGATGCCATGCTATGTATTCATATTAATGCCATGTCATGCCCGAGGATGTACTATATGGACTATGACTTGGATTAATGATTGTATTGCAGGATGTTTTCATGTTACTTACAATGATTGATTCTGATAAGCATGGTTGGTAGAGATGTTCTATAGGCTAATTGTAGGAGCCGGGGTTACTTACAATGATTGATTCTGATAAGCATGGTTGGTAGAGATGTTCCATAGGCTAATTGTAGGAGCTGGGGTTCCTAATTAGAGCTTAGAGGCTAATTAGTGAATAAATGGTAAATTTAATTAATCAATTAAACTAACTTATAACAAAAATTGAAATAATTTACTCTAAGTAGCAGAAAATGGAACGAAATATTACTATACAATTTATAATGCTACTATAACTATAATAGAATTGATTTTAACAATAAATTGACCAACCATTTCTTTAATTCATCAATTTTTTTTATTTAACCTGAGAAAGGTCACTTACCTGGTGTTAGATGAAGAGTCCCTGGTTGTAGATGCTCCATTGTCCTCCAGCAGCTAGCACCCTCCTCCACAACAGGTTTTCGGGGATAACTCTCCACCCAACCAACACTCAGCTGAACAGCTAAGGCCCCTAAGCCCCCAACAGATAATGCTAAGCCAACTTCCTGTACTGCACCTCTCATCGTCCAATCCTCCATACACCATACTCATACCACAACTCAGTTAGAAAACTCCCAAAAGACAACCACACTTCTGAAATACAATCAATAATGGACCCCTCAGCAACCTCACAGACCCAACAACAACAAGCACAACCCAACAACTCAGACCAGACCTGTCAACAAACAACATGAATCCCCCCCAAATCAACCCCCAATTCCTAGATTTATGCAGGTATTTCCCATAATTAATTAAATTAAAGTTATTTATGCATGAGTGCCAAATGGCAGGTATTTCCCATAATTAGTTAAATTAAAGTTATTTATGCATGAGTGCCAAATGGCCTTCATGCACATTACTTTTTCTAATTATGTTTAATTAACTTAACTAAGTTTTATTTGGTTAATCCAACTTTATCATAATTTCTTTTTCTTATTTCTCAATTTAAATAATATCTACTTTATTAATATTTCCGTAATAGCTAATCTAGTTTTCATAATACTTAACTAATCCCAATTAATTTTTGAGGTGTTACATAATCCACCCCTCAGGAAACTTTGCCCCGAAGTTATATTCCCCACAGCAGCAAGAAGATTTTAATAATACACAACATAATACAAGACATATTTAATTAGTATAGTTACATAGTAGATATTTAGTACTATGTGAAGGCAAAAATTTGTACGTGTGGCCAACATGCAAAAAATTTCCTCGTGCACTAATACAATGAAATGCCCTAATTACAACATGCTCTTATTTAATTTTCTAAGATCTAATATGCAACCATTCATACAAGTTATGCATCAATCTCATCATACTCTACATAAAACATGACTAAAACAATAAAATGAATAAAATCGAAACTGACTCAATCAAATAGGTCACAAACACAACACCAAAAAGTCCCTATAATATAGTCTGTTTGCCTGCCTTTTTGCATATCTGTTTTGATTGTTTTAGATTTCTAGCTTCCTGACAATTTTGTTTGCTCTTTGGGGTGTTGTTTGGTGGGCCCTTTTCTCTTTATACAGGGAAGTAACTTAATCATTTCTAAATGATAATTGATTGCAGAGATATTACTAATATACTTTTATGTACTTATAAAGAAATGGCAGTGGTAGATGATTCTAAAATTTGTAAGTGTACAATGATTTTCTTCGTCCTGACTCTGTTAACTGATATTCTTTAATGCTTATTATGCAAATGCAGATGTTCACAGATGCAGGTCAATATGTAATCAGGTTTGGAGATATTGACTGCAGTACCAAAACTGGTCTAGCTGCCCAGGCAATTGTCTTAACCTGAGTCTTTTTGGTGTTTGTGAAATTTTGAGTATATTGTCTTTATTTTGTTTTATAAGTTACATTTGACTGATAGTCTGTTCTTTCTTTTCTGGCAGATACAAGAACTAGATGTATCCCGGCCATTGATTCTCTTGGAAAGAGCTGTAACAGTTGCTCTTGCTGTATCATTGGACAATGACTACTTTTCCAGGCATAGTGGATGGTGAGTTGACAATTACCTTTGTTTCCAAAACAAGTATAATCTATATAAAGCACATACTAGGACTATCAGTAGATGTACTCAATGATAAGTTATGAATACCATAAGACATTTTGTCCCTAATTCTGTGGGGTGAAATGTTCATGGATAGTTTTATGTAAGTTGCCGGGGTACTTGGGGGAGGGGAGTGGGATTGGAATTATGATGGGGATGGGTAGGCTGTGTTTTGAAATCAGGGTGTGGGGAAACATCAAGGTACATCACCCACACACCCACACATATGAAAATGATTTAAAATTAAAAAAAAAGAACTGAAATTTATGTGAATCAGAAAAGCATAAAACATGAAATATTATGGTTCCTTCACAAATGGTGTGGAATTTGGAATGAAGAAGACCGGAAGTAAAAATAAAATTTGAAAATCTGAAACTCTATCTAGTCAGTCCTATTTTCAATCCGAGTTTTAGATCGTGTCCTCTCTTGTAGAAAAAGTTATTCCCACTTCATTAAGTGGGATGTAAAGGTATGAGCTTTATATATTTATTTAGCAAAATACAATATCTCCCTTCATATTATCAATCAAACCATTAATACAGGGGAGAGACTTTTCTATTTGTGGAAATTTCTGAAATGCTCTGATACCATGTGAAAATTTTGAAAATTGGAGTTTTATTGCAAATTCAGAAATTTTACCTCAACCTTGAGGTTCCCTGGATCCATTTTCTGTAAACTATCATCCTTAGTGCTGAATCTGAAGTATGAACTTACAACAGAAATATTGCACTTCTCTTCAAGCCATTTTCACACTTCTCTTCAACCCATTTTTCACAAAGCAGCCCAAGAAACTAAATACCATTCAAGTGTACTTCAAACTTCAAAGTTCAGTACCACAAAACTACAGCCCTTGGGGCACATTTTTCAAGCATATAATAGGTCTGAAATGTCTTATACCAATATATAGCAACAGTAAATTTACTCCTTTATATTCTAGATATGTGTTGATTCACTTAACAAATTCAACTCTATGTTATGTCAAATCAACATGCACAACCATTGCTAGAATCTACCCAATCAGGAAGATACCAGAATCTGGAATTCAATCTACAGGTACACACAATTTGAACACTGGAACCCTTCATATATATATATATATATAATATATATATATATAAGATGAAGTATATGTACATACCAACAACTTATCACAATTCGGTATAAGTCAAGCTCTCCAAACCCTAGTGAGGGAAACCATAAGAAAACACTAGCCACCAACTCCTCCTAACTAGGAATCATTCCTAACCAATGTTATCAGAACCGGACCGGTCATCGAACCGGCGAAGCCCAAAATGTGAACTGGACCGGAACCGGAAAAAAACCGGTATATTAAAAAATACATAAAATATTCATACTTTGTAAAAAAAATATATATTCATGTGCATACATATGAATCCAAACCACTAATACACAAATATGCAAAGTTTCTCGTATATATAGCTAGTATGGGTGCAAATAACCAAAATAGCACCTAGTGCAATACATCTCTGAGGTTCTGAACCAAAGTACATTAACAAAGAGGCTCTAAATGGCCCCTACAATCCAAAAAGAAACCATAGTTCTAATGAATAACAATAAACTAATCATATGGCACTAGCCTACTAGTTGCTAGAGTCTACTACTCCTCCTCATCCTCCTCCTCATCGTCATCCTCATCCTGTTCATCCTCTACAGGAGTGGGATTCTGAGCCCCACTTGATTCCCCTGGCCCTGAAGGTGGAACCTATGGAAGTGGGTCCAAATCCAACCAAGAAAGGTCTTCATTATCAAATATTGGTTCTTGAGTCTCCGCAACCCACTCTGACGATGGATCAAAGTCATCCAAGGTTATGTTGCCTGATGCAGGGGTCCTGTTCAACAACTGGTTACGCCTCAGCCTAAGATTGTACTGGACATAGACCATATCATTCAACCGTTTGTGTTCCAAACGGTTTCGTTTCTTGGTGTGTATATGCTCAAATACGCTCCAATTGCGTTCACATCCATAAGCATTGCATGGCTGGCTCAATAATCGAACTACAAACTTTTGCAAATCATGGCAGTTCCCACCAAACTATCCCCACCAATAGCCTGCAATAAGAGTTGAATGCAAACAAGTTTCAACAAATGGCTTTGGAAATTTAACTCATTCTTTACAATGGATAATATAATTTGAAATCTTTGAAAATTCTTACCTGGTGGATCCTTGGATCTGCCTCGTATGGCCATGCTCATGCCAAAGCTACCCATACTCTCATTGAATTGCAATAGCTTACTGTGTATCTCATCTTCTATCCTGGCATCAAGAACCATGCGCTCAATGCATTTATATAATCCGTCTTTTACCTCCCCATCATCATTTGATTCAAAGTCTTTTGTATAGTGGTACCTTCAAAAGTTCAAAATTCAAAAGAAAAAAAATTTCATCAGTGAATTTGAAATTGTAACTTATAACTTTGAACTTTAAAGTTTGAAATTACAATAAAACTTATAACTTTGAATATGAATTTTGATATTTCTTACCTTGGGTTTAAGTAATAGCCAGTTGCATGCAAAGGACGATGGAGTTGTCTGTTCCATCTGTCATCAAGGATATTCCAAATAGGAAAATACTTCTGCCTTTTATCACCATATGTTGCCTTTATTGCTTCTTTCGCTTGATCCATGGCCTCATAAATAAAACCCATAGCAGGTTTATCACCATCTACCATCCGCAACACTCTCACAAGAGGCTCATTGAATAAAACTATCTCTTCTGCCTTTTTCCAAAATGTTTTTTCAAACACTTTGTCAGCTGTATCTTTCCCTTCATCCTTTTTACTCAATTGACATTCATTCCACTCATCGCAAGAAAAAATCTTCCGCAAGTTGGCTTTTTGATCAACAAGGGATTGCAACGAAAGAAAGTTTGTTGCAAATCGTGTAATAGCTGATTTAACTATCTCTTTACCCCCAGTGTTCTTCCTCATAAGACTCAAAACCCATGAGTGGTTGTCAATGTACCTGGTTATTGATTTTGCCTGCTCCACACACTTCTTCACCCACTAAATTTTGCCAATATCCTCTAGCATGAGGTCCAAACAATGGACAACACATGGTGTCCACCAAATAGTGGGGTGTTTTTCCTCTTCCTGCTGCAACACAGTTTGAGGCATTGTCAGTGATGATCTATACAACATTCTTTGGCCCCACCTACATAACTACTCCATCCAAAAGATGAAATAATAATTGTACATCCTTCACCTGATTAGAGGCATCCACAGATTTAAGAAACATGGTTCCTTTTGGGAAAGCAATCAGGAAATTGATCACGGTGCGGGATTTTCCATCACTCCATCCATCAGACATTATTGGGCACCCTCTTCTACTCCAGGACTGCTTGAACTCCTTCAGATATTCATCTATTCTTTGAACTTCATTTCGTAAAAGGGGCCCTCTGATATCATGAAAACTAGGGCCTTTGAAGCCTGGACCACATGAAGCTATACCATCTATCATAGCTTGATAATAAGAAGAATTAGTTGCATTGAAGGGTATGTCTGCATCATACCACCATTTAGCTATGCATTCCCAAGCCACCTCTTTCTCCATCTTCTTCCATTTAGCATCAATGGTGGGATGAGCACCAGGGGTAGTGCGGGGCACAAAGAAAGAGTCAAGCCCTCTACTGCTGGTCGGGGCCTTACGTGGCCTCTTTAGGTTCAAATTGGATGCTCTACGCCCACCTCTCCCCCTAACAGGAAAACTAGAGGATTCTTCAAAACTAGTCAAATGACCTTGGGGGGTTTCTGTTAATTTTTAGTGCAGCTGCGAGACCCATTCTCAGAGAGAATGGTACCCTAGTCAGTTAACTAGGGTTCCTGGTCAAGTTAACCGGGCAGAGTAATGAGTAAGAACCTAGAAGGTACCCTAGGGCCCCAAGCTGTCTCCTGGGGTTCTTGGTCTAGGACCAAGCAGATTGATGCCATGGAAAAGTCCCTAGCATGTGGCTAGGGCCCCTATTTGTCTCTAGGGTATTCTGGTCTAGAACCAGACGGTTTCTTGGTCATGATGACCAAGCAGATCCTCCAGGTTGAGACAAAGACTTCCTAGGTCCTGCAGATGGTTGATCAACATTCAGTCTAGGACTGAATGCTCAGCTCGAGGCTGAGGACCATTCTCTGGGAGAATGGAGATCCTGGTCATGGACCAGATGGTTGATCAACATGTCCCAGTCTAGGACTAAGGCTCAGCCTTGGGCTGAAAGCCATTCATTAAGAATGGAAGATATTGTTGTCCCTTCTCTTAATCGGTTACTGCTAGGTTGCTTCCCAAGGGACTAGCCACCCCTTGCCGATGTCTCTAGTACCTAACCCTTAGGAGTAGTGTTAAGGACAAAAGGATTGTACCATCCGTTTGGATCTTCTCCCTTATACATTGATGACAAAATATATAAACTATGTATCTTGAGAGAGAGAAAAGTATTTGGTTTTGTTGGTCCTATTTGATTGCTTTTCCACTTTGATCTTGTGGTGATTGTTGACTCATGGTCCTATTCTTACTTGGTCCTAGCACTGTCACTTGTGTGCACCTTTGACTATGTTGTCTCCTACTTTATGGAGTATATTTACCTAATGGTTTATTGAAGACCATTGGACCATGTATTGTTATGGTTACCTTATGTTTTGATATAAGACTCTTGACCCACTTATGATTTTGGTCTATTTACTTTATTGGACCTTTAAACTTTCACTTTATTATAAAATCATTAAATAATTCTTTTTTTTATTAATAAAATATTTATTATTTTATTATGAAAGACTTTATGATTTCATTTAATCTTTTGGGCCATTTATTATTTTTATTATTGTTCCAATTTTTGACTAATTCCCGTTCCTAAACTTTTATATAAACATGATGTAATTTACTTTATTTTAACCTATCGTTTGATCTTCATGGTTTGTTTTACATGCTGGCTGAGAATTTTTCTTATCCGTCTGTCCTCACCGTATTTTTGTTTGGACTTACCCGTGATCACTGTGCCTGCGATCTGCCTTCGACATGTTCGGGTTTCTCTTGTCTGCGACCTCTGTCTGACCTTGACATTTTTGCCGGTGATCTCCGAGCCCGCGACCCGTCTTCAGTTCACCCATCCGCGGACCTGCTTTACAGGTTTGTCCCGTCATCCCTTCACAGGCTCTCCATCCGCGGGTCTGTCCCGTCTTCCCTACTCAACAGATCTGTTCTCCATCTCTGTTCGCTCGTGGCTTTGCTTTGGTGCATGCAGGCTCTCTCCTGTATTCTCTCCCATGGGTTATTCCCCACGCAGCTCCCTTTGCCATTTCGTTTCTCTTCTCGGGCAGCCTGCTCAGGTTTTTCTTTTGTTGTTGGGGTCTGTCTCCGATTCATCCTCTTGCTTGATCTCGCTGTAAGATCTGTGGGTGAATGCTTACGGTCTGTTCACTAGACCTGTCTCTGCTTTTATTTTTGAACTCTGTATGAGTCTTACAGGAGGGTGATTGCTTTTGTGTTTACCTTTCGAAGTCTGCAACACCTGTGTGTCTACATTTATCTCTGTCACTTGCCTGCTGTACTAATTAATTGAAGAACCTAGAGGTTTGCTTACTTCTACCTAAACTCTCTCTCTCTCAAGGTACGCATATGGTTTAACCAGTTTGACTTGTCCTTTCAGTGACAAGATCAAAGTCAGAAATATCTGAGTATAAGGCTGATCCAAATAATGGTCATAATTCGTTAATGCTACTTCTCATGTACATGACATTTGAAATTTAGCTTACTATACATGTCAGTTGAAATTTATTTTATATAATTGTGCATTTGATGATTCTCGAGGACCAACTCTAAATGTAGTGACCAAATGGAGCATTAAGTTGAAAGAGATGAAAATTATGTTGTTTCTGTTTTAGATCAGATTAAATTTAATTAAATTGATAATTGCTTATAAGTTTTTGTACCAAGTTTATTATGTGCAATAAAATCATATCTAACCTGTAATTTTAGAATGGTATCAGAGCTTTAGGGTGTAGCTAATTCTGTTTTGCAGCCAACAAAAACTACATCGATCCTAAGACAAGATCTCTACTTCACAGAAGCTTACTTGACAAGTTGTTTGTAAGGGTTTGAAATGGCTTCTAACTTTGTAAAGGCAGAAGATAGGCTTGAAGGAGCCTCAAACATTAATGCATGGAAGGCCAAGGTCTTAAATATTTTGGAGGAAAATGATTTGGATGAATTGGTCACTAATGTTGTGGAAGAACCCACAACAGCTCAAGGAAGAGCAGCATTTAAGAAGAAGCAAGCTAAAACATAGAGGGTGATTTTTGACTCAGTCAAAGATAATTTGATGCCTATAATAGCTCCTCTAAGGATAGCCAAGGAATGTTTTGATGCCCTAGCTAATCTCTATGAGAAGAAGGCACCTACTCAAAAGAGGGTCTTGAAAAAGCAGCTCTGTTCATTAAAGATGGAGGATAAAGAAATAGTTGCCTCTTTCTTCTCAAAGATTGCTCAGTTAAAAGATCAACTCATGGCAATTGGAGTTAAAGTAGATGATATGATCTTGTGCAAACAGCTGTAGATGGCCTCCCTACATCTTGGGAGACATTCCTTTCAGCAGTGAATGGAAGAGAAACTCAACCAAGCTTTGATAGATTATGGCATGATTGCCTAGAAGAAGAAGGCAGAATCCAGAGTAGATCTGGACCTCAAATTGAAAAGAACCTTGCTCTTACTGCCAAGACAAGGAGAGAAAGAAGTTTCCCTCAACACCAGAACAAAGGTAAGAGACCTCAAGGTAATCACTCTCATAAGTCAAAAGTAAGATGTTTTAAATGTAAAAAGCTCGGTCATTATGCCAACGTTTGTAGAAATCCTCCGAACAAGAATTGGCATAAAGGGAAGCACCATGCTTCAACTGCTATAGAAGAAGAAGAGCCTCAACAAAAGAAATCTAAAGTTGAGACCAAAGAAAAAGATCAAAAAGAGTACTACCTTATTTCAATGCTCTCAGGTTCCATCACCAACTCATCAGACTCATGGTGGATTGACAGTGGGTCCACCAAGCATATGACTGGATACAAACAGGCACTTGTAGGTTACAAGGCCAAGAAGTTTAATACAAAAGTGGAGATGGGAAACATAAGTACCCTTGAAATAAAAGGAGTTGGTTCAACAGCCTTAAAGCTCGATTCAGGTACGTTAATTCATGTTGAAGAAATTTTATATGTTCCTGGTTTAAAGAGGAATGTTCTTTTAGTGGCAATTTTAGAAGACAAGGGGTTCTCTATAGCCTTCTCAGAAGGAAAAGCTTTAGTATGGACTAAAGGTGGAAATATGAGCTAAGCTTTTGAAATTGGTGTCCGTGAAGGAGACCTTTACATGGTTTCAAGACATGTTGTTAAAGCTCTATTGAATAACCCGTGTCAAGTTTTAGAGATCAAGAGGGAGTCTTACAATGACTCAGACATAGAAGTCCATGAGACTTCTCATTCAGAGAAACAGAGGGAGAAGGCCAAGAAGCCTTCAGTTGATCTCACTAAGGAACCTGTTGTGGGGTTTCAAGGTTGCTCCAGTGGGAGCCATGTCACTGATTCAAGTTCAACCACAAATGTGGAGTTAGCCAAACTTCAAGTTTGGAACAATGTTTTTCAGTTGAAATTGGATAATGATATATGGAAAGTGATTCTCAGACAGCAAGGGAAGTCAAGTGTAACTTCCATTTGGATCTTTAAGATCAAAGTGTTTGCTTACATTCAGAGTTCTTTGAAGCTCTCAGAAATTCCTGTATTCTATGACAGGTTTTTTCACCATGACAAGGACATGGTGCAGTTGTCAGTTATGTGGACTAAGCCTCTGTCCTTGACAAGCTTAGCGTTGCTGAGAATGCCTCTCTTGCTGAGAGGGAGTGTTAATTTTTAGTGCAGCTGCGAGACCCATTCTCAGAGAGAATGGTACCCTAGTCAGTTAACTAGGGTTCCTGGTCAAGTTAACCAGGCAGAGTAATGAGTAAGACCCTAGAAGGTACCCTAGGGCCCCCAGCTGTCTTATGAGGTTCTTGGTCTAGGACCAAGCAGATTGATGCTATGGCAAAGTCCCTATCATGTGGCTAGGGCCCCTATTTGTCTCTAGGGTATTCTGGTCTAGAACCAGACGGTTTCTTGGTCATGATGACCAAGTAGATCCTGCAGGTTGAGACAGAGACTTCCTAGGTCCTGCAGATGGTTGATCAACATTCAGTCTAGGACTGAATGCTCAACTTGAGGCTGAGGACCATTCTCTTGGAGAATGGAGATCCTGGTCATGGACCAGATGGTTGACCAACATGTCCCAGTCTAGGACTGAGGCTCAGCCTTGGGATGAAAGCCATTCATTAAGAATGGAAGATATTGTTGTTCCCTCTTTTAATCGGTTACTGCTAGGTTGCTTCCCAAGGGACTGGCCACCCCTTGATGATGTCTCTAGTACCTAACCCTTAGGAGCAGCGTTAAGGACAAAAGGATTGTACCATCCGTTTGGATCTTCTCCCTTATACATTGATGACAAAATTTATAAACTATGTATCTTGAGAGAGAGAAAAGTATTTGGTTTTGTTGGTCCTATTTGATTGCTTTTCCACTTTGATCTTGTGGTGATTGTTGACGCATGGTCTTATTCTTACTTGGTCCTAGCACTGTCACTTGTGTGCACCTTTGACTATGTTGACTCCTGCTTTATGGAGTATATTTACCTAATGGTTTATTGAAGACAATTGGACCATGTATTGTTATGGTTACCTTATGTTTTGATATAAGACTCTTGACCCACTTATGATTTTGGTCTATTTACTTTATTGGACCTTTAAACTTTCACTTTATTATAAACTCATTAAATAATTCTTTTTTTTATTAATAAAATATTTATGATTTTATTATGAAAGACTTTATGATTTCATTTAATCTTTTGGGCCATTTATTATTTTTATTATTGTTCCAATTTTTGACTAATTCCCGTTCCTAAACTTGTATATAAACATGATGTAATTTACTTTATTTTAACCTATCGTCTGATCTTCATGGTTTGTTTTACGTGCTGGCTGAGAATTTTTCTTATCCGTCTGTCCTCACCGTATTTTTGTTTGGACTTACCCGTGATCACTGTGCCTGCGATCTACCTTCGACATGTTCTTGTTTCTCCTGTCTGCGACCTCTGTCTGACCTTGACATTTTTGCCGGTGATCTCCGAGCCCGCGACCCGTCTTCAGTTCACCCATCCGCGAACCTGCTTTACAGGTTTGTCCCGTCATCCCTTCACGGGCTCTCCATCCGCGGGTCTGTCCCGTCTTCCCTGCTCAACAGATCTGCTCTCCATCTCTGTTCGCTCGCGGCTCTGCTTTGGTGCATGCGGGCTCTCTCCTGTATTCTCTCCCATGGGTTATTCCCCACGCAGCTCTCTTTGCCATTCTGTTTCTCTTCTCGGGCAGCCTACTCAGGTTTTTCTTTTGTTGGGGTCTGTCTCCGATTCATCCTCTTGCTTGATCTCGCTGTAAGATCTGTGGGTGAATGCTTATCATCTGTTCACTGGACTTGTCTCTGCTTTTATTTTTGAACTCTGTATGAGTCTTATAGGAGGGTGATTGCTTTTGTGTTTGCCTTTCGAAGTCTGCAGCACCTGTGTGTCTTCATTTATCTCTGTCACTTTCCTGCTGTACTAATTAATTGAAGAACCTAGAGGTCTGCTTACTTCTACCTAAACTCTCTCTCTCTCAAGGTACGCATATGGTTTAACCAGTTTGACTTGTCCTTTCAGTGACAAGATCAAACTCAGAAATATCTGAGTATAAGGCTGATCCAAATAATGGTCATAATTCGTTAATGCTACTTCTCATGTACATGACATTTGAAATTTAGCTTACTATACATGTTAGTTGAAATTTATTTTATATAATTGTGCATTTGATGATTCTCGAGGTCCAACTCTAAATGCAGTGACCAAATGGAGCATTAAGTTGAAAGAGATGAAAATTATGTTGTTCTTGTTTTAGATCAGATTAAATTTAATTAAATTGATAATTGCTTATAAGTTTTTGTACCAAGTTTATTATGTGCAATAAAATCATATCTAACCTGTAATTTTAGCAATTTCATGATCATCACCGTCAGGCTCATATTGACTCTCATCCTCAAATGGCATTGAATTTCTCCCTATGTCTTTTTGAAGCTTCTTTGTCTTGGTTTTTTCTTATTGGTAGGCTTCAATACTACTTAGCATCTCTGCTCTAAGATCATCAGAGACATTCCTACAAGGTTCAACATTGCCTCTAGCACCAGCTAAGTGTTGTTTTGTCCTATGGATACCCCCCCAACTATTTTCTTCCCACAACAATTGCATATTTTTTTCCCACTATCATCCAATTAACAATGAATCCATACCGGATCCTTCTTCTCTTTTGGAGCCATGGCAAACAAAAGCTAGAAATAAAACCCTAGAATTTATTAATAACTTATTAACTAAGAAAAAAACAAATTTAAAGAGAAAAGGAGAGTTGAATGTTGAGCCTTGACATACCTTTGAGAAAGAAGAAGAAATGTAGCAAAGCTTGAGAGGAATTGCCGCTGCCAACAGCAAAAGAACAAGCTGATCAGTGATAACAACCCACAAATTTTGCACAAAACCCTTCATTAACCTTCAAAACAGTCCACGAAATAGCTCCAAATCTGCTCCAGGAAAGAAGGCTCCGAATCTCCTCCAAATCTTCCCTGAAAAAGACACTTGAATTTGCCCAAGAAGTTCTTGCAAACCACCCAACAAACTCAACTCAAGAAGACTCCGAAACTGCCCAAGAAACAAAGCTCTCAAGAATTCCAAAGGAGATGGAATGAATAGTGTGAGTAATGTAGGGGGCGGGGGGGTCTTTAAATAGCTTTAACATAGGCTTAGGGTTAGGTTAGAAGCATAGGAAACTTTTTTTTGTGTTTTGTTTTAAAAAAATTGAGTTTCGTGGGTCCGCTGTCCACGATTGTACGACACTGTACGGATTGGACTGGTTTCGTACTCGGTTTGGGAAAAAATCCGGCTCAGCCGGTTTTGGTCTCTGACTTGACCGGTCACCTCTGTAAACCGGTCGGACCGACCGGTTTTGCCGGTTCCGGTCCGGTTCCGATAACACTGCTCCTAACCAAAGTTGGTTACTCCACCCGAGATCTTAAAAAAGCAAGCATCAACACTAGCAAGTCCGTCTTGGAACCCACACTTGCATCCCACAAGTGCAATAGTTCTCCTTTTCTTTTCTCAACAACAAGCACACTGAGTAGCACTAGGGTTTTGAAATGCCACAAAACCCTAATCCTTTTCTCTCACAAGAGCTACAAGATAAACTGTTTCCTTTGCTACTCTTGTTAGATTATGGTAACTTCGGGATGTCCTCCATGATTCAGATGCCTTGGATGGAGGTACATCGGCACTATAGGCAACAAGATGGAGTAGAGTGTGAGATGCACTCTACTCAGTGGCATGAGTCCAGTGGTGGCTGCATGCGGACCTTCCGGGGTGATTTGACCTTTGCATGCGTGAGATATGCATGACCTATCAGCGATCATTGGATGCATGCAAAAGTGACTTTTGCATGCATCGAGAATTAGGGTTTTGGTAAACCTAATTCATCGATGAGATTATTTATAGAGGCAAAGGGTCCCCGGATGAGGTTGCTCAGTTGTATTGTCAGAGAGTGATAGTGTTGGAGTGAGGAGGGCACAGTTGTGCATGCAAGGCGACTTTCTGAGAGAGAGAGGAGCTGCTGTGTTAAAATAATGTAACTACGGAAGATATTATATTTATATTATTGTATTCCTCCTATGGGAGTTGATGGTCATGTAATTAATAATGTAAAGGTCATTGAAAGAATCAATGTAAACCCTAGGACATGTGTCGGCCTAGAAAAAGCCCCTAAAGATTATTATATTATGTAATTGACTAGTCAAATAGAGAAGTTGGCCCTATTGGGGAATTTGTCACCCCAACGGAAGAATATAAATAAGAGACACGTCTCTCTCTTCTATTCACTCATTCACTCAAGCAAGTTCGCATAGGTGAAGAAGAGAGGTGCGCACAAGTGGAGAAGTAGTTGTTTTGTCTTGGGGTTATCTTGTACTTTGTGATTTCTATATTGAGGAAGGCTTTGTTGGGTTTTCTACCCCAATAGGGTTTCCCAGGATAAATTGTGTCTCTTGTCTTTTATGTTGTACTTGTTTATCTTTCATTAATTGTTTATATGCTATATACTGCTCAAGTAAAAACTAACATGGTATCAGAGCTAGCCTGAAAGATTACATTGTGCAACCATGGAAAACTAGGGCTTTTCACATAAAGAGACTTTTTGAGTTTTCTTTGCATAGGATTTATCCTCTTAGAAAAATCGAACCTTTGAGCCCTAGATCGAACTTTTTGGTTGGGCAGAAGGCCGGGCTCCATCAAACCCTTAATCAGGATTTTGATCGAAAAAGGTGGAAAATTAGGGTTTCTGCAAAAGTTGAAATTTTTGGAATCTGTGACCACGGTTGGATACTCCTCAGAAAAATCAAACTTTTGAGCACAAGATCGAACCTTTTGGTTGGGCAGAAGGCCAGGTTTTATCAAACCCTAGTTCGGGATCCTGTCCAGAAGATCCGAAAGTTTCAAGGCAATTTTTGAGGGGTCAAATTTTGCAGATTTCAAATTTGAAGTATACCAGCTTGATCAACTTTGCAAGGCACATCTTTCTATCCTTTCAGAAATTTGAAATTCAAAGTTTGAATTTTTAGGGTTTCTCTAACAAACCCTAGGTCAAGAAGGAGCAGATCTCAGAAGGGCAAAATTTCTAGTAAGTCTCAAATCTATTTGTATTTCCAGTTGAAGTACTCATTATAGCAAGATGACAAGCACTACCAAGCTTGATGAGAAGCTTGAAGGAGCTGAGAACTTCAGATCTTGGAAGTATAGAGTCATGCTCATCCTTGAGGAGCATGAGCTAGAAGACTATGAAGGAAGGATTTACAGAACCAGAGGGAGATGAAGAGAAGGCAAGGCATAAGAAGAATCTTATCAAAGCAAAAAAGATCATTGTTGATTCCATCAAGGATCACTTGATCCCCCATGTGTCTTCCAAGAAGACACCAAAGGAAATGTTTGATGCCTTGGTCAGTTTATTTGAAGGAAAGAACATCAACATAAAGATGACCTTGAGAAATCAACTCAAGGGTGTGAAGTGCATGAAGTTTGAAACCATGCACTCATATTTCTCCAGGGTATCCTAGATCAAAGAACAATTAGAAGCCATTGGGGATATGATAGAGAATGCAGAAGTTGTGATGACTACTTTGAATGGTCTCCCCCAAGATTGGGAACCATTTGTTCATGGCATTTGTGCTAGAAAGAAACTAATCAAGTTCAGAAACCTATGGGAAGAATGTGTCTAAGAAGAAGAAAGAATTGTCGCAAGAGAGGAGAAGTTAAATAATGATTAAGACCAAGCTTTAGCTACTCATGCTAAAGGTGGAAAGAAAAGAAAGGACAACCCCCATCCTCGAGAAGACTCTCCAAGGAGATCCCAGAAGAAGAGAAGGACCATAAAATATTTCTCTTCAATTGAGTGTTACTCATGCCACAAGACTGGACACATTGCAAGGAATTGTCCAAATAAACATGGACATCACAAGAAGCAGAAGAAGAGGTTTCATGCTCATGCATCGGAAGATAGTGATGATGATGACAAGACCAGAAATAATGAAGACTCCAGTGAAGAATATGTTCTTATCTCAGCACTCACTGGTTCAGTATCTCATAGGAGTGATACTTAGATAGTTGATAGTGGAGCTTCAAAACACATGACATGATACAAAGAATCCTTGTCTCATCTTATCCAGAAGGAATCTCCACACAAGGTAAAACTTGGAGATGACTACCAATATCCCATCAAAGGTATGGGAGAAGCCTCTTACAAATTGGACTCTGGAAAGTCCATGAATATGAAGGATGTACTTTATGTACCCGGGTTAAAGAAGAACTTTCTATCTATTTCAGCGTTAGATAAGAAAGGTCTTTGAGTTGCATTTGTAGATGGTGAAGTTCTCATGTGGCCTAAAGGGAAGACTAGTGATGATGCAGTAGTCATTGGAGTAGAAGAAGGAGGACTTTACAAGCTTAAGGGTCATGCAGATGCAGCAATGATGGCTAGTACCATGAACCCTTGTGAGCTATGGCATAGGAGACAAGCTCATGTACACTATAAGGCCTTACCAATTGTATGTAAGGTGGTGACTGGATTACTAGAGATCTAGGTGGATCATGAAGGAGTATGCAAAGGGTGTGCTCAAAGGAAGAGCACTAAGAACCCACTTCCAAGTAGTGACAGCAAGGCGAAAGGTATTCTAGATATTATTCATTCAGACATTTGTGGACCAATGTCCACCACCTCTCTCAGCGGGTATGAATATTATGCATCTTTTATTGATGATTATTCTCGCAAAACTTGGATCTACTTTCTGAAGAACAAGAATGAAGTCTTTGAAAAGTTTAAAGAGTTCAAGGCTCTCGTAGAGAATCTCTCTGAAAAGAAGATTAAGATTTTGAGGTCAGACAATGGAGGGGAATATACCTCAGGAGATTTCAAAGATTTCTGTAAACAAGCAGGGATTAAGAGGGAGCTCACTGTCCCTTATAATCCACAACAGAATGGTGTAGCCGAAAGAAAGAATAGAACAATCATAGAAGCAGTAAAAGCTATGATCCACGATCAAGGCTTACCCATGCATCTATGGGCAGAAGCTGCCAGAACCACAGTATATGTACAGAATAGTATCTCTCATAGTGCTATTGGCAACAAGACCCCTGAAGAGATGTTCACCGGAAAGAAGCCTAAAGTCAGTCATCTGAAGATATTTGGATGTCCGGTTTTCATCCACATTCTAAAGGAGAAGATATCAAAACTAGAGCCTTCAGGGAAGAAGGGAATATTCGTGGGTTATAGTGAGCAATCTAAGGCTTACCGCATATACATCCTAGGATTCCGTTAGATCGAGATTAGTCGGGATGTCACATTTGATGAAGATTCAGTTTTCAACAAGTCTAAGAAGACTCATGAGGATGAAGAGGAGCAAGAGGCTCCCAGAGTTGCAAAATGAACCAAAGAACCAATTCTAGATGTTGAAGGTGATCCTATCCCAGAGGATCATGACATGGCAGAACCTCAGAGACCTAAGGAGATACCTCATGTGGACATCTCTCGAAAGAGAAGACCAGCCTGGGCACGTGAATTAATTCAAGATGCAGGAAAGTATGATGCTCCAGAAGGCTCCAGTAGAGAGATCAAGAGACCAAGGCCATACTCCAGCTATGTAGCCTTGATGTGCAATCTTGTTGAAGAAGAACCAGCTTGTTTTGAAGAAGCAGTAAAGAAGAAGGAATGGCTAGATGCCATGAATGAAGAATATCAATCCATCATCAAGAATGATGTTTGGGATGTGGTACCAAGATCGAAGGACAAATCGGTTGTTTCATCAAAATGGATCTTCAAAACAAAACATTCAGCAGACGGAAGCATTGAAAAGTACAAAGCAAGATTTGTAGCTCGAGGATTCTCGCAAAAGGAAGGAATTGACTATGAGGAGACTTTTGCCTCGGTAGCCAGATATACTTCGATTAGAACCATTCTTGCCTTGGCAGCCAAGATGAAATGGAAGCTGCATCAGATGGATGTGAAGATTGCTTTCCTGAATGGAAACATAGAAGAGGAAGTATATATCGAGCAACCAAAAGGATTTGAAGTAGAAGATAATAAGTCACATGTATGCAGGTTGAAGAAAGCACTGTATGGGTTGAAGCAAGCTCCTAGAGCATGGTATGGAAGAATTGACAACTTCCTGATGAGCTTGGGCTTTACCAAGAGTAAAGCAAATTCTAATCTTTACTACAAGATTATGAACGATGAACCCATGATACTATTATTGTATGTGGATGACTTATTTTTGACTGGAGAAGACAAACCTATTGTTGAATGTAAGAAGAGGCTTTCAATAGAATTTGAGATGAAAGACCTTGGCAAGATGCACTATTTTCTAGGTCTTGAGGTATGGCAGTTTCGAGACGAGATTTTTCCGAGTCAAGGAAAATACACAGTAGAGATCCTAAAGAGATTTGGGATGCTGGATTGCAAGGCCATGACCACTCCGATGGTGACAAACTTGAAGCTTCCTAGTGATGCTTCTTCAGAGAAAGTGGATGTCACCATGTATAGACAGATTATTGGGTCATTGATGTATTTGACCAATACTCGTCCAGATATATGTTTTGCGGTAAACACATTGAGTCAGTATATGGTGGAACCCAGGAATGTTCACCTGATTGCAGCGAAACATGTGATGAGATATCTGAAAGGTACATTGGATTATGGACTTAGATATGCCTCAGATAGTGAGTTCAGACTGTATGGGTACACAGACTCAGATTGGGCTGGAAGTGCTGAAGACAGAAAGAGCACATCAGGATGTTGCTTTAGTTTGGGATCAGGTGTGATCTCATGGCTCAGTAGAAAGCAACCCCGTGTTGCACTCAGTACAGCGGAAGCTGAATATGTTACAGCTTGTTCAACTTGTGGTGAAGCAGTGTGGCTTCGCAAGATGTTGACAGGATTGTTCGATGCAAAGATTGATGCTACGGAGATACTCTATGACAACCAGAGTTGCATCAAGTTGACAGAAAATCCTGTGTTTCATTATAGATCGAAGCACATGGAGATTAAGTTCCACTATATCCGGGATATGGTGCAGAGGGGAGCTGTGAAGCTCAAGTATGTTCCTACAAAGGAACAAGTTGCTGATGTGTTGACTAAGCCTCTGGCTCGTGTGAAGTTTGAGTGCTTTCGAGACAAGTTTGGTGTGGTCCAGAGGGACCTCTCTAGGAAGAGAGATTGATGATGCCTATCCGAAAGGATAGATGCCTGTCCAGGAGGGACGGAAGATCAACACCTGTTGACTGATAGAGTTCCTATCGGAAAGGATAAATGCCTGTCCGTAGGGATGGATGCCTCTCCAAGGGTGAGGGAAGATCAGTACCTGTTGACTGATAGAGTTCCTATCTGAAAGGATAGATGCCTGTCCATAGGGATGGATGCCTCTCCAAGGGTGAGGGAAGATCAGTACTTGCTGATTGATAGAGTTCCTATCCGAAAGGATAGATGCCTGTCCGTAGGGATGGATGCCTCTCTAAGAGTGAGGGAAGATCAGTACTGGCTGACTGATGGTTCCAGCTCTCACGAGCTGATGCCTGTCCGGACGGATGGATGCCTCTCTAAGGGTGAGGGAAGATCAGTATTGGTTGACTGGTTCCAGCTCTCACGAGCTAATGCCTGTCCAGAGGGATGGATGCCTCTCCAAGGGTGAGGGAAGATCAGTACTGGCTGACTGATGGTTCCAACTCTCACAAGCTGATGCCTCTCCATGGGTGAGGGAAGATCAGTACTGGCTGACTGATAGTATCAGTACTTAGTTACTTATTGTTATTGTAGGTGTTCCAGCTGATGGTGCTGCTGATGAGGATGTTCTAGCAGATGGTGTTCCAGTTGACGATGATGTTGTTCCAGCTGATGGTGCTGCTGATGAGGATGTTCCAGCAGATGGTGTTCCAGCTGACAAGGTTGCTGACAACAGAAGATCTTCCAACTGATGAGGTTGCTGATGAGGATGCTCCAACAGAAGATGTTCCAGTTGACGAAGATGCTGTTCCAGTAGATGATGTTCCAACAAGAGGATGATTGCTGATGATGATCATACTTTAGCAGATGATGATGTTGCTACTCCGCAGATGATGCCCCAAGATAGATGATGATCCAAAGCCTTCCTATGACATATAGAAGTTCACAAGTCAGTTGTGCAGATGTTGTTACCCGTATAATACCTTCCTAGTTAAGAAGGAGTGTTAAAATAATGTAACTGCGGAAGATATTCTATTTATATTATTGTATTCCTCCTATGGGAGTTGATGGTCATGTAATTAATAATGTAAAGGTCATTGAAAGAATCAATGTAATCCCTAGGACATGTGTCGGCCTAGAAAAATCCCCTAAAGATTATTATATTATGTAATTGACCAATCAAATAGAGAAGTCGACCCTGTTGGGGAATTTGTCACCCCAACGGAAGAATATAAATAAGAGACACCTCTCTCTCTTCTATTTAGTCATTCACTCAAGCAAGTTCGCATAGGTGAAGAAGAGAGGTGCGCACAAGTGGAGGAGTAGTTGTTTTGTCTTGGGGTTATCTTGTACTTTGTGATTTCTATATTGAGGAGGGCTTTGCTGGGTTTTCTACCCCAAGAGGGTTTCCCAGGATAAATTGTGTCTCTTGTCTTTTATGCTGTGCTTGTTTATCTTTCAGTAATTGTTTATATGCTATATGTTGCTCAAGTAAAAACTAACATGCTGCAGGAGCTAGGAAGGTTAGATCTGAGCTGGATTAGTGACCTTCATCTCCAGAGTCACCAGGCACCCAGGTCTGTGGACTAAGACAACCCATCAAAGAGCATTATGCTCAGTTTAGAGGAGGACATGTTCACTTGGAGGAGGGCACATTTCCCAAGGAGGGAGAAGCTCATTTGGAGCCAGATCGACCGAGTCAGAGTCTGAGACTTCCAAGATAGCCTTGCCTCAGCATTCGAGGAAGGTTAGGGACGATCAGAGCTCAGATCTGCTGAGATCCGGTCCGGTACGAGCATTAGAGATCCAGAGGGGAGGGCTCACTTCTGCATGCAGTGGAGGTCGCATTCTTCAGAGGGCTGTCTTGAGAGAGAGTAGATCAGAGCAGTGTGATATGGAGAGGCAGATCAGTTAGAGGCACCTGCAGAGACACTCAGATCCAATTTACCAGTTAGGGCTTACTCTTCCAGTGCATGCATCAGCTGATGCATGCAGATCTAGAGTCTGTTCGGTTCAGGGATTGAGTT
The DNA here is from genome assembly GCA_027924585.1 of Larix kaempferi. Classification (NCBI taxonomy): domain Eukaryota; kingdom Viridiplantae; phylum Streptophyta; class Pinopsida; order Pinales; family Pinaceae; genus Larix; species Larix kaempferi. The sequence goes on from BSBM01000109.1 coordinate 10,035,291, forward strand.
ACCTTTGAGGTAATCCTGTATTGTACTTGTCCATTTATTTATATGCTTTGGGATCGAGAGAGAAGATAGCCCCACAGATTGGTGGTTTTCCCCGGTTGGGGTTTCCAGAGTATATTTGGTGTTCTTTGTGTGATTGCATGTGTTTTAGTTTGGTAATGAGATCTAGCTGTTGAGTTTATATTTATATGAGTATGTATTGATATCAAGACTCAAACTGCTTGAGATCTTAGGGTGATTCAGAGGGAGTGGTGATCTCTGAATCAAGGATTTACATGGTATCAGAGCTCTGGTAAGGGTGAGAGAGGGAAGTCACACAGAGATCAGTGACGATAGAGACCAGATCTGAGCAGCACAGTTCAGATCTGAGGTTGTAGAGGTCAGATCTATCAGATCTGTGGTGTTGGAGACTAGATCTGAGATAGATCTAGTGGATTAGTTGAGATAGAGACCAGATCTGTGTAGCACAGTTCAGATCTGAGGTTGTAGAGGTAAGATCTGTTAGATCAGTGGGTTCAGTGGTTTGATCTATGATAGATCTACCAGATTTGTGATCAGGAGAGACTCTTGTTCACTGTGGGTTATAGTATTTCAGTTGAGAGAACATGGCCACCAGCTTGAGAGTGGAGGACCGGTTGGATGGTGCCTCCAACTATAGTGCATGGAGGGCATAGATTACACTCTTGCTGAAAGAGTGTGAACTATGGGATGTTGTGAACAACACAACGACAAATCCAGTTACAGTTCCGTCAGATGCCACTACCAAAGCAGTGTATGATAAAAAGAATGTGAAGGCTCAAAGGATCCTTCTTGATGCGATCAAGGATCATGTTATCCCACATGTGTCTACCAAGGATAATGTGTCTGAGATGTAGGATGCATTGACTATTCTGTACCAGAGCTCCAATGCAAATAGGAAGATGGTTCTCAGGGAGAATCTGAGAAGCATCAAGATGGGGAAGGATGAGAGCATGACTACCTATCTCACCAAGATAACTGTTATCACATCCATGTTAGCTGGAGCTACCATGCTGTAGATTGTGTGGTCAGGGACCATTCTGCATTTTTTTTTTCCAGATCAGAGATCAGATGGCATTAGAGGGGGCATCTATTGTATTGAGATTGCTCGGAGCAGAGATATCAGAGGGGACAGATTGTACTATGATGGTCCAGAGCTATTACAGAGCAGTGATTTCAGGGTCCCCCTTCCTTGCCTAGCTTTGCATGACCCCATTGAGAGGGTGACTTAGCCATATTGTGATGAGAGCATTACAGAGTACAGTTGGTTTGCCACTTAGTGCCCGTATTCAACAGAGATTCAGCTTCAGATCCATCTTCAGCAGCATGTATATGGTATGGCACATATAGCATTTTATGGATATTGCTCATGTTTTTGCTGAGACTTGTTTATTTATGATAGTACATGGAGTAGATGTATGATGTCTGATTTGGTGATCTCATGCTTTATTGTGATATTGATGGCCCTTGGTGAGGCCAGTCCACCTCTTTCAGTAGACTCCTATATATGCACACTAGTTCCTGTCCCCACTATTGGTATAGACTTGGTCATTCGTCCTTCTAGGAAGCTAACATTGGTTCCACCTGTTACTTCCTTCCACCCATCCAACTCATCCATTTTTGGTTCTTTCCCGACTTGGACCTTTATATGTGGCCTTGAGGATCCCCTTCCCCATTGACCCTTGAGTATGCCATGACTCCCTGTTTATTGTGCCTCGACTCTTTAGTGCGTGAGATGCATTCTCAAACCTAGGATTTCCTCATGTTGGTTGCCCCCAATGTTGTAATGTAGTATAGGATTGTGTAGACTCACCGGGTGTTCCCCATCAGTCATCGAAGCATGCACACTTGGCACCATTACTTGGCAGTATGAGCGCCATTGTTATATCTTATGAGATATGTATGAAGCCGGAAGGGCTATGAAATGTAAATGAAGTCAAAAATGCTATCTGAATGTGAATCAAGCCAAAAAGGCTAAGTATCAAAGTGAAATGTAAAGTCCAAGAATGTGTTTGTCAACACACACGGACACGGGCCAGCCATATGTATCAGAGCATTGTATTGGTTTTTCCTCACCTAGTCCTGCGGGGCAAGGAGCTGGGATGGAGTAAGGGACAACTAATTCTAAGTGCCCCCTAGAGTCTCAAGTTACGGTTTGCCGGACACCCAGTCATGGCGGCTCTAGAAAAGATCCTCATGGAGTCTGTTGAAGGCACGGATGTGAGTTGCAAGGTGTGTGTGAGATGATTAGTGGTGGTTTCCCTGCACTATATCCATTTGCGAGGCACCACCCTTCCCTTGTGTTATCATGGTATGCTTATGTCATTGGGTTCTGCTTTCCCCGCTTATCTAAAGGGTCACATTGTCATGGTCTTTGTCATCCCCCTTATCCTTTCACCTTGTTTATCCACCTCACCCAAAGTTAGCTAAGTGACCGAATCTATAAGTGTGCATAGCAGTTTTTGAGTCTTTGTTGGAGGTGGTGGGCCCACCTCACATGGGGCCTATTTTTATTGAAATATTATTTATTATGATCACCATGTCGTCATTATATGTTTTTAGTAATGTACTAACATAAATAAGAAAGCCTTGGCATTCCATGTTGCATGCAGGTTTCAACCATTGCCATTTTGACTAGAGTTGACTTGGTCAAACTAGTTTGACCAAGCCAAAAATGGGTCTCGAAAAAAGTTGCAACCAAAACTTTGATTTTGGTTATTTATCATGTATTGGGGTCCCATATGTGCCTCCAAGTGTCAGATAACGAAAATGTTGAAGCATCGGTGAGTTTTTTAATTATTACTGGCCAGTAGGGCCCTGTTTTAATTAAAAATACTTGATTTTTGGCAAACAATGCTCAATGGACGGATTGTGATCGTTCCAGTGACCATTTCTAGTATATTTGGGGTCTACGATCACAATGCAACAAACGGTTCGTCAATCCGGGCAATATAAGCGGGTCAAAAGCGCAAATTACATCTTCAAAAATAAAACCAACAATTAATTAATGAAGGAAAATCAAATTTGGCTAAGTTAACTTTGGAAATGGTAAGTGCAATGGTTGGTAAAGGTAAGTGGGTCCTTTAATATCATTTTGACATAGTATGGACACATTTTATTTGGTGTGGGGCCCTCATTTATGCCCAACTCTACTTGTGGGACGAATTTGCCCATAGTGGGGCGTTTTTCACTATGTAAAAACTCAAATTTTGTAAAAATAATGTTATAAGACCTTGGGTATGTGGTCTAGGGGGCTAAAACAACCCAAAGGCACCCCCTATACACTTCTATGTATGTTGTATGAGCCCCACAAGTGGCCCCTCTCTCTCCTTGGGCGCATGAGGGCAAGTCGCCCCCCTTCTCTAGAGCACATCTCCACCATTCGTTTTGGCATTGAGAGAGATTATCTTAGCCATTGGTTTTGCAGGGAGCTAGGTTTGGATTTGGAGCTAGCTCTATAAGAGCAAGCTCCCTCATTTGTATCTCCTCTTGGCACATTGTATACTTGATCTTGATTGATATAGAGCCATTTTTCACCTGAGTTCTTTAGAGTTTATGCATGGATGTGATTGTCTTGACTGATATCTAGTTTCCTTAGCATTGTTGAGTGGTTATAGTGGTGTTTCTACTCTTTCCTAGGCCAAAACGAATTGCAGGTGAAGAAGATAGCTGGAGAAGGGCGCAAATCTTGGAGTGGGAGCTCCACACTTGCTCTTTCTCTCCATAGTATCAACAAAGGGAGTTGTCTTTGCTTAATGCTCTTCAATTCCTTCATTTTCAGTCATTTACTTGCTGGTCTACTTAATTATTTGCTGTTGATATTGATTTCATCTTGTTTGTGGCAGGTGGCTAAGGCGCAGCTGGTCATTTGGAAGCTCAAATGCTCAAGGGGACATGCTGCTGCTCAACACTTGAATTTGGGGGTTAGTCTTCAAGCACTTTCATCCATCCATCCATTCTCAAGCATGTTCTTCTTGCTGGTCTCATAGATTTCATTTTCACTGTGTGTGTTAAGCTAGAAATTCACATAAAAACCCTAAAAACTCATATAATAAAATTTCATCGTCAAAACGCTATTTTTCTTTCAAGCCTGCATTGGAATTTGTCTTAAACGCTTATATCCAAAATCCTATTCCATTTCGACTCCATTTACCCTTCGAACTAGCACTGGTCCATTTGGCAATTTCGCCCTCCTTGGGCGTTTTTCTCTTGCTATCTAGCTGGGTCATTTTGGGGTTGTGGGTATTTTTGTTTTCACTTTGTATTGGCTGAGTAATATCTATTATCAAATAAAAATCATTAGAACTGCCCTAAAAATCGATATTTTAATTCTGCCATGTATGCCCTACTTGATTGAGTTAAAATCCCCCATAGGCAGAGAACCAATTGGCACTTCTAGTACATTTTATATCCCCGATTTCATTTCCAGCCACCAAACATCTCAAATCAACCATTTTTATCTTCAAAATTAGATCAGAAATTGCTTTAGTTAGCGCCCCAATCTATCACCAAATTTCTGCTTGTTGGTTGGATAAGAGCCTTAGATGTTTTAGACACCTCCTCTTTGCTTTCCACTGTTTATTTTGGGTTTGGGAGTGTCTGTTTTGAGCCTCAATCATTGCTGGTTGAGTAGGGTCTCCCCCTTGACTTGGCTACTTGCCTTGTCTAAAGTGACAAACACCTTGTCTGGAGTGACAACTGCCCATCCATGCAGAGGACCTGGTGTTTGCAGGTGTCGCATCCCTAGCTGCCTACCTCTACCGTCCTGGATAGGATACCCCTTTGTAGCAGCTAGTGATTTTGTGATAACAATAACTCAGGTGAGGGATGAGTTGGGGGCAGTGGGTGAGAAGGTAGAGGATAGTGAGATGGTTCAACAGGCCTTGAATGGCGTGACTGTGCCATGGGCAATGTTCGTTTAGTCTATCATAACTCGAGAGAACCTTCCCAAGTGGGATCGTCTATGGGATGATTTCACACAGGAGGAGATCAGGAGAGGGTACATACAGGGTTCAGTTTCTGCTACTCTAAAGGAGATGGATGTGGCTCTTGCAGCTGGCGGGAAACAGAGAGGCAGACAGAAGAAGGATCTGAGCAAGATCAAATGCTTCGCCTGCAACGACTATGGACATTATGCGGGACAATGTCCGCATAAGAAGAAAGGGAAGCATGCAAAGGACGAGCAGGTGGCAGCAGCAGAGGAGGTTGATGAGTTTACTTCTCAGTTTGAGAAGGAGTTCTCGTTAGCCTCAGTTCAGTCAGGACATGATAGTAGCCTGCCAGAGGCTCAGGTTGATTAGAGTTGGAGGGTTGACTGCATGCTCAGTAGTCACATGACAGGAGTGCAGGATGCATTTCTTATCCTAGAGCACACACCCTTGCAGTTGGCTCGGTATGTGTAGGGGGTTGACCACTTAGTCATTGGTGTGGGCAGAGTGAGATTTCTGCTCGACCTTGGAGAGCTCCTAAAGGTGTTAGGAGTTCTATTTATTCGAAGACTGATAGGGAGTATCCTCTTAGTGGCAGCTCTGGCAACTGTTGGCCACTCAGAAGTGTTCCAGCAGGATCAGATCTTCACCTATCCTAGAGGAGTAGACCCAGTCTTGTTGGGTCACAGGATCGACGGTGAATACTTGGTTCGGGGACAGCCTACTACGAGCACATTAGGATGGCTGAGTACATCCTCTTCATAGTTAGAAGGGGATGATGAGCGAGATGCTCATAACAGAGATGAGGCCAGGAGGAGTGAGTCTAGTCAGCAGATGGGTGGACAAGATGTTCACCATGATGAGGAGGCTAGGAGGAGTGAGTCCAGTCAGTAGATGGGTGGGCGAGATGTTCACCATAATGAGGAGGATCAGGGGAGTGATTCTGGAGTTCAGATGGATGAGCAAGATGCTCTTGATAGTGATGAATCGCAGGAGATTGAGCCTTTGGGCTCATATAAGATGAATGAGCATGCTACTCATACAGGCACCGGTCAGAGATTGAGCTAGTATGAGATGGACTTAGCTCAGGAGAGAGATGAGTCAGCTCAGAGACAGAGGGAATTGACTTACAGAGCTGAGTCGACTCAGGGACATAGACAGATCTCCTACAGAGCAGTGGATCCACTTGACAACAGTCTTCGGGACTGGTTGCGGTAACAGAGATTCAGAGGGAGTATGAATCGGAGTGCAATGACAGAGTCAACAATGATTGATCATGGGGCTTCTTTTGAAGCCGCACTTATGGAGATTGATCCGGGTTCTTCAGGTCAGAGGGCAGCAGTGACAGGTAGATCAGCTAGATCAGTGTTAGCAGCAGGGGACTTGTTGGATCCAGGAATCAGTGGGAGGACTTCCCTCATTATGAGGGAGTGTTAGATTATGGTAACTTCGGGATGTCCTCCATGATTCAAATGCCTTGCATGGAGGTACATCAACACTATAGGCATCAGGATGGAGTAGAGGGTGAGATGCACTCTACTCAGTGGCATGAGTCCAGTGGTGACTGCATGCGGACCTTCCAGGGTGATTTGACCTTTGCATGCATGAGATATGCATGACCTATCAGCGATCATTGGATGCATGCAAAAGTGACTTTTGCATGCACTGAGAATTAGGGTTTTGGTAAACCTAATTCATCAATGAGATTATTTATAGAGGCAGGGGGTCCCCGGATGAGGTCGCTCAGTTGTATTGTCAGAGAGTGATAGTGCTGGAGTGAGGAGGGCGTAGTTGTGCATGCAGGGCGACTTTCTGAGAGAGAGAGGAGTTGCTGCAGGAGCTAAGAAGTACAAGTAATGGAATGATTCTCTCCTCGCTTTATTCATTTGAATGGCAGGGGAGGCCAACAAGCATAAATTGGATCATGTCTACAAGAAGAAACCTATCTAATCACCAAGTAGGCTCACATGTCAAGCTCTAAGGGAAGCATGTCCAATAATCAAGGCTCCAAAGCCAAATGTTCCATAAGATGCGTCTCACACTCCTCCAAAGATCTCTAATGCATTAATTACATTCACTCTACAAGCATCCTCAAGTCAAGTTCAAGCTTCCATGCAAGCAACCAAGTTTCCCCATGCCATCTATGACTCAAGGCCCTCCTCCAAGATGGTCAACACTCCTCCATGGCAAGTCATTCTCCCAAGCAAGCAATTGACCTCCATGTGCATGCCCCATGAAGGAAGCCACTAAGCCACATAGGCCTTCAATAATGTCGTTTATCATCACGTCATGCATCCAACATTACATGAAGCATCCCCAAGGATGGTGTAAACACTTTCGTAGCAACCTCGAAAGCTCACTCTTTTATTTTTGTTATCACCTAGAAATAACTTTGAAGCTATGTTGTAGGAGTACTTGGGTTTGGGGATGGGGTGGGGATAGGTGTGGTTGCGAGGATGGGGATGCCACTTTTTGAAACAAGGGATAGGGGTTTGTTAGGGATATGCATATACAAGTTATATATATATGAACAAAACTATGAAAGAAACATCCCTAGAAATAATGAATTTTTGTAAATCAACAATATTCATCATCACATAATATCATTTTCAAATGAAATTCCCGATTTCTATAAAATAGAAATAGTATATGCATATCCCAAAAATCAGAGCTAATCCTCTTCACCTATCCGAAATCCATTCACCAAATCACACATCAAAACATAAACATTTGTCCTTTATTTATACTTCTCTTTTCCATAACTTGTGGAAGCTGACTTGTCATTGATTATCATTTTATTTTCTATTTTATCAAATAATATTTTTATTTCCATGTTATCCTCATCAAATATATATCTGTATTTTTGCGACATCATCATGGGTTTCTTTTTCATGCCATGTCATGGCCTTCCATAATGCCCGCAATGCTATTTAGAAGGCTTCATAAAATGCCCGCAAGGGCCATTTAAATATGCCCACATGACCCTCCAATAATGCTCGCAAGGGTTCCTTTGGAGTGTTCTTAAAAAATGCCCGCATGGGCCCACTAAAAATTCCTGCAGGCTGTCCTCCAGGATGCCTGCAAGAGGCCTCTAAAATGCCCACAAGGGGCCCTTTGGAGTGCCCTTAAAAATGCTCGTAGGGGCTTATCCAAAATGCCTGCACATGGCCCTTTTTATGCCCACAAGTGCTTTATTCAATATGCCCACAGGCTGTTATGAAATGCTTGCAAGTTGGTTTCATAGATATGCCCGCAGGGCCTTAAATAAATGCCCGCAGTGCCTTCAACAAAATGCCCGCAGCATGCCTTCAACAAAATGCCCGCAGTAAGGGCTTGTCATCTTTGTCATGCCACTTGTCATCAATGCTTTGTTGCCTTGTCATGCTTGTCCTCCATGTCATCTGCCATGTCATCATCTTTTGTCATATTTGCCATGTCCATAATGCTGCTTGCCATGTCATTGTCTCCACGTCCTTGTCCATTGCTTGTCCTTCATTGTCATATGTCACGTCTTTGTCATCACTCCAACCTTTTGCCTTTGTCTTGTCTACCTTAATGCTACTTCCACATCATCAAGCCATGTCCTCTGTCATCCAATGCCATGTCCTTGTCCTCCATTGTCCTTGCCATGTCTTGGTCCATGCCATTACCTTTAAGCTTGCCAAGTCATAAATGATTGCTTGTCTATACTTGTCATGTCATTGTCCTTTTTCCGTGTCATCATGTCCTTCATGTCACCAATTTAACCTTTGTCATGTCCTTCACTCATTGTCCTCTGTCATTAATGTATTGTCATCAATGACAATCATATTCATCATACTGGAGGCACTCATTCTCATTGGTTGATTAGGACGAGGATGAGGAGTTCTCCTCATAGGATGTCACTTCAAGGAAGAGGAAGCCCAAGTGGCTTCAAGATACCTGGAAGGAAGCTCAGGCAGTGGAAACTCCTAAGAAGAGTGTAAGAGAGAGGAAGGCACCACAAAGATTCTGTAGTTACTTAGCTATGGTGAGTAGTATCAGTGAGTTAGAGCCATCCTCATATGAGCAAGTAGCAGGTGAGAAGGCCTGGAGAGATGCCATGTTGGAAGAGTATGCTTCCATCATGAAGAATGATGTATGGGAAATTCTGCACAGACCAGAGGGAAAGTCAGTTGTCACCTCCAGATGGCTCTATAAGATTAAATATGTTGTAGATGGCAGCTTTGAGAAACACAAAGCCAAATTTGTGGCTAGAGGGTTCTCACAGATAGAGGGAGTTGACTGTGATGAGACATTTGCTTCATGGCCATATATACTTCCATTAGGATCGTGGTCTCTGTAGCAGCAGAGTTGGGATGGAAGATTCACCAGATGGATGTCATGACAGGTTTTCTCAATGGACTCATAGAGGAGGAGGTGTACATTGAGCAACCAGAGGGCTTCGAGATACTTGAGAGAGAGTCTCATGTATATAAGCTAAAGAAAACTCTATACGGCTTGAAGCAAGCACCTAGAGCTTGGTATTCTAGGATAGATACCTACTTGCAACAATTAGGTTTTCAGAAGAGCGAAGCTGATCCCAATCTCTACTTCATCGTAGTGAATGGGGATCCTCTTATTCTTGTGTTGTATGTAGATGACCTATTCATTACAGTGGTAGAAAAACTTATCAGTGATTGCAAGAAGGACCTTGCTTTAGAGTTTGAAATGAAGGACATAGGATTGATGCACTACTTCTTAGGCATGGAGGTCTAGCAGAAGGATGGGCATATCTTCCGTAGCTTGGTATTCTAGGATAGATACCTACTTGCAACAATTAGGTTTTCAGAAGAGCGAAGCTGATCCCAATCTCTACTTCATCGTAGTGAATGGGGATCCTCTTATTCTTGTGTTGTATGTAGATGACCTATTCATTACAGTGGTAGAAAAACTTATCAGTGATTGCAAGAAGGACCTTGCTTTAGAGTTTGAAATGAAGGACATAGGATTGATGCACTACTTCTTAGGCATGGAGGTCTAGCAGAAGGATGGGCATATCTTCCTTAGTCAGGGAAAGTATGCAATGGACATTTTGAAGAGATTTCAGATGCAAAATCGCAAGCCCATGACTACTCCTATGACAACCAACTGGAAGAAGCAAGTGGCTTCTGAGAGTAAGTTGGGTGATCCCACCAGGTACCGACAACTCATTGGGTCCTTGATGTACTTGGTCAACACCAGGCCAGATTTGAGTTTTGCTGTCAACACCTTGAGTCAGTACATGGTAGAACCTAAAGATGTACACTGTGTGGTAGCAAAGCATATTTTGAGGTACGTTAATGGAACAACAGAGTATGGGTTGAATTATGTGAGGCAGGGTGGGGTACAACTAGTTGGCTTTACTGATTCAGATTGGGCAAGCAGTGCAGGTGACAGGAAAAGCACCTCTGGGTGTTGTTTCATCTTGGGTTCGGTAGTCGTGTCGTGGTTCAGCAGGAAACAAAAGTCTGTAGCATTGAGTTCTGCTGAGGCAGAATATACGACGGCTAGTTTAGCCTGTTGCGAGGGCCATTTGGCTATGCAAAATGTTGGTGAGTCTATTTGATCACCAGTTGGAGCCTACGATTATTCACTGTGATAATCAGAGTGGCATCAAACTCTCGGAGAATCCAGTGTTTCATGATAGGTCCAAACAAAAAGAGATAAGGTATCATTTCATTCGAGATCATGTTCAGAGAGGAGCAGTTGAGCTCCAGTACATATCCACGGATGAGCAGGTTGCAGACATTCTCACAAAGTCCTCGATGAGAAATAAGTTTGAGTACTTTAGGGAGAAGATGGGAGTGGTTCAAAATCCTTTCCTGGTTAAGAGGGAGTGTTAAAAAGTTAACCAGGGAAGTTGTTCTCAAGAGGGCATGAAAAGTTTTGCATGCTCAGATGCATGCAAAAGTGAGTTTTGCATGCACTCACTTTAGGTTTTTGGTAAACCTAATTTACTAGTGAGTTGATATAAGAAGACAGGAGGTCTTTGACAGAGTTACCGAGTCAATTGATTTGAGATAGATCCAGTTGAGAGGTGGGCAACTTTCCTAAGGAAGGAGGGCGTATTCTTTGAGGAGAGAGAAGCTCATACTCCTTCTGGTTGATCGATTAAGCAACTGAGACTTTCAGAGTATCCTTGTCTCAGTGATTGAGAAAGGATTGTGATGATCAGAGATCAGATCTATTGAGATTTGATTCCGTACGAGCATTTGTTATCTTGAGGGAGGGCGCACTTATCGATGCAGAGGAGGGCACATTCAGTTATTGGCCTTCTTTTATAGCAGAGCAGATTAGAGCAGTGTAGAGAGAGATTAAATACAGATAGAGTTACCTGCAGACAGATCCAGTTGACAGCTAGGGCCCATTTCCTCAGTGCATGCATCAATTACTGCATGTAGATCTAGGGTTTTGATCCGGTCAGGTTTGGTGTTCCATCTGAGGTAACATTGTATGTATTTGTACTCTTCTTATATTGCTATGGGCTCGAGATAGAAGAAAGCCCCTCAAATGTTGGTTTTCCCCGTTTGGGGTTTCTAGGGTACATCTAGTGTTGTGTGTGATTGATTGAGTATTTCAGTGTTTAAGTGTTAAGAGATCTATAGCGTTTGATTCTTAAGTCTTTAATGCATTATTGATTTATAGAGACTCAAACCGCTTGAGATCTCAGGGCAATCCAGAGGGAGTAGTGATATCTGGATAAAATTAACATGCAGATCTAAGGTTTTGACCCTGTCAGGTTTGGTTGTTACATCTGAGGTAACATTGTATGTACTTGTTTTCGTCTTATATTACTCTGGGCTCGAGATAGAAGAAAGGCCCATAGATAGTTGGTTTTCCCCGTTTGGGGTTTCCAGGGTACATCTAGTGTTGTGTGATTGATTGAGTTTTAATTGTCAAAGTGTTAAGAGATCTATATCATTTGATTCTTAAATCTTTATTGTATTATTGATTTATAGAGACTCAAACCACTTGAGATCTCAGGGCTATCCAGAGGGAGTAGTGATCTCTGGATAAAATTAACAGTGATCATCAACATTGCTAAGGTCCTTAATCAACAAGGTTTGTCTCAGGAAGGGGCACTAAGAAATAGATTGACACCAACCCAGCCCCAAACTCTAGGTTAGTGTGGATCTGCAAGACCTTCCCTCGTCCCACGAGATTTTAGTGACATAGCCAGACTAGATCCCCTCTTAGGAAATATATGAGATCCCATAGACCTCGTTGGTGCACTACCTCTACTAGTCAACAGTGTGTCAGATGATCGAGGAACCCCTCCAGGTCCCTCTCGGGACAATCGACTATACTCATCTTTATTCATTTGGCCTTGGATGGTAGGAGAGATGGATCCATTCCATGATAGATCTACTTCCTTTCTTCTGGTTCCTCTTGTCAATATATATTCTCCTACGATACACCCCATCATCAACGCAGGTATTTGAGCTCGGGGCCGAGGGTTTTTCATGCCTTGTGGGAAATCTCACTTTCTACTACTCTACCTTATTGCACTTTTCTTTCAACATCTCACCTTTTATATGAGATCTTTTGGTATTCCTGCATTGTATTGACGTCATTGTACTCAACAATCCCTTTGACTTACTTTTGTGGTCATTAGTCAGACATTAATAAAATTATCTTATCTTATCTTTTCTAGGAAATCATTACTCTTAAGCATATAATCCTCTTCGTCAACAATTACTGGAGATATCTTGACAAGTTCGTTTCATTTTGGCTTCTGTAAGGATCTTTGTGAAATGTCTACAACTTGATCATTTGTTCGACAATAGAGCACTTCGAGGACGTGACCCCAAAGAAGCTTCTTGATGAAGTGCATGTGCATCTTAGTATGTTTGTTGCGTCAATGTTGAATTGGATCTTTGGCCATTGAATGGCCCTCTGATTGTCATACTAGAGTGTGGTTGTATGCTAGTACTGGATTCCAAACTCTGAAAGGATTTGTTGAATCCACATGGCTTCTTGACTTGCACAAATTGCTTCTTGAAACTCTGCTTTTGTTGAAGAAAGAGCAAGGGTGTTTTTTTTCTTAGAGGTCAAATTGACAAGTCTAGGACCAAGACTAAAAACATTTTCTGCTGTATATTTTTGATTATCAGGGTCACCAACCTAATCAAAATCAGTGAGACCAACCAAAAAAAGAGTCCCCTCCCTAAATTGAATTGTATCCCAATCTAATTTCTACGTTGACTATAGTGAATTATCCTCTTTTCTACTTTCCCATGGCTCTCACAGGGTGTTTTCATGTACTAGGCATCACAAAAGAAATATTAGGATGATTGTGAGTCAAATACAATAGGTTACCTTGATTATTGTGAGTCAAATACAATAGGTTAACTTGATGGTACAAAGTAGCATATTCTTTGGGCGTGGTAAAGGTAGCAACAATTTTTACTTTGGATTGAAAGAGGGGTATGGTTTACAATCTTTCATGTGGAAGCAACAAAGAAGGTAATGTGCATACTTAGATTTGAAAAGGGAAATGCCTTCCTTGGTTTGCAAGACTGGGATGCCAAGATTGTTGTCTATCGACAAGCAACAAGGTGATCGGGCTTGTATTAACGTGGAGACCCGGGCTCAAATCCATGAGTGGGTATGATTGTAAATATGGCCTTGTAAATATAAGAAGTATCTCTCTAAAAAAAAGGATTTGGAGGCCAAAAATAATGCACATGTCCTAAGTCTATCATGTTGATTTTCTTCTGAAGATTGTATTTCACATGGGTTAAATGTTTGGGGTCACTACTAATGAGTACAAGGTCATCAACATAGAGAAGACGTTTTATGAGATGGTCACTTACTTTCTTGGTATATACATTAGGATTATAATTATATCTAAGGACGTTGGTGTTAAGAATAAAGCTATCCATTTTAGCATATGAAGCATGAGGAGCTTGCTTATGGGCATATAGAGATTTCTTAAGATGACAAACAAGATTGGAGTAATTTTGAATATAGCTAAGAGCTTGTTCCATGTAAATATTTTCTTGCAAATCGCCATTCACGAAGGTGGATTTAACATCCATTTGATGGACCTCCCATTTGTAGGATGTTGTAAAGGCTAGAACAAGGTATGGAGTTCAGTTTGGCTTTAGGGGAAAAGGTTTCACTATAGTCACTTCCTTGTGTTGATGTTTCTCCATGGGCAGCAACAGGTAGTCATTCCCCCCCTCCAGTTAGTCATGTGGGACATGACTCAGGCATTTTCCCCATTGGTAAATCATGCAGTGGTACATGGCTTAGACACCGGTAAGCCATGCAGTGGTACATGGCTCAGATAAGTCATGCAATAATACCTGACTCAGATACCGGTTAGTTATGGTACATGACTTAGATAGCCAGGGGCTGCGGTATCTCACGTGGAGTGCACCCACATGAGTAGAGACATAGTTAAGAGTTAAGACCTCAGATGACTATTAGACAATAGTCAAGGTCTCCGAGACTATCAATGATTATCAAATACTCAAGTGACTTATAGTCAGGACTGCTGTTGAACAATCAAACCTCTTGGAGAGGTCAGATAGCCATATACTTGGCTAGTGGGGTATAGTGGGGCAATGAAGAAGAAAGAATCCACTTTGGAAGTAGTCAGGCCTTGGAGAACATCATGAATGATGGAAAGCTCACAAAGAACTTCTCTAGATCGTAGAAGATTCCAGAAGTCAACAAGAAGAGAGCTAGTGCTTAAGAACGTGCCAGAAAAATACCTTCCTCGCTAAGAGGGAGTGTTGATGTTTCTAGTAGCATCAAAAGATATTCTTATGTTGGATCCACAAGAAAGAATAATAGCAAGCCCAAGAACAAGTTGGCCCAATTAAAGAGAAAATGACCCAGTAAAAAAGGTCAAGTCAACCCAGTAAGAAAAGTGACCTTTTTCAGTATAAATAGAAGTAAAGTTGCCTCATTGCAACATACCAATTCGCTCAAGCAAGGAGAGAAGTGTGCAAATCCAAGGAAGCAAAGTCAAGGGTTCAAGAAGCATTTTGAAGACATCTTTTGGGGTTTACTATGTTTCTCTCTCTTCTTCGTTCTCATAAGGGATCAACTACTCAGAGGTTATTTTATATCTTTCTTGTATATCATTATTTTGATTGTGTAACTAGTGCCGGGCACTAGGTTTGACATTGTATCTTGTTGAAGAATCTTATCTAGAGAAGTTGCTGGGTTTTTCCCGTGAGAGGGTTTTCCCACGGTAAACATTGTGTCTACTGTGAATGTGTTTCTTCCAGTGATCCTTTATATCCATGTAGTTTATGTTTATGTGATAGATAAGTTATAAAAAGTTAAAAACATCTATCTTCTAAGAAAAATCAACACCTTGTACTTGAGAAAACCCTATGGCAACTACCTAGGCCTTATGTCAATTAACAATTCCATTTGCTGCATACTTATTCCTATACACCCATTTACATTTGACAAGTTTTTTCCTTTTGGAAGAGGGACAAAATCCCAAGTATTATTTTCCTTTAAGGAATGATATTCCTCATGTAGAAATTTCTGCGACTATGACTTAAAGGAACTCGTAAATTTCACCCCTTTCTTAGAGGTCTCTTGAAACTTAACCTTGCGAATTTTCAACCTTAAGCTGTTATGAACTATAAAACAATAACAACACCAACATACAATATTTCACCTCTTAACAACTCCAATACACAAGGCAATTCAAGAAAAAATATACCAAAGTGTTGTTGTAATTGTAGCTTCGGTTGATATTCCCTTGTATTTTATATTGTTATTATTATTGTATTTTATTTGTACTCCCGACGGAGATGTTTTTCCTCCGTTCGGGGATTTCATTATTATGCTTAGTCATTCTAGGTCATTAAGGTAAAAGCCTCCATTGTAAGTTGGGGCAATAGATCCCCAAAATGTCAAATGTAATTGTATTATTGAGTCTCCTAGAGAATTCAGTCCAATCAGTTTAGTTGAGGCCGACCTAGTCAGTTAAAAGGTCACCCCAAAAGTAAAGTATAAATAGAGAGCAAGGCTCTCTCATTTGGACACACACTCACTCACTTGAGTTCGCATAAGTGAGAGAGAGAAGACAGCGTCGCATAGGAGAAAGAGAGAGAGCTGCAGAAGACTATCTTGTTTTGGGGTTTTCCATTTTGTGATATTGTATTGGTGACGATTCTATCTCTGAGGAAGTTGCGGGGTTTTCTCCTTTATGGTTTCCCCGAGAAAAATCTATGTGTCTCTTGTGTTATGTTGTGCTTGTTATTCTTTCAGTTAAGATCCTAGATAATATTAATTAAAAGTAGAAAATCGAACATGGTATCAGAGCTAACCCGAAAAGAAGACAGTGTGCAGCTGCAGAAAGCTAGGGATTCTAAGTTTGAGGTCTTCTCTCCACAGATCATTCGGAAAAGGAGGTTAGGCTAACTCGCCCTAGGAGGGCGCAGCTTTCCGTCGAAGTAGAATCTGATTCCGAGAATTTTCAATTTTTGGCTTGTCACTACTGCTAAAGAAAAACTAGGGCATCAACTATTTTGGGATTCTGTTCGTCGATTTGGAGAAGTGAGTACATTGGACAACTCGCCTTGAGGAGGCACATCTTCTTGTCCAATCAGAAGTTCCAAATTCCAAGTTTGGAAAATTAGGGTTTCTCTAACAAACCCTAGGCCAACAAGCTTCAGAACCAATTTGGGCATCTCAAAAGTGGTAAGACCTAAAAGCTTTGCTATTTCCATTTGAAGTACTCATTCAATATGTCTCACCACACCAAGATTGAGGATAAACTTGAAGGAGATGATAACTTCCGAGCATGGAAGTATAGGATTGCTCTTGTCCTTGAAGAAAATGAATTGGACAAGTATGTAAATGAAGAGGTTCCAGCACCAGAGGTAGATGGGGCTAAGACTATCCACAAGAAGAACTTGGTTAAGGCCAAGATAATTATTGTAGACTCCATTAAGGATCATCTCATCCCACATGTGTCATCCATGAAGACACATAAGGAGATGTTCGATGCTTTGACGAAGCTATTTGAAGGGAAGAACATCAATCGAAAGATGACCTTGAGGAACCAGCTTAAGAATGTGAAGATTCAAAATGCAGATACCATGCAATCCTATTTCGCAAGGGTCTCACAAATCAAGGAGCAACTTGAAGCAGTTGGAGAAAAGGTAGAAGAAGGAGAGATCGTGATGACCACCTTGAATGGTCTCCCAAGATCATGGGACTCATTCATTCAAGGGATATGTGCGAGAAAGAAGTTGATCACATTCAGTAGACTATGGGAATAATGTACACAAGAAGAAGCTCGACTTGTGGCACGAGAAGAGAAGATGGGAGCAAATGATGATCAAGCTCTCACATCACACGCCATTCAAGGAAGTTTCTTCACGTTCTTTCCTTTTGCACATCCTTTGCAGACGCCTTCATGCTTCGACTGGATTTATGGAAGTCCTTCAACTGCTTTGCTTGCAATCAGTAGTGCCCTATAGTGCACATGTGCAAGCCTTCTATGCCATAGTTCACTTGGCTCCATGGAGTCATGGACCAAGGCTTGTTCAGGTTGGCCCTTCAATTTGCACAAACCTCCCTCTTGCTCCCTAATCACAACTGCATCATCTATAGTTTTTCCCTTTGGCCACATCAGGACTTGGCCATCAATAAATGCAACCCTCATACCTTTTGCATCCAATGCCGATATGGAGAGAAGGTTCTTCTTGAGTCCTGGAACATATAGGACATCCTTCATCTTCAAAGACTTGCCAGAGTCTAGCTTGTATGAAGCTTCTCCACTTCCTTTTATGGGATATTGGTAGTCATCCCCAAGTTTCACCTTGTGAGGTGACTCATGTTCAGACAGGTTTATGAAGGATTCTTTATATCTTGTCTTTTGCTTGGAAGCCCCACTGTCTACAAGCCAATCATTACTTCCATGTGTGACAGTGCCCGTGAGTGCTGATATCAGGACATACTCTTCGTCACTTGAAGATTCATCACTTTCTTCTCTGGTTCTCTTCCTTGGAGGTTTATCATTTTCTGTAGTGTGTGCATGGTGCCTTTTCTTGTTGGTCTTCTTCTTGCTGGAGCCACTTCTGTTTCTGGGACAATCTTTGGTGTAGTGTCCCTTCTCATTGCATTTATAACATCTAATAGTAGATAAATCTCTCTTGAACTTTCTAGCGTGGTTCCTATGGTGGTGGCTCTCCTTCTTGCTCTGGTGGTGCCCCCTCTTGTTGTTATTCCTCCTAGAGTGTGCTGTGAGGGCTTGATCATCGTTTGCTCCCATCTTCTCTTCTCGAGCTACAAGTCGAGCTTCTTCTTGTGAGCATTCCTCCCACATCCTACTGAATGTGATTAACTTCTTTTTAGCACAAATCCCTTGAATGAAAGAGTCCCATGATCTAGGGAGACCATTCAAGGTGGTCATCACAATTTCCTCATCTTCTACATTTTCTCCTACAGCTTCAAGTTGCTCCTTGATTTGAGAGACCCTTGTAAAATAGGACTGCATGGTCTTTGCATTTTGTATCTTCACATTCTTCAACTGGTTTCACTTTTGCATCGCCTTTGGAGTTTTTCTGACTCGACGAATGGTTGAGACATATATCCATACTTAACCTGTTGTTCATTGGAGACCATTGCTCTATCTAGTTCTCCTGGTCGTACTAGATGTTGGTTTGCAGTAGTTTCAAATCTATTGGGGTCTGTTGGTATTTCGGTAATTTGTCTCCCCCCTTTCAGATAATCCATGAATGTTCCTAGCCACCTCTTATCTACTCACCATGATATGAACAAGATCATTTGAGATGACATTTACAAGCACTTTTTGCAGGTCACTTGGACTAACCCCAAGGAAGGGTTGTGTCCGAAGATGGCCTTCTATCATGAGCAATTTATGGAGGTGAGGGACGAGCTCATCATCCAACCCCCATATACATCTCGTCATTGGGCACTTTCTCTCCGTATCCCCTTGGGCTAGTTCTAGGTTGGCTCACATAGACTTTAGGTCAAGACAGATTGCCAGTATCTACAGGCCTATAGGATCTTCCAGCCGTGTCATCTCCATGAGGTCTAGATAGAGGAGCACTTCATCTTCCTTTTCCCCACCTACTATGACATTCATGGACGGTTCCGTTGTTTATTCAGAGGGACCCAAACCCTCACAAGTTTCTTCAGGTACCCGATGAAAGATGCTTGGTCCTTTACCTATAGGAGGCCCTTAGGCTCAGAGCCCACACTCTCTAGCCTCATACTAGACCAGAGTCCATCTGGCGGATTAGATCCTTCTTTTTGGTGCTCTCTTTAGGTAGGGGCACCAAGAGACAAACTAATATGAGCATGGCATTGAACTCTCTATCGATGCGGACCCGTGGGCAGAGTTCTCAACGACACAACCAGACTAGATCCACTACCAATATTTAGAAGAGATCCTCTGGGCCTCAGTTGCATAGTACCTCCTTTAGCTAACAAAATAGTCGGTGGTCCTGATCTTCCACCAAACCCTTCTCTAGTCATCATTCTATGCTTAGTTTCCTTCATTCGACCTTGGATGTTAGGAGAGATGGGTCTATTCCATGATAGACCTATCTCATTCTTGTTGTATTCTCTCATTCCTAGATTGATTCCTCTTTTACATCCCCCTCCTCGTGCAAACTGTAGTGCTCGTTGTCAAGGGTTTTTCATACTAAAGCATATATATCTCATGATATAATCTACTTTAGGAATCTTGGTTTTTATAGGAGACTTTTTACTTTTTAGTACTCATGCTTTGTAATGATCATTGGTACTTTGTAGTCCCATTGACCTACTTTAGTGGTCATTTGCTGGACATTAATAAAATTATCTTATCTTATCTTATCTATGCTTCCATTTGTTGTTTGCTTAATCTTGTAGAGCCACTTGGAGCTCACTAATTTTTTTTCCTATAGTCTACGCACACTGTACTTTTCACTATTTTTCATGATGGAGTTGTACTCCTCCACCATGGAATCTCTCTAAACTTGCTAGTCGAATGGCTCTTGAAAACTAGAAGGTTCAAAATCTATGATGCTGCTCATCATGCCATGTAGTTTGAAATCTTCTTCAGAGGTATACTCTCCCTGAATGTGCTCCTAGAAGCCTCAGCATGCTCGTGAGCATCCCTCATTGTCTAAGTGAACTATCGAGGTCTCCTAACAGAACTTATAGGAGTTGGTGGCTCTGCCTATGCACTTGAAGGTTGCTTCCTCAAATTGGAAGTCGTTGGTTACCTTGGCTCAACCTTTAGAGCTTCCCACTCCTCATCCTCTGTCACTGAAATTGGATCATGAGACTTCTTGGATGCAAAGTCTTTCTCAAACTTTACATCCTTGTTTACAACTGTCTTTCTCTCCCTTAAAATATAGATCTTGTAGGCCTTTGAAGTCTCACTATAACCAACAAACAAACCCTTCTTGTTGGAGGGATCCAACTTGGTCCTCTTCTTAATTGGTATATGGATATAAACTAGACAACCAAAGATGTAGGAATGGCTCACTTCTAGCTTCACTCCAATGAATGCCTCCTTTGCTATCTTGTCCTCCAATATCTTATGAGAACACTTGTTTTGGATGTAGACTATTGCATTGCATTCTTATGCTCGTAGAAACATTGGCAAGTCATGGTCATGCATCATCTCCTTAGTAGCCCCTATGATGGATCGATTCTTTTGCATTGCAACCTCTTTTTGCTATGGGTTGTATGGAATTATGCACTCCCTCTTGATTTGTGCATCCTTGCAGAAATCCTTGAAATCATTGGAGATATATTCACTCCATTTTTCGATCTCAAAACTTTGATCTTCTTCCCTGTCTAGTTGTCCACTAAAGCTTGGAACTCCTAAATCTTGCTAAAGACTTCGTCCTTGGTCTTTATAAAGTAGATCCAATTTTTGTGAGAGAAGTCATCAATAAAAGAAACACAGTACATGCTTCCTATGATTGATCCTACTAACATCGGTTCACACACATGGGTGTTCCCATGAAGATGGGTAACATTTTTTGGCAAGACGTAGGTACATATTGCCCGAAACACGAGCTCGGTCGAGGGTTTAAAAAACCCTCGATTGAGCTTTGGAGCTCAATGGAAGGTTAGCTAAACCCTTGATCAAGCAATTTAATCATTAAAAAATTTACATTTTATATGGAAAAAATTAATATTAGCTCAAATAGCTTGATCGAGCTATTTAATCATTAAAAAAATTAAATTTTCTATGGAAAAAAATAATATTAGCTCAAATAGCTTGATCGTGCTATTGGAGCTAATATTATTTTTTTCCATTGCAAATTTAATTTTTTTATGATTGATATATTTTTATTTCATTTAAACATTAAATAATATAAAATTAAAACCATAGTTATTTCCAATATTTTGTAATAAGGTTATTATTTGAATATGTAAACAGTAATTAGCTTCACACATATTTGTTGTTAGTGATTTATAGCCCATGGTTTTGGTAACGCATGGTAAATTTCCCATGGTAGTTGCTATTTCACGGATTCAAATAATTACCTTATTACAAAAGATTTGAAATAATTATGGTTTTATATTTATATTATTTAATGTTTAAATGATATAAAAAATATAGCAATCATAATTTTTTTTTAAAATGGAAAATAATAATATTAGCTTGAATAACTCGATCGAGCTATTTGAACTAATAGTTATTTTTTTCCATATAATTTCTTTTATGATTAAATAGCTCGATCGAGCTATTTTCTTAACTGCAGGTAAACCTTCGATCGAGGTATTTAAAAAATTGCTCAAACCCTCGATTGAGAGTTTTTAAGACCTTGATCGAGCTAATGGATTAACCTAGGGCTTTAAAATAGGACTCTAGCTCTCTTTTTGCAGATTTAATTTTATTGGCCTTTTTGAAAGGTAGAAACCCTATTATTAATTGCACCTTAGGGGGCAGAAATGATGTCGACGGATTCATCAATGAATCATTTATCCACTAGCATAAAATTTATGCGTTTTTGAGTTGGTATGATATTTTTTTCATTTTTCTTTTAAAACTTATGCTTAAAAATCCTGTTCACAACGTCGAAGGAGATAAAAAAATTCAACAACATAAAAAGCACACAACCCAAAAAATAAAAAAAATATATATGCCTCACATTGACACATCCTCTTCAAAAGGGTATTTTGGTTTTTCAATTTTTGTAAGCAGTAAAAAAGAAGTTTACATGCACACAAATGTGTACAAAATGCGATTTAAATATTCAATGGTTAGTTTCGAAAACCAATAAAAACAAAATAGATTAAAAAAAAACTATGTACACCCCTATGCATTCTGTGGAGATCATGTTCATATATATATATATATTTTTGAAAATTATACATTTAGCATTAAATTATTTGATGTGCACACAAGCCACTTGTTAACTTTTTTTGAAATTTGCAAAGATAAACATTTCATTAAATGCAATTTTGACACATTAAATGCTATTAGTATTTAAAAAAAATATCATTGGAAAGACAACATAATTCCCTACAATTTATCTTTTTATTGCATGTCAAAATTCACAAGGCATATATGAGTTTTAAGGGCTTCAATTTAATAAATGATTAAAATATCGATTTTTCACTGTCACTTTTGGCTAAAAAGTGTTATCCATCTTCATAGATTCACCCACATCTAAATGCATTCAGTCTAGAATGCCTAAGATCTATGCTCACTACTTGGGAAAGCAACCTTTGCATGCTTGTCAAGCGTGCACCCTCTACACAAACCATGTTTCTCAATGCTGAACTTTGGAAGACCTGTGACCATCTTCCTCAAAATAGGCAACGGACTATGATGTAGGTGCCCATCCTCTTGTGCCATAAATTGCATAAGTTATTTGTGTTATGCACTAGACCTTGAACAATCTCACCTTGTAACTTGTATACATTACCTCCCCTAACCACAAACTTCAACTGATCCTGGGCTAGATTCCTTCGGTCTTATAAGGACTTGCTAGTTCTTGAACTCTACTGCAAACTCCTTCTCTTCCATGACCAAAACTAAAAGAAAATTCTTCTTGACAATTGGAACAAACAACACAACATCAAAGTCTAAAGAGTTTCTTGAGTGGAGTTGAAAAGGAATGGTACCAATTCTTGCTGCTAGATACTTAGCATCATCACCAAGCTTGAATTGAACTCTTGAGACGTGCTCTTTTAGACTTGAAAATAGTTCTTGGGTTGATGTCCTATGCCTAGATGCTCAATTGTCCACATACCAAGTGTTCTTTGGAACCATGCTGGAAGAAATGAAAGATACCATTGAGAAATCCTTCACGAACTTGGAGGCAAACTCGTTCATTTGGATTTCAACTAAGGTTGTTATCTATTGTTGTTGCTACTTCTTACCCTTCTTCTTCTTTGGACATTGTGATGCATAATGGTCATGCCTATGATATATGAATCACTTGAATTTACTCAAGCTATTCTTCCCTGGCTGTGAGGCTAACTCCTCACTCTTTATCTTACACTTCCCGGGTCCTTTATCTCGTCCTTTCTTTGTTTCATCAAATAGGGCATGGTCACTGCCACCTCTCTGCTTGCTGGTCTTTGACTCCATCCAACTCTCTTCTTGGATACAATTATCACATAGTCTTTCCCACGAGGGAAGATTCTCCTGAGCACAAACACCCTGGACAAATGTTTCCCATTGAGATGGGAATCCATTCAATGCCAGTTCACTAGCTCTTTGTCTTCAATCTTCTCTCCAACTGCTAAAAATTGATAATGAATTTGTGTGATCGTCATTAGGTCATTAGTGATGTCGTTTGATCTGGTCATCTCTACAGATCTGGGTTTGTTATGCAATATCATCTTCTTGTTTATGTTTTCACTATGGTAAAGGCTAACCAGGGTATTGAACATCTTCTTTGTCGTGTTGTTCTTGGATATATGAGGGATCAAATGATCCTTTATGGCATCAATCCTCATCTTCTTGGCTTTCACTTCATTCTTTTTGTCAATTGCCAAAGCTTGTGGATTTGTTCATTCAATTACTACATCCTTGATGATATTCTTGTGAGGTTACTACTCTTACTTACAAAAATAAAGGTGAAACTGAAGACAAGGTCTACTAACAACCTGAATCACTTCGGTCTTGATCTAGTGGTTTGAGTTGACCTTCTTCAGATTTTTGTTGAGGTTGGTTAGGGCATAAACCAGACTTTGTACATCATTTCTAGATTTTTTTTACTTATCTATCGGCTTCCCCAAAGGTATGTTTCTTACTCCTCTCTATTTGGCACACATTCCTAGGTAAGTTGGCTTTGTGTTAAATGGTTTTCATCTATTTTGAGGCTCTTTCTATTGGATGTCCTTTCATAACAACAAGTCTTTGGGTCATATTTCCTAATTGGGTTCATTTATTATTCTAACTCCTATCCTCTCGAAAGTACTTGTATTCATTGCTTTGACTCCATAAGGCATTGATCTTGGTTGAGAGGTTGCTTGTGAGGGACTCCCCATTGGTCTCTAGGAGTTGGCCGAAAGCATATAGTTCTTTTGTCCTTGTTACTCATTAAAGAGTGGCATTATCATTCTATGGCGAGAACCTTATCATGAAGTTGGGCAGCAATGACCTCTAATGAATTAATCTCCTCGTGTAACTCCATATTAGTTTCCTTAAGTGAAGTTGTCTTCTCATGATGCATAACATAATTATTGTGCTGTGAAATAACCTCACTGTAAAGCTTGACATTAGCATCCCACACTAAAACATTGAAACTTGGGTTTATTGTTTTGCAGCGAGGTAACTTCTTCATGACGTTTGGCATTAGCATTTTCCAATGAAGTGAGTTTATCATAAGATTTAACATTAGTATCTTGCAGTGAAGAAACTTTGTTTATTCTTTCCCTTTCCTCATTGAGTTTGTGGAGGACTAATTCATCATCCTTGTCAAAACCAACCATAATCGACATAAATCAAGAAGAAATGTCGACTGCAATATAGTAGGCTCTTCATTAGGTTGTAGATTGTTTGATTGCTTGCAACATGAAGTGCAAGAACCCTTATGAGAGTTCAAAAAAGGAAAATATGTTATGTTCCCCCTTTTGTTGAGGTACATGTTGAAGCACAGAGGAATGCCCTTTTAAATAAAAAGTGTTCCCCTTTAATTTAAATATACTTTTACCTTTGAGGTAAAAATTCACTTATGATTTTTTTCACTTTCCAACTTTTGCTCTTTTTTTTTTACTTATTATTTCTTTGATTAAAATGATAGTGGGGGATTTAAAATTTTAAACCTTGGTCTCCTTCCTATTATAAAAAAATTAACCAAATCTCCTCCTTGGGATGTTGGGAATCAAAGTGAGAATCTTTCCTTTTTAATATTTAGTTTTGGAGTTAACAAAGTAAAGATAAAGCTAAGTGGAGAATTGGATTTACAATTTCAAGTTTGCTTAAGGAGGGTGAGTTTGGTTGGTCTCCTTCCTATTATCAAAAAGACTTAACCAAATCTCCTATTTATTATGTTAGGAATCAAAGTGAGGAATTTTCCTTTTTAATCTTTTGTTTTTAATCTAGCTAAGTAAAAAAAAAAGTAAATGGAGAACCTAACTCAGGTCAATAAAGGCTACGGATCCTTATCCCTTCTCGAGAGACAATGCTTCCAGCATCATTTTCAGGACATACAGTTGATGACGTCTCTCACAGACACCCTTATTTGGCCCACATTAGTTTATGGTTTGCAGGTTTGGGGGTCGTGTTTTCTAGAGTCTGATTGGGCCTTCGCTGAGATAGTGAAGACCCTTCTCCTTTGACGAATCATAAAATGCAAACAGACAGTCCCTCAACCCATCATTCTTGTAGAGTTTGGTGCCTGACCCCTTCGACTTGATATTGAATTCAGCCTTCTCTCACTTCTGCATCGCCTTTGGAGTTTTGCGGACTCGGCGAAGGGACAAGATATATATTTATACTTGGCCTATTGAATAATTTGATTTGTGCTTATAGAGAAGAAAATCTCATTACAAGATTATGCACAATAATACTAGCATCCTATCCTAAGCTTGGCTTAGGAATACATTGAAGGAAAGGTGGAAAAGTAAGACAACCCTTGAGGCCATTGATCACTAAAGGTGTCAAAAAAAATCACTCATGTATTTGACAAAGTAAATAGTACATCGCAATGATAGGCATGCCTTGCAACCATAGACTATAGAATTAACAAACCCTACAATCTTAGGCTATGGTATTAACATGCCTTGTTGCCATAGGTTGTGAAATCAATAAACCTCACAGGCTAAATTTGTAGCAATGAGGTGCCTCATAGTCTAATGTTGCAAGCTTGTGAACATGTAATTAATTAATCATAACCTAAAACACCAACTAACAACATCTTCGATGTAAACTAGGAAATTAGATGTATTTTAGTACTCATTTAAATTTATCATCTACTTCTACGAACATGCTATTTTCAATTTACAAAAGTGATGTAGGTTGGGTTTTATTGAATTGAGGTTTTTTAAATTTCTTCTAAATGATGGGCTTTGATTTAGATATAAACCTATTGATTAAATATTGAAATATCAAGAATTGAAAATGTGAGCAATACATAATGGAGAGGAATTTTTGTGGTTGATGAATGGAAGCACTCTAAAGCCTTGATCCAAAGGTATTTTGTCATTAGCTTATAGTGGAAACTTTTCAGAAATGGATGTGTAGACATTATAAGGTATTCACATATTTTTGTATAACATAGATACAAATATGGATGATTATGCATTATTGATGCTATTAAATTGGGAGTTTGTAATAAAATATTATTAATAAAGCTTTCATGTTACTGATTGTGTAGTCCTTTTTTTTTCTTTTGCAGGGGACTTCCAATCATTCCCTTTTGGGGTGGCGAATGAAGCAATAGCTAAAAGTGTGTTCTTTTATGATGTCGTATTTCTAATCATTAGTGTTTTGCTTCTTGTAGATTTTGTTAAATGCCTTGTTAATGTTGGTTATTGGATGAAAGATGTATTGGTGATTATTTCTTTCACGTATATTGTGATTAGATACCCTTAATGATGCTAGTGATAATTATAAACTATTATACATGTGTACAATTATTTGCTAATATAATAAAGTTGCCTTTTCTTTTCATTTATTCTTTTATCCTTTCCTTCTTTGTCCCAAAGAAAATGGATGTTTTCTTAGATGGAAATTAACAATTTCACTTCAAGTATTACATGAGGGCACTAAATAAATACAATTGAGGCAGCCTCAATGTACAAGAAGGGTCATCATTCCAGCCTTAGCCTTGATTTTAAAGGGGTTAGCTGTTTTTGATGTTTTCTTAGATCAAAATTAACAAGTCTACATGAATGGTTATATAGGGGCACTAAAGAGATACAATATAGGCAACCTCCATGTACAAGAAGGGTCATCATTCTGGCCTTAGCGTTGATTTTAAAGGGGTCATCATTTTCTCTAAATTTGCTTAGTCCAGCTCTAATATTGGTAGTGAATTCACCAATGAAGGTGAAAAATTCCTCAAATTATAATCTAGTATGTCCTTCTCAAAGGAGGACTTCAATTTTTCCATAAGAAGAAGAGCTTGTAAGATGAATGCCTCTTAAAGTTATCTTGTATGTTATTCCATCTTCTGAGTCTTCCTTAAAATTGCCCCCTTTAACCAAAGCCATCCACATGAGGAATTAATGGTTTTGTTGAAATAAATGTCCAAATATGTCAAACCACCTTGTATCCGCAAAAACCTTGTGATTATCTATGTTTTCCAGTGTATGATACTTAGGTCATTGTAAAATTTAATGAATATTGAGAAGCTTCCTTTGATTTTCTTCAATGTCAAGTATCCACCACTTATCAAGAGGTGGGATACCGTTACACATTTTTGGAAGGTGACTACATTACTTGAGTTAACATCCATGTCAACTCAACAAGTGATCAATGATACCCTTGTGAATGCGTGTCAACCACTTTTATGAGAAGTTAAACCTTGGTGGGGGCTATAACACTAACTTGCTTTCACCAAATCAATGATCCTCTCATGGTTGTTGGTTCTTAATGAACAAAATGATGCTCTAATTGCTCGACTATAATTAAATACTATGCCCTTTAAAATGTAAGACTTGAAGGAAACTCTCTTATTCCAAATGAATATGTTTAATCCATTTGTATTCAATTTCTATAACCCCTTTCTTATATTAAGTTCTATGAGAAAAGTTGCTTGTAAATATACACTAGCAATGCTTATGACATAGGTTGAGTAGATACTCACATCCCATCATTTTGATCTAGGTATGTATGGCACTTATGGCACTAGTTTAGATCATTTGGACACACTTCCAGACTATTCAAGGTTGTTAGGGACTACTCGAGTGGGTTCAAACATTTGGGAAGATTTGTTTTTCTCACTTCCAAATCTTGGTTCAAGTCCTTGATGCCATTTTAGGGTTGGACATAGTCGTCCTTGCACACCCCCACCAACACAACTTGTTACTAGGGCTTGTACTATCTAGGGATTGTACTATGAAGTGGTCATTAAGAGATTTTTGAGGTCCTAAGAGTGCCCTAATTAGAGTTTTTTATGTGAAAGTTATGGTCTTGATAAATTGATTGTCATTTTTATACCTCAACGCCCTTGACCCTTGACCTTCCACCTTAGTTGACTTTTCATTTTCTCCTCTTTTTACTTTCTATTGTACCTCTGAATAAATAAGGGCTTTGATCTCTTGTATGAGGCTTTTGGCACATGAGTGTAGCATGCATCTTGTAGAGATTGCCCCCATGATACTTCTCAATCATATTTGAATAAATCAACCTTTATGTTTCATTGTTTATGATTGCTACTTTATCATTGCATTTATTTGTTTATTTTCATTGCTATAATACATTTAGTCTCTATTATAAGTGTGTTGTCAATCACATTCTCATTAAATCTAGATCAATGGTTTGGGAGCGCTTCTCTCTTGTGCAAGGCCTCTCTAAAGAGATCAATGTAATATCCCAGATCTGGTTGGAGATGATATTATCCAAAAATTAAAACTTAGAACACAATTTCTCACAAGCAAGAACTAGTTAACCAAACTAGTTGAAAGGAAGCTGGTCTAGGGCACAAGAAGATTCCTCCAGGGTTAGGAATTTGAAATATTTAGGATCTGCAAAATGCATGGGTGAATGTGCAACAACAAATATATTAGATCCAGGGCTAGCTTTTGAGTCCTATGCACAAGGTATTGGGGCCATTTATGTTTCAACAACAGCTGCTGCTGAAGTCTACTCCGAGGCTTCCTGGGCACACCAACATATGCATACTAAACTCATTTGCTGACACCCGGAGGTAACCAAATGGAATATATCAGATATTAACCCCCTAATTAAATGTTGGACAAGAGTTTATGAGAATTTGGGAGGTTCTGGTTGAGTTTGGAGACAAAAGAGGTAAGGACACTATGTTGGAATGCTCAACTAGTAGTTTTCCAAGTTCTTCCAAACAGGCTGAGAGGCCTTCGAATCCTCAGAGAAATGGTTGGAGATGCTTCAGTAGGGTCTCATGATTTAGAAATGACCATTAAGATAGAAATTTGGTTCATAGATAACTTTGAATTACAAAAACTGTAAAACTAGTCAAG
Source organism: Larix kaempferi (assembly GCA_027924585.1). Classification (NCBI taxonomy): domain Eukaryota; kingdom Viridiplantae; phylum Streptophyta; class Pinopsida; order Pinales; family Pinaceae; genus Larix; species Larix kaempferi. The sequence continues at coordinate 10,064,810 of BSBM01000109.1, forward strand.
AAAAAGAGCTTAAAGAGCTAGTCTTGGAAATACTTGATTTGAACTGCCTCAAAGACTTACAAAATTCACTTCTGAAGTATTTTATGTCTATGACATGAGCTTATTAACAACATCAAATCGAAATTGAAGGTCTTGAGCAAAAATTAGAGGAGTTTTAATCTTCAGATTTTCAGGGAGTCTCCAATGCTAGAGAAATATTACAAAATTGAGAGAATGGGTATGATAGGAGGAGAAGAAGGAGAAGTTCTGCATTGGATCTGCAAGTATGATGAATTCAGAGATGGTAGTTGCAGATGGAGGGCGCACTAAACTTCATGAGCTACTCAGGGCGCATTCATTGAAATGGATCACCTCCTCCAGATGTGATTTCTTCAAGAACTTTCTCCAATTTCACTGTAACTGAGTATCTCTCTCCGGATGTCTTAGATTCTTCAATAATGGACTGATGCATGCCTTTAGATCAGCATTCCATGGCTCTAGATTTGATCATGGACAAACTGGAACATTAATTGCATTGGGGTTCATATCCCAAGCTTGGTTGAGGAACATCACTCAACTCTGAGAAGCAAAAGCTCTCAAGACAATAAACAAATGACCAAAATATGTGAATGGTGTGCACTAGCCTTGTTTTATAACTTGGATAGCTTCCTAGGCAAGCCATTGGCACGTGTGAGAGGTGAGGGCGCCTTCCTTGAGAGAATTAGCAACATTTTTGCCTTATGCAACTTGCTTCCTTTTGTGTCTTCAACTACTTTTAGCAATTGCACCATCCTTAGCTTTTCTGTATGTTTCCTTCTTTTTCAAACTGGTTGCTTTCTGCACTTTCCTTCTTTTTTTACTTCCATGCTTTGTGCTTTTGCCTGGTTTTTGTTGCTTTTGCTAGTTTCTATCTTTTTATGCTGCCACCTTGGTTTTAGTTGACTCGTTGTTTCTATCTTTTTATGCTGCCACCTTGGTTTTAGCTGACTTGTTGTTTCTATCTTTTTCTACTTGAGTAGGTGAGGTCCACCTTGCTTTCATGCACCCTCCTAGCCATGTGAACATCACCACTTTCCAAAAATTTGATTAATAATGAGAAGGAAATAATTATAAAAAAATTAAAAATTAAAAATATTAAATTATTAATTACTATAGGCCTTGTACTAAAATTTATCCCAATTAATTAATTATCCTCCAATTAATTCTTCTTCCTAGACCCTTAGGGAGTGGAGGGTCCAAGTCTTGACCAAGGGCCACTAAGGAAGGAACATGCCAGTCCTCCCTCCCCAAGACTGCTTGTTCTCAAGCAGGTGCAATCCTGGATGTTGTAGAATCTGTTAATTTTCCTAGGTTGCATCTTCACTAGGAAACCCCTTCCACTGTACTAGATATTGTTTAATGATCCCGTTCCTTAGTTTCCTCTCTAACCTGCAAAATATTTTTTGGTTCTAAGACAAGGCGTCCTTCATCATTGAGAGGAGGAAATTCTTCTGAAACTGTTACTTGCTGGCCTACTGTTCTCTTCAAGCATGACACATGGAAAAGATTGTGTATCTTGCTCCCTAAAGGTAGATCTAATTCATAGGCAACTTCACCAATTTTCCTTATGATCCTGTATGGTCCGTAGAATCTTGGCTACAATTTTTCAGCCCCTTTTGATTTCAGAGAAGATTGCCTATATGGCTGCAACATCATATATACTAAATCACCCTCTTGGAAGGTTTGATTTGTTCTTTGTTTATCTGCATTTATCTTCTGTTGGTTTTGTGCAACCTGCAAGTTTTCTTTGAGTGTCCTGAGTATGTCTTGGCTTTCTTGGAGCCAATCCTTTGCTTTTTGGGCTCTGCAATCCCCAAAAATCAGATCTGCAAATGTGAGGAATTCATACCCATACAGAGCTTTGAATGGTGTCATCCCAATGGAGAAATGAAATGTAGTGTTATAACATAATTCCCCCAAGTGTATCCAGGTACACATGCTTTCTACTTCCCGGTAACATAATTTCTAAGATATCCTTTGAGCCATTGGTTTACCCTCTTAGTTTGGCCATCAGTCTGAGGGTGATAACTCATGCTAAGGTTCAAACTAGTTCCAACTAGTTCAAACAAAGTTTGCCAAAAAGCACTAGTGAATTTGCTATCTAAGGCACTTATTATAGCCTAGGGCAAACCATGCAATTTGAATAGTTCTTTTAAAAAACAGTGCAGCAACTTGACTGGCAGTAATAGTTGATGTGACAGCAAAAAAATGAGCAAATTAGTCAATCTATCAACCACTACAAAAATACTATCCTTACCTTGGGCTTTGGGCAACTTGGTGATGAAATCCATGGACACACTTTCCCACTTTTGTTCTGGAATTGGTAGGGGTTGAAGGAGGCCAACAGGATGAGTGTGCTCAACTTTATTTTGTTGGCATGCAGTACACTCCCTTACATGTCTTAACACATCATTTTTGAGGCCCTTCCAAGTGAACCTCTCTCTCACCTTCTGGTAAGTTTTTAGGAATCCAGGGTGGCCCGCCATTGGTGCATTGTGGGCAGCCTCCAAAATTTTTTCTTTTAAGTTTGATCCAGGTACTATCAAAATTCTGTCTTTGTAATATATGGCATCATTAAGGACGTTGCAAGCATCATCCTAAATCAACCCATCCAACACCTCACAAGCAAACTTGTTCTTGGAATATTCAATAGTTAGTTGTACCTTCCAATCAGTTGGGACTTGTAGCAAAGAAAAAGTAGGCTTCCTAGAGAGGGTATCAGCTACCACATTCCTCTTACCGTTTTTATATTCTATGTCAAAGTCATAGGACTGAACTTTACTTACCCATTTCTTGTTAGACACAATTCTCACTGAGAGGTGGGGGGGGTGAATCAGTGAGCTAAGGATAAATTCAAATTTTAATCTTGTAGCATTATCTTACATTCACTTCAGCATCATAATGAATTATATATTAGCAATCAACTAATCACATATCATTCATCAAGTAAAAATGCATTGACCTCAACACATTGCAAGAGACAAGATATAATTTTTTAAATCTTTTTGTATTTGGTTCAACGGGTACAACCATGAGGCACTTCAACACCAACTGAAATAAAAGAGCACCAACTCTTTATCAAGGACCCTGCCTAGTCTTTCTTAAACCCAACCAAGAAAATGGATACAAGACCCTGCTTGTATTTGCAAGTACGTTTTAGTACAAGACCCAGCTTGTAAATTAAACATACATTTATTACATTGCACTTCATCAATAAACACATTACATCGGTACAACTATATCAAAATAACTCTTTTTGTCAAAACTGCCATCATTGCTGTCCTGTCTCCAACTGTTCATTATCATCATATCAAAAGGTATTCTGCCTGTACGTTCATCTTCATACTGTCCACAATCCAATAATTTGATTGCCCATATTCACAACATGTTATTTGCCAGCTCACAGTTATTTCATCATGTTGTTCATGTCACATATCATCACAAATACATCCATAAGCAAGTCTTTGTCAACATCATCATTCTGTTCATTTCACAAGCATATCAACATACTGTCATTTCTGCTGCCAACATCAAACTATTCAAGAGATCATATTCTCATTCTGTCCACCAGCAAATGCTGGAAAAGTCATTGGCAAATTTGATGCATGATGTTTTCCCCGCATAGAGAATGAAGTTCCCTTGCTATGGATACCACCCATCAATAGTTACTTGCTGCCCACAAGATATATTGACTCCCAAAAAATATACAAAATGATGCCCAATGATATGATGAAGACTTGTAACCTTAGTGCTAATGCTCAGCTATGCCAAATATCTTTCCATGGTGAGACTGTAATGCCTGCCTCAGCACCTATGATTGACTAGACTATTTTGAGACTTATGATTGTTTAGATTATTTGAGACTCATGACTGATTTGACTATTGAGGGCACTAGATTGAGGTGACCCGATTTATAGAACTTAGATCATGGATTTTGCTTTGAAAAATTATTATATGAAATGAAAATGATGAATGCTTGATTGACTGAGGTATACTGATGAATATTGAAAATGCTTGAAATGAAAATGATAAATGCTCGATTTACTGAGATATACTGATGAATATTGAAAATGCTTGAAATGAAAATGATGAATGCTCGATTTATTGAGATATACTGATGAATATTGAAAATGCTTGAAATGAAAATGATGAATGCTCGATTGACTGAGATATATTGATGAATAATGAAAATGCTTGAAATAATAATGATGAATGGTTGATTGACTAAGACATATAGATGAATGTTGAAAAAGTTGGAAATGAAAATGATGAATAGTTGATACACTCAATTGACTGAGATAAAACAATGATTAGTATGCTCGACTGACTGAGATACTGAAGTGAATAATGAAAATGTTTTATAGTGCAGTGCTACTAATGTGCGTTTAAGTGTGTGTGCAATGGCAGGTAAAACGAATTTCCGACTAACCCACAATGGAATTACAGGGGTCGTAAGAACAGAAAGAATACATAGGGGTACAACGACAGGCTGTTGACCCTGAATTAACAATCCATGCACAGGTAGAAAGCGGTTTCAGCTCACCCGAGGAAGCGTGTGCCGTACGGGCGAGGCCATAACGACTTGGTCGCGTACGACGAGTTGAGGGGTGCGCGATAAGGAGGACCTTATCCCTCAATAGCCCTTAGTTTCCAAAAAGCGTAGTTGGAAGGTCGAGGTAAAGATTCCCGATCGCTACATAGTACTCCCCATGAGAAGAAAGAAAGAGATTGTCGGAAGGGCCCGCCGAAGAGGTACCTAGACAAAATAAAATTGAGAAAAAGAAAAGAAAGGAAATATATTAGAAAACATTTTTTGAATATAATAATTCTTTATTTTTGAATATAATATTTCCTTATTTTTAGAATAAAATATTCTTTTATTTAAAAAAAAAAAAAAAAGAAGAGAAAAGAAATATTAGAAGACATTTTTAAATATAATATTTCTTTATTTTTCGATTAAAATATTTCTTTATTTTAAAGGAAAAAGAAAAGAAATACATTATAAATATCTTTTGAATAAATATTTCTGTATTTTGAATAAAATATCTCTTTTAAGGAAAAAGAAAAGAAAATAAATAAAATTAGAAAATATATTTTTGAATAAATATTCATTTTATTGTAAGAATAAGAAGAAATGAAAAGAAATAAATTAGACATATTTAGAATAAGATATTTCCTTCTTTTATAAAAGAAAAAAAAAAAGAGAATCTAGAATAAACATGTGTCTTCTACAACAGCTATAATTTAGGAATTGACTGCACACTCGGAATAGAAACACTCACCTTGCATTAATTTAGGAATTGACTACACGCTCAAAATAGAAACACGCACCTTGCATTAATTTAGGAATTGACTGCACGCTCGGAATAGAAACACGCACCTTGCATTAATTTAGGAATTGAGTGCACACTCAAAATAGGGAGAAACACTTGTAATTTAAAAGTAAATAATTAATAAAATCTGAAATGGAAATGAATGAGCTGCACAGAAACTTTTGTGATAAATAGAGGGAGGGGAAGGAGAAAGGGATCTCTTGCTCCCTGGTGTCCGGAATCGATAAGTGTTTTATGGTTCTTGTGAGCTGGGCGTAACTTGACCGGGGATTGGGAGATCCCATCGGGAAGTTTTGGCTAGTGTGTTCTTACGACTCCATTAGCTCGGGGGTTCGGGGTGAAGGAGAGTAGCCTCGATATGGTAGGGAGGTCAACCGAGGGGCTGTCGGTATCTTCGTCAATGCTGGACTGCTCTGGATAGCAGATTCAGCAACTACTTCAACGGTTTTCAAGCTCGACGACTTAAAATAGGTTCAACAATTTTTTTTCTTTTTGTTATTTTTGAGGTTGCTATTTTAGTTTCGTTTTAAAAAAAACCTGAGTCCTAGAATTGTGAATCGAATATTCTGTGTATCTATTTGAATTTTTGTTTTAATCGACGTATACAGAGTTCGTAATTCCGATGAGGTTTGCAATTCGATCCAGTCCTTGTGGAACCGTATTCCTTTTCTTACTTATCCATATCAATTTATATATTCTTGAATAAGCGTTTTATTATTTAAGGTAGAGCTACCACGCCGAAATTTTGGGCTCTGTTTCAATTATATATATATATATATATATTATACGAACCTGTGTAATCCATTCCAGTCATTGAATCGAGCCAGTATCCAGAAAATCATAACCCTATCAGTACATTTCTTTATTATTGAGATCGGTTGAGAGATCTGGTAGATATTGGTGTATGCCAGATCACAAGTGGGATTTCAATGGAACCTCTGCGCGGTCATTTCCAAAACCTCTGTTTGATTATAATTTTTTTGACTATGTGGTAATTAGAGACGGATGTATGTATGTATCCCTGTAAGTGTAAATCACTTCACTATCTTAATTTGTCTTGATGCTTGTCTATTGTCCACCGCAATCCCCAATCTGCTAATATGGTCTAGAAATTTGTTGACTTATTGTTAAACCAGGATCGGGTCTTTTTACAAGCTTTTTCATTCTTGCCTTTGATTGTACCTTTGAGCGTTTCCAGAAAAGCACGACTAAAACCATAATTCGATCCCAACTTTTCTGTGTTCTTTATCCGAAAACTGGAAGGTGTTTCTAGAAATGTATGTGATGCACCATGACCTAAACCTTTTCTAAACTCGGTGTACTACTGGTCAAGGATTCTATATTTGGATTTATGCTTTCCAAATTCAACCAACATAATTGTCCTGGGGTTAATGGATGAGGCTTTGTGCGTTTCAGTCGGTACTCTGTGCCTTTTTACTTAAGACTTTGTATTATGATTTTGGGGATTTTATTTTCTTTCAAATTCTTTTATTACTAGAACCGTTAGGAGTTGATAGAAGCACCCTGTACGTCTTTTTCCAGTAATTCGTTATATGATCCTCGAGTCTCATCTATCTTGGTGTTTCAAAAATTTAAATTCATGAATTGTCTCTGCATTATTTCGAAACCTTGTATCCAGAAACCCATCATAACAATTGTAACTTCGACTTTCAAAATCCCTGCGTATCAATTTCTAGAAACGTTTAACCTTTTTAAATCTCTACATGTCTATTGAGTATTTAATGGCATCTCTAGATTTCTTGATGTAGATCGTAATATTAATGTTGACCTCCGTTTACCCATTTTGATACGACACTCCCAGATCTCTTAAGTTGAACTCTAAATTGCTTAACTCCGTGCTGGACAAAAACCCTAGTCTCACGCCCTTGTATCTCCAGTCTTGTTTAGATGGGTTGACGAGTTGAAGGACCGGGATTACTAAGCATTGTATAGGAGTGTATTTCTTTTAAATCTTATTTATGTGAAATAAACTGACATTGTATGCCAGAGTTACATCTTTTTCATAAGGAAATCATTTTGGTGAAATTTACCCCAACCACTCGTCGAGCACCCAAGTTGTTCCTTATTCATACCTTATTTTATTTGAGAATGTGCTTTACTTCCAAATTGTCATTTGCATTTCTGTTTATGATTAAAATTAAAATGGCAATAAGAATTGTTTTCTGTGTAGAAATGCTCCACTCAGTAGTGATATCAGTAAATGTTTCCCAACAATAATATATATTTTAATGAAGACACCCCCATGATAAATAACTTCAATGCACATCAAAACTACTGCCCATAAATCAAAGATAAATAAAAAGGGGTCTTCATCATGTCAACCAAACATCATGTCTACAACAACTTCATCCTCAGAAAATTTTGTCCATTAGCAAGCTACCAGCATCATCTCAAAAATTATATCATCATCATATTGTTCTTTGACAAGTCATCAAACTGTCCATTATATTAATGTCTTAGCATATCATTATCAAGCTGCTGCCCCCCCAAAAAAAAGATAAAAAAATATAAATGTTATCCACTGTAGCTGCCTGCTACAGTACCCGAAAATTCCACAGTGAGCAGCCCGAAATCAGAGCTCTATCTTACCTCTACGAATAGTCCTAAATAAGATGAGTTTCCTCTTATTTATATAGGTTTTTCTTCAAAAAAATATGTTGAGTCGACTTGTATATATGCACATATAATTTTATTTTTGTTTTTATATTTTTTTAAATCTTTACTGAGCCGACTTGTTGGATGTACATATATCCCCTTTTTTGTTTATTTTCTAAATGAGGCCGACTTTTCCAATGGGATAAAAGGTCTTCAAATATATATATATACACCCTTTTTGTTTGCTTGATTTTCTCATAGTAAATGTTGCCATGTCATCATTAGTTCAAGAGGAGATTTGTGCCCATCCACGTCAATAACAAGGGCTCTATGGGCATGAAGAGTGATGGCTTCAGTTTCAACACATCAAGGGCTCCTTCATTATTTGTGTGGGATTTTTGAACCATCCACCATGAGCATGAGCTAAAATAGACCTTATCAAGGGCATCCTCATGCAAGGGTTCCATGGACTTCAAGTCCATCATCAACATAAGCAACCAAATGTGCCATCATACGACAATGCAAATTTTGTGTGCTTGTTGCCACGTTAACACCACTATGGACTTCAAGGGCTTCATTAAGTCAAACAAGACTTTTTCAACAGGGTTATCATCATTTCAACCACACATGCAAGTGAGGGCATCATCATCATTATGTGTGTGAGTCCCAAGCCTTTTCAAGCAAGAGGATCATCATGACCACCTCCAAGGGCTCCATGACCCCATTAAGACACAAATGACCACAGAATGGGTCATTTGGCCCATTAGGTGTTCCAATGGCTCCAATGCCCACATCCAAGGTTCTTCATGCCATGTCATCATTATTTGTGACTTTTTTGCCATGTCATCAACCTTCTTTTGTCCATATCATCAACCTTCATTATGCCTTTGTCATTAATGTTGTCATCAATGACAAGCATAGACAACCATATTCATCATTTATGTTGTCTATCGTTCAATTCTTTTTGGGTCATAAAATGTCTCAAACTGTTGTGATCAATCTTTACTATGAACTTTCCTCCTACTAGGTACTATCGGAATTTGGACAAGGCATGCATAATGGCCAACATCTCTTTATCATAATGGAATAATGCCTCTCACTTGGCTTCAAATTTCTGCTCTCATAGGCAATGGGATGCTTATTCTGCATCAGAACTGCTCCAATGCCTTCCCTTGAGGCATCACATTCTATTATGAAGGGCCGAGTGAAACAAGAAGTGCAAGTTCTAGGCAACTACTCATTACTTCCTTCATTTTGTTGAAAGCTTGTTCAACCTCCTCTAGCCAACAAAAGACTCCCTTCTTGGTGAGACCTGTTAAAGGGGATGATAGTTTAGAAAACCCTTTCACAAATTTCTGGTAGTAGGTGCATAAACCAATGAATCCCCTTAATTCAGTGATGTTCTTTGGGCTTGGCCATTCAAGTATGACCTTGATCTTCTCCATATGCACATTGAATCCTTCTTACCTAATTATATGACCAAGATAGAGGATCTCAGTCAATCCAAACTCACACTTGGACAATTTGGCATAAAAAGCCTGTTCAACCAAAATTGTCAGAACATTGTCCAAGTGGTGTAGATGTGTTGAAGAAATGTAACTGCAGAAGATATTCTACTTGTACTTGTCTATTGTATTATTGTATTCCTCCTTCGAGAGATGTCATTGATGTAATTAATAATGTAAGAGTCATTGAAAGAGTCAATATAAACCCTAGGTCTTGTGTCGGCCTAGAAGAACCCAAAAAATATTATTATATTTTGTAATTGAGAGGTCAGCCCAGTCAGTTAGGTGAAGTCGGCCCAATTGGGGAAAAGTCACCTCAACAGAAGAATATAAATAGAGGAGGAGTCTCTCATTTGTACTCACTCATCTCACTCACACAAGTTCACATAGGAGAGAGAGAGAGAGAGAGAGAGAGAGAGAGAGAGAGAGAGAAGTTCACACAAGTGGAGGAGTCGCTGATTTTGTCTTGGGGTTTATTTTTGTACTTTGTGAATTCTATATTGAGGAAATTTTGTTGGGGTTTTCTCCCTTGTGGTTTCCCTGAGAGAAATAATGTGTTCATTGTGTTTTTGTTGTGCTTGTATTTCTTTCAGTGATAGATTGTTTAATGTTATATGCTAAACAAGTAAAAACTAACATGGTATCAGAGTGTTCGGGTACACAGGGTACTACCAAAGGACCGAACACCAAGAGCAACCACTTCACATAAACAGATCACAGATCAACACACCGATGTTTTGACGTGGTTTAAACCCTCTTGAGGGAAACACTCCACGGCCCCGGCCAAATAGCTTCTACGGGACAATTTATTATGCAAAGAAAGAAAGTTACAAATGAGCTTCTCATAATCGATCAACTAAACAATGACCCTCCATGCTCTTTAAATAGAGATCATGGACCAATCAGGTGTTAAGCCACGGATATAGGTTAGGTTTGATCTAAGAGAAGTTGAGCCGTCGGATCACTCTATGTCGGAAACATATCGTGACCGTCGGATTAAGTATTTACAAATGCATACTAATGCATACTAAAGAAACACACTATCCCTAACGGATATATTACACAAGTTGATCTTAACTAACTCCTAAGTGTCTAAATATCCTAACATCCCCCCTTAAGAACAACTTGGGATAGGATTGAAGGATTTACAAAAGTGACACTATTAGGAGAAGGAAGGAGGAATTAGAGCCTATCCCCCCTTAATGACAAGTTCCTGAACTCCTAACATAGATCGAAGTTTAGAAAACTTCGCTTCTGTAAGAGACTTGGTGAAGATGTCTGCAACTTGATCATCTGTAGGGCAAAAGAGCACTTCGAGAACATGATCATGAACAAGATTTCTGATGAAGTGCATATGTAGCTCAATGTGTTTGCTGCGTTGATGTAGAACTGGATCTTTGGCAAGCTTGATGGCACTTTGATTGTCGCACCAAAGTGGAGTAGGCTGCTGCTGCTCGAATCCAAACTCTGAAAGGATCTGTCGAAGCCATAAAGCTTCCTGACTAGCATTGACGGCTGCTCGATATTCTGCCTCTGCTGAAGAAAGAGCAAGAGCTTGTTGTTTCTTACAAGCCCAAGTAATAGGTCCAGATCCCAAACTGAAAACATAACCTGCAGTAGACTTTCGATCATCAGGATCGCCGGCCCAATCTGAATCAGTGAAACCAACCAACAAAGGTTTCCCCCCTGTACTGTAATGAATCCCAAACTGAACTGTACCTCGAATATATCGAAGTATTCTTTTAGTTGCTTTCCAGTGACTTTCATGAGGTGTCTGCATATAACGGGCAACTCGACCAACGGCAAAGGAAAGGTCAGGACGGGAATGAGTCAAGTATAAAAGACTACCAACAAGCTGACGATACAATGTGGCATCTACTTCAGGTGAAGTACAAGTGGCAGAAAGTTTGACTCCAGACTGGAAGGGAGAAGGGGCTGGTTTACAATCTTCCATGTGAAAGCGACGAAGAAGGTCACAAGCATACTTAGACTGAGAAAGAAAGATTCCTTCTTTGGTTTGCAGAACTTGGAGACCAAGAAAATAATGCAAATGTCCTAAGTCTGACATTTCAAAAGTTTGTTTAAGACTGGATTTCACATGGGTTATAAGCTTAGGGTCACTACCAGTAAGAATAAGGTCATCAACATATAGAACAAGTATGATGAGATGGTTTCCTACTTTCTTGGTATAGACATTGGGGTCAGAATGGCATCTAGAAAAACCAGTGTCAAGGAGAAAGTTATCCATTTTGGCATACCAAGCTCTAGGAGCTTGCTTAAGGCCATATAAGGATTTCTTAAGGCGACAGACAAGGCTAGAGTTATTCTGAACATAGCCAGGAGGTTGTTCCATGTAAATTTCCTCCTGTAAATCACCATGTAAGAAGGCAGACTTGAAATCCATTTGATGGACTTCCCAGTTGTGTAAGGCTGCAAGGGAAAGAACAAGGCGGATGGAGTTCATTTTGGCGACGGGAGCAAAGGTTTCATTGTAGTCAATCCCTTCAACTTGAGAAAAACCTTTGGCAACTAACCTTGCCTTAAGTCTTTCAACACTTCCATCTGATGCATACTTAGTTCTGTAGACCCATTTACATCTGACAAGTTTTCTTCCTTTTGGAAGAGGTACAAGATCCCAAGTATCGTTCGCCATTAAGGAACGATATTCTTCATCCATGGCTGCATCCCAATCTGGATTCCCTGAAGCTTCTGCAAAAGTTTCTGGATCATGATTCTCGGAAACTTGAGCCAAAAGAGAAGAGGCTCGCTGAAACTGAGAACGTGTTCGACGTTGATCTCTAGGATCACCGGCAAGATCACCAGCTGCTTCACACGTTGAACGGACCCATCGAGGAAGCACTTGTGCTGGTGCAACTGGAGGAACATGAGCAGGCGGAGGTGGATTTTCATCCTCACTGTCATCATCAGAAACTGGAGTTGGAAACCTGTCAAGGAAGTTGGAAGAAGAAGAAGAAGGCACAAACGCCGAATCAGGCTCGTAGGCCAAAGATGGCACACTCGCCGAGTTAGGCTCGCAGGCCAAGATATTTTCATCAAATTTAACATCTCTTCTAATGATTATAGCATGAGAAGGTGGTTGAAGAAGTCTATAACCTTTTACATCTTCAGAATATCCAACAAATATGCACTTTTCACTTTTAGGCTGCAATGCTTTCCGTTTTTCATCCGGAATGTGAGCCCATGCTTCACTACCAAACACATGAAAGTGACTTACATCAGGTTTAACTTTACTCCATGCTTCTTCTGGTGTTATACCTTGTAATGCTTTTGTGGGGGTGCGATTAACTATGTAATTTGCACAATTTATGGCTTCATCCCAAAATTGAAGACTTAGTCCCTTAGATTGGATCATACAATTTGCCATTTCTTTTAAAGTGCGGTTCTTCCGCTCAGCTACACCATTTTGTTGTGGTGTATATGGAACAGTGTGTTGTTGTTGGATGCCTTGTTCAGTGCAGAAAGTAGTGAACTGTTTGTTAACATATTCTCCTCCATTGTCAGATCTTAACTTGATAATTTGATGACCAGATTGTTTTTCAACAAGGGCCTTGTAGGCCAAGAACATGTTAAATACTTCGCTCTTAAGTTTTAGGAAATAAACCCAAGTGCGTCTGGTGTAATCATCAATGAAAGTTAAGAAATACTTGGAACCAGAAAAGGAAGCAGATGGAAGAGGACCACACAAGTCACTATGCACAAGCTCCAAGGGAACCGAAGCGTGCCAAGAGGCACGTTTGTCAAAACTGTCCCGATGATGTTTTCCGAGTACACAACCGGAACAAACACCATCTCTGCAAGATACCATCGGAAGACCTGTCACCATATTTTCTTTACATAGTTGTTGCAATGAGCGATAATTTAAGTGACCAAATCGCTCATGCCAAAGTTTGCTCAAGTTATCACTATGAGCAACAAAAACTGAAGGGAAAGGTGATGACCCAAAGTTGTTAAATTTGTACAACCTGGTAATATCATCAACAATTCCGGTAGCTAGAACCTGTTGAGGATCTTTAAAATCCTTGATTACAACTTGGTGAGGTGTAAAGGTCACAGTTTTACCTTCACCAGAATGAGTGATCTGATAGACTGATAACAAATTGCAGGAAATTCTTGGAACACATAGTACATCACTAAAATGACCATTATCTACTGGAACTGTTCCAGCTCCTACAACACTTAGAGATCTATCATCACCAACAAATATTTGTTTGGTGTTACATTCATGCATAGTAGAAAAGATGGCTTGATCCTTAGCCATATGATAAGATGCTCCAGAATCAATGAGCCATTCATTTGAAGTAGAAGAAGAAGATGCATTATAAGAATAACCAGAAGCACAAAGTGCATGTCCATGAGAGGCAGATTCTGAAGGCGAATCTAGGCTGATGTGGTGCTTCTTCATTGCTGCTTCCAAGGCTGCCATCTTCTTGAAACACTTAGATTCATCATGATTATCTTTCCCGCAATAGTTGCAATGACGCTCAGTCTTCTTGCCTTTTGGCTTGGATCCTTTGTCATTTTTTAAAGAAGGAGCTGACTGAGAGGGTTTTGGACCCTTGTTTGACTTATTATTGTGAAAAATTTTGTTTCTTGGGAGGCTTGGACTTTTCTTTCTGTTGGGACAATAAGGCTTTCCCAGATGTGTCTGCATTGTTGATTATTCCAAGATGAATGAGTTTATCTTGTTCTCTAATCAGGAATCACAAAAGGATTCAAGACTAGGCTCTTGATAGCTAGCTGCATTCAATGACGCTTTCATGGAGTAAAATGTAGATACAAAAAACAGAATATGCAGGTCCAAGTTTGGAAAGAATATGATAAATGCATTGTTTGTCTTCCCTCTCAATCTTACATTCTGCACATAAGAGCTTGAGAGTTTTGTACTTAGATAAATAATCTTGAATGCATGAAAAGTCACTTGGATTTAAAGAAATCAACTCATTTTCGAGTTGGTGACCTCGAATTTCATTGTGTTTACCAAACATAGTTTCCAACTTGTCCCAAGCAGCATTAGGTTCATCAATTCCAGATATGTGGAATCGCAAATCAGTAGAGATTGACATCCCAATCAATCCACGAGCTTCATCACATCTATTTGCCCATTTTATTTTCTTATCATTATCAGTGGGTTCTTTTTCTTTCCCTGTTGTAATTCTGAAAAGTCCCCTACTTCGTAGAACATCCTCCATACGGGATTTCCATGAGAAATAGTTGGAACTGTTAAGTAGAATATCACAAAAGGTGGCCATATTTGTAAATTAATGGCTGTAAAAGCAGAAATCAATAGTCTGGATGTGAAGAGCTCGAAAAAATAGGCGGTTTCAAAAAAAACGGCACTGAAAACGGACTCTGTATGATGAAGTTATGCTTGAACAAAGAAACTGTTGAAGATGTCCCCAATAGTGACGTGGCAACTAGAGAATGTCCAGCAAAAAAAAGAACCCCCCTCTTCCCAAGATGAACCTTTTGACAATCACTTTACAAAAAAGTTGCTTTTAAGTGAATCACTTTTGTAAAATAAGTGATTTCACTTTTACAATGATATTACTTTTAAATAGTGCAACAATAAATGAAAAGCTTAAGTGACTCACTTGTATTTTTATTTTTTATTATTTAAGTGAGATGCACTTTTACAATAAAGTAACTTGAAAATAGAAATTGCATGCACTTTTCTTTTTAAAAGTAACTTCCTAAGACTTGAACTCAAGACCTATTAAGGAATAAAGCAACTTTGGACCAAGTGAGCTAGTTTAAAAGGTATGTAAAAATATGGAAATGAGGAAGGGGGCTTTTTTTTTTTTTTTTTTACTCTTCTTACTCGGTTTGCGTGCTTGCCCTTTTTCCTGAAAAACAAAACACAAAACGAAACAAAAAAACTTTTCCACACTTGTGGAGTTAGATCTTGTTAGCTTTCCCGGAAAGCCTACGTTTTCTCTCTGTTTTCTGATTTGCCGAGATCGCGCAAAGTGCACGGCAAAGAGCATACGCAGCCGAAAAAAACCCTTTCCCTTTCTGTTTCTGATTTGCCGAGATCGCTCAAGGTGCACGGCAAAGAGCATACGCAGACGGGAAAGCAACAATCCGAACCAAAAAAAATCTAACAGTAAAAAAAATGAAATATGAGATTTTTTCTTTTCAAAAACGAAATAAAAAAAATGCGTCACTGTAACATTATACCTTCAGATCTGATGAAAAACGCGTTTCTGGAGCAACCGGGAACTGTTTTCGATCAAACGAAAACTATTTCCCAATGGAAACGACGCTTCCGGACGTAATGGAACACCTCCCACAGCCAAGAAATGCACAGAAATACCAGAACTAGAAACCCTTTCGAGTTTCGGCAACAGCAGTTCAAGATCTAGATCATAACCAGAAGCGGCACTTCATAAAAGCTCTGATACCATGTTCGGGTACACAGGGTACTACCAAAGGACCGAACACAAAGAGCAACCACTTCACATAAACAGATCACAGATCAACACACCGATGTTTTGACGTGGTTTAAACCCTCTTGAGGGAAACACTCCACGGCCCCGGCCAAATAGCTTCTACGGGACAATTTATTATGCAAAGAAAGAAAGTTACAAATGAGCTTCTCATAATCGATCAACTAAACAATGACCCCTCCATGCTCTTTAAATAGAGATCATGGACCAATCGGGTGTTAAGCCACGGATCAAGGTTAGGTTTGATCTAAGAGAAGTTGAGCCGTCGGATCACTCTATGTCGGAAAACATATCGTGACCGTCGGATTAAGTATTTACAAATGCATACTAATGCATACTAAAGAAACACACTATCCCTAACGGATATATTACACAAGTTGATCTTAACTAACTCCTAAGTGTCTAAATATCCTAACACAGAGTAGGTCTGAAAGAAAACATTGTGCAGCCTCCGTAACTGCAGAAGAAACTAGGGCTTCTTGTTCCGAGAGCTCCCTCCATAGATCAACTGAAAAAGAGAGTGCATCTAACTCTCCTCACTAGGGCGCATCTTTTTGTCGAAGCAGATTTCAATTCTGAGAATTTTCATTTTTGGGTCCCCCACTACAGTCTGGGAGAATTAGGGCATCAAGCTTTTGGATCATCTGCTCACAGAATTGGGATAAGTAGTACTTTTCTCAACTCGCCTTGAGGAGGCGAATTTGCTCATCCATTTAGTTTTACAAAATCCCGAAGTCGAAAAATTAGGTTTTCTCTGACAAACCCTAGGTCAAGGTAGAAGCAATTTTCAGAAGGACAACTTTTTTGGTAAGTCTCAAATCTATTCCATTTCTATTTTAAGTACTCATTATATCAAGATGACTAGCAATACCAATCTTGATGAGAAGCTTGAGGGGAGCTGAGAACTTCAGGGCATGGAAGTATGGAGTCATGCTCATCCTTGAAGAACATGACTTAGAAGTCTTTATAAAGGAAGGACTTACAGAACCTGAGGGAGATGAATCCAAAGCAAGGCATCAGAAGAATATGGTCAAGGAAAGGAAAAGAGGATCATTGTTGATTCCATCAAAGATCACTTGATCCCCCAAGTATCTTCCAAGAAGACCCCAAAAGAGATGTTTGATTCCCTGACCAACCTATTTGAAGGGAAGAACATTAATAGGAAGATGACCTTGAGAAATCAACTTAAGGGAGTGAAGATCTTGAAGTTTGAGTCCATGCACTCATACTTCTCCAAAGTGTCCCAGATAAAATAACAACTAGAAGCTATTGGAGACATGGTAGAGGATGTTGAGGTTGTGATGACCACTCTGAATGGTCTCCCTAGAGATTGGGAACCATTTGTTCATGGTATTTGTGCTGGAAAGATATTGATCTAGTTCAGACAACTATGGGAAGGGGTGTGTGCAAGAGGAAGAAATAATAACAGTGAGAGAGGAGAAGCTAAACGACAATGAAGATCAAGCTTTGGAAACTCATGCCAAAGGTGGAAGGAAAAAGAACAATGTACGTTCTTGTGAGGACTCTCCAAGAAGACCTTAAAAGAAAAAGAGTTCAATAAAAACCTATCTTTAGTTGAATGTTATTCTTGTCAGAAGACATGACATATTGCAAGATTTTTTCCAAACAAATCTGGACATCATAAGAAGCAGAAGAAGAGATTCTTAAGCAAGGTTGTCATTGATGACAAACCATTAATGACAAGGGATAATGAAGGTTGATGATATGGACAAAAGAAGGTTGATGACATGGAAAGAATATATGCACTAGATGACAAGGCATGATATGGACATTGGATGACATGAAGAATATGGAAAAAAGGACAATGGAAGGAGAACTGATCCATTCTGTGGTCATTTGTGGTTTGATGGGGTCATGGAATCCTTGGAGATGGTTAAAATGATTAAGTAGGTATGATGGCACTTGTATGCTTGATGAGGATGGGCTTCTTGCAAGTGGTACCCTTGGGTTTTAAACCCACTCACTTGACATGGCTTAAACTCCTTAAAATGATGAACGCGACTCCTTGATACAATTAAAGAAGTCCTTAAATTTGATGACATGAGCCCAGTCTCCAACATGGACATGGTAAACTTATGTTGATCCATCCACAAGTAAAAAGTTGAAGCCCTAAAAAATTCTCTAGCCCAGTACTTATCATGGTATAACCTTGGTTTAATGGGCTATCAAATTAACTTGTGAAGTTAGCTCAGATTAATTTAAATAAAGTATTTAATACGTAATTAATTTTTTTTTGAGATGTCGGCTCATAAAATGATATGAAAAATCAGTATAAATACCCAGTCAATGTTTTCCTTTAGATGTAGAAGTCACATGTTCGATTTAGCTTTGATTTTTGGGTACTGTAGCAGCTACAGTGGACTGAAATTCCGTGGTCTGATATTTGTGTATGCTGTCCATTAAGGAAGCCATAGTAGAGGTCATTTTCAGCTCAGAAATTCCGGTATACTGTCCACAGGAGCAGTAGCTAACTTTTGTGCAAATTTCAGATTGTCTCCTCTGTAAAATTTCAGGCTACAACAGAAGATATTTTTGGGGTTACAATTCTAAGGAGACTGGCAGCCACAACAATTGTTGAAGATCTAAATTTGGACACTCAAAAATATTTGTCTCCAGGGCATCCAAATTTACAGTGATAGTAGAGATGTTCTTGATTTATGAACAACATTGCCAATGATAAACTTCTTGTGATGTTAATGATATCACTTGATGCCAAGTTATGAAGAGCATAGATCAGAGCCAAAACATAAGTAGTTCTGAAGTAAGAGATGATGCAAAGACTGAAGCTCTAATAGAAGATAAATTTCGGACTGTGGAAGAAAGTGCATCCAAGGATAGAAGAAAGAAGAAGATATTATGCTAAGGTTCATTCTGTTCTTATGAGTATCACTGAGCTTGCAATGACTTTGATTTGACGGTGCTTTGCGAAGACAGTGAGAAAGATTGAGTTGTGACTGGATAGTGATACTTTTGATAAGTAAGGAGATGAATCATAACAGGTTGATGAATAGACTCCTGGCATGTGACACGTGAGATGACTGTGATCACTTGTTTGACAGTAACAGTGACAACTACAGTAGATAGATGATGACATCAGATTGGCATGACAAGTTGATGACTAGATAGGATGTGTGGCAGAAGTTATGGTTGTTTAATGACAAGTGTTTGTATGTAACTACAAGTTGGGCCTTGTACTATTTTTCTTAGTTGGAACTGAGAAAAAGACCAAGCTAAGTCTTGGAATAGAAGTTGGTCCAGATCCCAGACTGAAAACATAATCTGCAGTAGACTTTCGATCATTAGGATCGCCAGCCCAATCTGAATCAGTGAAACCAACCAACAAAGGTTTCCCCCTTATACTGTAATGAATCCCAAACTGAACTGTACCTCGAATATATCGAAGTATTCTTTTAGCTGCTTTCCAGTGACTTTCATGAGGTGTCTGCATATAATGGGCAACACGACCAACGGCAAAGGAAAGGTCAGGATGGGAATGAGTCAAGTATAAGAGACTACCAAAAAGCTGACGATACAAGGTGGCATCGACTTTAGGTGAAGTACAAGTGGCAGAAAGTTTGACTCCAGACTGGAAGGGAGAAGGGGCTGGTGTACAATCTTTCATGTGAAAGCGACGAAGAAGGTCACAAGCATACTTAGACTGAGAAAGAAAGATTCCTTCTTTGGTTTGCAGGACTTGGAGACCAAGAAAATAATGCAAATGTCTTAAGTCTGACATTTCAAAATTTTGTTTAAGACTGGATTTCACATGGGTGATAAGCTTAGAGTCACTACCAGTAAGAATAAGGTCATCAATATATAGAACAAGTATGATGAGATGGTTTCCTACTTTCTTGGTATAGACATTGGGGTCAGAATGGCATCTAGAAATACCAGTGTCAAGGAGAAAGTTATCCATTTTGGCATACCAAGCTCTAGGAGCTTGCTTAAGGCCATATAAGGATTTCTTAAGGCGGTAGACAAGGCTAGAGTTATTCTGAACATAGCCAGGAGGTTGTTCCATGTAAATTTCCTCCTGTAAATCACCATGTAAGAAGGTAGACTTGACATCCATTTGATGGACTTCCTAGTTGTGTAAGGCTACAAGGGAAAGAACAAGGCAGATGGAGTTCATTTTTGCGACGGGAGCAAAGGTTTCATTGTAGTCAATCCTTTCAACTTGGGAAAAACCTTTGGCAACTAACCTTGCCTTAAGTCTTTCAACACTTCTATCTGATGCATACTTAGTTCTGTAGACCCATTTACATCTGACAATTTTTCTTCCTTTTGGAAGAGGTACAAGATCCCAAGTATCGTTCGCCATTAAGGAACGATATTCTTCATCCATGGCTGCATCCCAATCTGGATTCCCTGAAGCTTCTGCAAAAGTTTCTGGATCATGATTCTCAGAAACTTGATCCAAAAGAGAAGAGGCTCGCTGAAATTGAGAACGTGTTCGACGTTGATCTCTAGGATCACCGGCAAGATCACCAGCTGCTTCACATGTTGAACGGACCCATCGAGGAAGCACTTGTGCTGGTGCAATTGGAGGAACATGAGCAGGCGGAGGTGGATTTTCATCCTCACTGTCATCATCAGAAACTGGAGTTGGAAACTTGACAAGGAAGTTAGAAGAAGCAGAAGAAGGCACAAACGTCGAATCAGGCTCGCAGGCCAAAGATGGCACAATCGCCGAGTTAGGCTCGTAGGCCAAGAGATTTTCATCAAATTTAACATCTCTTCTAATGATTATATCATGAGAATGTGGTTGAACAAGTCTATAACCTTTTACATCTTCAGAATATCTAACAAATATGCACTTTTCACTTTTAGGCTGCAATGCTTTCCGTTTTTCATCCGGAATGTGAGCCCATGCTTCACTACCAAACACACGGAAGTGACTTACATCAGGTTTAGTTTTACTCCATGCTTCTTCCGGTGTTATACTTTGTAATGCTTTAGTGGGGGTGCGATTAACTATGTAATTTGCACAATTAATGGCTTCAGCCCAAAATTGAAGGCTTAGTCCCTTATATTGGATCATACAATTAGCCATTTCTTTTAAAGTGCGGTTCTTCCGCTCAGCTACACCATTTGGTTGTGGTGTATATGGAACAGTGTGCTATTGTTGGATGTCTTGTTCAGTGCAGAAAGTAGTGAACTTATTGTTAACATATTCTCCTCCATTGTCAAATCTTAACTTAATAATTTGATGACCAGATTGTTTTTCCACAAGGGCCTTGTAGGCCAAGAACATGTTAAATACTTCGCTCTTAAGTTTTAGGAAATAAACCCAAGTGCATCTGGTGTAATCATCAATGAAAGTTAATAAATATTTGAAACCAGAAAAGGAAGCAGATGGAAGAGGACCACACAAGTCACTATGCACAAGCTCCAAGGGAACCGAGGTGTGCCAAGAGGCACGTTTGTCAAAACTGTCCCAATGATGTTTTTCGAGTACACAACTGGAGCAAACACCATCCCTGCAAGATACCATCGGAAGACCTGTCACCATATTTTATTTACATAGTTGTTGCAATGAGCGATAATTTAAGTGACCAAATCGCTCATGCCAAAGTTTGCTCAAGTTATCACTATGAGCAACAAAAACTGAAGGGAAAGGTGATGACCCAAAGTTGTTAAACTTGTACAACCTGGTAATATCATCAAGAATTCTAGTAGCTAGGACCTATTGATGATCTTTAAAATCCTTGATTACAACTTGGTGAGGTGTAAAGGTCATAGTTTTACCTTCACCAAAATGAGTGATCTGATAGACTGATAACAAATTGCAGGAAATTCTTGGAACACATAGTACATCACTAAAATGACCATTATCTACTGGAACTGTTCTAACTCCTACAACACTTAGAGATCTATCATCACCAACAAATATTTGTTTGGTGTTACATTCATGCACAGTAGAAAAGATGGCTTGATCCTTAGCCATATGCTAAGATGCTCCAGAATCAATGAGCCATTCATTTGAAGTAGAAGAAGAAGATGCATTATAAGAATAACCAAACGACAAAGTGCATGTCCATGAGAGGCAGATTCTGAAGATGAATCTAGGCTGATGTGGTGCTTCTTCATTGCTACTTCTAAGGATTCCATCTTCTTGAAACACTTAGATTCATCATGATTATCTTTCCCGCAATAGTTGTAATGACGCTCAGTCTTCTTGCCTTTTGGCTTGGATCCTTTGTCATTTTTTAAAGAAGGAGCTGACTGAGCGGGTTTTGGACCCTTGTTTGACTTATTATTGTGAAAATTTTGTTTCTTGGGAGGCTTGGAATTTTATTTCTGTTGAGACAATAAGGCTTTCCTTGATGTATCTGCATTGTTGATTATTTCAAGATGAATGAGTTTATCTTGTTCTCTAATTAAAGAATCACAAAAGGATTCAAGACTGGGCTCTTGATAGCTAGCTGCATTCAAGGATGCTTTCATGGAGTAAAATGTAGATACAAAAACAAAATATGTAGGTCCAAGTTTGGAAAGAATATGATAAATGCATTGTTTGTCTTCCCTCTCAATCTTACATTCTGCACATAAGAGTTTAAGAGTTTTGTTCTTAGATAAATAATCTTGAATGCATGAAAAGTCACTTGGATTTAAATAAATCAACTCATTTTCGAGTTGGTGACCTCAAATTTCATTTTGTTTACCAAACACAGATTTCAACTTGTCCCAAGCAGCATTAGGTTCATCAATTCCAGATATGTGGAATCGCAAATCAGTAGAGATTGACATCCCAATCAATCCACGAGCTTCATCACATCTATTTGTCAATTTTATCTTCTTATCATCATCAATGGGTTCTTTTTTTTTCCCTGAGGTAATTCTGAAAAGTCCCCTACTTCGTAGAACATCCTCCATACGAGATTTCCATGAGAAATAGTTGGAACTGTTAAGTAGAATATCACAAGGGGCGGCCATATTTGTAAATTAATGACTGTAAAAGCAGAAATCAATAGTCTGGATGTGAAGAGCTCGAAAAAATAGGCGGTTTAAAAAAAAACGGCACTGAAAACTGACTCTGTATGATGAAGTTATGCTTGAACAAAGAAACTGTTGAAGATGTCCCCAATAGTGACGTGGCATCTAGAGAATGTCCAGCAAAAAAAAGAACCCCCCTCTTCCCAAGATGAACCTTTTGATAATGACTTTACAAGAAAGTTGCTTTAAGTGAACCACTTTTGTAAAATAAGTGATTTCACTTTTACAATGATATTACTTTTAAATAGTGCAACAATAAAAAAAACTTAAGTGACTCACTTGTATTTTTATTTTTTATTATTTAAGCGAGATGCACTTTTACAATAAAATAACTTGAAAATAGAAATTGCATGCACTTTTTCTTTTAAAAGTAACTTCCTAAGATTTGAACTCAATACCTATTAAGGAATAAAACAACTTTGAATCAAGTGAGCTAGATTAAAAGGTATGTAAAATATGGGAATGAGGAAGGGTTTTTTTTTTTTTTTTTTACTCTTTTTGCTCGGTTTGCGTGCTTGCCCTTTTTCTTGCAAAACAAACCAAAAATCGAAATAATTTTTTTTTTTTCACACTTGTGGAGTTAGATCTTGTTAGCTTTCTCAGAAAGTCTACGTTTTCTCTCTGTTTTTGATTTGCCGAGATCGTGCAAAGTGCACAGCAAAGAGCATACGCAGCCGAGAAAAACCCTTTCCCTTTCTGTTTCTGATTTGCCGAGATTGCTCAAGGTGCATAGCAAATAGCATAGGCAAACGGGGAAAACAACAATTCGAACCCAAAAAAATCTAACAGTAAAAAATGATGAAATATGAGATTTTTTCCTTTTAAAAAAAGAAAATAAAAAAATGCGTCACTGTAACATTATACCTTCAGATTTGATGAAATACGCGTTTATGGAGCAACCGGGAACCGTTTTCGATCAAACGAAAACTATTTCCAAATGGAAATGACGCTCCGGACGCAATGGAACACCTCCCACAGCCCAGAAATGCACAAAAATACTAGAACTAGAAACTCTTTCGAGTTTCGACAACAGCAGTTCAAGATCTAAATCATAACCGGAAGCGGCACTTCATAAAAGCTCTGATACCATGTAAGGTTTTCCGTTACACCAAAACCTCCAGGTGATTGGTAAAATCACCACCGCCAGATTTCAAGGATCTACGAGAGGCGATTATTCCCTTGTCACGATACACCGAGGAGCGCTGACTACTTGCAATTTTGTGCAACAATCTCCCCCTCAGCGCGAGCCGAGTGTGTATTGAACTCCTGACCTCTAGCTCTGATACCATGTTCGGGTACATAGAGTACTACTAAAGGACCGAACACTAAGAGCAACCACTTCACACAAACAGATCACAGATCAACACATCGATGTTTTAACGTGGTTTAAACCCTCTTGAGGGAAACACTCCACGGCCCCGACCAAATAGCTTCTACGGGACAATTTATTATGCAAAGAAAGAAAGTTACAAATAAGCTTCTCATAATCGATCAACTAAAAAATGACCCTCTATGCTCTTTAAATAGAGATCATGGACCAATCGGGTGTTAAGCCATAGATCAAGGTTAGGCTTGATCTAAGAGAAGTTGAGCCGTTGGATCACTCTATGTCGGGAACATATCGTGACCGTCGGATTAAGTATTTACAAATGCATACTAATGCATACTAAAGAAACACACTATCCCTAACGGATATATTACACAAGTTGATCTTAACTAACTCCTAAGTGTCTAAATATCCTAACAGCTGATAACACCTCATGGTTGTAGCCGGTTGAATCAAATATAAAAAAGATTACAAAGTTTATACTATGATGTGTCTCTAATGGTGTGACTTGATATTATGAATGACATGTTTAAATTTGATGAATGATAATGATAGCTTAGTGATTGATGTAAGCATTGAAGTGAAATTGTTGAATGATATATATGTTAAGTATTTAAGAAGTTGAAATTGTCATAAGTGCTGAGAAAGACAACAATATTGCCTTGAAGTTTATGATGGATGGACTCTCAAGCCCTATCAAAGAAAGTATAAAAGAATATACCTCTGCCAAGGATCTCTGGTTCAAGCTAGAAGATAAATATCAAATGATTGTTGAAGACACTGACAAGAAAACATAAGTCAAGACCTCTGAGGATGAGATGCAAGAAGAAAAGCAGGAACAAGCTTCAAATGTAAATGAAGGTAAGAAATCTTCAGCTGATGATAATTCTGAATGTGATGATGTTGAAATTCTACTTATAGAAGATGATAAGGAAGATTTGTTAAAGGTCAATAATGCATTGGCTTGCACCCTATTGGATATTGATCTAAAATTCAATCCGAGGCTTAAAATGAAGCTTTTGAAGTCTTTTGAAAAATACCAAAAGGAAAAAAGGGCATTGTTCATGAGATTGAAACTCAAGAACAAAGATTTACAAGGTGAGCTAAAAGATCAAGATGACGAAGTCAGAAGATTGAAGATTGAATTAGAAAAAGAACAAGAAGAGATCGGTATAATCCCTAGAGAGCTTAAAGAGACAAGAAGAGTTAATATTGGTTTGAAGACTCAGTTGGAGGAAGCCAAAAGAATTGAAGAAATCATGAATCTTCAGTTAGAAAAAAAAAAAGACAAATCAGAAGCTTGAGATGGAAATTGTTGATCTCAGAAATAAAATTGAAAATTCAAAAGCTCATGTGAAGTTCAATGAAAGTTCAGTCATCTTAGAAGAAGTTTTGAATTGTCAAAGATCTCCCTTTGACAAATCTGGTCTTGGGTACAAGAAGGAAGAAGTCAAATCTGAAGAAGACATGTGGTCCCCCAAGACTCCTGAAGTTGGATCCACATCCTTCAAAGGTGAAAGCAAAGCTCCTCAGCAAGAACCTACACAACATAAAGAAGATTTCAAAAGATCAAGAATGCATCCAGAAGTTGGTCCCACTCCTCAAAGCAGATTCAGAAGAGAAACAACTTCAAGATGGAATCAAGCACTCAGGTATGAATTGTGAAAATCCTCACAGCAGATCTAAGAGGTGATGTATACCTCACAAGAAAGTAATTGATTAAGCAAGAAAATAGAAAAAGAGTGGTCAATGCAGTATAATGAGCAACAGAATAATAATACAATAGAACTCAGATATAAGTAAATATACTTCACACACACTAATTAATTAATCACAATATGGACAAATAAATAGTACAATGCATGAGGATTCGAATGCCTAAGGTGGCAATTTGAATTAGCCTTCATGGAGTGATCAAAGGATCACTGGAGTGTCATTAGAGCACAACTAGTAGTCTATCTCATCATCAGTGGAGTCATCAATGCTCAAGTAACTGTCAACCATTAGTCAAACTGAGTCTAACTGAGTGTGGTAGGTGTAACTGAGTGTAATTGGCACTAACTGAATGAAGGAGGCTCAGTGGAGGGTGCATGAGGAGCTAAATGGAGTTAGAATGGGCAGTCTAGTCTCACTAGAGATCCATCGGAGTGATACAGTCAGTTAAGAGTCAGTCTAGCCTTAAATCAAGGAAAGAACTAATGATAACTCAATTAACTGAAGTGCAACTGAGTGGTAGGTGAGAGAGGGTGCATGAGATGCATGCAATTGCATGAAGGGGCACATTAAGCACTAGAAGTGATAAAATTGATCTGAGAGAATCTCCTGGGGGATGGCTAATTGAGGGCTAGGTACTGGACTGATGACTGGGATGCATGCAAACCCTAAAAGTGCATGCATGATTGAAAATGCAAATAATGAAAATGTTGCTAGGACTAGGATGGAGTATAAGAATATCCTAACACCCCCCATTAGAGGAAATTTTAATTTAAAATGGGCCTTCCAAAAATAATATAAATTCCCTATCATCATGTATTAGCCAATCAAAATGCTTTAAAATTCATCAAAGGAGCACCTAAAAAAATTGGAGGGAAAAAATAAAAAACTATTTTTTTGAATCGTATTTTCAACTTATCTCCTTGTAGGTTTACTCAAATTTTAAGCGGGAGGGCTCGTTGGATGCATAATTAAATTATGCATCCAACGAGTACCCATGTTGCATACTTTTAACAACATCTACACCATGAAAAATAAAAAATACATTAAAAAACATGTTTTCTCTTACTAAAAACATGTTTTTAATGTATTTTCGATTTTTCATGGTGTGGATGTTGTTAAAAGTATGCAACAGGGTACTCATTGGATGCATAATTTAATTATGCATCCAACGAGTCCTCCCGCTTGACATTTGAGTAAACCTACAAGGAAATAAGTTGAAAATACGATCCAAAAAAATAGTTTTTTTTTACTCTTTCTACTATTATTTTATTATTTTCTTATTATTTTCCTTAGGAGGCTCATTTTTTACCCAAATTTCCTCTAATGCTTAATCCATCCTAGGCCCTGGTAATTAAGACCAAATGTCACCCAATACAATGAATAATAATAGTCAATAAACCAAGGAAATGGGGAAAACCTCATGGGATGAATACCCCCACTCAAAATAGACTGTAAGGCACACACAAAAATAAATGCTCCAAAATCAAGCAGGTGTGATGCTTGGCCATATGTCTGGAGGTATCTTCTTCTTGGGAAGAAGTGGATCATGCTCAGAAAGCATGTGCTTGTACTTGCTCTTCAGATCGAATATGATGAGAACAAATCTAAAAGTATGAGGATGATCCTTGAACCTGTGATTCGAATCAGCTGAGGTAGGATCAAATCTATGAATGTGTAGATATTTTTTTGTCTTCTCCTTCGAACCATCATGGGTGAGATTATGCCAAAAAGAACCATCAAATAATAATAATTGCTTAGAATCCAAATCAGCTCCAAGACTTGATAAATGGTTTCTTGAGATCTCCTTTGAATCAACAGGGGTGAGATCAAAACCATCATATGCATGAGAAATTATCCCAAGTAGTAATTGCTTAGAATCCAAATTAGATCCAAGACTTGAATAATGGTTTCTTGAGATTTTCTTTGAACCATAAGAGGTGAGATCAAAACCAGTAAATGCATGAGAAATTATCGCAAGCGAATGGCCATGGTTTCTTGAGATCTCCTTTGAACCAGCAGGGGTGAGATAAAAACCAATGGATGCATGAGAAATTATCTCAAGCGGGTGGCAATGGCCATATTCTTCAATAACCTTTTGAAAGCATGGAATAATGATCATATAGTAGTAAATAAGAGGTGATTGCTTGAGGAGAGCAAATGCATTACCTCCAATAGCTGATTTTACCTCCGAAATAATTATGTAATCATGATGCAAACCAACAGACTCTAGTGCAAGAGAGGATTTATGACCTTCTGCAATATCTAGAGTGTGAGTTGGCACAGAAAGAGAAGAAAGTTGGAGCATGAGTGTAGAATCTGCAAGTTCTTCTTCTTTGTGGACAAATTCAATATGAGATGTGGTTGATATTGGTTCATGATCAATGAGATCATCAAGGAGGGCGAATGCATCACTTTGCTTGCTTTTGAAGGGGTTTGGACCAAATCCTTTATTCTGTTTGCCGTATCTTTCATCCAGGTGGGCCCATAGCTCTTTTGGAGTTTCAACATCATCAATAATTTGGTATAACATGTATTCAGGCAAAGCAAGCAACATTCTCCCAAAGGCCATGTCACCTTTATTCAACCAGTCAATATTCTCTTCAGAGGATTCGAACTCTCTTTCAAAATAACAATCAAAGAGATCATGGCTCTTCAAATATGCTATCATTTTTGGTTTCCATTCATCATAGTTGAATGGAGAAAGAGGATGGATTCCTTCTAAATCTGAATACATTGAAGCTGTAGAAGACCTACAAAAACAATAGAGAAAATCTGCAACTGCTACTGCTGCAAAAATGTAGAAACTGCTGCACTCGAAATCTTGATAATAACCTGCAAAAAACTCTCAGGAATGGAGATAAACAATACTCTCAACATGCTCTGATACCATGTGAAAATCCTCATAGCAGATCTAAGAGATTATGTATACCTCACAAGAAAGTAATTGATTAAGCAAGAAAATAAAAAAAGAGTGGTCAATGCAATATAATGAGCAACAGAATAATAATACAGTAGAACTCAAATAGAAGCAAATATACTTCACACACATTAATTAATTAATCACAATATGGACAAATAAATAGTACAATGCATGAGGATTCGAATGCTTAAGGTGGCAATTCGAATTAGCCTTCATGGAGTGATCAAAGGATCACTGGAGTGTCATCGAAGCACAACTAGTAGTTTATCTCATCATCAGTGGAGTCATCAATGCTCAAGTAACTGTCAACCATCAGTCAAACTGAGTCTAACTGAGTGTGGTAGGTGTAACTGGCACTAACTGAATGAAGGAGGCTCAGTGGAGGGTGCATGAGGAGCTAACTGGAGTCAGAATGGGTAGTCTAGTCTCACTGGAGATCCATCGGAGTGATACAATCAGTTGAGAGTCAGTCTAGCCTTAAATCAAGGAAAGAATTGATGATAACTCAATTAACTGAAGTGCAACTAAGTGGTAGGTGAGAGAGGGTGCATGAGATGTATGCAATTGCATAAAGGGGCGCACTAAGCACTAGGAGGGCTAAAAATGATTTGAGAGAAGCTCCCGAGGGCTGGCTAACTGAGGGCTAGGTGCTGGACTAATGACTAGGATGCATGCAAACCCTAAAATTGCATGCATGACTGAAAATGCAAATAATGAAAATGTTGCTAGGACTAGGATGGAGTATAAGAATATCCTAACATGAATATCGTTTCAATGGTTATTGTTACACTTGCAATGATTTTGGACACAGGGCATTGGATTGTAGATTCTATGAAAGAAGAAGTGTTGGCAGTCCCAACAACATAGTCAGATGTTGGACATGTAACCGTGTTAGCCATATTGCTGCAAATTGCCACACCATGAGATGTTACAATTGCTATGGATTTGGTCACAAATCCCAAGACTGTGCAAGTCCAAGAAAACAACCTATGATGAATCCTTCATACACATCATCTAGAAGAGCCAATGAACCAAGGAAGACAAATAATGATGGAACAAATGCTAAGACAAGTAGCAAGAAACAGGGATGGATGAAAAAGAATGTCTTGTTAAATCAAAATGAGGTTGATGATTGCAAAGAAGATGGCTTCCATTTGGAAATCCAAGCTTAGGGCCTCTCAAGGACCTTAGCACACCTTGAGTTCATGGAGTTTGGAGAATGAACTCAAAGGAAATTGAAGACTGCTCCAAACAGGTCCTAGGATCGTGAATGTAAATATTGACAGAAAGAAAATTAATGCAAGGAAATGATACAGATGGTGTGCTGATAAGGGGAGAAAGAGTAATGAAATCTATCTGTGCTTTCAGTTGAAGCAAATGAATTGAAGAGACATGTAGATGATTGGAGGAGTGTCTTTGATGCATGCTTACCTTTTATGAATTTACTAAATGACTACATTCTTGACTCTCTCTCTAGCTTTGGATATGATTGACATGGATGTCTTATTGTTAGTATTTGACTGTATGACTTAAAAGTTGGTTATAATGCAACTGATTATCAAATTTGTATCATCATATGAAGAGCAACTGGTAATATTTTTATGATAAGCAACACCAGAGCAGAAGTAAACCTCTATAGCAGCAAGGATGAGTTCTTGAAAAAGGTTAAAGTCTGAAGGCATAAGGAACATCATAGGTGGAAAAAGTCTTGGGTGGATTAAGGATGTTTCAAGCAAGTCAAGGTAGCAACATGACTTAAGAATATCAACAGTGAAAGTAAATGTGAAGTCTTTGGAAATTTGTGAAGACAGTAATTCATAACAACTATCCTAAAGTCGGTAATCCAAAAACATATTTGAAAAGACCAGAAGTTAAGTAATACCAGATACAACAAAGATATGACCACTTCGTGACAATTCATTAATGACAGCCTTGTATAACAACCTTTGACAAGTAACTGCAAATTGACAGAGTTCAACAAAGAGCATTATGGTAGCAACAAAATGCATACACATATTTGGCCAGCAACAGTAGTGGGTTGGTATGTTAACCTTGCTTGAATGGAAGCATGAAGAGAATAATATCTACAACAAAATGAGACAGGTCCTAGGATCTTATGCATGGTCTTGTAACAAGTCATAGTACTGCTTATGATAGCAGCAGCAAGGGATAGCAAATTCCTGAAGCAAAACCCTTATTGTAGAACAAAGGTAAATGGAAGCAGCTTGATAATAAAGACTATGATAGAGAAACAAAACCCGCTTAGGGGGAGCAGAGCTAAGAGAAAGAAGCAGAAGTTAAGAAGAACCACAGATCTAAAGTTCAATTTGAAGAATTGTTTGGGACATTGAACAGGATATGCACCATGAAGAACATAGCATGCAAAATCTTGTGAAAGCTCATCCTATCAACTACAAATCTGAGGATGATTCAAAAGACAGATTTGAAGGTGTCCTTAAGGAGCATGTTATGGAAAACATTTTTACATTTCTTGACATTCCATGACTTGACATGACAGCTGAAAGGACAATTCTTGAACTGACAGTTTGTCAGTGACCAATGAAGTTGTTAGTAATTTGTTGACTTAAATAAAGACATACTTCTGCCATTCAAAGTCTAGAGATTTGCACAAACATAAGAAAGGGGGATCATATTGATGACCTTGAGAAGTCTATGGCACCCATTGAAGAAATTGAAGCACTGTCAAGTTCCTAGATACAAGAAGATCAAATAGAGATCAGAGACTAAATGATGAAGTTGAGGACTACACCTGAAAATATCTCGAATGGACCAGGAATCATGGCTTGACATCTAGGACAAACATTTGAGACAACATTCATGATCAGTTTGGAAATGGATAGCTTCCAGTATACTTGCTCTAATGTGGTTCAACAGAAAAATGAGAGTGGAGTTTAAGCTTCAATATTAAGGTAAGCTACAGACACATCAAAGATCAATCTGCAGTACTGTTGAATATGCATTACATCAACCGAATTTAATCCTTATCCCAGTAAAGGCATCCAAAACCTTTAGGGTAGCCAAAGTTTCAAAGATTATTATTATTTAAAAAAAAAAAAAAATGCAAGTAGCACATGATGAAGTTGCCAAAGGAAGTTGGGTCAAAATATGATCTTGGCCAAGATTTTTGAAAGCATTTGTATAGATCAAACCCTTGAAGACAATTGAAGACATAAAGGGTGCCTTCTTCAAAGCATAGATCATGGAGTTGGTCTTGGACAGAGTTGAGAAACCTATCCTAAGGTGAAGTTTGCAGCAAAACAAACAAAGGAGAGAGATAAAGGTACAACAGAAAAGTATTCGTTTGAGGCAGATTTAAGGCTGATCTGAAGATGGTTTAAGGACTATTTCTTCACAAAGAAAAAAGTACTTAGTTTTTGGCTATATTTTTTTTCCTCCAAGACTAAGAACTACGTATAAGCCAAACATTCATCAAGCCTTAAAATTATATGAGCCTATTTTGAAAACTATTGATTGAGTCCACCATGAAGATTTCATTGGGAAATCTGAAACAAAGGCAGCCAGAATAAGAGTGTTATTTGACAGGAGGAGAGATGATATGAAAAGAGGGAGCAAACATCTCAACTTGATTTCACAAATATGTAAATATATATAGATCCAGAGATCACTACTCCCTCTGGATCGCCCTGAGATCTCAAGCGGTATGAGTCTCGATATCAATACAACATTAATATGAACTCAAACAACTAGATCTGCATTTACCAACTGAACAATATAAATGCAATCATACATAAACAACAAATGTACCTTGGAACCTGTTATCACACAACTTGTAGTTGCCCCTAGAGGTATCCCATCCGGGACGGTAGAGGAGACAGGCAACTAAAGAGGTGACCCAAGAGATGCCACGGTTCCCAATGCAATGCGGGAGTCACGTCAACCGAGGCACTCTTCGCTTTAGGTCAAGGTGTACTAGACCAAGGGGGAGACCCTATACCCCAATCACAGTTGATTGGACCCTAACAAAGGTTTCTGAGGGTGGATAAATGATGAGTTACGGAAACCAATGCAAGGCTAAGTGGACCTAAGAGTTAAGGAATGGTTGATGGTGGTGTAATGGATAGTTAGTGTTTCAACCTATGTATGGTTTAGGCCACATGATGGGGTATGATTACTAGGTATAGTACCATGCGTTTGCACAAGTGGGTTTAGTTTCTTGGGAAGCGTGAAATGGTTCTAGATGGGCCCACAAGGTGAAGTTAGGTGTGAGGGTGGTACTATAGGTTAGATCTAGGCTAGATCTATAAGTTGCAGTTGGTTCTAGGATTACCCATGTACTAGATCTATGGTTTGACACTAATCCCAAGGAGTGCGCCTTGCTTGGGGAAGGACTAGTGCCTTGTTGGATGGGCTAATGGAGTCAAGAAGGATGTCAAAGTGTAGATCGGGACACCTAGAAGCCAAATCAAGTGGGTTGAAAGAGATCCAATGGTTGGATCTTACTAGATCTAGGTTTTTAAAAGATGACCAAAAGTGGATCACAATCCCTTAAAACAAGGAATGCAATCCCCAAGGCGGATCTTGACAAACGGACAGTGTAGACCTAGGTTTCAAGGCATGGGCATTCCAAATCCACAAAAATTTCCAACACCCACTTCCTAGAAGTGGACCAACTCAAAACTTCAAGGGGGTGCGACTTGCTCAAGGAAGGGCAAAAGATGGGTTTGGTGGACCAAATCAAGTCCAATGGCCACCAAACTGTAGATCTAAGTGGCTTGTACCCCGATCTATGTATCTTCAAAATTTCAAGTGAATCAAGTGGCTAGATCTTAGTAGATCTAAATTTTAAGGTACCAAGAAGATCAAAAGGGGGTTTCAACCCCTTAAAACATGGAGAGATGTCCACAAGGTAGTTTTCATCAAAGTAAGGATAAGGGTTTAGGTTATCAAGTGTCTAGATTCCAAATCAAGTGAGATCTCACCTACCCATGTGCTAGATCTAGCCCAACAAGCCTCTCTCTAGGAAGTGCGATTTGGGTCAAGGAGAGCTTTTTGCCTTGAAAAGTGGGTCAATTCTTAGCCAATCACCACCAAACTATAGATCCAACTAGGGGTGGATGCTATAGAGGTGGGTTTTCAATATCTTTTCAAAAGGAGGGCTAGATCTAAGTAGATCTAAGAAACAATGGTTTTAATTTGATTAGGGTTTTTGTGATCTAGAAATTATGGAAGATTCAAGGAATAGAAGATCATACCTCTTGGAACATACCTGGATGAAGAGATGAATGCTAGTTGAGAGGAGGATTACTTTGCCAAAGATCAAATGGAGAATTGTTGAAGCCCTCTTGCCAAATCGATTTTTCCAAGCCACATGTGATTCCTTCTAACCTGTCAAGCCAAGGAGCAAACCATCAATCAGTTTAACAAATTGAAGGTAGATACAAGCAAGAGAGAGAAAAACATAGAATAGTTGACACAAAGGAAAAACTACTCCCTGTCAAACCCAAA
The DNA here is from genome assembly GCA_027924585.1 of Larix kaempferi. Lineage (NCBI taxonomy): Eukaryota > Viridiplantae > Streptophyta > Pinopsida > Pinales > Pinaceae > Larix > Larix kaempferi. The sequence goes on from BSBM01000109.1 coordinate 10,099,216, forward strand.
ACGACTTCTTCCAAGCTTGAAGGGCAAGCCTCCCCACCAATTCGCACTTGTCAAAGTCGCCCTCTCAACCTGCAAATAAAGTATGGCAAATATGCAAGATAGCTACAATAGATCCTCCAGTGCAATGGACAATAGCATTTACAATCGAAACAACCAACATCCACTCCAATCCAAGCATGTACTCCAAAAGATAGAAATTTTATTCCAAGAGCCAAGAGCCAAAAATCTCTAGATGAATTTTACAATGAGGGGGTCTCCTCCTTATATAGGATAATAAAGACCAAAACCCTAGATCTCAAAACCACTTTTTGAAATGAGTGGTTGAGATTAAAAGATCTCACAACATAATCAATGGCTAATAATAACCATATATCACATGGATCACCCACATAATGATAGCGCCCCCACTAAAAAGGTACAATGAGGGGTGACGTCATCCACAAGAGAAACTATAAGCATCAAAATCCACCTCATGGTGACTAGGACATAACAATATAAGCTCATGGTGGGGCTAGGAGGTTTTAATCCTTACTAGCTCATCCCCAAGGCACAATAAAAATAATAAAATATGTCCAATATGATAAAAATGACCAAAACTGTCCTCAGAATCCATGACAGTCAAGCAGTAAATGTCCTCCTGTGATCAATTCGGGCATACCCACATGGTGAAAACTGGCTGGAAGGTAGTGATGCCACCCTGGAAGACCTCTGTGAAAACCAAATGCCAAAACCTTGCCTCAATTTCCCAAATCGATTTCCTCAGTGACCACCTTTTCCCATTTTTTAACTGCCTCGGGAACTGTGAAAGTGCCAAAACTGCCTCCTAGGGTGCTAGCGCTGTCAATCTGAGCCCACCAGGCTCTCCGGAAGGGGGGATAAATGGTAATAACAAGTGGCTGGACCACCCCCTCCATCATCAGCGCCCTAGGTGAACTGGCCTCTCGGGGCCCCTGCTGCTCAGGCTGGGAAATCAGCCCCAAATCTGGTCAACAAGTGTAAAACTGCATCAATCACTGCCAGAAGTGCCCGGAATTGAAAGATAAGTGTCTCAATGAATCCAGAAGACCCAAATCCACTAGGAATGAGTACTCATACATCATGGGTTGCCCTAATGGGCCAGCTGTAGGGTCCACCATATGTGGACAATGTATAATCTGCTGATCTGAAATAATAATAAACCTGCTGAACTGGATCAAACATCATCTGCATCATATGTCCATCATATGATATCATCATCAAACATGTGGGACCATAAATCATCATCAATAATCATCCATACATGGCCCACATCATCACGGATCCCAAGAATACATAATCAAGGATAAATCACATCAGTAGACTAAGACAATGTCTCTCTAATCATTTCCACAGCTAAGCTCAAAGTATAAATTCCATTCAGTGGCATTAATCAAGTTAACATATTCCGTGATTATATAAAATTACTTGTACAATAGTTCAAATGACAAACTCACCCATTGGACATGGTCAAACTGCTAGTGAAGGATGAAGGCTAGGAGCAAGGTTGGGCCAAGGGTTTGACTTGTCTAACTTAACTCAAAAATACTTTGGACTGGGAGAAGGGGGAAGCTACAAACTCTGTGTTGGACAAAAGAACACGGGGGATGGCTGTGCCTCACAAATGGATAAGTTGTTTAGAGAGTGCTTATTCAACTTAGGCATCATGTCTACATCAAGTTGATCCAGGTTCATTAGGATCATTCAATTTCATTTCCATGGCCTTTTTGGCCTACATAACCCTTCGGATTTCAGATGTGCTGAGAAGCACAACTAGTTGCAGCTTGCATCCAGGGCATGTTTTTCACATATTTATAAGGTCAGCAATTGTTTAGATATAACCTTTAAGAACCATTGCTTTTTGGACCTTTCTTATACTCTTCGAGGAGTATTTTTAGCTTTTCATTGCTCTTGCCCCTTTTTTTTTGTTTCCATGGGCGAATTTTTTTAGTTTCCATAGGTAGAACATGAGCTTTCAGTTTTAGCCAACAACATCTCAAGTGACTAGGGGGAGTTCGAGCCAATGCCAAACATCGGGACAACCGACCAGAATGATTTAGGCCTACAATCCAACTCACCAAAGGCAAGTTCTGTCACCAACTCAGAGCCGAGACACTGAATAAACAGGGATGCGGTCCAAACACAGAGGTAGAAAAATGGGGAAGTCCTCGGTATCAGAAAGTCAAATGAGACAAGTCAGGGTTTAAAGTCAAACAGGAAGGTCATGTATGGATGGAGACAAGTGAATATGGAGCCTACACTAGCAGACAACCAGTGTCGGGGAAAGACCATGTCTATGTAAGGTGAAATACCAGTAAGTTTTGTTAAATGACCTAAAAGTGCAAGCAATTGTCCATTTTATGATTTACAGTTCATTTTAAATAGTTTGCCACATCAGGAATAATATACCAAGCACATGCCATGATCATGACTAAATCAACAAGATAATAATCCACAGTCAGTGAGCACATATCCATAGATCAAACAACATCATCATAATAATCATCATCATGCATCATATGAAACACTGCTGCAATGTATCTCTAGGCACTGAACTGAAACTGTAATGGGATAAGTGGTCACATCAGTCATCAAATCTGAACTCTCAAGGCTCAGCCTTGACACAAGGTCATAAAATCTGAATAATGTACTGCTCTGATCATGAGTGATCCAACATGTATAGCCATGCTCTGGAAAAAATGTAGGCTCTGGAATGTGCAGATATCTGCTGTACAAGAATAGTGGCCCCGCTACTATGGTGTGATAACAGAACCCTTTCCGGAGAAACCCAGAGCATATAGGAAAAGAGACAAGTACAATATAGGGTTACCTCAGTAATCTTTTCAGGAAAACTCAAGATTTGCATGCATCCAGCTAATGCATGCACGGAAGAGATAAGCCCTAACTGGAAAATTGGATCTGAGTGTCCTTGTATCCGCCTCTGCCTGATATATCTGTCTATATCCTTAGCTCTGCTCTGCTAATTTTGAAGACTGCACTGTGACTGAAAAAGTCCTCCTCTGCATGCACAAGTGCTCCCTTCCTCCAATAATGAAAGACTCGTACTGAATCAGATCTCAACAAATATGAGCTCTGATCGTCATTGATCTTCCTCAATCTCTGAGACAAAGATACTCTGCAAGTTACAGACACTCAAATGCTCTACTGGATGCGGTACGAGCTTCTCCCTTCTTGAAGAATGCGCCCTCCTTCACATGTGAATTCGTCCTTGTCTCTCTTGATCTGTCTCAGATCAATGGTCTCACTGATGAAGACAGTCACCTCCTGTCTTCCTTATAACATCTCACTGTGAAGTTAGGTTTACCAAAAACCTAAAAATGGTTGCATGCAAAAATAACTTTTGCATGCATTTCTCCCCGGTCATTTTCCTGGTTAATATTTTAACACTCCCTCTTAACCAGGAAAGGATTTTGTACCACTCCCATCTTCTCCCTGAAGTACTCAAACTTAGTATTCATCAAGGACTTCGTTAGAATGTTAGCAACCTGCTCATCCGTAGAAATGTACTAGAGATCAACTACTCCCTTCTGAACATGATCATGAATGAAGTGATATTTGATCTCAATGTATTTGGATCGATCATGAAACACTGGATTCTTAGAGAGTTTGATGCAAATCTGATTGTCACAGTGAATCATGGTAGGCTCCAACTGTTGATCAAATAGACTCACCAACATCTTGTGAAGCCAGATGGCTTCACAATTGGCTAAGCTAGCTGCCATATATTTTGCCTCAGCAGAGCTCAATGCAACGGACTTCTGCTTCCTGCTGAACCATGACACAACTTCCAACCCCAAGCTGAAGCAACACCTAGAGGTGCTTTTTCGATCACCTGCATTCCCTACCCAGTCTGAATCTGTGAACCCCACAGGATGGAATTCTCCCTGCCTCACATTATTCAGTCCATACTTTGTTGTTCCATTGATGTACCTCAAAACATGCTTTGCTTCTACCGAGTGTACATCTCTGGGTTCTACCATGTACTAACTCAAGGTGTTGATTGCAAAGCTCAAATCTGGTCTGGTGTTAACCAAATACATCAAGGAATCGATGAGTTGTCTCTACTTAGTGGAATCGACCAACTTACTCTCAAAAGCCACTTGCTTCTTCCAGTTGGTCATCATAGGGGTAGTCATAGGCTTGCAATCCTGCATATGAAATATCTTCAGAATGTCCATCGCATACTTGCCCTGACTGAGAAAGATATGCCCATCCTCCTACCAGACTTCCATCCTTAGGAAGTAATGCATCAACCCTATATCCTTCATTTCAAACTCAGATGCAAGATCCTTCTTGCAATCACTGATGAGTTTCTCTACTCTTGTAATAAACAGGTCATCTACATAAAGCACTAGAATAAGAGGATCCCCTCTCACCACAATGAAGTAGAGATTTGGATCTGCTTCACTCTTCTGAAACCCTAGCTGCTGCAAATAGGTATCTATCCTAGAATACCAAGCTCTGGGTGCCTACTTTAAGCCATATAGAGCTTTCTTCAATCTGCACACATGAGATTCTCTCTCAAGTACCTCAAAGCCCTCAGGATGCTCAATATAAACCTCCTCCTCGATGAGTCCATTTAGGAAAGTTGTCTTGGCATCCATTTAATGAATCTTCCATCCCATCTCTTTTGCAACTGAAATCATGGTCTTGATGGAAGAATACCTGGCCACAGGAGCAAACGTCTCCTCATAGTCAACTCCCTCTATCTATGAGAACTCTCTAGCCACAAACCTGGCTTTGTATTTCTCAATGATACCATCTACAGCATACTTAATCTTATAGATCCATCTGGAGGTGACTACATATTTTCCTTCTGGTCTGGGCACCACTTCCCAGACATCATTCTTCATGATGGAAGCATACTCTTGCAACATGGCATCTCTCCAAGCCTGCTTTCCTGCTGCTTGTTCGTATGAGGAAGGTTGTGACTCACTGATGCTGCTTACTAGAGCTAAGTAACTGCAGAATTGTGATGCACCTGCAACAATTAATTAACAAGAATACGCGAAATAGCAGAAATGGCAGAACTCAGAATCACTTTTATATTGATCATAGGCCACTTCGAGGGGGCAACCTCCTTTGAGAAAGCTCAATACAAATAACTTCACGGTGCCTTCATAGGTCTCGACACACACTTATATACTAATTCTAGGCGCCCATACTATGGGTCAAAACCATGGGCCGTTACAAACTATGGATCAACAATACTACGGGCGACTTACAAAGCATATGCGCCAACAACAATAACACAAACTATTGATCAACAAATACTACGGGACGACTTACAAAGCATATGCGTCCAACAACAACATACTAACAAAGTAAAGACATGGGTTCCTAACATCCCCTCCCCCTTAAAAAAGCTTTGTCCTCAAAGCTTTAGATGTGGAAATTGTTGTTGAATCTGAAGGAGTGGTTCCCATGTAGCATCCTCGGGTTGCATGCCGTGCCACTGAATTAAGACCTCTGTGATAGAGCGAGAGTGAAGCTGACGCATGCGCCGATTGAGGACAGCCTCTGGCTCCAAAATAATGGATCCTTCATTATCCAGTTTGGGTAAAATCATTTGTCCACTGATGTTGGTGCCAAGAACTTTCTTCAGACAAGAGACATGAAAGATTGGATGAATGCGAGAAGAAGGAGGAAGTTCCAATTTATAAGCAACGGACCCAATCTTCTGAAGAATCCGATATGGCCCATAGAACTTTGGAGCGAGCTTATGCCGCCCTTTGAGTTTCAAGGATGATTGTTTGTACGGCTGGAGACGAAGAAAAACCATATCGCCGACTTGAAAAGTGCGCTCAGAACGGTGCTGATCAGCTTGTTGCTTCATGCGATTTCTTGCCATGTGAAGATTGTCCCGCAAAATGCGAAGAATCTGATCGCGGTTTCGAAGGACCATGTCAAATTCCTGAACTGGTGAACTGGTGGGGGTGTATGGAAGAAGAGCTGGAGGTGCCTGACCATAGATTGCTTCATATGGGGTCATTTTAGAGGTAGTGTGGTAAGAGGTATTGTACCACCATTCAGCGAGAGGGAGCCATTTTTCCCACTGGTGTTGTTGTTCCGAGGTGAAGCAACGAAGATAAGTTTCCAAGCATTTATTGACAATTTCAGTCTGACCATCTATTTGTGGGTGATACCCTGAACTCATCTTTAGTTTGGTGCCAGTGTGGAAAAATAGTTCTGTCCAAAAATGACTGGTGAAAGTCGCATCATGATCCGAGACAATGGAAGAAGGGATGCCATGAAGACGAAAGATCTGGTCCAGAAAAAGTTGAGCGACGGAGGAGGCTGTATAGGGATGGCTGAGAGCACAAAAATGACTATATTTGGAGAGGCGATCAACCACAACGAGAATCAATGTCTTCCCGCCAGATTTAGGGAGCCCTTCAATGAAATCCATAGAAATATATGTCCAAATCCGTGTAGGTATGGGCAAGGGTTCAAGCAATCCTGGAAGGAGTGTTGTTTCACCCTTATTGCACTGGCAGGTATCACATTCGGCCACCATCTGTTGAATTGTCCTTTTCATGCCCTGCCAAAAGAAGTTACGCCGTGCTCGTTCATACGTTTTGAGGAACCCAGAGTGCCCTGCCGATGGAGAAGCATGGAGTTCATAGAAGACATCCTGTTGAAGATCTGTGCTCTGGGGAAGCACCAGACGACCCTTGTATCGCAGAGAAGCACCATCCCAAGAGTAATGTGGTACAGTAGAAGGGTTGTTGGTCAAGCGTTGGATGATTTGAGATAAGGAGGAGTCATTGACGAGTCATTGACATAACCCTATTGAACAGATTGCAACCAATTTGGAACAGGTATAGAAATAGATGAAAGAGAACCTTGGGCATCAAATGTGCGAGAAAGAGCATCTGCCACAATATTGTCTTTACCCTTCTTGTAAGTGATCTCATAGTCATAACCCATGAGTTTGCTAACCCATTTCTGTTGTGCCGGGGAGGAGACACGCTGGTCCAAGAAATATTTCAGACTCTGGTGATCAGTCTTGATGCAGAAATGATTACCTAATAGGTATGGCCGCCACTTCTGAACTGCATGCAAAATAGCCATCATTTCCTTCTCATAGGTAGAGGCAGCTAAATTCTTACCTGAAAGGGCTTTGCTGGTGAACGCAATGGGGGGTTCATCTTGAAGGAGAACAGCACCAAGTCCATTGCCGCAAGCATCACTCTCAATAGTGAAGGGCTTGGAAAAATCGGGCATAGCTAGCACAGGTGTAGTACACATAGCTTGTTTTAGTTTTTCAAATGCACACTGAGCAACAGGTGTCCATGTGAAGGCATATTTTTTCAATAGAGCAGTTAATGGAGCTGCAATCTTCCCATAATCCTTGACAAACTTGCGGTAGTAGCCAGTCAACCCCAAAAAACCACGAAGGCTCTTGAGTGTCTGAGGCTGCGGCCAATTGTTCATGGCATCGATTTTGGCAGGATCCACGCGAACCCCTTGTGCTGAGATAATGTGCCCGAGATACTCAACTTCCTTCTATCCAAAAACACATTTAGACTGCTTGGCATGGAGATTATGGTCAGAGAAAAGTTGCATGACAAGATCCAAATGCTGGAGATGTTCTTCCCATGTTTTACTGTAGATGAGGATATCATCAAAGAATACCAGAATGAATTTCCGCAAGTAGGGTCGAAATATTTTATTCATTAAGGCCTGGAATGTGGAAGGAGCATTAGTGAGGCCAAAGGGCATGACCAAAAAATCATAATGGCCATCATGTGTGCGGAAAGCTGTTTAGGGATATCATCCTCATGAACCCAAATTTGATGATACCCAGAACGAAGATCCAACTTGGAGAAAAAGTGAGCCCCATGAAGCTCATCAAGAAGCTCATCAACAACAGGAATTGGAAACTTATCCTTGATGGTGAGGTGATTAAGTGCTCGGAAGTCAATGCAGAGGCGCCATGACCCATATTTTTTGCGGACAAGAATAACTGGAGAAGAAAAGGAACTAGTGCTTGGGCGAATAATACCTTGCTTCAATAAGTCCCGAACGAGCATTTCAATCTCCGTTTTTTGGTGAAATGGGTAGCGATAGGGCCTGATGTTGGGAGGAACGCTGCCAGGAAGGAGCTGAATACGATGGTCTTCTGGCCTGGAGGGTGGCACTCCCACTGGTTCAGCAAAGACACCTGTATATCGATCCAGAATTTGTTGTAGATCCAAAGGAGTAGTGGAGACTGCTGATGGTTGCATCTGGATGGAATGGATCTGAGCGATGACACCATGTGAATTATTCTTGAGGAGTTTTTCCATGCGATGTGAACTGATGATGCTGAGAGAACCTGGTTGTAATCCTGTCAATGTGTGTTTTTGTCCATTGAGGGAAAACTGCATCCAAAGTTCAGCAAAATCCCATAAGATAGGGCCAAGTGTGCGTAGCCATTGAGCGCCCAAAACCACATCACATCCGCCTAAGGGCAAGGAAAACATGTCAAAGCGCAAGGTATAATCTCCCATAGAGATACGCACATTTCGACACTTCCCTTTGCAAGGTAAGGTGCCCCCATTGGCAACCATGACTTCAAAGTTGGAGCAAGGATGGATAAAACAATCAGCTTGTTTGGCGATCCGAGGGTCAATGAAGTTATGAGTGCTCCCATAATCAATGAGTATTGTAAGAGGAAGCTTCTTGAAGTAACCACTGACTCGCATTGTTTGGGGGGTGGTGATTCCTGCTAAAGCATGGAGAGATATCTCTGGCTGGTCATCTTGAGACGGAGGGTCAATAGGCGGTTCTTGAAGGTCGACCGGAGCATCCAGTGTTTCTGGATCTTCGTCACCACTTTCAGAGGCAGGCAGAGACTCCACATCCAAGAGATAGAGCTTTTGTTGAACACATCTATGTCCCCGACTGAATTTCTCATCACAGTTATAGCAAAGCCCCTTTTCTCTGCATGCTTGCATCTCTGTTTCAGACAAACGCTTGATAGGAGTCGGTCGAGGAGCCTGCGGTATAGGTGGTCGCTGAGAACCCATATTTCAGAAGGGAACAAAAGTGGGCTTGGAGCGTTGTTGGGCTGCAATCTTGTCTTCGGCCAACTTAGCCAACCCTAGTGCTTCCATCATTGTGTTGGGACAGAACATTTTGACCTCAGAGCGGATGGCATCCTTTAGACCACTGATAAAACAACTCCGGTAAAATTCATCAGACAATCCTTCGGTGTGGTTGGCTAGATTCTCAAATTCGGTTTGATACTCTCTCACAGTGCCAGTTTGGCAAAGTTTAGTGAGGGATCCTATGAAGTCATCAAAAGCACTAGGACCAAATCGTTGCAAAAGGAGCTGGCAAAAGTCTGGCCAGTTGGGCTCTGGATGAGCCTTGATGTACCAACGGTACCATTGGAGAGCTTCCTGTTCCAAATGAAAGGATGCCAACGGAACTTTGTTGACATCAAAAGTATTATGCAGACTGAAATACTGTTCTGCACGATAGATCCATCCAGTTGGATTAGTACCATTGAAGCGAGGAAAATCAAGCTTCGGACCACGGAAATTACTAGAAGAAGAGAACCCATTGTCTACTGAAGACTCGGACTGCCGCTTGTTGTTCATAGCTGAATGTTCAAGATGGAGACCGAGAAATTTTTCATCCAGATCCTGGAGTTTGGCTTGGATGGCTGCAAGTGCTTCCTCCATGGTTTTTGCTCCTAGACGGGTGACAACCATAACCAGGATTTTTTTTTTTTTTTTTGGTTGTTTGGGTAGGAAAACAAAAACAGGAACTACTTCAGTAAGGGAAAATTTGGATTTGGGAAAAAATCAGAAGGGTAATTGGGGTTTGACTAGGTTTTGGACACTGTTGGATATATAGGGAAGCGAAAATGAGGATTTCAGAAGTGGGGTGAAAGAATGGGAAAATTTGGAAGAGGGGAACAAAGAAGCAGAATTCAGAAAGGAACTCTGTGGTAAAATTTGAAGGTGATTGGGTGAAACCTGAGGAAGTTATGGCAAACCCTAAAAATAGACAAATGTGGGATTTCGGGCTGTAGGAAGGGGAATTGAGGGTAGGGTCCTCATGAATGAAATATGCAGAATGGAATGATAGGGGTTCCCTGAAAATTTCAAGGGAAACAGAGGTAAAACAAGGGAGATATGGAGAAAAAACTGAATTTTATACCTTTTTTTTTTTTATTAGACTGGAGTGGATACGACTCAGAAGGAATCTGGAACAACGCCGAACGGATGGATCTGGAACGGCTTGCAAAATGGATCTGGAACGGCTTGCAAAATGGATCTGAAACGGTGCAGCAGTGATCGACAATAGTTCAGCTGAAAGTAGATATGGACCCCAGGTATGTGCGGCTTCCTAACAGTTTAGGGGTTTCACTCGGCCACCAATGCTGTCTAACGGCTTGCGTATTGGGGTAGTACCCCTCACTCCACGGCTCAGGTAAAACTGATAACCGCTTTGCCACAAACGACAGCTCTTGGTTTACCTCACAGGTGGGAACTAGTCAATCAGGTAGGAGTCATTGCCCTTTTCGCTGGCAGGTCCTCTCAATGGGCTAGCTACTTCGGGGTTCCTGTGGTACTCCTCACAATGAATTTTAGGGCTTATGCCCAAGTACTTCCCACAGTTAAGCGGATACGGATTATTCCCAAATCCAAACCTGCAATAGATGCGAAAAAGAATTTTGGCAGAAATTTCACCTAGCGAGCCCAAGAAAGTGCTCTGATACCAGATGTGATGCACCTGCAACAATTAATTAACAAGAATACGCGAAATAGCAGAAATGACAGAACTCAGAATCACTTTTATATTGATCACAGGCCACTTCGAGGGGGCAACCTCCTTTGAGCAAGCTCAATACAAATAACTTCACGGTGCCTTCATAGGTCTCGACACACACTTATATACTAATTCTAGGCGCCCATACTATGGGTCAAAACCATGGGCCGTTACAAACTATGGATCAACAATACTACGGGCGACTTACAAAGCATATGCACCAACAACAATAACATAAACTATTGATCAACAAATACTACGGGACGACTTACAAAGCATATGCGTCCAACAACAACATACTAACAAAGTAAAGACATGGGTTCCTAACAAGAATCTATGTGGAGCCTTTCTTTCTCTCACATATTTCTTGGGAGTACCTACTGCATGAGCGTCCTTCAAGGTGTCCTGAAGCCACTTAGGCTTTCTCTTCCCTGAAGTGACATCCTGAGATGAGAACTCCTCATCCTCATCCCAATATCCTGTATGTGAGTGAGTACCTCTAGTAGAGGTGCCAGTAGTTGTTGATCCTGTAGCTCGAGAACCTATAATCTAGGATCCTGATCTCAGTTGATCACCAACTTGAGATCCTATGCCAGTCCCTGCTCCTGTGCATGTGGAAACCGTATCTAGTGCATCTGTCACTCCAGATACTTGTGACCCTGTTGACTGCTAAGCAGTACCTTGTCCTGTGTCAAGTGGGGATGTAGCAACTTGTTGTTTTCCATTCTCTGACTCACATGAATTTCGAAAGGCCCAATCCTCCTCGAACTTCACATCCCGCCTCACAATAGTCTTTTTGAGAGCAGGGATGTAAATGTGATAGGCCTTTGAAGTCTCATCATACCCAACCAGAATCCTTTTTTACAGTGGGTTCCCTTTGTCCTTTTCTCCGAAGGAACATGAGAGTAGGTGAGGCATCCAAAAATCCTCAAGTGCCCAACTTCAGGTTTCTTCCCAGAAAAAACCTCCTTAGGAGTCCTGTCCCCCAAAGCCTTATGGGGGCTCCTGTTTTGAATGTAGGTTGCAGTGTTGCATGCTTTAGCCTAAAGGAAAAATGGCAATCCTTGATCATGCAACATGGATCTCGCAGCTCCAATAATGGCCCTGTTCTTCCTCTTAGCCACCCCATTCTGTTGAGGTGTATAAGGAACAGTCAACTGCATCTTGATGCCTTCCTGAGTGCAGAACTTATTGAACTCAGCAAAGGTGTACTCTCCCCCATTATTTGATCTGAAGATCTTAATCTTCCTCTCTGTCTGTTTTTCCACAAGGGCCTTGAATTCCTGAAACTTTTGCAAAACCTTCTTGGACTCTTTGCTTTTCAAGAAGTAGATCCAGGTCATCCTGGAATAGTCATCAATGAAAGACACATAGTACTTGTATCCTTTTAGTGATGTGGTGGACATCAGACCACAAAGGTCAGAATGAATCAAATCAAGAGATCATGTATCTCTAGTGTCACTCTTGAGGAAATGTAGTTTTGACATACTTTTCGAGAGCACACCCCTTACACACATCAGTGTGCTCAGTGTTGAACTCAGGTACTCCTGTCACAATCTCCCTGAGAATATTTAGAGCCAGATGGTGCAGATGAGCCATCCTTTTGTGCCAAAGCTCACATGGATCACATTCCTCATCCCGACTGCTATGACTTAGGGCATGACGAAGATGGAAGCTTAGTTTATATAGCTTCCCACAACGGACTCCAATCCTCTCAGTTGAGGAAACCTTGGATCCTTTTGGATGAACTAGCACATTTCCATCTCTGAACATCACCCATAGTCCTCAATCTTCAATAGTAGAAACAAAGATCAATTTTTTCTTAAGACCTGGAACATATAGGACATCACGAGCTCTCTTCTGTTCTCCAGAGTCTTTCTAGAAGGACACAGTTCCTTGTCCTATAGCCTTGACCGTAGAGTTGTTTCCAAGGACAATCTCAAGATCTATCCCATCCTCTGCTAGGTCAGAAAAATATCCGCGAACACCTATCATATGACTCGAAGCTCCACTGTCTATGTACCGTACACTAGAAGTGGAGGCCATCAATGATTGACAGTAGTTAAGAGCCATCTCCTTGTCAATCCCATCTATGGTAAACTCATCAATATCTGTAGCAGAGCAAGAGGTGCAAACAATTTGCTCTTCCCCCATGATGTAGATCTGATGCTGCAGCTGTAGATCTGTGTATGAAATCCCTCCCCGACCCTTACCAGGGCTCTGATACCATGTAAATATATATAGATCCAAATATCACTACTCCCTCTAGATCGCCCTGAGATCTCAAGTGGTATGAGTCTCGATATCAATACAACATTAATATGAACTCAAACAACTAGATCTGCATTTACCAACTGAACAATATAAATGCAATCATACATAAACAACAAATGTACCCTAGAACCCTTTCGGGAAAAAACCAGAAAACTATGGGTCTATCTTCTTTCTCGAACCCAGAGCATATAGGAAAAGAGACAAGTACAATACAGGGTTACCTCAGTAATCTTTTCAGGAAAAATCAAGATTTGCATGCATCCAGTTGATGCATGCATGGAAGAGATAATCCCTAACTAGAAAACTAGATCTGACTGTCCCTGTATCCGCCTCTGCCTGATCTACCTGTATCTATCCTCAGCTCTTCTATGCTCGCTCTGAAGACTGCCCTGTGACTGAAAACGTCCTCCTCTGCATGCACAAGTGCGCCCTTCCTCCAGCAATGAAAGACTCGTACTGAATCAGATCTGAACTCTGATCGTCACTGATCTTCCTCAATCTCTGAGACGAAGATACTCTGCAAGTTACAGACACTCAAATGCTCTACCGAATGCGGTACGAGCTTCTCCCTCGAAGAATGTGCCCTCCTTCACATGTGAAGTCATCCTCCTCTTTCTTGATCTGTCTCAGATCAATGGTCTCATTGATGAAGACAGTCACCTCTTGTCTTCCTTATAACATCTCACTGTGAAGTTAGGTTTACCAAAAACCTAAAAATAGTTGCATGCATGCAAACCTTTTGCATGCATTTCTCTCCGGTCATTTTCCTGGTTAATTTTTTAACAAAATATAACTTTTTGGGCATTGTGAAGTCTTTTATGGATAAGTGTTTGACCCTTTGTCATTAATGTCAAAGGGGGAGAGTAATTGATGATGTGTTTCCATCAATGACAAAGGGGGATTTTGTTAAGCAACGTTGTCATTGATGAAAAACCATTAATTACAAAGGCATAATGAAGGTTGGTGATATGGACAAAAGAAGGTTGATGACATGGTAAGAATATATGCACTAGATGACAAGGCATGATATGGCTTGGATGACATGAAGAATATCGCAAAAAGGAGAATGGAAGGACAAATGACCCATTCTGTGGTCATTTGTGGTTTGATGGGGTCATGGAAACCTTGGAGATGGTTAAAATGCTTAAGTAGGTATGATGGCACTTGTTTTCTTGATGAGGATGGGATTCTTGCAAGTGGTATCCTTGGGTTTTAAACCCACTCACTTGACATGGCTTAAACTCCTTAAAATGATGAACATGACTCCTTGATACAATTAAAGAAGTCCTTAAATTTTGTTAATGTATTTGTAACTTCGGAATGTATTTCATATATGTATATTGTATTCCTATAGAGATGTTATTATTCCTCTATACGGAAGTGTTTGTATTCCTATAGAGATGTTATTATTCCTCTATATGAAAGTGTCGTCATTTATATTTTAAGTGTCGTAACTTATACTTGATGGGTTATTAGACCACCTTGTTGGGGTCGGCCCTATATAATTCATGTGGGTTAAAGGGTTATTAGACCACCCTATTGTGGGTCGGCCCTGTCAGTGTTATGTTATGTGGTTAAGTTAAGGCCGACCTAGTAAAGGTTATTAGGCAAGTCAAGTCAAGTATAAATAGAGTGCGGGAGGCACTCTATTTGATCATTCACTTACTCACTCTTACACTCATTGGAGAGTGACGCACTAGTGGAGGAGGAGAAGCTGCTACTAGGAGTATATCTCTTATGCTTGGGTTGTATCATTGCTCTATCTATCTCTGAGGAAGTTGTGGGGTTTTTCACCTTTATGGTTTTCCCCAGTGAAACTCTGTGTGTCTATTGTCTCTTGTGTGCTTACATTATTATGTCCATGATTGATATGCTGTAGATATGTTGTACATGTTGTTCTCTCAGTTAAGATCCTAGATCAGATTGAAGTAAATTCTGAAAAACTAACATGGTATCAGAGCTAGCCTGAAAGAAGGCATGGTATGGCATTTATGACACTTGTTGCACTTGTGAAGCTAGGGCTTGATATAGCAAAAATTAGTCATCGTAGCACTTTCACTATAAATTAATTTCGGCGAGGTTTCAGGATCTGAAAATATTATAGGTCGAAGATAGTATCCCAATGTACCTTGTGTCCAAAGGAGAGCCTCTAATTAGTTGTACTTTCAGATTTATGATTTGTACAATATAGGGTTTCTGTCTCTTCCAAATTTCAGTCATAAACAGGTGACCTAGGAAAAAAGATCACAACTTGGGATAGGAAGCTCCAAATGAAATTTCATAAAAATTAACAGGTAGGGAACGGACCTTACTTTTATAGGTACGATTTTCAGAGGCCGAAATTGAACCAGTGACACGTGGCACTCCGTACAAGTTCGCTCTCCTGTTTTATCCCATAAACAGGTCATGTTGCGACACTTGGCATAACTCTCTCTCAGAGAATCCATTTGAGGTCAGACCTGTGGGGTTGGAAAGATAACAGGTCAGGCTACCACAGTAAGAAGTTTCAGATCCTGTAGATCTGAAATTTCAGAGTTACACCAGAAACAATCAGGTGCATATTTCTGTCAAAACAAAATTGGATTTTGAGCACCTTCATTCATGGCTCTGGGAATTTAGGGTTTCGGAGAATGTTGGAATTTTTGTATCGGAGACCACGGCTGGATGCTTCTCATCAAAATAGAAATTTAGAGACCAAGATTGAATTTTTTAGTTGGGTAGAAGGTCGGGCTTGATCAAACCCTAGTTCGGGACTTTGATCAGAAAGGTGAAAAATTAAGGCTTCTGCAAAAATGGGAATTTTTGAAATCTATGACCATAGCTAGAAGCTCCTTTGAAAAATTGAAGTTTAGAGATTTGGATCAAACTATCTTGTTGGGTGAAGCTCCGGGAAACTCAAACCCTAATTCAAGGTCCTCCCAAGTGAATCCAGAAGATTGAAAAGAAAATTTGAGGGGTGAAACTTTGCAGTTTTCAAATTCTGAGTATACCAGGTTGATCAACTCATCAAGGCGCATCTTTCTATCCTTTCAGAAGTTTGAAATTCAAAGTTTGATTTTTTAGGGTTTCCTTGACAAACCCTAATCCAGCTCCAGATCCAGTTTCTACAAATCAAGTGGATTGGGTTAATCCTAGAAGAGAATGGATTGGTCACCTGCATAAGTAAAGAAGTTCTAGTTTCAGAGGGAGATGAGGCTAAGGCCTTACATAAGAAGAATACAAGCAATATCGACAGGTATGACTTATCCAGGTATGTTTCAAAATCTGTTCATGATTATGTTTATGTTTGTCTTCATTAAGATTATTACAATCTTGATTAATTTTAGACTTGTCGTATCATGTTAATAAAAATATGAATGCATGATAGAAGATATTCATTGATTAGGGTTTTGACACTTATGATTGTACTAATGCATTGTGGTGTTGTATGAGGTTGATGTTGTCCGCTAACATGAAAGGTACATCAAGAAAAACAAACCATGTTCTAAAGAACATATGACCATGGTGACATGAAGACAAAGATTCATCCATTGTCACGGATCACATTGAAGCTCTACTTACGAGGTATGTATAATTTGGTTCTACAATGCTTAACCTATGAGATATGCAGGTTACTAGCACAAGTCATTGAAGAGAACAAGAAGACATTGCTAGACATAACTAGCAATAATGATAACCATATATGTTTTTCCTATATCAAGTTAGAATCCTACCTTGTGTTAGGATCTTATACTATTGTATGGTTGATAATGATTATTCATGAAGTTAGAAATGTAAGTAATCAAGGGTTTATGCATATTATGTCTCTTAACTTGATTGATGATATGACCAACCAGAAAAGTCCTTTGGTCAAATAAAGAGTATGCATGAGTAAAAGAAGTATTCCCTGAAACCTTGAATACTAATGTTTATTATCTGTGTTTGAAATGATCATGACTATACATGTTTAAGATTATTGTGTTTTGATAGTATTGAGATTACACTAATGAATGTATGTATGAGACCTCGAGGATAACACAATGATGATACTAGTAAGTATGCATAAGTGATCGAGGATGGATATAAGTTCAAGGACAGGTAATCCAGGAAGCAAATATCAAGAGGGAGCACACTCCAGTAGTTCCTGCAATGAAGCAAATATTGAGAGGGAGTCCACCCTACAAACCGAACAAAGATAAGTATTTGAATTGTCATTTCTTGCATATTTGTTTGTTTAAATAATATTACTCAATGATGTATATGCTTATGTTCCTAGACTTAGGGTGTGTATTATGCATATTAGAATAATTGCATTAACGAACAATATACTACTAATATGCATGTGATGGGTAAGTGGCCTATGGCACTGTACAACATTCCATTGCTACTTATCTAGAATGAAACCTCTTTGCTGACATGTTGGGAGTTGTGCACACTCTTAACAATGTTTTGGTAGAGATTGGAAGGCATCTAGAAAGTTACAGGATATGGATAAATGTTGTATTGAAGCATTGGCTAAAATAATTGCATGGCTGGTTGACATATTTCTTTATGTGTAAGAATTTGTTCTGAAAACTATGAGATGTTTCTAATCATGAAATTTAACTTGCTTTGTAGGAAAGATCATATACAATCACCTACAAAAGAAGGACTACAACATTTGTTCCAGCAACGAAGTTTAAAGAAATCTATCTATTGAAGATATTGAAGAATTTGAAGTTTCTAGGATACGGGTTGCAGTAATGGAAGAATGCCATGATCGAGGAGTACCAGTCGATCATGAAGAATGATGTTTGGGATGTAGTCCCAAGACCCGAAGGGAATTCTGTTGTGACTTCCAAGTGGATCTATAAGATTAATCATGTTGCAGATGGCAGCATAGAAAAATATAAGGCAAGGTTTGTAGCTCGTGGCTTCTCCTAGAAAGAAGGGATTGATTATGAAGAGACCTTTGCTCCTGTGGCCAGATACACTTCCATTAGCTCAGTACTTGCTCTGGCTGCAGTGATGAAATTGAAGGTATACCAGATGGATGTCAAGACAATTTTCTTGAATGGTGCAGTTGAAGAGGAAGTGTATGTGGAGCAGCCACTCGGGTTTGAGACACATGACCGAGAGTCACATGTGTGCAAACTAAAGAAAGCCCTGTATAGTTTGAAACAGGCACCCAGGACCTGGTATGGCAAGATAGATGGCTTCCTATCCATTTTGGGCTTTACCAAGAGTAAAGCGGATTCCAACCTTTACGACAAGGTTGAGGAAGGCAATCTAGTGATACTACTATTGTATATGGATGACCTATTTGTAACAGGTGAGGATAGATTGATTGTTGACACGAAGAGGAAGCTCGCTGCCGAGTTCGAGATGAAGGACTTGGGTATGATGCACTACTTTCTTGGTATGGAGGTGTGGCAGAGTGCAGATGGAATCTTTCTTGGACAAGGGAAGTATGCAGTAGAGATCCTGAAGAGGTTCGGGATGATGGACTGCAAGGCCATGGCCACACCTATGGCATCGAACCTGAAGCTTCTGTGTGATGCTTCATCTGAGCCGGTTGATGCTACGATGTATCGTCAGATGATTGGGTCCTTGATGTACTTGACGAATACAAGACCAGATATCTGCTTTGCGGTGAACACCTTGAACCAGTACTTGACAGATCTGAGACATGTTCACCTGATAGCTGCAAAGCATATTCTGAGGTACCTGAAGGGTACAGTTGACTATGGGCTCAAGTATGAAGTGAATCAAAAGTTTAACCTGGAAGGTTATCTTGATTCAGATTGGGCAGGCAGTGCCATTGATCGAAAGAGCACTTCGGGGTGCTGTTTCAGTATGGGATCCGGTATGATCTCTTGGTTTAGCAGGAAGTAGTCCTGTATGGCACTAAGTACAGCCGAATCAGAGTATGTCACAGCTTGTTCGGCTAGTTGTGAGGCAGTGTGGCTTAGGAAGCTACTATCTGATTTGTTTGATCTCCAGCTGAGTGCTACTTGTATATATTGCAACAACCAGAGCTGTGTGAAGTTGTCAGAGAACCCAGTGTTCCATGACAAGTCGAAGCACATTGAGATCAAGTATCACTATATCAGGGATATGGTGCAGAGAGGAGCAGTGAAGCTCCTGTATGTTGCGACGGATGAGCAGATAGCCGATGTGTTGACCAAGCTACTAGCCATAGTGAAGTTTGAATAGTTCAGAGGGAGACTTGGTGTACTTCAGATCGAGATACCTTCCAAGGGGAAGTGATGAGTCCGGAGACACAGATGCACACGAGCCATTCTCACATAGTGGTAGTAAAGTCCTCCTATGGTGTAGATGTAAGGGCTGGAGCCATTCTCACATAGTGCTAGGAAAGTCCTCCTATGGTGTAGATGTAAGGGCTGGGGCCATTCTTACATGGTGGTAGGAAAGTCCTCCAATGGTAAGATGTAAGAGTTGGGTCCATTCTTACATGGTGGTAGGAAAGTCCTCCCATGGTAAGATGTAAGGGCTGGGACCATTCCGACATGGTGGTAGGTTGGTCCTCCCATGGTTGTTGATGTAAGTGCTGGGCCATTCCGACATGGTGGTAGGTTGGTCCTCCCATGGTCTTTGATGTAAGTGTTGTGCCATTCCAACATGGTGGTAGGTTGGTCCTCCCATGGTCATTGATGTAAGTGCTGTGAGCCTTTCCTGGATGATCAGAGCAAATTCCTTCCATGCTGGTGAGTGTAAGTGATGATCCTTTCCCGAATGGTGGTAGGAAAGTCCTCCCATGTCAGTTGATGTAAGTGCTGTGTCTCACATGGTAGTAGGAAAGTCCTCGCATGTTGGTAGACTGGGTATCGTATGGTGGTAGGAAATTCCTCCCATACTGGAGACATTGTGATGTGCATCTGGGTTGTGCTCCGTGGACGATGACGATGATCTGAAGACGATGATGTGACAGTATGGTACACAGGTTTTGCAGAGGCATATGATCAATCCTAAGATGCTCTTGCAGGTTTTGCAGAGGCAGTGTAATCAATCTTGGGAGATCTTGTAGGTTTTGCAGAAGTAGTGTAATCAATCCTGAGGTGTACCTACTTGATGGCTTGCTCGCAGAGACGTTGAAGACCTACATGGAGGCTAGGCCTACATCCAGCATGAAAAAGGGTTGGATCTGTAGATGACGAAGACCTACAGGTGGTGGGCCTACATCCAGTATGAAAAATGACTGGCTCTGTAGAACTTCCTATGATGAGTAGATGAGATATTGATTGAGATAGCAGCAGCAGTGATGATGACAATGATTTGATGATGATGATTTGATGACGATGATCTAGAGAAGAAGACTTGTGATAACATATCTGTGTCGAGAAATACATTCCTAGTTAAGAGGGAGTGTTGATGTATTTGTAACTTCAGAATGTATTTCATATATGTATATTTTATTCCTATAGAGATGTTATTATTCCTCTATACGAAAGTGTTTGTATTCCTATAGATATGTTATTATTCCTCTATACGAAAGTGTCGTCATTTATATTGTAAGTGTCGTAACTTATACTTGATGGGTTATTAGACCACCTTGTTGGGGTTGGCCCTGTATAAGTCATGTGGGTTAAAGGGTTATTAGACCACCCTATTGGGGGTCGGCCCTGTCAGCATTATGTTATGTGGTTAAGTTAAGGCCGACCTAGTAAAGGTTATTAGGAAAGTCAAGTCAAGTATAAATAGAGTGTGGGAGGCACTCTATTTGATCATTCACTTACTCTTACACTCATTGGAGAGTGGCGCACTAGTAGAGGAGGAGAAGCTACTGCTAGGAGTATATCTCTTATTCTTGGGTTGTATCATTGCTCTATCTATCTCTGAGGAAGTTGTGGGGTTTTTCACCTTTATGGTTTTCCCCCAGTGAAACTCTGTGTGTCTATTGTCTCTTGTGTGCTTACATTATTATGTCCATGATTGATATGCTGTATATATGCTGTACATGTTGTTCTCTCAGTTAAGATCCTAGATCAGATTGAAGTAAATTCTGAAAAACTATCAAATTTGATGATATGAGCCCAGTCTCCAACATGGACATGGTAAACTTATGTTGATCCACCCACAAGTAAAAAGTTCAAGCCCTAAAAACT
This sequence comes from Larix kaempferi, assembly GCA_027924585.1. NCBI lineage: Eukaryota > Viridiplantae > Streptophyta > Pinopsida > Pinales > Pinaceae > Larix > Larix kaempferi. The sequence goes on from BSBM01000109.1 coordinate 10,120,377, forward strand.
TCTCTAGCCCAGTACTTATCATGGTATAACCTTGGTTTAATGGGATATCAAATTAACTTGTGAAGTTGGCTCAGATTAATTTAAATAAAGTATTTAATAAGTAATTTTTTTTTTTGAGATGTTGGCTGAGAAAATTATATGAAAAAATAGTATAAATACCCAGTCAACGTTTTCCTTTAGATGCAGAAGTCACAAGCTCGATTTAGCTTTGATTTTCAAGTACTGTAGCAGCTACAGTGGACTAAAATTCGGTGGTATAATATTTGTGTATACTGTCCATTAAGGCAGCCATAGTAAACGCCATTTTCAGCTCAGAAATTCGGGTATACTGTCCACAGGAGCAACAACTAACCTCTGTGCAAATTTCAAACTGTCTCCTCTATAAAATTTCGGGCTACAACAAAAGATATTTTTGGGGTTACAATTCTAAGGAGACTGGCAACCACAACATTTGTTGAAGATCTAAATTTGGACACTCAAAAATCTTTGTCTTCCAGGGCATCTGAATTTACAGTGATAATAGAGATGTTCTTGATTTATGAACAACATTGATAATGATAAATTTCTTGTGATGTTAATGAGTATCTCTTGATGCCAAGTTATGAAGAGCATAGATCAGATCCAAAATAGAAGTAGTTCTAAAGTAAGAGATTATGCAAAGACTGAAGCTCTAGTAGAAGATAACTTTCAGATTGTGGAAGAAAGTGCATCCGAGGATAGAAGAAAGAAGAAGATATCATGCTGAGGTTCAATCTGTTCTTATGAGTATAACTGAGCTTGAAGTGACTTTGATTTGACAGTGCTTTGCGAAGACAGTGAGAAAGATTGAGTTGTGATTGGACAATGATACTTTTGATAAGTAAGGAGATGAATCGTAACAGGTTGATGAGAAGACTCCTGGCATGTGACACATGAGATCTCTGTGATCACTTGTTTGACAGTAACAGTGACAACTACCATAGATAGATGATGACATCAGATTGACATGACAAGTTGATGACTGGACAGGATGTGTGGCAGAAGTTACGATTGTTTAATGACAAGTGTTTGTATGTAACTACAAGTTGGGACTTGTACTATTTTTCTTAGTTGGATCCGAGAAAAAGACCAAGCTGAGTCTTGGAATAGAAGTTGGTGCTTCTGATTCAGTTGTAGTTGATAACACCTCATGGTTGTAGCCATTTGAATCAAATATAAAAAGATTACAAAGTTTATATTGTGATGTGTCTCTGATGGTGTGACTTGATATTATGATTGACATGTTTAAATTTGATGAATGATAATGATAGCTTAGTTATTGATGTAAGCATTGAAGTGAAATTTTTGAATGATATACATGTTAAGTATTTAAGAAGTTGAAATTGTCATAAGTGCTGGACCACTGATTCACCCCCCTCTCTAAGCGTGCCATTGTGTCTAATAGAGATTTCATGCTCTTGCAGCGGAAGATAGTGAGTTCAGGTTGTACAGGTACACAGACTCAGCTTGGGCTAGAAGTGCCAAAGATAGGAAAAGTACTTCAGGATGTTGCTTTAGTTTGGGATCAAGCATGATCTCATGGCTCAGTAGAAAGCAACCCTGTGTTGCATTCAATACAGCAGAAGCTGAATATGTGGCAGCTTGTTTAGCTTGCAGTGAAGTAGTGTGGCTTCATAAGATGTTGGTAGGGTTGTTCAATGCAGAGATTGAGGCTATGGATATACTTTGTGACAACTAGAGTTGCATCAAGATGACAGAGAATCCCGTGTTCCATGATAGATCGAAGCACATTGAGATCAAGTTCCACTATATCTGGGATATGGTGCAGAAGGGAGCTGTAAAGCTCAAGTATGTTACTACAGAGGAACAAGTTGCTGATGTGCTGACTAAGCCTCTGTCTCGCATAAATTTGGAATACTTTCGAGACAATCTTGGTGTGGTCCAGAGGGATCTCTCTCGAAAGAGAGAATGATAGTTCTAGTTCTTAGGGAACTGATTCCTGTCAAAGGATGACAGATGCCTATCAAAGGATGACGGATGCCTGTCGATGGATGACGGAAGATCATTACTTGCTGATTGATAGAGTTCTTGTCCTTAGGTGACGGATGCATGTCGAGGGATGACAGAAGATCAATACTTGCCGACGGATAGAGTTCCTGTCCTTAGGTGACAAATTCCTGTCGAGGGATGAAGGAAGCTCAATTCTTGCCGATTGATAGAGTTCCTATCCTTAGGTGACAGATGTCTATCGAGGGATGACAAAAGATTAGTACTTGCTGATTGATAGTGTTCTAGATGATGATGTTACTGATGAGGATGTTCCAGCAGAGGATGTTCCAATTGATGATGTTGCTGTTCCAGCAAAGGATGTTGCTGACGATGATACATAGGATGCTGCTAATGGTGATATTCCAATAGATGATGATGATGTTGCTGCTGATGACATTCTAATAGACGATGATGATGCTGATGAGGATGATCCAGTAGATGATACCCCAGACATATGATGATCCAAAATCATCCTACAACATATAGAGATTCACAAGTCAGTTGTGCAGCTATTGATGTTACCCGTAGAATACCTTCCTAGTTAAGAGGGAGTGTTAAAGAAATGTAACTGCATAAGATATTCTAATTGCACTTGTTTATTGTATTATTGTATTCCTCCTTCGGGAGATGTCATTGATGTAATTAATAATGTAAGAGTAATTAAAGAGCCAATGTAAACCCTAGGTCTTGTGTCGGCCTAGAAGAACCCATAAAAGATTATTATATTATGTAGTTGAGAGGTCGGCCCAGTTGGGGAAAAGTCACCTCAACGGAAGAATATAAATAGCGAAGGAGTCTCTAATTTGTACTCACTCATCTCACTCACACAAGTTTGCATAGGAGAGAGAGAGAAGTTTGCACAAGTGGAGGAGTAGCTGATTTTGTCTCGGGTCTTATTTTTGTACTTTGTGAATTCTATATTGAGGAAGAATTTGCCGAGTTTTTCTCCCTTGTGGTTTCTCCGAGAGAAATATTGTGTTCATTGTGTTCTTGTTGTGCTTGTATTTCTTTTGGTGATAGATTGTTTAATGTTATATGCTAAACAAGTAAAAACTAACAAGATGCTTCTCCCATGTCCTACTATAAATCAAAATATCATCAAAGAACACAAGGACATACTTATGCAATTGCTTACTGAAAAATCTATTCATGCAGGATTGGAAGGTGGCTAGTGCATTGGTCAAACCAAAAGGCATGACAAGAAACTCAAAATGCCCATAATGGCACCGTAAAGCAGTTTTCTGGATGTCTTCTTCCCTCATCTCGATTTGATGGTTTCCTGAGCGAAGGTCTATCTTGGAAAAATATATTTCTCCATGCATCTCATCCATCAATTCATCAATCCTTAGGATATGATATCTGTTTTTGATGGTCTTCTTGTTCAATGCCCTATAGTCAATGCACATGCGCATTGTTCCATCTTTATTTTTAACTAGGACCACTGATGATGCAAAGGGACTTGAGCTTGGTCTTATGAATCCCAAATCAAGCAACTCCTTGATGGTCTTCTCAATCTCATCCTTGAATATTTTAGGGTGCTTGTAAGGAGGGATCTTGATAGGAAGTGTGCCAACTTCCAGCTCAATCCAATGTTCAGTACCTCTGTCAGGGGGCCTTCCATGTGGAAGATCTTCGAACACTTTCTTATGTTTGTGTACCAGCCTTTTGATGTCCTCAGGATGATGTGAGACATCTATGGAAGTTCCTTGAGTGGTGATGATACATTTAGCATCCGACCCAACATCACCATCCCTCAATATCGATCTCATACTATTAGTAGAAATTACTTGTTTTGGGTAGGTGTTGACACCCTTCAAAACCACTTGCTTCCCATCAACATCTTTGAAACTCATTTGGGGTATTTGGTAATTCACTGAATGTTCCCCAATGGAGTACAACCATTGCACTCCCAACACCATATTGGTATCAACCACATTGACAACATAAAAGCTGCCAGTCATGGTATAATATCTAATGGTCATTTGCAACTTTGGAATCCATCGGTTACACTCCATAGTGTTGTTTCCTGGGATGATGACAGTGAAACCTCCAAATTTTTTTGTTGGTATCTTTCTCCTCTCTACCATGGCTGCATCAATGAAATTATGTGTGGCACCCCCATCGACCAAAACTGATACTCTTTTCCCTTGCACTACCCCCTTGAATATAAGGGTATGGAAGCGGGGAACTCCACTTAATACTACAATTTTGCTGTCTGACTGTAGGGGCTACTCTTCCCCTGCTGTTTCATAGCCATCATCCATTGGTGCTTCTTACTCAACTTATTCCTTCTCACTTTACGAAAAGACTTCAATGTAATGTGCCTTCCCCTTAGCACATTTGTGGCCCAGAACCCAGGGTTCCTGACAAGAGAAGCATAACTTCTTCCTCCTTAATTCATCTTGATCTTAGTATGAGTACTCTTTCTTGTTTGGGGCAGTCACATTCTTAAAATGTGGTCCTTGATTCTGAAATTTTGCAGGCACATTAGTCTTTGGAGGATACCTTGTCCTTGGGATGGCATCTTGCAGATCCCTTGTTCTGCTCACCGCTTCTTGTTAGGTGGATGGCCTGTATGCCTTTACTAGTCCTTTCAATGGATCTGCTAATCCTTCCGTGAATAAGAGGATCAAGCGAGATTTAGAGATGTTAGTGACCATCACTACAAGCTTTTGGAACTCAAAGATGTGTGCTTCAGGAGTTCCGGTTTGTTTCACATGCGCCAAGTCCCTGAAAGAGATATTAGGGTCTCTCCTATCAAATCTTTCTACCAACCTCCTAATGAAATATTCATCAAAAGTCACTTGATCATGGACCAAGGTTCTCATGCCATGGAACCACTAATCATTGGATTCTCCTTCCAAATGCAAGGTTGTCATTATGATGGCATCCCTTTCAACCATGGGATTCAATTGGAAATAAGTGTAGCTTTTTCACCCAGGAGCTAGCAGTATACTTTGAGGATCCATCAAAAAAGGGTAATGAGATCTTACCGATGGCATTTCTCAGCTCATAGTTATGTGTTGGCTGCCTATGACCTTCTGTTGGAGGCATAATTTTTTCAAGGCGCAGATTTGGGTTTCATATTTCCGCAACTTGCATTGCGTAATGCAGATTGCAGAGGTGATTTCAGCAAGGTTGTGCAATGGATTTATGATTTCTGTAACCCGCATTGCGGAATGCAGATTGCGGAAGTGACATTTTCCAGAGGCGTAAAGTTGGATTTCCGATTTTCGCAACTCGCATTGCGGAATGCAGATTGCGGAAGTGACATTTTTCTAGAGGCGTAAAGTTGGCTTTCTGATTTTCAAAACCCGCATTGCAGAAGTGATTTTTGGCAAGGTCCGCTCAACAATTTCGAGTTCCAAAACCCGCATTGCAGATCGAAGATTGTTTAGCATAACAAGGGAAATTTCGACCGCGAAAAATGAAGAATTTCACAGGGAAATGACACGATTGAGAGTCGATTTGGAATCCAAAGAGAAACACTTCTTGGTTATCTTTCCAAATCAACCTAAAATGTCCCAATCTGAAGGACAAATAGGTGGTTTCCAAGGCCTAAAGGCACACTGACAACGCACTGAGTTTCCCACCGGTGCGTCTAACAGACTCAGAGGCAATTGGTTCGAGTAGTTTGGCTTGAATGACCTCACCCTTTCCAGTTATAGGCTGTTGTCAATTAGTTAGAAGTTGTTTGATATTTTGTAAGCCTATAAAGGCAGATTTTGAATTAAACCAAAGGGTTGGATGTTTCTAGATTCTAAGAGATTAAAATCTCTACGTATGTGTTGAGCTCGGCCTTTCAATTCATGAGAAGACCTGATTCTGGGGCATAGATTCTTGTGATGAGTGTTTTGATGTTTGTTATTTCCTGTGCATGTGTTTTTCATTTGTATTTCCATTAATTGTTTGCTTTTGCAGTATCTAGATCAAGACTACGTGGTCTGAAATTCATATTTTATGCTTCAGATGCATATGACTAGGTATTCCACCCTTTCTTCTTGAAGTTGCAGGTTAGAATTCATTTGCAAATGCTATAGCTCTGTGATGGAATTTGTTTCCTTTTCTACCTTCATCTGTTGATATCTTTGACTTGAAAAAACCTCATCTACCTTTCCTCTGCCTCTTAAATTGTGATCTAAATCAGTCATTTGTGACTGTAAATCCACTGATGTTTGACTCCATTCCTAATGGTGCTCTTGTCCTTAACCCCAACCAGTTGAAAATTCCCTATAAGTCATTATCTGAAGGTCTAGCCACCACTTATACCTACAACCAACTTGTGCAAATAATATCCTAAGTGTTGAATGAATTGTGAAAGAGAGAGCCCTCTCTGTGGTTGGAAAGACTAGTTTCCATCCACCAAAGCTTGGTTTGAAACAGTTACCTCATGATCCCTTATGTTGCAACCCAGGAGAATCTTGAGTGATAACATGAAGGATTGTCTAAGATGTGAGTAGTGGACAATTATCCCGTAATTCCGAAAAGAAGGATCGTCCAAGTGTGGTAGCTCCGTAAAGACTGGGCCCCGTAATTCCGAAAGGAAGGATTGTTTGAGCACCACTAGTGTTGATGGACTAAAGTCCCGTAATTCCAAAAGGAAGGACTGTCCATGATCCCGTAATTCCAAAAGGAAGGAAAACCAGAGTTGATGGACTGGGTCCCGTAATTCCGAAAGGAGGGATCACTAGAGTTGATGGATTGGGTCTTGTAATTCCAAAAGGAAGGACTGTCCATGATTCCGTAATTCCGAAAGGAAGGATCACCGGAGTTGATGGACTGGGTCCCGTAATTCCGAAAGGAAGGACTGTCCATGATCCTATAATTTCGAAAGGAAGGATCACCAGTGTTGATGGACTAGAATCCCGTAATTTTGAAAGAAATGATTGTCCGTGATCTGATAATTCTGAAAGGAAGGATCACCAGTGTTGTTGGACTAGAATCCCGTAATTTCGAAAGGAAGGATCACCCGTGTTGAACTTGATCCCGAAATTCCGAAAGGAAGGATCATATTGGTTGTTGATGCACCTATTTCCAAAGATGATGTTTCTCTAGCCTTGAGCTATTAACGATGATGATGTTATTCCATCTTTATGTTGATGAGCTAGCCTCGTGCTGTCGTTGTTGTTGATGTTTCAGTATTTACTTACTGATGATTGATGTTGCTGTTCCAATATTCACTTACTGATGATTGATGATGTTGTTTCAGTATTCATATACTAATGATGATGATGATACTTCAGCTCTATACTGAAGCTGATGATGATGATACTTCAACTCTGTGCTGAAGATGATGATGATGATACTTCAGCTCTGTATTGAAGATGATGATGATGATACTTCAGTTCTAGCACTTCAGAAGATGATATTCCAACACTGTAGATGATGATGATCCAGTACTGCAGATGATGGCTTTCCAGTGCTGTGGATGCTGATCCAGCTTCATGCTACAGATGATGATGTTCCAGCTCTGTGCTACAGATGATGATTAGGTTACATCAAGCTGTTCCAGTTCCTAATATTGATCTTGTTGAAGAAATTCCAATGATTTATAGATATGCCAACCAATGTTCCAAATGATGCTGATGATGCCTCCTCCTCCCTCCTTCCCATGATTTTGTGTAGAGCCACACCTATTGTTTTTGTTTTCGGTAGAATACCCTTCTTGTTAATGGGGAGTGTTGAATTAATGTAACTTCAAAGAATATTCTACTTGTACTTTATTATTTTAACTCCGTCGGAGATGTTTACCTCCGTTTGGGGATGTCATTATTATATTTGGTCATATAAAAGTCATGAGGTAAAACCTCCATTGTAAGTCGGGTCGATAGCACCGAAAATAATTTATTATTATTATTATTTTGAGTCACCCTAGAGAGGTTGGCCTAGTCAAGTTAAGTGAGGCTGACCTAGTTAGGTTAAATGTCAAGTGCAAAGTAAAGTATAAATAGAGGGAGTCTTTCCCTCATTTGTACCATTCACTCACTCATGCATTGTGCATTGGAGGAGAGAGGAAGTTTGCAAAGGAGGAGGAGGATTGGCTTGGCTCTCAGAGTTTGGGTTTTGTCACTCTTATTTGTGAGACTCATTTTTGGGCATTGTACTTTGGTAATCTATATTAAGGAAGTTCTTTCTGGGTTTTCTTCCCCTTGAGGGTTTCCTAGGATATATTGTTGTGTACCTTGTGATTGTGTATCTTTTAGAGATCCTTGTTATGCTGCTATTGTGAAAATGTATTAAATGATCATGAAGTTAGAATTTAGTCTTTAGTAGCATATAATCTTAACAGATTAGCCTATGAGGAACAGTATTGTTGATGATCACTCACACAACAGAGCAACCCCAGATAATACATCCAATGAACCTTATGTCAAGGCTGAGCCTCTTGACCTCATATTTGATGACCAAGATGACCTTTTATCCCATACAGAGCAATGCAGTGCCCAAATTTTCAGTGGCAATGTTTTTCAGTGGTTACAGATGATCCAGATAGCAGGTACATGTATATAGCCCATCATGTATATGGTGTGCATTGATTTTGATTATCTTTCTCTTTTGGTCATTTTGGTAGCTTGACTTACTATCTAGTGATCATGATCTGGCAGTATATATAGTATGAAATGAATATGGTTATTATTGATTATCTAAATGGTTTTATTACTTATATTTAGAAGCTCTTGTTTTATACTCATTGCTTTTACCCTCCTAGGAGTGCAGACATGATCATTCCCAACTTTATGGATTGCTATCTTAGGAATCACCTTCACTTTCCCCATCCATCCATGATCTCTCCCTTGATTGGTTTTTACCCTGACTTACACCTCAAACTATGATATGGAGGACCTATCTGTTGAAATATTGTAACTTCTAAGAATATTCTATTTGTACTTTATTATTATTCATCTGGAGATGTTTTATTCCTCTGTCAGGATGTTATTTATAGGGTTATTAGACTCTCCTAGAGAGGTCGGCCCTGAGTTAATTTATATAGGGTTATTAGACTCTCCTAAGAGAAGTCGGCCCAGTTAGGGTTACAAGTCAAGTGAAGTAAAGTATAAATAGAGGAGGTGTGTTCCTCATTTGAACACACACTCACTCACTTGTGAACTCACATAGGAGAGAGAGAGATCTGCAAAGGAGGAGAAGGAGCTCTTGTTTGGGGATGACATCTTTGTATTTGTTGATCATCTAGATTGAGGAAGTTTTGCTGGGTTTTCTACCCCATGAGGGTTTCCCAGGATAAATCTGTGTCTATCTTGTGATTGTGTTTCTTTCAATGATCCTTATTATGCTCTTGTTGTGATTTTTATGCTAAACTTAACATGGTATTAGAGATAGCCTGAATAGGACATCTTTCAGAAGGTGAAATCTTTCTCTTCTTCCTTCGGTGAGAAATTAGGGTTTCTGCAAAAGTTGGAATTTTTGGAATCTGATTGCATGGCTAGATGCTCCTCCTAAAAAGTGAAATTTTGAGCCCTAGATTGAAGTTTTTGAGTGGGTAGAACCCCGGGATAAGTCAAACCCTAGTTTGACTCCTGGACCAGAAGAACCAGAAAAAATTGCGAACCATTGAACCAGAAAAACTGCAAGCCAGTGAACCAGTGAACCAGGAAAAATGCGAACTAGTGAACCAGAAAAGTTGCGAGCTAGTGAACTAGTGAACCATAAAAGCTACAAACCAATAAACCAGTGAACTAGAAAACTTGTTGCAGATCCAAAATTTGCTGGTCAAGATTGAAAGGTGAAAAGTTTAAGTTTTCAGAAACCAAGTACACCAGTCAACTCAATTTAGTCAAGCACATCTTCTGGTAAGGTCTATTTTGCATTTTGAGAATTTTCAATTTTTGGTGACCTCCTGGATAAGATGGCCCTAAGCACTAAGCTTGAGGATAAGCTAGAGGGCATAGAGAATTTCCGGGCATGGAAATATAGAATTGACCTCATTCTTGAAGAGAATGACCTTGCCCAATACATCAAAGATGAAGTTGCAGAACCCGCGGAAGATGAAGCTAAAGATAAGTACAAGAAGGACATGATTAGGGCAAAGAGAATCATTTCTGATTCTATCAAAGACCACTTGATCCCTCAAGTGTCATCCAAGAAGACCCCAAAATAAATGTATGATTCCCTAGCCAGAATGTATGAAGGAAGGAACATCAACAGGAAGATGAATGTAAGAGATCAATTAAAGAGCACCAAGATGAGTCAAGGAGAATCCATTCAAGATTACTTCACAAGGGTCTCCCAGTTCAAGGAACAACTAGAAGCCACTAGAGACTACCTTGATGAAGATGAACTAGTCATGACTGCTCTCAATGGTCTCACTAGACCTTGGGATTCATTCATCCAGACCATGTGTGCCAGAAAGGAAAGCATGAAGTTTGATATTGTATGGGAGGATTGCATTCAAGAAGAGGCTAGAATAGCCAATAGAGAAGCCTTACTCAAAGAAGATAATGAAGCATTAACCACCCATACCAAGAGAAGAAGAAGTTAATCCAACTTCAAGAAGGAAAGCCATAAGGAGTCTCAACCTCCAAAAAGGTTTCAAAAGAAAAGAAGAACCAATCCAGAAAGAGATCACTCTTCATTCCAATGTTTTAATTGTCACAAAATAGGACACATTGCTAGAAATTGTCCTTCAAAGAAAAAGAAGTGTTTCCACCACAAAAGAAATCAAGCACATCTAGCAGAAGATGATAGTGAAGAAGAAGAGGAGGAAAGACGTCAAAGAAAAAGAGATAAGGTAGAAGAAGAAGATGCAGAAGAATATGTTCTATTCTTTGCACTGTCTGGGTCCATAACACCTGGAGAAGATACATGGCTTATTGATAGTGGTGCTTCCAAGCACAAAGGGACAAAAGAAAACTTTGTCAAGACTTGAAGAAAGAGCCTCTCCACAAAAGGTGTCATTAGTAGATGATTACCAATATCCCATCGAAGGAATTCGTGAATCAAGCTACAAGCTTGATTCTGGAACCCCCATGAAGATGAAGGAAGTTTTATATGTACCAGGATTGAAGAAGAACTTACTTTCTATCTCAGCATTAGATAAGAAGGGTTATAGGGTTGCATTCATAGATGGAAAAGTACTCATGTGGCCCAAAGGAAAATCAATTGAGGATGCAGTTGTCATTGGTGAAGAAGAAGGAGTCCTATATAAACTCAAGGGACATTCAGAAGCAACCCTTGTTCATGAAGCCACTAGCCCAAGTGAGCTATGGCATAGAAGGCTTGCTCACATCAACTACAAGGCACTACCCTATGTGAGCAAAGTAGTATCAGGATTACCAGATTTGAAGGTTGATCATAAAGGCACTTGCAAAGGATGTGCAAAAGGGAAGAATATAAAAAATCCATTTCCAAAGAGTGAAACAAAGACTAAAAGTACTTTGGAATTGATCCATTCAGATGTATGTGGTCCAATGCCCTCCACATCTTTGAGTGGCTATGAATATTACTTTATATTTATTGATGATTATTCAAGAAAGACTTGGATATATTTCCTAAAAGGAAAATATGAAGTATTTGAAAAATTCAAGGAATTCAAAGCCTTGATAGAAAATCATTCAGAAAAGAGAATCAAGACATTCAGGATAGATAATGGTGGAGAATATACTTCAAAGGACTTGAAGTCTTCTATAAATAAGTTGGGATCAAGAGGGAACTAACCACTCCCTACAATCCTCAACAAAATGGTGTTGCGGAAAGAAAGAATATAACCATTATGGAAGCAATGAAGACAATGATACATGATCAAGATCTTCCTATGCATCTATGGGCTGAAGCAGCAAGGACGATAGTCTATGTCCAAAATAGATTGTCTCATAGTGCCCTTGGATTCAAAACTCTAGAAGAAGTGTTCACAAGGAAGAAGCCTGAGGTAAGCCACCTCAAGATATTTGTGTGCCTCGTATATGTCCACATACCAAAAGAGAAAAGATCTAAGTTGGACCCTTCCGAAAAGAAGGGAATATTTGTTGGGTATTGTGAAGCATCCAAGGAATTCAAAATATACATCCCAGGATTCCATCACATGGAAATTAGTAGAGATGTGACCTTTGATGAAGAAGCTGCTCTCAAAAGATCTAGAAATTGCCAGTATGGAGAAGTATATGAAGAAGATATACCTCCTAGAAATACAGAAGCTGTTTCCTTCCCTGAAGAGGAAACACCAGAAGACCATGATATGCTAGAACCTCAATAACCCCCAGCTATGAACATATCACAGAAAAGAAAGCTGGCATGGGCAAGAGAAATTATACAAGAAGCAGAAATATATGGAGCTCCAGAAGGTCCCACAAGAGTAGGAAAGAAACCAAATCCATTCTCCAGTTATGTGGCTTTGATGTGTGATCTTGTAGATCAACATCCTACCAGTTATGAAGAAGTAGTTCATAAGAAAGAATGGGTAGAAGCAATGACGAAGGAGTACCAATCAATAATGAATAATGATGTTTGGGATGTAGTTCCCAAACCAAAAGACAAGAGTGTGGTATCCTCCAAATGGATATACAAGATAAAGCATGCTGCGGATGGTAGCATTGAAAAGTATAAGGCAAGGTTTGTGGCCAGAGGATTCTCTCAGAAAGAGGAAATTGACTATGAAGAAACATTTGCACCAGTTGCAAGGTGCACTTCCATTAGAACCATCATGGCACTTGTATCCATGATGAAGTGGAGCTTACACCAGATGGATGTGAAGACAGCCTTCCTGAATGGTGTAATTGAGGAAGAAGTGTACATAGAACAACCACAAGGATTTGAAGTTGAAGATAGAAGAACTCACGTATGCAAGTTGAAGCAAGTTGAAGAAAGCTCTGTACGGGTTGAAACAAGCTCCTAGAGCTTGGTATGGGAGAATTGATAGCTTCTTGACAAGCTTGGGCTTTACCAAAAGTAAAGTTGACCCTAACCTTTACCTTAAGGTGATAAATGATGAACTTGTCATACTAATACTGTATGTGGATGATATATTTCTGACAGGAAATGAGAAACAGATCATGGAAAGCAAGAAGAAGCTAGTTGCATTTGAGATGAAATATATCGAATTGTTGCATTACTTCCTAGGTCTGGATGTATGGCAAGGCCCAAAAGGAATCTTTCTCAACCAGAGAAAGTATGCTGTGGTTATCTTGAAAATATTTGATATGTTGGAATGTAAAGCCATGGCCATTCCCATGGATACCAACTTGAAACTGTTAGCTGATGAATCGTCAGAATTAATGGATGTGACTTAGTACATACAAATTCTTAAGTAGCTGATGTATCTGACGAATACTGGGCTAGATATATGCTTTGCTCTGAACACCTGAGTCAGTATCTAGTTGAGCCTAGACGTGTTCACCTGATAGCTGCAAAGCATGTGATGAGGTACTTAAAAGGTACGATAGACTTTGGTCTATATTATCTTGGATATCATGACTTCAGATTGTATGGTTATACAGATGCAGATTGGGTTGGAAGTGTCTTAGACAGAAAGAGCACATCGGGTGGATGTTATTGTCTGGGCTCTGCTATGATCTCGTGGTTTAGTAGGAAGCAGTCCAGTGTGGCTCTTAGCACAACTGAAGCGGAATATATAACAACTTGCTCTGGTAGTTGTGAAGCCATATGGCTTCAGAAGCTTTTATCAAGACTATTTGACTTAGAGATGGACTCCACTGTGATCCCGTGTGACAACCAAAGTTGTATCAAGATGATGGAGAATCCAGTGTTCCATGATAAGTCAAAGCACATAGAAATCCTATATTTCTATATACGGGATATGGTGTAGAAAGGAGCTATAAAGCTCGAGTATGTGAGCATTGATGAACAAGTTGCTAATGTATTGACCAAACCTTTGTCTTGAGTAAAATTTGAGCATTTCCGAGACAAGCTTGGTGTAGTTCAAAAGGACCCTCCTTGAAAGGGGGAGTGATATGGTCGATGATGAGGATGCCTGTACTGATGATGAGGTCGATGATGAGGATACCTGCACTGACGATGAGGTCGATGATGAGGATACCTGTACCGACGATGAGGTCGATGAATGGTCCTTAGACTTTGTCTAAGTAGACGAGTGGATTGCATCATCCCTGGACTATAGTCCTAAATGGATCCGGAGATTGGTGTCTTCGAGAAGTGGTCCTTAGAATTTGTCTAAGTGGACGAGTGGATTGTATCATCCCTGGACTTTAGTCCTAAATGGATCCGGGGACCTGTGTCTTCGAGAAGTGGTCCTTAGACTTCGTCTAAGTGGACGAGTGGATTGCATCATCCCTAGACTTTAGTCCTAAATGGATCCAAAGACCTGTGTCTTCGAGAAGTGGTCCTTGGACTTTGTCTAAGTGGACGAGTGGATTGCATCATCCCTGGCCTTTAGTCCTAAATGGATCTAGAGACCTGTGTCTTCGAGAAGTGGTCCTTAGAATTTGTCTAAGTGGACGAGTGAATTGCATTATCCTTGGACTTTAGTCCTAAATGGATCCGAATACCTGTGTCTTCGAGAAGTGGTCCTTAGACTTTGTCTAAGTTGACGAGTGGATTGCATCATCCCTAGACATGATATGGTGTCTTAATTTGATAGGGATTGATCATCCCGTAAGTGGATCAAGAATGTATCATCCTTGGACTTATGTCCCAAAGTTAGAGGGAATGATCATCCCGTAATTGGATCATGTGTGTTGCAGATTATGATGCTGTTGATCGAGAGATCCAGATGATGATGTTGTTGATTGAGAGATCTAGATGATGCTGCTGATCGGGAGATCCAGATGATGATGTTGTTGATCGAGAGATCCAGATGATGATGTTGTTGATCAAGAGATCCAGATGATGCTGTTGATTGGGAGATCCAGATGATGATGCTATTGATCGAGAGATCTAGATGATGCTGTTGATCGGGAGATCCAGATGATGATGCTATTGATCAAGAGATCCAGATGATGTTGTTGTTGTAGCTGATTGAGTGATCGAGTGCTGCAGAAGATGAAGACTCAGTACTGAATATGTTGATGTTCTAGTAGTTGTTTGAGTTACTGATGATGATTGAAGAAAACTTACAATGATTTATAGATGTATCACTATGATGTTGTTGATGACTCCTTGCTCCTGCAGATGTTGTTAGAATATCCTTCTCGTTAAGGGGGAGTGTTGAAATATTGTAACTTCTAAGAATATTTTATTTGTACTTTATTATTATTCATCTGTAGATGTTTTATTCCTCCGTCGGGATGTTATTTATAGGGTTATTAGACTCTCCTAGAGAGGTTGGCCCTGAGTTAAGTTATATAGGTTTATTAGACTCTCCTAGGAGAAGTTGGCCCAATTAGGGTTAAAAGTCAAGTGAAGTAAAGTATAAATAGAGGAGGTGTGTTCCTCATTTGAACACACACTCACCAGGCTTGTGAAATCGCATAGGAGAGAGAGAGATATGCGAAGGAGGAGAAGGAGCTCTTATTTGGGGATTACATCTTTGTATTTGTTGATCATCTATATTGAGGAAGTTTTGCTAGGTTTTCTACCCCATGAGGGTTTCCCAAGATAAATCTGTGTCTATCTTGTGATTGTGTTTCTTTCAGTGATCCTTATTATGCTCTTGTTGTGAATTTTATGCTAAACTTAACACTCTCCACTTTTGCCTCTGTGTTGGATAACATCCCTGTTAGTTTGTGTCTTGGCTCTAAGTTGGAAACCGAACTTACCGAAGCCTTGATCCTTCTGGGACAAGAGTACCCACTGGTGTTGGTTCCTGAGCTTAGGTGAGTTGGATTTGATACCTTGATCACTCTAGTCGGTTGCCCTGATATTTGGTATTAATTGTAGAGAATCCCCTAGTTGATTGAGTTGTGTTGACTAAAACCTGAAGCAAATTGTACTACAATCATTACATATGGAAACTATTGTTATATCTCTTATGAAAGCCCATGGAAATACTTTAAAAATTGTGCTTCTCAGGACCAAGAAATAGGGTTGTGAAATTAAATGGGAATTGAAATAAAAAGCACCATGGATGCAAGCTGCAATTAGTTGTGCTTCTAAGTACATGCAAAATCCCTAAAAGAGGCCTAAAAAATAGTGGTTAAAGATATGCTAAATCCAAAGACTGTTGGCCAGGAAATTAAAATGTAATGATTAATTCCTCATGGAGCCTACAGGTTGTGATGTGAGATGGAGTAAGGGACAACTAATTCTAAGTGTCCCATAGAACCTCAAGTTACGGTTAGTTGGGCACCCAACCATGGTGGTTCTAGAAAAGATCCTCATGGAGCTGTTTCAGCTTGGATGTGCATTGTAGACATTTTCCAAGGTTGAATAAGCACTCCTCTGAACAACTTTTTCCATTTGTGAGACACTCTCATTCCCTGTGTGTTTATTATCCGACATATGCTTAAGCGTGTATTTCCATTTTCCCTTATCCAAATTATCACAATGTTGAGTCATTCAAGTCATCCCCTTATCTTAGCCTTGCATTCTTCACCCTCACCCTTTTCTAGCAAAATGTTCATGTCTATAGAATGAGTATATTCCCGAGGTTCTATTGTAAGTAAATGATTATTTAAAACTTGTATGTGAGGTAATTATCTATTAACTGCCAGTGAAATGATGCTTAATACTTTAAGTCTTGCTATGTGAATGATTAACAGAGCATACTTTAACTATTTGCACTTGCAACATTAGGCTTTTCTAGCCTGGGTTATATTTTGATCAATCTTGACCTGGTCAAACCTAGTTTGACCAAGTCAACCTTGGGATCCATGATGAGTTGGACCAATGATGTTATATGATGATGATTTATGGTTCCACGATTCACCTTTGATGATTCCATATAATGGAACATGTTTTAGATGATGGTTGATGTATTTTTTTATGGTTATTATTATTTCTAGACCATTATTTTATTATTGTCCAGGTATGGCTGAGGCTACAGATGATATTATAGGTTGCCACAGGGTGTATGGGTACTCATATCTAGTATATTTTGACCTGTTGAGTCTATTGAGACACTCAGTTATTAGTTTTAGGCACTCTCAGTGATGATATGTTCAGATTTCCACTTTTTTTCTGGTTTTGCCATGCATAAATGGCATGTCTAGTAGTGGCATTGAGATAGCACGTTTTCCCAGGGCGCTACAGAGGGGATGGTGGGTCTAGCTACTTATTATTAACATATTACCTCATCTCTAGACATGATGGTGTAGTCATATTTTGTGTCTGGGACACCAGACAGTGTGCTACATGCATTTTGATGGTTTTCAAGTGAAATAAAAATGGGATAAAAAGGTCATTGCGGAAATCGATTTGGGATATTGAGGAAATGTTTTAGCATGAGGTTTGTTTAGAGGTCATTTGTGATGTATTCCACTCCTTCCATATCAACTTGCAACATTCAATGGGGTCCACACACTCTCCGGCTTGTGATTTGATGTATTATTCTCTCAGTGAGGGGGGCACGATTTGGTCATTTGGTCACTTTGAAATGTCATTGAGTCATATATTATGTTATTGAGTCATGTCTTATGTTATTGTGCTATGGGGTGATGCTAGTGAAGGGCATTAATACCTCATAGCCCCACCATCTACTCCTACACTTGTACTAGTCACTTTTATGTGGTGCAACCCCCCTAGGCCTCTTTTAGTGAGTGCGCACCCCTCTTAGTGAGTTGATCCATGTTATATTGTTCCGGCTCAACATCGTAGTTGATTATATTGTATCTATCTTTTGATCTCCACACTCATTCATAAAATGGGTTAAGGTTTTGGTATCTCTCATTCCTATTTAAGGAAGAGACCCCCCTATTGTAAAGGCACCTTTTGGGCTCTAGAAATACTGGAATAAAATACTATTTTGCAGATCTGCTTCTCTAGTTTTGATGGATGCTCTTGCAAGTCTAATATACAATCTTTTCTCTGTGTAATCATTGTGGATCTTGTTGCTCCAAACGTTTTCTCTGTAGGGAGGCCATGTGGTGGAAGAGGAGGACGACTTGAGGAGACACTATTGTGGGGAAACCCCATATCTTACTTTTGGATCGTTCTTTTTCTCAGGGAATATCATTATTGTATCTTCGTGCCATATTTGATGCTACTTGTTTCATCTTTTTTGCTTTATAGTCATTTTCATGCTAAATCGATTCTCATATAGATTGTTTTTGCATGGGAAGGGTGCACTTGCCACCTTGGAGGGATAGCGATTTCACTCGGAGGAGCTGGATCTCACTCTTGATTGCCTCACTTGGGAAGGATTATCAATTTGCAAGGTAGTCGCAAGATTTAGAGGCAAGATCTACAAGTTAGGTATCTATTTTCATGCATTTCACCCATTGGTCACTTCAAACTCTCATAGTTAAAACCCTAGATTTTTAGATCTAATAGATTTGGTGATTATTTGGGCTTAAAACATAAAACATACTTCTAAATAAATTAAAGAACATCATAGCTAAATTTTTGTTTCATTCCGAATCCATTTGACCCCGATCTACGGCACTGATCATCACTTAAGGGGGACGCACTTGTGGGTTTTATGCATATTTCCGGATCTATCACTTGGGTTGTGCTACTTTCCTTTAAACATCATATCTACTACTTAGCCAACCATCTAGTGCCATTTGTACCTAAATTTCACCTTGTGGACCCCATCTTAAACAACTTCCTTAATTTAAGGGTGGGCCCCACTTGGGTTTCTTGATTGGCATTAGATCTATCTAGATCTACTCAATTAAACTCATAAGTGGCATTTTCATTCCTTGGTTGAGAATTTGTCCTTCTATAAGCCTCCTCAACCAAGCCCTAACTTCATGTGTCCACTTATAATCCCTAGATCTAGATCCATTCACTCTTGATATTCTCCTCTTTCAACTTCACATTTCCCTAGGAGGTCTAGAGTTGGTTCGCTAGCCTTCATTGGTTAGCTAGGGTCTCCCCCTTGGTCTTACTTAGGCTAGATCTAAAGTGAAGAGTGCCTCAGTTAGCGTGACAACCATTTACCTTGGGAACCAAGGCATCTCTTGGGTCACCTCTTTAAATGTCCAATGCCTCTGCCATCCTAGATAGGATAATCTTTTGGGACAACTACAAGTTGTGTGATAACATTTTTGGCGCGATTGCCTAAGAGGTAGAGGCTTACCTCAAGTGTTTGCGAGTGTCCATGTGTATTTCATATATTATCGCATCCGGTCTTGTAACTTGGATGGTTATCATTTTTATTCCTAAATCATACATAACCATCTCATTTTCACTCATCTATCCTCGCTTATACACGACATATCTTTAGGTAGACAAGAGTTAAAGTTTACCTATGGACTCTTGTAGACAAGAGTTAAAGTTTACCTAGTGACTCCTAATCGTGACTCCAATGAGGAACGACCTCATAGACATCCTTATGATCTTAGAAGTAGGGCTAACACGAATTAATCAAAAGGAAACCCGCCTACTTATCATCGAAGAGATCCCAAATCCCAATCATCTAATTTCTTTTGGAAAATCGTGAATTCTTCTAATTCTCCAAATCGTTTCTTGGGATCCCCTTCAACTAATACGGTTCCTCTTGCATCCCCATCTCATAATTTAAATCCAGTAAATCCAATGGCTGGAAAAAATCAAACTCCTCCAGGAAACAATCCTCAAAATAATCCTGCCGTAGCTCATAGATTTGGGAACAAGGCCAAATCTTCACCTTTAGATTTTTCCCAAATCCTTGATTCACCCCATGGTATGCCCGATAAATATTTTGAAAAGATTCCTAAGTTTAATGGGAATTGTGCGACCTCCATTGAGGGCCACATTGAGAATGTCTGGGATCACATGGAAGCTTATGGGGTAGAAGAAGAAGATGTTTATATGAGGGGTCTTTTTGCATCCCTGGAGGGTGATGCTCGTAAATGGTTTGATCGTTTGCCTGCATTATCAATCATGGGATATGATGCCTTTGCAGAAAAAATTAAGCATGAGTGGCCAATCAAGTTAGACAGACATTTTCTTTTGAACCAAATTTTTGAAATTAAAAAGAAATAAAATGAGTTTGTCCATGAATTCAACCTCCATTTTGATAAGATAGTGGCCAATATCCCTAATCATATTAGGCCTAAAGAACAAGTTGTGTTGATTCATTACCTCAATTCATTTGAAGGTTACCTAGGCTACCATCTTAAAGACAAAGACCCTAAGGACTTAAAAGAATCTCAAGAAAATGCTAGAAGGCCTGAATCAAATGTTGCCTCCATGGGGAAGCAAAACTTATTTGATTCATTTAGTGCTTCATCCTCTATATATGAGCCCTAAGCTAAGAAAGGAAAAGAACCAGTTAAAGATCCCAACGATATGATGGAGAGTATGCAAGAAATGATGAAAAAATTTACTCTCCTGACTAGGGATCTAGCTAAGAGCAAGGAATCAGAAAGGTATAGGAAATCCTATGGCCCAAAGCCTTATTGGAACCCTCAAAAGAGGCCTAATAATGATGAAAATAGAAGAAACCCTGTGAGCCAAATGTCACCTGAACCTCCTGGAATTAACTGGTCGGAAGAACAAAAGGAGGAGGATCCTGAGTATCCCACTCATATTGAGGATAACCAGGATTCCCAAAGAAACATTAATTGGGTCAATGATTTAGACTTTGACAAAGACTTTGGGCGTATTTTAATAAATCAAGAAGAAGAAAGTGAAGAAGTCCTAGTCCTAATATTCCTGTTTTTGTCACAGAAAAACCTAAAAGTAGTGGTCAAGCTCCTCTTAGAATTTATCAAAGAAGAAAGGACGACCAAAATCCTACCCATTTCATTGAAAGAAGGACTAGCGAGCGAACTAGCCCAGTGAGTGAGCCAACTTCTATTCTCCCTGAGTATGAATTAGACATCAACATCGAGAAAGAATTGGACAAAGTTATGCATAACATTCCACTCACTGAACTTATGAAAATCCCATCTATTAATGAGAAAGTGGTAGAGTTTTTCGAGAGTATCCCTGAGACTACCACCAAGCATGGTGAAGATCAACCTCTTCCAGACTTGGAAACTAGTTCCATGGTTGAAGATGAGGAGGATCCTCCCATCAACATCCAAACAACTTTATATGAGAAGAATACTGATTGTCACCAACCATTTTATCTTACACTTCACGCAGGTGACCTCCTTCTCCACAATTGTATGTTGAACTCCGGAGCTTCCATGAATGTCATGCAATTACAAGTTATGGAAGCCATGGGATTAAATATAACTAGGCCTTACGGGAATGTGTGTGGAATAGAATCAAGACTAGTGCAAGTCTTTGGCTTGATTAAGAACTTGAGAGCTGGCTTGTTTTCATGCCTCGATATATCCATGCTTATGGACATAGTAGTCATTGATTTACCCCCAGTCTATGGAATTCTTATATGTAGGAGGTGGTCTGTTGGATTAGGGGGTCATCTTCAAATGGACTTATCTTATGCTACTATTCCTAACTCTGATGGATCTCTAGTTAGGATTTTTTGGGAGCCATTTTATGATGGTCATCTTGAGAGTTATGAGGATGGTGTGAGGAACACTTATGGTGAGGGTGAATTATTGCCTGAGAGTATTTTTATGGTCATGGGTAGCCATAGTGGAGGATCATAGTACTGGAAGAGAAGAGATTTGGATATCTTTTGGAGACGATGACTCTTCTAAGGAGGAAAATGAAAGAGCTAGTTTTGCAAGGGAAATAAATCTAGAAATGCATCGTGGAGAATTGTATGAAGAAATTCAAGCTTTGAACCAACTTGGTGATGTGGGACCACTGAATGACCAGCTTGACCCCATCACTGAAATAGATAATGCTGAGTTAAATTTAGAGCAGATAGGAAGGGGTGAGCGTATACCTAGAATGGTCACTAAATTCCTTGCGTTGGTTGATCATAACATTAATAAAGAAAGACAAGGGCTTAATCATATTCTTCCTTGGAAAAACCACATTGAAGGAACACATCCTTCTCCTGTATTGGGGATTGATGAAGAACCAAATGAGTATCACTATTTTGATGTTCCTGATCATTTATCTCATATGTCCTTGGAAGATGGTGTATTAAGGCAAGTGAATGACAATTCTATGAGTTGGAAAGAACATGCTTTGATACATGATGCTCCTGAAGGGGAGTTCTCTTTGAACAACCTTGCTATGTTCCAGGAAGAGCCCCATGTCAACATTGCAACCAATGATGATGAGTTGTCATTGAGATATCCATTACTAAGGGACATCCCTAGTTTCCTTTTTCCCCGAGAGTTACCTAGTGGTGAAGAAAGTATGCACCCTAATGATTCATCTCACATTCCTACTCCTTCACCAACATCTTTAGAATCGACAACTCAAAGTTCTCAAAGCATGATTTTGAATCATTCATCTTTCCCCACTAATCATCTTGCAATCCTAGAAGATATGGTTGTTCCCATCCCATCTGGAGAAGGTAGTAGTAGGAGTAATGAAAACCATAATATGCCATCTCCAATGGATAATGAGGATGAAGAGGTAGTTATCAGAGAATTTTGGACTATGGGAGAAACCCTTAAATATATCATTCACCCACAGAGTGAAGAACCGAGAGAAGAACATGAAAGGAGAAGAGTGATTTAGGAAATCCTTATTGGTAGGGTAACCATTCCTTTAGAAGGTGGACCTCCTAGATTTGATGCAGTTCCTCCTGATAGGAAATCGAGGATAGTTACACCTCAACCACAACAACAAACTGATGTCCATCCCATTCCAATATGCAATGTTGAAGTAATCCCCGATTCCGTGAATTGTTGTAGATTTTCTAGTGGTGATAAGGTCATAGTGCCTCATCATATATTTTACATACGATCCAGGGGATGTGATGATATATGGGTTGGACCACTCATGGTTGAGCGTTGTATTGATGATATGTGTTTCCTCACTAATGGGAGTGGGAAACAAATCATGCTACCTATCAATCATAGGGAGTTGAGGGATTACATCCCTGAATTGACTTGATTTGGATTCCTCTTGTCTGTTTAGTGTAGGTAGGTTTTTGAATAAGCTCGCTTGAGCAGTAGGATTTGACTGTGTTTTTCCCTTTTCTGAGTGCTGAGTATTTTCTTTTTCTTTCCGAGTGTTGAGTTTTTCCTGAGTTTCCCTAAGTTATTTGAGTCTAGTTATCTTGCTGTTTCCTAAGCTTTTTCCTGCATAAAATGAAAATAAACAATGAAGCATGTTAGTTAATTTGATTAGTATCTTTTTTGTTATGCATTTAAGTTTTTGTTCTAGATTAGAAATTCATTCCAGTATTTTATTTTATGTCATACATGCTGCTTTGTAGTCTGCTTACATGTGTGTAGGAGTAGGTACATCTGATGATGAAGTAGATCATGTTGGTGCTGGATAGTGGATTGATGCAGTTAGTGTTGGGGACCAGATATTTCTGAGGTTCTCAAGCATTCTCTCCCTTAGAGCACTTGTCCTAGATGGAAACTAAAATGAAAAGCACCCTGGATGCAAGCTGCAATTAATTGTGCTTCTAAGCACATGCAAAATCCCCAAAAGGGTCATAAAGGCCTAAAAAACAGTGGTTAAATGTATGCTAAATCCAAAGATTGTTCTCTAGGAAATTAAAATGTAATGATTAATTCCTCACAGAGCCTATGGGTTGTGATGTGAGATGGAGCAAGGGACAACTAATTCTAAGTGTCCCATAGAACCTCAAATTACGGTTAGCCGGACTCCCAACCATAGCAGTTCTAGAAAATATCCTCACGAAGCTGTTTCAGCTTGGATGTAAGTTGTAGACATTTTCCAAGGTTGAATAAGCACTCCTCTAAACAACTTATTCCATTTGTGAGACACTATCATTCCCCGTGTGTTTATTATCCGACATATGCTTGACTGCATATTTCCCTTTTCCCTTATCCAAAGTATCACAGTGTTGAGTCAGTCAAGTCATCCCCTTATCCTAGCCTTGCATTCTTCACCCTCACCCTTTGCTAGCAAAATGTTCATGTCTACAGAATGAGTATATTTGTGAGGTTCTATTGTAAGTAAATGATTATTTTAAACTTGTATGTGATGTAATTATCTATTAACTACCAGTGAAATGATGCTTAATACTTTAAGTCTTGCTATGAGAATGATTAACAGAGCATACTTTAGCCATTTGCACTTGCAGCATTAGGCTTTTCTAGCCTGGGTTATATTTTGATCAGTCTTGACCTAGTCAAACCTAGTTTGACCATGTCAACGTTGGGATCCGTGATGAGTTGGATCAGTGATGTTATATGATGATGATTTATGGTTCTATGATGCACCTTTGATGATTCCATACAGTGGACACAGTTTCAGATGATGGTTGATGTATTTTTGTATGGTTATTATTATTTCCAGACCATTATTTTATTATTATCTGGGTATGGCTGAGGCTACATATGATCTTACAGGTTTCCATAGGGTGTATGGGTACTCATATCTAGTATATTTGGACCTTTTGAGTCCATTGAGACACTCAGTTATCAGTTTCAGGCACTCTCAATGATGATATGGTTAGTTTTCCACTTTTGTTTGGTTTTGCCATGCAAAATGGCATGTCCAACAGTGGCATTGAGCTAGCACGTTTTCCTAGGGCACTACAGAGGGGATGGAGGGTCCAAATACTTTTATTACCATATTACCCCATATCTAGACATGATGGTGCAGTAATATTTTGTGTCTGGGACACTAGGTAGTGAGATACAAGCATTTTGATGGTTTTCAGGTGAAATAAAAATGGGATAAAAAGGTCATTGAGGATTGATTTGAGCTGTGAAGGCAAGGTTTTGGCACGAGGTTTGTTTAGAGGTCATTTGTGATGTATCCCACTCCTTCCAGATCATCTTGCAACATTCAGCGGGGTCCACACACTCCTCAGGTTGTGATTTGATGTATTATTCTCTCATTGAGGAGGCCACGATTTGGTCATTTGGTCACTTTGACATGTCATTGAGTCATATCTTATGTTATTGAGTCATGTCTTATGTTATTGTGCCATGGGGTGATGCTAGTGAAGGGCATTAATACCTTGTATCCCCACTATGTGCTCCTACACTTGTCCTAGTCACTTTTATGTGGTGCGACCCCCCCCTAGGGCCTCTTTCAGTTAGTGCGCACCCCTCTTAGTGAGTTGATACATGTTATATTGTTCCGGATCATCATAACCATTGATTATATTGTATCCATTTTTTGATCTCCACCACTCATTCATAAAGTGGTTTAAGGTTTTTGTCTCTCTCATTCCTATTTAAGGAAGAGACCCCACTATTGTAAAGGCACCTTTTGGGCTCTGGAAATACTGGAATAAAAGACTATTTTGTAGATCTTCTTCTCTGGTTTTGATGGATGCTCTTGCAAGTTGAATATGCAATATTTTCTCTGTGTTATCATTGTGGATCTTGTTGCTCCAAACGTTTTCTCTGCAAGGAGGTCGTGTGGTGGAAGAGGAGGACGGCTTGAGGGGATGTTATTGTGGAGAAACCCCATATCTTACTTTTGGATCATTCTTTGTATCAGGGAGTATCATTATTGTATCTTTGTGACATATTTGATGCTACTTGTTTCATATTTTATGATTTATAATCATTTTCATGCTAGATCGATTCTCATATAGATCATTTTTGCAGAGGAAGGGCGCACTTGCAACCTTGGAGGGATAGGATTTCACTTGGAGGAGCTAGATCTCACTCTTGATTGCCTCACTTGGGAAGGATTATCAATTTGAAAGGTATCCGCAAGATTAAGTGGTAATATCTACAAGGTACGTATCTATTTTCATGCATTTCACCCATTGGTCACTTCAAACCCTCATAGTTAAAACCCTAGACTTTTAGATCTAATAGATATGAAGATTATTTGGGCTTAAAACATAAAACCCACTTCTAAATAAACTAAATAACATCATAGCTAAATTTTGGTTTCATTCCGACTCCATTTGACCCCCGATCTAAGGCATTGATCATCTCGTGAGGGGGATGCACTTGTGGGTTTTATGCATATTTCTGAATCTATCACTTGGGTTGTGCTAATTTTTCCTTTAAGCATCAGATCTACTACTTAGCCAACCATCTAGTGCCATTTGTACCTAAATTTCACCTTGTGGACCCCATCTTAACCAACTTCCTTAATTTAAGGGTGGGCCCCACTTGGGTTTTCTTGATTGGCATTAGATCTATTTAGATCTACTCAATTAAAATCATAAGTGGAATTTTCATTCCTTGGTTGAGCATTTGTCCTTCCATAAGCCTCCTCAACCAATCCCTAACTTCATGTGTCCACTTATAATCCCTAGATCTAGATCCATTCACTCTTGATCTTTTCCTCTTTCAACTTCGCATTTCCCTAGGAGGTCTAGAGTTGGTTCGCTATCCTTCATTGGTTAGCTAGGGTCTCCTTCTTGGTCTTGTTTAGGATAGATCTAAAGTGAAGAGTTCCTCGGTTAGTGTGAAAACCATTTACCTTGGGAATAGTGTCATCTCTTGGGTCACCTCTTTAGTTGTCCAATGCCTCTACCATCCTGGATAGGATCATCTTTTGGGACAACTACAAGTTGTGTGATAACAGGTAGTAACCGGGGAGAAATTATGTTCCTGCTCAATTTCAGTTGGTCCTCAAGCATGATGGTGAAGATGAGAAACATGCCAAGTCCAAAGTTGGAGCATAGTCCAGTAGGTGCAGGAGTAGTGGAGTTGTTGTGATCAGTCTCCAAGTGGGATATTGTTGGTTGTGGATCCTAATTATTTTCTTGACTTAGAGGTCTTGTTCAACCATGTTTGGATCCCAGTTCTTGACAGGGGGTTGTGGGGGGGCTTTCCCTCCCACTAAGGTTGTTGTCAAAATGGATGGTTTATCATTATGTTAGATATCCGACGATAGAATTTATGTTGGTGTTTTTTTCCCTATAAGGAAACATTCTTTTTATTAGGGTATTGTAATACAACTGTGTAGTGTGAGAGAGGAGATTGTGAGAGAGTGGAGAGGAGGTTGTAGTAGATGTGTTGTAGGTTTTATCCCTTAATTTTATTTGGGAATAAAGGGAGGACTTACTATTTCTCTGTGGATGTAACCCATATCGGGTGAAACACTTATCTCTCTCGCTCTCTCTTGTATTGTATTCTTCTATGTTTTATTTATGCATTCATTTTGTTTTCTATTGCTCCATGATCCTAGATTTCCTAGCATGTATAACAAAAAGAAAACAAACATAGAAATTAAGAACAAAAGAGAATGGAAGATAATTTTTTTTTTCAATTATGAAATGAAGACAACATATATCCTTTTATAGTAAAGGAATGACAAAAACCTTAAGTGCGTAGTTCCTAGGTGCACGAACCTTAAAATGACTTAATGTTATTTAGGTCATTAATATGCCACTAGACATGATTTAGACCAAGTCAATAAGTGATTTTATTAGTATGCCTAACTCTATAGCCTAAATGACTCTTATTAACTATATAATTGTAACAAAAGGGAGGGTAGTGTCTTTGTTAAATAAAAATACTTGCATTATGTCTCAGAGATGTGATACTTGGTATGATGCTAACTATTGGAGTATCTTAGAAGAACAATTATTTTCTTTTGTAACAAAGATAACCCTTGTGAGAGGAATGCACCAGGGTTCCTCGCCTTCTGTGATGTAAGTGTTGATTTAAGGGTTGGAAAATGGGTGTGTTGCTAGCTTGTCATTGACTTATTGGAGAGGCTAAGATAGCTTGGTGGTGGGATGCATTGATAGGTCTTGTTGCTAGTTAGAATTTCCAGTAATTGTGGATGCCTTAGCTAGTTTGGGAAGCTTGGAGAAGTCCTTTGCTTGGGATAAAGCAGAAGGGATTGATCTACCAATGTTAATTTGAGGTATAGTACTTTATCTTCATATTGTGATTATAAGGAGTTTTGATTGTTGTATTATATTCTGTTATTGCATATCTATTTTTTGAATATGGTTTGCATGATTTTTGAGCAAGTTTCATGGTTGTTTTGATATGCATTAGAGGAAATTTGAGGTCTAAAATGGGCCTTATAAGAAAACGAGCCAACCATAATTTCTTAATGGGTTGGAATTCAAGAACCAATAGAATTTCAATAAAATGAGTCAACCATAATAGTTGACTTGAGATATTTCTCATAAAAAAGCCTACTTTTTGTTCGTATTTTCAACATATCTCCCTGTGTTTTTACTCAAATTTTGAGCGGGAGCACTTGTTGGATGCATAATTTAATTCTGCATCCAACGAGTGATCTCGCTCAAAATTTGAGTAAAAATACAAGGAGATATGTTGAAAATACGAACAAAAAAAGTAATTTTTTTCTTTCTTCCTCCAAAATTAATAAATATTATTTTATTATTTTAACTATTATTTTATTATTTTCCTTACGAGGCCCATTTTAGATCTCAAATTTCCTCTAATGGTGATTTATTGGGACATTAAGGTTGAAATGTTGAGTGATTTGGCATACTTTAGATGAAACTTCATTTCTAAAATTTGTTATATTTTTGTTGTTAACGAATGTAATTTTTTAGATTTGCATACTTGATTAGAGCATGCCCTAAGGGTTGTTGCATTGATCTAATGTTGAAGTGTTCAATGATGTTTATCTAATTGAACTTGCCTAGATTAGATGGAGATAGATTTCAGATATTTGCAGGTGTATTATGAATATCTTAGTTCGACCCTAAGGCTAAAATTTCTATGTGATAAATCTATGATCTCAATGAAGTGAGGTGAAAATTTCAAATTGGGGAAGATTTTTGAATTTTTGACATGGTGTCAGAGCTTGCTATGTTAAAATTTCCTTGTGAAAGAGGCAATTGATTATTTCGGTGTTTAGTTGTTGAGTGTGATGCTTTAGTTACTCCAATGATTGGAGTTGTGATTTTTGCATGGGATAGGCAACCAATCTACATGATTTATTGGTTGATTTGTTATTTTAGGTGGGCTTTAGAATTTGTAGGGATGACTATTCTCTATATTAGAGTGTGACATGTTAGAAGGTGATTCCAACTTTACACTTTGGAAGTAGAGGCTACAGATGTTCTTGGAGGAGGTTGAGATTTGGTTATTTGTTGGGAACAACGTTGTCGTTCCTATCAATCTCGTTTAGTTGGTTGATTACAATAAGAAAGAGGTAAATGAAAAGCAAATCATTCTTGATTTGGTGAAGGATTATTTTATTCCTTACATTGTAAAGAAGAAGATGACCGAGGGGGTATATGATTCTTTGATAATGTTGTATTGGTGTGCAAATATTTCTTGCAAGATTCATTTGAGAATTAAGTTCTATGTCATCTATGTGAGTGGCATATTTTGTGGCTACTTGATGAAAATGAGAACGTTGAGAGATCAATTCATTGCCATTAGGGTGAAGGTTGAAGATGAGGAGTTGGTGCCCATTGCTTTTAATGGTTTTTCTCTATCTCAGAAACCCTTTTCTAGGGTAATTGTGCCTGTGAGGATATGCCTTCATTTGTAAATATTTAAAATGACTTTGTCTAGGAATAAACAAAGTTAGATTCTAGTTCAACTAAGGAAGGTGAAGTAGAAGAACTTGCCCTTGTTGTGAGGATGAGAAAATGATGCAATAAAGGAGTACTTATGAAGGTTAAGGAAGTTGAGTCCATTTTTTTAAATAAGGTAATAATCATGTGAAATGTTTCAGGTGTCGAAAAAAAAGACACTATGCCACTCAATGTCTAGAGAAGAGGAAAGGGAATGCCAATTTGCAACTAAAATAGCTTGCAGGGAGTGGGGAGATTGTAGATGGGTCGGAAACCCTTCTCCATGGTCTTGTCTTTCAACCAACATTGTGTTTTGTGTTGGAAGGTATGTGGGTAGTAGGAAATCAAGCCACATGACTTATGATAGGTAGATCTTTAACAAGTTTTAAAAGCAAAATGAAGGAGTGTGAGTGGATCTTGTTGAAAAATAAGGCTTACTATGTAATAAAGTCACTTTATGACTTCAGGTTGGGCTAATGTTCACTTTATGTGTAAAGCGGTTTATCCCACATTCATCGGTCGAAATAAATTGCTCATTGGACATTGATATATAATAAGGTGAACTCCATTGTAATTGGGGTACTAATTACTCATAATATCATATTTTGTTATTGTTTATAGTCACATGTATTAGCGTTTCTACGATTTTGTAATATGGTATTAGAGCAAGAGAGCACCTTGGTCGAGTATGCTAATATGCTCTTCTCTTGCATCGTTGTGATTAGAAATCGAGGCCGCTTCCATATTAAGTTTTCTATACAATTTTATTTTTTGAATCCGTGATCTAGTCCACTGTACAATCGCTAGCCAACAACAGGAATTCCATTGTATATTCTTACTCAATAGTCATATAGTTGCCATCTTAGTCGGAAACTGATTATACAAATTTCACTATCGAACAATCTTACTCAACTACCACCATATGAATTGGTTTTGTTGCTTTACAATTTTTTTAAACTAGCCGTACAACTTAAATTCATCCATATGGATTGTACTTTGTTGTACAATCTAATGTATGATATTTGCTCAAGTAGATTTTTGTATAGTCCATCGTACAAGTTTTTATAGATGCTTTAGTTGCTGATTAAATTTTGTTTTAGCATATTTGATATGAAACTAACTGGTTTTGTGGATAGATTTTGATTTCTATGGCTAGACTTCAACATCTATCACTTATGTTTGTCATCTTAGGATAAAATTCCACTTTGTTAGCAAGATGTTTAGCACAATAGTGGAAAATTTAAGAATTTCTTGCCCGTTCTAGCTTTATTTTTCAAGTTTGTGGCATAAATGAGTCTATGTGTGAGTAGATTTAGCTATAAACATTGGAAATGCCATTAGAGAAATATTATGGATTCAATTTCCACATTCAGAAAGTAAAAATTCAGATGCAGTTGATGAATACAAATCTATGGGGAATTGTCTCTTAGACATCACTGACATATTCAAATAAATGATTGGAATGACAAAGTAGATACCACAGCCAAATCTATTATTGACCTTTCTCTGTTAGACTTTGAATTTCATCATATAAAACTGGAAAAATCATCCAAAATAACCTGAGACAATTTGAGTATGTTATTTGGAGCACATGAAGTTAATGAAAAGTTTTCTTTGAGGCTAGAATTATTCATATTCAAGATGTCTGTTGAGATCACTATGTTTAGCCACATAAATAATTTGAGATCTAACATTAGACCATTCATTGAAGTTAAAGATACAATAGAAAAAGAAGATGCCAAAGCCATTCCGCTATATAATCTACCTTCTCAATACAACAATGTAATCTTTACTCTTGGTCAATTACCTTCTCAAACTCTGGAAGATATAATTCCTACTCTTTTAGTTGAAGAAAATAGAACTATTGTAGAAGAGCTTGAAGGTGATCCTCAACCTCAGATACCATTATACTTAAGAAGCAATTGGAGTAGTTCAACTAAATACAAGTGGGAGATGGAATGCTACTATTGCAAGAAAATGCGTCACATAGGTTGGAACCTTAGACTTCTAGCCAATGATGTTCTCAAGGGAAAAGTCAAAGACAAATCACATGCAACTATTGTAGCCATAGTTGAAAATCCACTAGATTTTGATAGTGGTGATGTTGCTAAATAGAAAGTCTTCTATGCATTTTATGAAGTCCACACTTAGAAGATAGGATACAATCAAATGTAGGTGCAACTCAACATGGATGGTTGTTTAGTTAGTTCAGGAGGTTGTGGATCTCAAGAATTATCCCTCATAAGGTTATGAGATATGCATGTGGATTATTGTCTAGTAATTTAATTTGGGAGATTTGTAATTTGGGAGTTTAGGGAGGTGGAATCAAAGAAATCGAGAATTCATGTTGGGAGCTACGCCTTTATAGGGGTTGTGAGGCAACTTGATGGAACACTACTTGGAATTGTTTTAAAAGAAGAAGCTTCTGAAGGATGTTTGATTCTATTTGGTTTTGTTAATTTTTAGTTAGCATGTTTTGTCTTCAACCAATATGTTTTGGCTTCAATATTATAATTCTTAAGTGGGGGTGTTAGAAAATATGGCTTATTATGCAATAAAGTCACTTTATGACTTTAGGTTAGGCTAATGTTCACTTTATGTGTAAAGTGGTTTATCCCACATTCATAAGTGGAAATAACTTGCTCAATGAACATTATATAAGGAGGAAAACTCCATTGTAATAGGTGCACGGGTTACTCGAAATATCATATTGTGTGCTTTTCTCGCATGTATTAGGGTTTCTAGTTGTTTGTAATAGTGTTGATTGATGATGCCACTTATCTTGTGATAAGATGGGCTTTATCTATTTCCAAATTCCTTTAGGGAATTTTCTTGAGCTAAATGATGTACCATTGGTGAGACTAATGATTGAATCACAATAGGCTTCAATTATATGTTGTATGTAAAATTGGGGCATAAAGGGAGAAGACTTGTGTGTGAGAAACACTTCCTTGAAAAGGTGGGGAGTTGACTTATGATTCCTCCAAAACAATTTCATCTAAGGGAGCACTTCATGCGTCATGGGGGGATTGTGGTTTCATAGCCTGTAATACCCCCCATTTGACCCGTGTAATGTAATGAATTAGATTATGTAAAATGATGTAAATGTGCTAGTATGGATTCCTAGTGCAAAGCTCAAGGCCAAGGATCGACTAGTGAATGACTAGGCATGTATGACGTAAATATTTGTAATTGGACCATATGGTTGGCTTGTTATGCTAACTCGAAAGCTATTGGAATATTATGCTAGAAAACAATAAAATGGTCCGAGATGGTTATGTAAATATCACTAGAGGGGTTTTGATTCCATTAGAGGGGAAGAGGAAAGGGGGCTTATGAGAGATTAAATCCTCTATTTCCAAGTTTCAACCTTAGAACTAACCCAATTGCTTCCATTTCGCTTAAATGAGTCAATTACTTCCTTTTGGCTATTAAATCCAATCATTGAATGCATGTGTGAGGTTGGTGAGGAAATTCTTCTCATGTAGTTATGGGTTGAATATGTTTCTATGAATGTTGTAAGAGTCCTCTCTTCTATGTTTGGAAGTTATGCCAACTTTCATTTCACCATCCTCTCATCTCCATTTTAGTCTACTATCCAATTTTGATCATGCATATTTTTACCAGAAGATTTCTACACTACATAGAATTATTATTTTTGTTGTTCATTACCAATTACTAGATTGCACTTACCCAGAAATCCAAACTTGGAGACAGAGTTGTAGATTTGGGGAAAAAGAGATGGTTATAAGTTAGCATAGAGGTTGGTCAAACTAGGAACTCGTACCCATTGAGTTTTGCTACTCTAGAATGCTCGAGAAGTCATGAATTAAGGATACAGGTGGTTTATTGAAATATTGTAACTTCGAAGAATATTCTATTGTATGTTATTGTTGTAATTTATTCGGAGATGTTTTATTCCTCCATCAAGATGTCATTATTGTATTTGATTATGTAAAGTCGTTGAGGTAAATCCTCCCTTGTAAGTCGGGGCAATAGATCCCCTTTGAGTCAATTGTAATGGAAGTCCCCTAGAGGAGTTAGCCCAGTCATCATTAATTTGAGTGGTTAAGTTGTTGGGGCCGACTTAGTTAGGGAAAAAGTCAAGTGGAAGATAAAGTATAAATAGGAGTGATGTGCTGCTCATTTGGACACACACATTCACTTGTGTAATTCGCAATGGAGAGAGAGAGAGAGAGAGATATCTGCAAGGAGAAGGAGCACTTGTTTTTGGTTTTGTCTTTGTAATTTTGATCATCTATATTGAGGAAGTTTTGTTGGGTTTTCTTCCCCTAGAGGGTTTCCCAGGATAAATTTGTGTCTCTTGTGTTTATGCTGTGCTTGTTATTCTTCCAGTGATCCTGTATATGCTATTGTTGTGAAATTAAATTGAACACTGATGTTATCTATCTTAGAATATTGAATCTTAACATGGTATGAGAGCTAGCCTGAAAGAAGGCTATCTATGGCATTTATGACACTTGTTTCACTTGCGACAATTTGAAAGTTAGGGATTTGTATATAAAACACTAGTCATCTTGGCATTTTCGCTATAAATCACTTTTGGCAAAGGTTCAAGATTTGAAACTTGGATAGGCCGAAGATGAAATGTTCATGTACCTTGTGTTTGAGTCTCAACCTCATATTCATTGTACTTTGTGAGATGTGATCTATACAAGTTATGGTTTCTGCCTCTTCCAGAATGAATCCCTAAACATGTGACCTAGGGAAAAAGGTAATATATTGGGATAGGAATATCCAAATGGAATTCCGTAAAAGTTGAAAGTTAGGGCATAGACTGTAGTTTCACAGGTCCGAGTATCAAAGGCCGAAGTTGAAACAGTGACATGTGGCAAGCCGTACAAGTTCGCTATGCTGTTTCATCCCATAAACAGGTCATGTTGGGAAACTTATCATATCTCTCTCATGGAGAATCCAATGAAGATCAAATATGTCGGATTGGAAATATGACAGGTCAAGATACCACAGACCGAAGTTTCAGACCCTGAGGATCCGAAATTTAAGAGATACACCAGAAACAATAAGGCACATTTGAAATAGCTCAACGGAGGAAATCAAAGAAGAGGAGGAAGAATTTCTCACTTAGGGTTTTCAGTTTTTTAGGTATGGAAGGACCTGATACAATGTTGGAGACAACTGATGCAACATTACAAACTTTGAAAATGGATTTGTAATCCCTTCATCATATATATTAATCTTCCATCAAATGTTGTGGGAGGAAGGAGATTGAAAATTAGTTTTTTTTTCGGGTTCTACAAGTAAGAGGAAGCCCTAGCAAAGTTGGGAGGCTCATAGGGTAGCAATGAAGGAGGTTTAAATGGAATTGGTATTCTATCATCCTAGCACCATGAATGTATATAATATGTTTACAAGTGATCTACTTTGGATGATTAGAGAAGACTACAAGCAATATCGACAGGAAAGATCGTGTGCTATGATCTAGAAAAGAAGGATGATTAACACTTGTTCCAAAGAACAAGTGATGACTATTCAACAAGAAGACTTACAAATCAAACATACTATAGAAGTACAAAGGAAGGATTGTGGCTAGAGGATTCTCTTAGAAAGAGGAAGAGGATCATGACGAGATGTTTGCTCCAGTGGCTAGACACACTTCTAGAGATAGATTACACCCATGTATGACAAGACCGTTCTCTTGAATGGCGTAATTGAAGAAGTGCATATCGAGCAAACTAACAGGATTCGATATAGAATCACATGATTGAAGAAGGCTTTGTACGGGTTCAACATGTACCCAGGATCGATAGTCATTTGATGAGCTTGATGATCACCACAGGTGATGCGGATTTCAACCTTTGCTACAAGGTTGAAGATGGTTGCTATATACATATGACATGCTTCTCTTATATGGATGCAGGAAGGAACTCACCATGATAGAGTTCGATTGATCTTCAGGCTCATATCATTAGACCCATCTGATGGGAGATGGCACATATAGATATGCAGAATATCACTCAATGCAGAGTGTGCATGATGTTTAGTCACAGAGGGAGGAAAATACTCAGATGTAGAAGACTTCACTTAGATGGAATAGATCTTAGAGTTAAAGAATCTTGACATGATTCTTGTGATTAGATATGTGGCTGAGATTTTTCCATAGCCAAGGAAAATGTGAAGTAGAGATCCTGGATGATGGTTTCTACATTTTACAGATAGATGATGTATTTGACGAATACCAGGTTGATCCTAGACGTGTTCACCTAGAAGCTGCAAAGTATGTGATGAGGTACATGAAAGGTACCATAGACTTTGGTATATACTATGTTAGAGATCATGACTACAGATGGTATGGTTATATAGATGCAGATTGGGCCGGAAGTGTCTCAGACAGAAAGAGCACCTCAAGTGG
The DNA here is from genome assembly GCA_027924585.1 of Larix kaempferi. Taxonomy (NCBI): domain Eukaryota; kingdom Viridiplantae; phylum Streptophyta; class Pinopsida; order Pinales; family Pinaceae; genus Larix; species Larix kaempferi. The sequence goes on from BSBM01000109.1 coordinate 10,156,259, forward strand.
ATGTTATTGTCTAGCATCCGCCATGATCTCATGGTTTAGCAGGAAGCAGTCCAGTGTTTCTCTCAGCATAGTTGAAGCAGAGTATATAGAAGCTTTTTCTGCTAGTTGTGAGGCCATATGGCTTCAGAAGTTGATGTCAGGACCATTTGACCTGGAGTTGGATACCACAGTGATTCTATGTGACAACTGAGTTGTATAAAGATGACGGAGAGCCTAGTGTTCGATGACAAGTCAAAGAACATAGAAATCCAATATTTTTATATACGAGATATGGTACAGAAGGGAGCTATAAAGCTCCAGTATGTGAGCACTGATGAGAAAGTTTCTGATGTGTTGACTAAGCCTCTATCTCGAGTGAAGTTTGAGTACTTCCGTGACAAGCTTGGTGTGGTTCGAAAGGACCTTCCTTGAAAGGGGGAGCAGTTTTGATGCCGATGATGATGTTGTTGTAGTGGGATTGTATCATCCCTGGACACATGGCCTAAAGGGATCCTTAGACTCTTGTCTCTGAGAATGTGATGATGATGATGTTGTAGTGGGATTGTATCATCCATGGACACATGGAATAAAGGGATCCATAGACTCTTGTCTCTGAGAATGTGATGATGATGATGTTGTAGTGGGATTGTATCATCCCTAGACACATGGCCTAAAGGGATCTGTAGACTATTGTCTTCGAGAATGTGATGATGATGATGTTGCAATGGGATTGTATCATCCCTGGACACATGGCCTAAAGAGATCTGTAGACTCTTGTCTCCGAGAATGTGATGATGATGATGTTGTGGTGGAAAATATTAGATTTGATCTAGGTCACATCCAGTATGAAAAAGGAATGGCATTGTGGTGGAAAATCCTAGATTTGATCTGGGTCACATCCAGTATGAAAAAGGACTGGAATTGTGGTGGAAAATCCTAGATTTGATCTAGGTCACATCCAGTATGAAAAAGGACTAGCACTGTGGTGGAAATCCTAGATTTGATCTAAGTCACATCCAGTATGAAAAATGACTGGAACTGTGGTGGAAAATCCTATATTTGATCTAGGTCACATCCAGTATGAAAAAGGATTGACACTGTGGTTGGATTGTATCATCCTTGGAATTCAATCGAGAATGGATCCAGTGACTTATGTCCTCGAGAATGTCATTGGATTGTATCATCCTTGGAATTCAGTCCAGAACTGATCCGGTGACTTCTGTCCTCGAGAATGTGGTGGGATTGTATCATCCCTGGACTTATGTCCTAAAGTGAGAGGGACTGATCATCCCATAACTGGATCAGGATTGCATCATCCTTGGACTTATGTCCTAAAGTGAGAGGGACTGATCATCCCATAATTGGATCAAGATTGCATCATCCTTGGACTTATGTCCTAAAGTGAAAGGGATTGATCATCACGTAATTGGATCATGTGATCGAAAGATAAAGATGATGATGTTGTTGATCGAAGATCAAGATGATGTTGCTGATCGAGATATCAAGTGTTGTTGTAGACGATCAAGCGATTGAGTGCTGCAGAAGATGAATACCAAAGATGAAGACTCAGTGTTGTAGAAAATGATGCTCTAGTACTAAAGATGTTGAAGATATTGAAGATGTTCCAGTAACTGTTCCAATTGTTGATGCTGTTGAAGAAAACTTCCAATGATTTATAGATGTATCACCTTGATGTTGTTGATGGTGCTCTCTCTCCTTTCTCCTACAGTTTATGTTGCTGTTGTCAGTAGAATACCCTTCTCATTAAGGGGGAGTGTTGAAATATTGTAACTTCAAAGAATATTCTATTGTATTTTATTGTTGTAATTTATTTGGAGATGTTTTATTCCTTCGTCAGGATGTCATTGTTGTATTTGATTATGTAAAGTCATTGAGGTAAATCCTCCTTGTAAGTCGGGGCAATAGATCCCTTTTGAGTCAATTGTAATGGGGTGTTTAAGTCCCCTAGAGGAGTAGGCCTAGTCATCATTAAGTTGAGTGGTTAAGTTGTTGGGGCCGACCTAGTTAGGGAAAAAGTCAAGTGGAAGATAAAGTATAAATAGGAGTGATGTGCTCCTCATTTGGACACACACACTCACTTGTGTAATTCGCAATGGAGAGAGAGAGAGAGAGAGATATTTGCAAGGAGAAGGAGAACTTGTTTGGGGTTTTGTCTTTGTACTTTTGATCATCTATATTGAGGAAGTTTTGTTGGGTTTTCTTCCCCTAGAGGGTTTCCTAGGATAAATTTGTGTCTCTTGTGTTTATGCTGTTCTTGTTATTCTTTCAGTGATCCTATATATGCTATTGCTGTGAAATTGAATTGAACACTGATATTATCTATCTTAGCATATTGAATCTTAACATGGTTCTCCAACATCATACATCAAGTTGGACTCCTATGCACACACTAGAAGCACCTAGCAAGATGGATCGCTCGAGGGAACCATGGATAGGGGATTTTTGAGCCATAAGGGTGTTGTGTAGGGAATGTATTGTTACAGCCAAGGCTGTGATTCCTGAGTGAGATTCCTATAGAGATTTAGATGAGCATTTGGCTAAGCATTAAGAGAAAAATTGGTTGTGGGATGAGAGACAGAAGCCTGTAGGAGTTCCCTTTTCCCTGGTGTCCTCATTGCCCAACTTGGGGGTGGAATCTTAGCAAAAATAATATATGCTGAAAAAATTTCCTATGAATGGGTGGAAAATCGCTTTTACCCAATCAATTGCTTGGATATTTGTTTAAATATAAGTATTCTCTTTATATTTGAATGTGTAATGATTTTATTTTATGCATGTGATAATTATGCTTGTATATGCATGATGTGGGTGTGGGTGTGCAAATAGAGTTTATTTCCACTATGTTTTCTATTTATGTATTTGCACATTCATTTTATTGCTTATGGATTTTGTATTATGCCATGTGGTGAAATTCGTAAATCTCCCATTCATTGGTTAAATTGATGGATGGGGATCTGAGAGAGTGGTATTAGAACTATTGGTTGCAACACAAAGGATGTATGGGCCAGAATCCACAGACACAGGAAAAAAACCAGAGATGCATATGAAGTGTTGATAAATGTTTTTATAAGAATATGTGGTTTTAATTGTTAGAGGGTTTTTTAACAACTCCCATGAGTTCAATCTGTGTTCTACCAACAGGAATAATAGATTAGTTTAAGGAAATTTGTGAAATTTTGAGACTGTAGAGTGATCAACGAAACAAATTTCCATTTTTTTATGTAACATAGGTATTTTCGGAATGAAGGAAATCAAAATTTTGTTTATTTAGGAAAATATGAAATTGTAAAAAATTGGGAAAATTGATATGGACCCCACCTGTGCCGTATGCACAAGAGGGGTATAACATGGATCAACCACGTTGGATGAATGTGCAGGTAGCATGTCTTTTAAGGCTCAAGAAGACTACCATACAACATGTATTAGGGATGCATGCATTCATTTGTCGTTTAAATGCGAGAAGCAATCACAGTCGTCCGATGAGATCTCAAACAAAATCACAGATGTCCGATGGGAAGAGACCCATCGATGATCTAATGTCAGGAGAATAGGTTGGAGGTGCAAAAAATTGTTACATCGAAGGATGTCCCGACAAGATAAGTTCAATAGAGCATGCTCGATAAAGTATTATTGGAGTTGACTTTTTGGGGTGTGAAAATTGTATCCCGAGGAACAGGTCTGATAGAGGAGGTCCGATATACTTATCATAATATTGTTATCAGGGATGCGAAAATGGTATATCAGGAGTTACCTCGATAAGGTAGATTTGATGTTGTATTGGAGATCCCATCTCGGGGTTTGTTGTGATAGTATCGGGGAAAGTCTTGATGGGCCAAGTACGATAGTATTGCAAGTGTTGTATCGGGAATCCCATATTAGGGTTTTCCTTGATGGAGTCAGGGGAAAGGATGATATGATGAGTTTGATAGAAGGGATTTGATGAAGGTCATCAAAGATGTTAAAAAGCTAATGAAAATACTAATTCTGGAGCCTGAAAATTGTTTTGACCATAATAGGAGCAGTTTAGCTCTAAATATGATGAGACCTGAGGCATTTGGACGCCATTGACAAAGGATGTATAATTGTTAGTGAGGGGCCCAAGCTCATTCTACTCTAATTTGACAAAAAAATGGAAATAAAGACTTTTAAAGATCAATGTCTAAAGACTCGATGGGGGCCCTATTTGGGCCAACATTGCAATGGTACAACTGTGGACCAGGCCCGTAGATAACTATGGAATCTTGGGGACAAATTTAAAAAGGTTTTAAGATGAGGTGCGAAAGAAGCGTAAAATCCATTATTCCATAGCACTTTTTGGGGATTTCGAAAAGCTTGCAAGAGGTAAAAGTTATCTTGGATGTTGAGACCAATTTTTTTTATGAAATTAACATTTTACTTACTCATCAAAACATACAAATTTGGTTAGAGGAATTTTTCTAGAAATGCTTAGTTTGGGAGATATCCCATTTCGCTAAAAATTCCAAGTCTAGGCAAAGGTGCAAAAGTCAAAAGTAGTCAATTCTAGAAATTTATAGAAACTGATTGGGGCACCGGATTAGAAATCTAATTTTTTTTGTGTGATCCCTATTATGTGTATTATTTGCACTTGATATATATATTTTTTGGTTCTCCCCATATTTTCTTCTACAAGTGGTCGAGGTTGCTCTCCGAAGCTAATTGCACATGTAGAAAAAGTGCAGAATTGGGCAAAATTAGTAGTTTTGGAAGGTTGTAACTTTAATCTCTGAGATCATAATGAAGCATGAAGACAGGCATTGGAAATGTTATCCATAGGGGAACAACGGTGCACAACCAAAATCTGAAAGGGGGATTCAAATGTTTCTGAGATTTGGGTAGAAAAGTGGTTATAACCTTGATTTGACAAAGAAATGTCAATTTTGGTAGTTACCACAATGCATGAAAATTAATTTTGTGATTTTCTAAGAATGTAATGAAGGTTAACCACATCCGAATAAAATAGAAGGTTCTTATTTTTGAAATAGGTTTCGAGTTGTTTGAAATAGAAGGCAGAGCAAAGCCTTTAGGCTTGAATGGGTAAGAAATTCTCAATGTGGGTTATTTAAAGCGACCAAAATTTTGAAAAGGATTTGTAAGATGGTCTAGGAGTGTACCAAAGGTGAGAGTGACTCAAAATGAGAAAATATGATGATACACACCTTGGTAATGGTACTCACAATAAAGTGGAGGCCCAATTGGGAAAACATGTTGAATGGAAAAGAACACACCCTTGCATATTATATTTTTATAAACAGGCATGACGGAAGATGGGAAATAAGAGGGATTGATGGTTCCTTAACCATAATGCATGAAATGAATTCTCTATGTTTAGAATGTGCATCATGAATTGCATAGAGGGGTTCTTGAACTCCATTAATGAGAGTGATTAGTTGGCATATGCATTATTGATGAGTGACAACCATGTCTAATCATGAAAGAATAAAAGAGACCAACAATGGACATTAGTGCTTTGAATGAGAATGCATCCAAGGTATTATTGTGAGGAATATACACAATTTGAATTGCAAGGAAGAGCCATGGGAGCTCTTGATTATTGGAGATGGATATTGTATTCCATAAGAGAATGCTCAACAAGGTATGGAATAAACCAGTAGGTAAATGACATGCAATTTGTAAAGGTTATGGGTGACTCATCCTTGTGGGCAAGTACATGCATGATAAAAAAAGTTGTAGGATGTTGCAGGATATGAACCAACAACTTATGAGTAAGTAATCATAATGGATAAAGAAATTCCATTCACCTAGAAGTTGTCACTAACATAATAAGATTAGAGGAAATATGGGGTCTAAAATAGGCCTCCTAAGGAAAACAATAAAAAAATCCATGCCACACTACAAATATGCCGTGTCACACTAAGTTAAAGGTGTTATCTAGTGAAGGTCAACCTATAATATCTCATTAATGGTAGTTGACAAGTATGTTGGGTTGGTGTAGAATTAAGAGATGATGGTTGAAAATAATAATGAAAGGTTTAGATTCTTGTGCAGACACAATAAATTATATAATGGCAAATTTTTAAAATTTATATTATAATTTATTTAATTTTTTAATAAATCTACCACTACTTCTTTTTATATATTTAATAAAATCTAAAACTTAAAAAAAAGCTAAAATTATAATGAAAAATTATAATAACAATAATACTAAAAATAAACAATCACTATTTTTATTTTATTTTATATTATCACTACTTCGAAGTCTTTTAAAATAAAAAAATCTCATTAATTAAGATGCTAGTGGAGTAATTTTGAAATAATAAAAAACATTTATAAAATTAATCTCTTACAAATAAAAATAAATAAATTAAAAAAAATCTCATAAATAAAAAATAGGAGAGAGATAAAATAATATTTCTCTATTTTTTGCGATAACTTTCTCCATCGAACTCAGAATTAGACGCTTTTGGTTCCATTGGAAAGGTATCGGCAATACCTTTCCGATGGTACCAAAAGTGTCAAATTCTGAGTTTGGAGGAGAAATTTATTGCAAAAATAACGAAAAATTATTTTATCTATCTCCTATTTTTTATTTATGATATTTTTTTTAAAATATTATTTATTTTTATTTTTAAGAAATTAATTATATAAATGTTTTTATCATTTCAAAAGTACTCCACTATCATCTTAATTAATGTGATCTTTATATTTTAAAATTTTTAGAAGTAGTGATAATTTAAATTACTCTATATTTATTATTTCAAAATTACTCCACTATCATCTTGATTAATGTGAGATTTATATTTTAAAGAAATTAGAAGTAGTGATAATATAAAATACTCTATATTTATTATTTCAAGTATATTTATCATATTTCGAGATGAACTTTTCAAAATCTTAACCAATTTGAGGGTTATATGAAGTTAGCTATTGTCAAATAAAATTATGACACATAAGCATCTTTGACTTCTTATGTCCAACTCAACCATAATGGTTGACCAAAGTTATTGAAATTCTATTGGTTTGAGAAATCCAACTCATCCATGACACAGTTTTTTATAAGGCCCATTTTAGACCCCAAATTTCCTCTAATGTAACATTCCAATATGTGGACTTGTCATGTGGTTCATGATAGTGATATAGTGGCCATGCAAATGATGCCAATAAGTGAATGATGCATTCTTGTGTGTGTATCTATTGTGTGGTTTAGAATTGTGGAAAATATTTCCATGGGAAAGGAAATCAAGTCTCATAGTTGAATGAGGTGCAATGACATATAATGAACTTTGAAAAGACTCCATATGGAGTTGGAATGAAATTAGTTATAGCACTGTTAAGTGCTAGGAAGTCCAAGAAAGGTCAAGTTGGACTTGATTAGAATGGCTCAAAGCAATTGGAGCAACATGATATTGTGAATAGTGCAATGAGAGTTGTTGTAATGACCAAGGACAGTTATGTAACGATGATAAGATGGTTACAACTGAAATTGGAGAAAAATCTCCATAAGGAAACATTGATAGAAAGAGAAAATTCTCACCTTGAACTATTCTTGTTTATAGCATAAGAATTACATGCTTGGAAAGTAGCAATTATAAATGTTATACATGTGTATATGTATTGAATTTCTACTTGGTGAGAAAAGCATACCAAATAATCCATTATGTGCTTAATAGAGAGGCCATAAAATGTGGATCAACTATGAGGCCATAAAATTGGATCCTTAACTCCGTTCTTTTTATTGTATTTATATTTTATGAGTTTTATATACAAAAAATTATGGCATATGTGTTAGTTTTTCATCATTTAATTCAATAGATCTAGGATCTTAAGTGAAAGAACAACATGTACAACATATCAAGCATAAGCGACAAGAGACAAGAGACACAAAACATTTCACCGGGGAAAACCAAGAAGGTGAAAAACCCTGCAACTTCCTCAGAGATAGAATAAGCACCGATACGAAGATCACAAAGATCAAACCCAAGAGATAGATGAATGCAGTAGCTACTCCTCCTCCACTAGTGCGCACTCCTCCTCTCTCTCACTAATGCGAAGTGAGTGAATGAGAGAATGTGTAAAATGAGAGAGACACATTCTCTATTTATACACTACTTCACTTGTCTTTTAACTTTAACTTGGTCGGCCCCAACTTAACCACTTAACATAATGTTGACTGGGCCGACCCCCACTAGGGTGGTCTAATGACCCTTTAACCAACATGACTCATACAGGTCCGACCCCATCAAGGTGGTCTAATAACCCATCAAGTATAAGTTACGACACTTACAATATAACTTGCAACACTTGCAAGTACAACTGACGACACTTCCAATAAGAGGAATAATACATCTCCATTGGGGATACAATAAAGTACAAATACACTATACAAGTGAATATCTTTCGAAGTTACAAATACATCAACACTCCCTCTTAACTAGGAAGGTATTCTCTTGACACAAATCAATAAATATAGGCACAAGTCTTCAAATATGGAGCTGGATCATCGTCACTGGATCATAGAGCATCATCGTCACTATTGCTATACTCGTCATCTCGATCACTGGTGCTATCTCATAATTCGGCTCATCATAGGAAGTTCTACAGAGCCAACCCTTTTTCATGCTAGTTGTAGGTCTAGCCTCCTGCAGGTCTTCATCATCTTTGGCCATACTATGGAATCCTCAGGACTTATTACGTGCGTCAACAAAACCTTGGAAGAGCATCCTAGCTCAGACTATAGGATCTTCTAGGATCTTTTACATGTTGACTGTCACAAAACCTTAAAAGAGTGTCTTGCAACCTGCAAGAACTCTAAAGATAATCCCAGGACTGATTACGATCTTACTGCTCAACCTATTGGATCTCCAGGGATGATTACATGTGACCCCCACCACAAAACCTTAAAAGAGTGTCCTACATCCTGCAAGAACTCTAAAGAGCATCCCAGGACTGATTAGAAAAACCTTTAAACAGTGTCTTGAAACCTGCAAGAACTCTAAAGAGCATCCTAGCACAAACTATAAGATCTCCAGGGCCGATTACATGCCTCTAGTAGAAAAACCTCGAAAGAGCATCCTAGCTCAGACTATAGGATTTACCAGGATCATTTCTATGCTACATGGACAACCTGTCCACAGCCACAGAGTATTAACTTGATACTCATGATCATACTGATCATCATCATATAGTACATCATCCTGATGCACATCGTCATCACATGATCATCCTGATCATCGTCACAACATCGTCCTGATGCATATCATCTGGAGCATCGTCTTGATACTTGTCACATATGATCATCCTGATCATCATCATAGCATCATCCTGATACTCGTCATATATGATAATCCCGGTCATCATCATAGCATTGTCCTGATGCATGTCATCTGGAGCATCGTCCTGATACTCTTCATCATCGTATAATCAAACTGATCATACAAAGCATCCACCTGATGCATATCATCACACATGATCCAACTGATCATGTAAAGCATCATCCAAAGCATTGTCTTGATGCTCATCACACAGTGCTTACATCCACAGCCATGGAAAGGACCCTCCTATCACCATGCTTGGAATGGCTCCTGCAAATGTGTTCCATCACTTCTTCCTCGAAGTATCTTCTATCTGAAGAACACCAAGCCTCTCTCTGAAGTACTCAAACTTCACTCTGGCTAGTGGTTTAGTCAACACATCTGCAACCTGCTCATTCGTCGCAACATACAAGAGCTTCACTACTCCTCTCTGCACCATAGCCCTGATATAATGATATTTGATCTCGATGTGCTTCGACCTGTCATGGAACACCGGGTTCTCAGACAACTTCACACAACTTTGGTTTTCACAGAAGATACCAGTAGCATCCAACGGGAGATCAAATAACTCAGACAGTATCTTCCTTAGCCATACTACCACACAACTAGCCAAACAAGCTGCGACATACTTTGCTTCGGATGTACTCAGTGCTACGCAAGACTGCTTCCTAATAAACCAAGAGATCACACCTGATCCCATACTAAAGCAACACCCCAAAGTGCTCTTCCTATCTGCAGCATTGCCTGCCTAATTTGAATCAACATAACCCTTTAGGTTAAACTTTTGATTCGCATCATATTTGAGCCCATAATCAATTGTACCCTTTAGGTACCTCAGAATATGCTTCACAGCAATCAGGTGAACCTGTCTAGGATCCGTCAGGAACCGGCTCAATGTGTTCACCGCAAAGCAAATATCTGGTCTCATGTTCGTCAGGTACATCAAGGACCCAATCATCTGAAGATACATCATGGCATCAATCGATCCTGATAAAGCATCACTCAACAGCTTTAGGTTCGATGCCATAGGTGTGGCCATGGCCTTACATTCCATCATCCCGAACCGCTTCAGGATCTCTACTACATACTTCCCTTGTCCAAGGAAGATTCCATCTGCACTCTGCCACACCTCCATACCTAGAAAGTAATGCATCATACCCAAGTCCTTCATCTCGAACTCGACAGCAAGCTTCCTCTGCGTATCAGCAATCAACCCAATCTCACCTATCACAAACAGGTCATCCACATACAGTAGGACACTAGTAGAAAATGAGAGATAAGTGACCAAAAAAACGACCAAAATCCACATATAAATGACCACTTTTGAGTTGGTGACCACTGGTAGCAAATTAGCGGTCATATATCACGCGACAAAAAATGTGGTCATATTTATCTTGGTCATTTATAGCTTATCTTGTGGTCATATATTTGGTCATTAATTGTAACAATTAATGACCAAATTTATGACCACATTTTTTGTCACGTGATAAATGATCGCTAATTTGCTACTAACAATTGACAACTCAAAAGTGGTCATTTATATGCATATTTTGGTCATTTATTTGGTCACTTATCTCTCATGTTGTATTGGTGGTCATTTATATGCAAATTTTGGTCATTTTTTTAGTCATTTATCTCTTTTTAGTGGTTTCAAAATATAAATAGGGCACGGTGGAATCGAACCACCAACCTACTTCCTATAAGGCAGGTGCTCTACCATTGAGCTAGCACCCTTAAATAGAATTCCTTATGGGTCCTGCACCTTGTAGTTATTAAGAATGTTATATATTAGAATTTAGAGTGGATTTGCAGTAAATAATTGGGAAGCTTTCTTTTTTTGTTTAAATCAAAAGCACGCAGATTCATAGTGATGAGTTATGAGAAGTCTATGCAATGTTTCTTGATAATAAACATCTGCAAATCATACAAGTAGTGAATTAAGTTGTTGCTTTAGTGGTGCATTTTTTAGCAGCATTTAACAACATGTATCATCACTCAAGTAGCCCATAAAGATGTCTTCATAATCCTATATACAGGAATAAGTTCATGCCATGTGGTGTTATTGAAGGTTTTCTCATTCAAACTCTGATGGCAGGAAGCAGGAAAATTTAAATCTCCAACATCAAGCATTTTCATATGTGGGATTCACATGTGCCATGAAAGTGAAACAAGATATGTTGTGTTCATTCAAACTTTCAAACGCTGATGGTAGCAACAAGAAAAATAGAATCTTCAATATCAACCAAATTGCAAGACTATGAAGAGTCATCGTAAAAGCAATATATCCCCCAAAACAATAATTGCAACATTGGTTCTAGTTAGCCAAAAAGGATGGTAATTGAATTTAGTTGCACTATAATACTAGATAAGCATCATAGAAAAACATCTAACAATACTTAAATTGGATGCTGGTCAACCTAAACGGCCACTAACCATGGAAGAGTTTCAATTAGATAAGATGATTTGGAAAATACTTAATACAACCCATACATAATTGCACGGATAGATCACAAAAATAAAGATGATACCAAATTAATTATTACGAGATGATCCAATGTGCAACATTGGTTATTATTTTGAGAAAATAGAGAAAGTATACCTGTGCAGCTGGACACCATAGCATTTGTTTCTCACCCGTATACCAAGAAAGAATGAATGCTAGCATCCGTTGCAATGGACGCTGACTTACACGTCCAATCAAAACTTTCAAAACTGTTCCTACCATAGCTTGAACTTGATTGTCACTATCATTAACAAGGCGAGTCCCCAATGGTAGGAAAATTATCTTTGTCTGCTCATCTACCACATTACTGGGAAATTTCAGAATAATCACATGTAACATTTCCAATACAGCTTCCCTGCCACTTGTATGCTCATAGCTGCAAAAAATCCAATTAAAAGTAAATTTAACTCTGTACATATAATAATAGAACTGAAATATTGGTAGTAAATTAACAACACCTTACCTAAGATTTGACACTAAGAAATCCAAGTGTTGTTGCAATTGTAAAAGAACTTGACTACATTTCCGGAGAAAGGGTAGAGCTTGACTAGTTACCATCAAGCGTCCAACTCTAGTGATCAAATCATATAGATATGGAACTAGTAGCTTCCACTTAACAATTGCCTTCAAAAGTGATAGTGCAATGGTAGTTGAGCTACTCTCTAAATCAATAAAGAGTGGGCATTGGAGAAGCAACTTTAATTGATCATTTGAGATAGTCATATTTGCATGTCTCAAAAGCATAACAAGTAAATTAACAGAATATTGCATTACGGAACTGTCACTCTTTCCTGATTTCAGAACCATATTAAAAACTGAGGTAACGTTGTTACTATGAATATCAATAGATGGAAGGGGAAGTCTCAATAGACAAGCAACACATTTCACAGAATGTGATATAACTCCTTAATACTTAGATTTAAGACAGTGCCCTAGTAGTTCTATAAAGGAGTCTAGCATAGCTATTAAATAGTGATCATTCTTATCTACTTTGACTTTTTTCAGATGATTCTCAAGAAGTCTCAGTGCAAACACTCTAATTAGATACCTATTGGGTGCATCTAGTGTATGATCAACACATATATCCATTGAATTTTTAGATGAGATTGATGATTTTGAAGATGCTACACCATATTTACTAAACAAATCTGTCTACCATTTTTTCTTCCTCCATACCATCCTCAATCAACCCATATACAAAAATGAACAAATCTGTTTGACTTAATGACGCATTAACCTGAAGATCGGTTGCTAAATAGCGTAGCATGGACTCAATCTTAACTTTTACTTTTGGTGCAAGTGTTATATGGAGATTATGTCTAACAGGTACCAGCAATGTACTAGCATGTACTTAGAAAATTTGACTTCTAGATCAGATCTAGCCTCTCAGAGGCAGATTTCTCAGAAGGAACATGTCTAGCCCTTACCTGTGGGCATAAACATACCTAAGAGAGAGAGAGAATATGTGTTGTAGCTTAGCAGAGAGTGCAGAGGTCCAAAGACAATAACCAGTTTCCCAAAAAAAAATATTAACCAATGGTTGGCAATTGCCGAGCAGTGAAAGGAAGCCATAAAAACTCAATGGTAGCAGTGAAGAAGGATGACAGCCCTAGACCAACGAGCCAAATCCAAAACATTCCAGGACCCACGACCAATGCAATATCTTATTGTTGTTGATCATAGCGAATATCTCAGGACAATCACATCTTCTACACTTTCCATAATCTAGTAATGTACAGAACTTTTACACAGTAATGCAAACACTGTTACAGTCCAATATTCATTGTGCATGTCTCATTTATTAACTGCTTATTTTTTTTCAAGCTTCTGTTCCCATCAATTATTCAGTCCCATCTGTTTTAGAGTTTTAGTTATCCTCTAGACCTCCAATTATCATTCTACAATCAAATCAACATTACTTGCAAGGTAAAGAAACCATTGTGCATACTAACCATAAATTGTTGCAATACTTGCAAACTTATCATAAGTTGTAGGAAACTTGACAACTCGAATGGGTGACATTCATAAATTCAACTCAGTCATAAATGTTGTGGGGAAAGGAGAACAAAATAGACTAATGATTTCCTATATCATCCAAAAATAAATATAGCCAACACACTAATTGAGGCAAGATGGAGTAATTTTGATGACTGCAACACCCTCTACCCTATCAATAAATATTTTTGAAACATCTTTGGAAACCTAAATAAGTCAAATAGAAGCAGAGTCAAATAAGAGTGCAAAGACATTCAACTCAACAAGGGAATGTTGTACTGACTTGACGTGTTATGTAATCAACGAGTATCAAGAGTGGAGTTGATAAAAAATCACACCACACCATTCCAAGATTGCTAACCAATTTGTAGTGGGAAAGATGTTGGAGAATCTGAAGAGGTAATTATACTCGCACCTAAAATATAACTGAAGGATAGGGTTATACATGCCTCTTCCACTTTCAAACAAGCCACAAAAATCTATCTCCATGGACTTTCTCAAAGGAGTTTCGGCTTTCCATTAATAAAACAATTGTATCCTTATCATAAAGGACAACTTCCTCTAAAAAACAAAATGTTGACTGAAGAACAACTCCTACGTGACTATCCACATCTTAAGGACTAGATGATGGAGGGCCATGATCTTCTAAGTAGGAAGGTCATTGATCCATCCTCAAGTTAGATTCAATTCAACTCAACATTGAATTAGAGATTGAATAAAATTTATGGGGGCATCATCTTTAAAGGGAGGAGGAGTGATATGTATCCAAATTCAGAAACTCTAGTAGACTGTCATGACTCGTCATGTTTCAATAGTCTACAGTTAGATTGACATCAACAGAAGCAACAGTTGGCCTCAACATTGACAAAGCAGTCTTCCAACTGTCATCAACATCAGGTGTCTAACACCAACAAAATGGAACCATCATGATAGAGAGAGGCATAAGTTGTTGATGTGACAAGAAATTGGTTCAATGCAAGGCTCTACCTATAAATACCCAATATTTGTGGCATGGAAGCATCTATGAATACAACAATGAAGGAGGATGATTTTATCATGCAATTAGGGATCATCATTTTAATCCTAGATTGTACAGAATCCAACAACCTGATCTGATCAACACTTTCACCAATTGCGATATAATTCTATGACAAGTTTATGTTGGGTTCAAATATCATTTGACATTTATCAAATATTGTATCCTAGAGTCATAGATCTACCATCATTCTGCCCTGTTAGCACCCCTCATGCTAAATTGATCATACAATGATCATCACAACCCTTCTTTAATAAAGTTAGAAGTCAGAGTTTTAGTTGTTAGAGAGGCTTGAATGTATTACTCAATCCCTCTACTTAAATAAACCCTCAGAAAGCTATAAAATCAGGAAAGAGATCCCCATAATTTATGTAGTGTATTTAGAGATCCCCATAATGGGAACAAGATGTTGATATTATAGCCAAAAACAACATTTAGGAATTAAATTTCAGAGGCTGAAGAAGTCTACAACACTGATTAGCTATGACAGAAGTATACAACACTGATTCACTACTGGAAATATATACTCAATGTATGCTCCAGTTTAGTCCATTTTGTACAGTGAGCTAACTTTGTTTTGTCAAAAAGAGTTCCTCCATTGACATACTCCATCACAAAATATATTTTGCTTTTGCTAACCATGACTTTGTAGAGCTGCACGATGTTTGGGTACTTCAGTGCTCTCATAATCGAGAGTTTGCCCAGTCTATAACTTGCCCAACATAAGCATTGAAGAGGCATTGTGGGCTTCCTAGTGTAGGCCATATAGGGAAATATTTTACTATATCTTGTTAAATACCATGAGGGCATATAAAATTTCTTTACACATTAAAAAGCGCAAAAGGAGTTGTGAGGGATGGAATCAAATGTTGATTTGATACCCACTGCAGGTTCTTCTACAATCATTGTTTTACAAAAATCCTTCAACTGTGGAAATTGGTTGACTTCATCATCATTATCGTTTCCTATGTGAGGGTGTATTTCATGGGCTTCAGGATCAAATTCCAGTTCTTTTGGAGTAGTTCTTGGTTCAATGCATTCTTTTTTATGATTGTACTTTCGAATGTTTTATCTATTTCATCTTTAAAATTCTTGATATCACCATATTGAGTTACCCATTGGTCTGTACCCATCTTGTATGTTGGATCTCAAGTGCTAGTTTGATTGGTAATACATATTCTGTTGATGCTTCAAGCTAATGTAGTGGCTTCCTCTCATATTCCAAATCAACAGTGCAATTTCCCTTGGACCACAACCTTGCATCCGACCATGTTAGATACTGTGACTTATCCTTGTGGCCTTTGCCATCGCTGTAATCTATTCTTATGGTCTTCAGTGTTCACTTTACCCCACTTCACGAAGGAAAAAAGAGGAAATCCTTGAGAAGCGCTGTATTATTTTATGAGTATGGTAGGCGCTTACAATTCCTTTTCTACCATCAGATTTGAATGTACTACCAGTGATATTTTTTCAGTTTTGACTATTGATAAGCATACAGCTAGAAGGTTTACATTAAGAAGACTCACCTGGGACAGTTTCTTTGGAAATAACGAACAACAGTGTTTTTGTTGATAACCAACTTGTAGAGTGATGATTGCTTTAGTGCTTTTCAATCTATCTTTTCTGGAGGGCTTACAAGGATACCATCCAAACCAATTAAACTTGGAAAATTAGATACTGCCAATGTTTAACCTTCCTTTTGCTTGTTTGCCATTAACTTACCAGACCTTGATGGAGGATGGACCATCTGAATACAATAAAACCTAGAAATTACCCTACAGTCTGAAATGACTTCAATTTATTCTCCCTTATGAATACAACAATGAAATCTCATGCTGATGGCTGAAGAGGCTTATGCAATTCAAGTACTTAAATTTGGGCTTGGTGGGTTTGGGGTCAACCCAGGACATGTTGTAGGGACTTCTTGGGTTGGGAAGTAGGTTAGATTATGCAGCCATTATGGGCTATAACTTGTTTATTCTATTTTCACAACTTGCAAACATCTAGGAGTGAGATCGTGTTTCTTGGCCACTTATCCAGTCTCTCCCCAATTGTCTCACTCATATGGATGGTTGGAGTACAAATGTCTCTTATTAACATATTTTCCCAATATATGGATATTTTTTCTAGATGCTTATCACTAGAAAAAAAGACTCCTTCCTAGGTTTCCTGAGTGGTTAACACTACTTCACCTATTGCTCAACAATGGAGGCTTGAAGAAATATGTTTAAACTTGAATTTCATGTTGCAAAGGCATGCCCTATACATCCCCATTGCTATAACTTATTAGCTATATGATTGTTGATAGAAAAATGTAATGAGGTGTAGTTCTTAGTGGGAGGGTTACAGTGTTTTCTCTAGTAGTGTTAACGTCCTTGTCCTGTCTGCCACTATTGGTCTCTACGTTGTTACTTGCAGACAATTTTTTTCAAAACCATCTTCTGCTATGACGTCATTGGATCACTGTTTTATCTTTGGATAAATAGGTGGCTGTTGTAATTCTAGTATGATGGGATCTTTTGGGTTATTCTTCGAGCATGGAAGCCTGTCATAAAATGTTCATCTTCTCGACATGCAAAGCATGCACTGGGATTGTTTAAGAAGTATTTGTGACTTTTAGTCATGATCAGTCACAAATACTTTCAGAACACCAGTTTACCACTACAATATTGAGTTGTTATTTTTGGAAGTACATAGTAATCTAGAAATGAAATCCATGAATATTTATTCCCACCAAGATGGTAGGATTAGGGGATTCACCTTCTATATTGAATGTTGTTGTTCAATTTTTATTTGCTTACATTCTAGGCATTGGACCATATCCCGAGCTCCCCAAAGATTTGTAGTTGGGATAAGGCACCTGGCCTACTTCAATGCAATTCAAGTCTTCTAACAGAATTTCATAATGTTTTCTGACTTCCTCCGGGGATTTCCCATCAACCATGGAAGCAACATTGTGCAGACGATCAGGAGTGTCTTTTTCATAGAGAGCTAAGGCCTTCTCAAACTCTTTTTTTTGCTTGGAATTATTCTAGGACGATTATCTTCCTAATGAAGAAGCTAATTGACCAGCCATACTACTATTAGGTTTGGAACTGGCACTTTGAGGCACGGCGGGTTTAGTGTCAAAGTTTACAAATGGAGAAAAATGCTGCACATGGGTATGCTCTACTAAAATTTCAGCAATATTAACATGTAACAAAACGGAAAACAAAGAACCGACTTAAGCTTTGTGACCTCCCCAAAAAAATTAACTTATCAACTGATGTAGACAAAAGATAGATGGGATTGAACTCGATATAATCATAGATAAACACCAGTGCCAAATTATGACTGAATAGAATTTCAAAAACAGTGCAAGAACTCAATTATTTGGAATATTACAAGATCACATATAGAGATTAGGAAGTTAGTATAATTCTACTAAAAGCGAGGAATCCAATGAGCAAATTCGATACACATTGTAACTAAAAAATATCCAGACATATCAAACTATATGCAAGACAAAAAAAGGCTAAGAGATACAAGGCTTTGAGAGGATTTGATACAAGGGGGGCTCAGAGAGGCATTGGCGCAAGTGACCTTCCAGCATAGACTAAGGGAAGCAGTTTGTGTCACGTCCCCTCCCATTCTACCAGCTAGATGGAGAGGATCGTGAGGTTAAACCGGCCATCTAGCCCGTGAACTTACTAAGTAAGCATTCAACTAACGTATGGAAATGTATAATGGAAGAAAAACACAACGGAAATAGTATTAATTTCACATTCATCACACATTCCAGATTTTCATGTCATTTCTCAATTAAGAAATATCAAATCATCAAATGAGAATACTTATCTTAAACCAAAGTAGCCCCTGAGCAACCAGCTACGCTTTTGCAACGTTCCTCCCAACTGTAGGCCAGTGTGCTCCTCAATCTCTCAGTACCACTGCCACCCCCGAGCTGGGCATGATCTCCACAAGGAAAAAGGGGAAAGCAGGCTCTCACATAGCCAAAGATATACCAAAATCAACCAAGCCAATCAACAATTGGGTTTCTCAGGCTGATAAGAGATGGACAGAGGTGAATTACTAGCTAGTGGCTCACCCATTGAGCTATGGATACTTAATTGGGATCCCCAAGCCAAATCTGTCCTCTTTCATTCCTGAATCTCCTGCTCACAGGTTCAAACCAAGGATGGGGTTTCTACCATCTCAGAAAAATGTGGGAACACACAAAAACGAAAATGGGAAGATTGGGAAACAACCCAGGGAAGCCAAATCCGTTTTTAGAAAAACGTCCTTGGACATTTGGGGGCAAAAACGACCTCCATACAGTCCCCCAAATCGTGGCCCTTCTCTCCCAAGCTACTGCATATGCAAAAACGAGTTACCAGCATGGGAAAAATGCAGGGGAATTGAGAAAAACGTGAGGGATAAAGCCCCAACAAGCTCCCCTTGCGTGAGAGGATGAATACCATGGGTAGAGAATGGCTTTTGGGCCAATTTCGTGGGGGTTTTCTTTCCCAACAAGCAAAAACACGATTTTCCAAGTTGATGGTTTGCCCATGCACGAAAATTGACAGCCATACCTCTCCCATCCCAAGGCATTCATTGTCTCAACCAATTCTTAGAAGAATTAAATGATTGGGTGCATGAGACCAAGTGGGTAGTTGAGAGTTCATGGGTTTCCTCAATGAAATGGCTTAATACCATAGCTCAAGGGTTTGGTTATCCCCCCCCCATTCCTTGTAAAGATCATGCCCCCATCTCTTCGTTGCATAGCGTAGCTGGTTGTGGGTCTCTTTCATTAAATTCGTATTTACATGATGTCTTATTTACATCGTGCCCCTCTAGCACAAGATCCATAGGCATCTATCTCTTTAATTTTCGGTACATAAAATACTAAATCAATGGTGGGGCCTTGGCCTTGAGCTCCTCACCATGATTAAGTTACAATATTTACATCATTTACGATTTAATACAAAGGGGGTCAAAATGGGGACATGACATACCCCTCCCCTTGGAATAACACCGTCCTCGGTGTTCCAACACTTCGGAAATAAGTACCCACTTTACATATGTCCAAAATTCTCAAAAACTTTGCAGATCTGCCCTGCATTCTGTTCTTTACCTTGAACTTTCAGGACCAAGTCCTTTGATCTTCACGAGCTGCTCCTGCTGATTCGGATCTTCTAGCTCATCCATAAGTCTGAGAACTTTATGGCTGCTACCCTCTTGTTGGGCAGTTGCGGAGGTAATGATCCCCTTCACAATTCCAACACTTCACGGGTTGCTTCATCTTTACCTGCTCAATTTCCTTTGAATCTTCCCACCTGGAGCATTTTTTAATCAGACGATTGGATGAATGCTTCTTCACTGATCCACTTTTCTTTCCCTTGCTGATTGCTTTCATAATGCTTTTTACCTCTTTCTGCAGACGAATAGAGTCCTACAAGACCTTGTGGTTTATCTTGTTCTGCTGCTTTTTCATCTTGAGCATCTCTCCAAGATTTTCTTGGGTCTTGGCAATTGTTTGAAGAAGACTTCCAGCCAATCCTAATAGCCCTTGGTCTGCCGCCATGGTCAATGGAAACAACTGACCACACCTTGCTCACTAGCACACCTGCCTGCACCGACTGCAACCAATTGATTCAATTTCACCTGTGAAATTCATCATTACAATTCTCGTTAGGTCAAGCATAACCCAAAACATTAAAAATCAGTCAATGGTTTTTTTTCTCCAGTTGACATGGATAGTCCATGCTTTACTCATGAGACTCCCACACTTTTTATGCTTGCCCAACATACACATGAATTCCTTCATGTTTATCCATTCACAGGAAATTCATTACTTAGCATTCACAATTCACTTTAATCAAATAAACACACTTTTACTTTCAGTCATGCATGCATTCAACATTTTTCTAATTCTATAATTGCATCAATAAAAGGGAAAGAGAGAGAGCAATAAGAGTTTCTCCTCTTAGTCTTGTTCCATTCTGGAACCCACACCACCACTATGGTTTTCCTGCGCTGTCCTCTTTCACTTCAACGTGAAATGCTTGACCTTCCCTTCTTGGCTATGACACGTAGTGTCCATGGTTTATTCTAGACCTCTCAACCATGGAGTTCCTCCACTTGGTTGGTCTAACTCTTGGCCGCTAGGACTCACACAGCTCCACTAGCCCCATCTTTCATTACTACTCATGCTGAGCTCTTTAGGGTGGTTACATGTCCACATGCATCCTTAAGATGCTTCAAGGTTCTTGCTTCCAACAATACCTGCATTGGATGTCTTCGCTTTATTCCATAGGACCCTTCTTTGCTCTACAAGCCTTGGATCTCCTATGGGTACAATAACGAATGTTGGGATAGCACGCAGGCTACTCCTCAACATCAATTAATCAATGCTCAACCAGCCACTTTCTGGATTTACCAAGAAGCTTTCAGTTCTTTCAGGGTCCCTGTTTCCTGCATTGACCAAGGTTTCCAACAAAGAAACAATAATGCATCAGCTCACTGTTGCAATATTTATGCTTGAAACCTTCAGTTTTTCAAATAAGTAATGAATGAAATTGAATACTTATCTGTATTGTGCATTTCCTCTCTACTCCACAGGTTTCCTTCTCTTCTTTACAAGCCTTGGATCACCTGTGGGGTGGATGCTTGGCCAGCACACATGCTACTCCACAACATCATCCGAATAGGCAATGCCAAGCCAGTACGCCGACTGGGTTTATCAGGCATCCCAAAGATCAGTATGCTAAGCCAGTACGCTGACCGGGTTTATCAAGCATTTCAAAAATCAGTATGCTAAGCCAGTACGCCGACTGGGTTTATCAAGCATTTCAAAAATCAGTATGCTAAGCCAGTACGCCGACTGGGTTTATCAAGCATTTCAAAAATCAGTATGCTAAGCCAGTACGCCGACTGGGTTTATCAAGCATTTCAAAAATCAGTATGCTAAGCCAGTACGCCGACTGGGTTTATCAAGCATTTCAAAAATCAGTATGCTAAGCCAGTACGCCGACTGGGTTTATCAAGCATTTCAAAAATCAGTATGCTAAGCCAGTACGCCGACTGGGTTTATCAAGCATTTCAAAAATCAGTATGCTAAGCCAGTACGCCGAATGGGTTTATCAAGCATTTCAAAAATCAGTATGCTAAGCCAGTACGCCGACTGGGTTTATCAAGCATTTCAAAAATCAGTATGCTAAGCCAGTACGCCGACTGGGTTTATCAAGCATTTCAAAACCAGTATGCTAAGCCAGTACGCCGACTGGGTTTATCAAGCATTTCAAAACCAGTATGCTAAGCCAGTACGCCGACTGGGTTTATCAAGCATTTCAAAAATCAGTATGCTAAGCTAGTACGCCGACTGGGTTTATCAAGCATTTCAAAATCAGTAACCATTTCCAAGCCAGTTCTCTGACTGGGTTTGTCAGGAAATAACACCCTTCACCAATACCTCCACAACATGCAAATCACCAATGCCAAGCCAGTACACCGACTGGGTTTGTCAGGCATTAATTTAACAACATGCCAAGCCAGTACACCGACTGGGTTTATCAGGCATACATAATATGATTACGTGGCTCCTTCTCTTATGCAAATCAGTGGTTCCCTCCAGGAACTCCATAGGTGACTCACTTGACTGCAGGCTAGCATGGCCCCACAATACCCACTCACACTACACAAGGATGATACCCCTTTTCTGTAACACAGCTCCTAGGGCCTATCCATACCTTCTAGTGTCCTTTAGTGTGAGCGTAGAAAGGTTACCACTACCCATACAGTCCTCTTGAGCACCCTTTCTTCACTTTGCCTCTTACGTGCAACACCAAGTTGCATTTGTGTAAGCTGTTATCACAAGAAGGATAAGCAGACTCATTAGTATTGCTGTTCTAAAATTGTAACCATATTTCATAACATTCACTATCAAGTATTGAAACACCAGGAATGCGTCCCTTCCCTTAGGGTGTAATCAATATTTAAAACCCTATCATGACCCAGCACCAGAAAAGGTGTGCACCCCCTTTCCGATGTGCGCCATGTAGGCCCTAATCATACTCAAGCAGTCTGTAATGATATAAATAAGATAAAGCATGCTCTGCACATTAACCATAGTAATTTAGACATGAATGTTCTTGTCTAGGGTCACATAATATTCATTCATTTTGCAGATGTGTCTCACATGCCTTCTGGGCATAGCTTTACCATCTCACTTTCATGGTTTACCATCATGCGGTTTGGCTGAGACATTATCAATGGCGTTTCACCCGAAACCCATTTCCAAAGCATGGGGTCTTTCCCCTCTGGTTTGGCTTCTGCAGGCCATCACACATGATCTTCCTGCAATGTGTCATCCTGGCATACTTTATCAAATAGCCAAACAGTCAGCAACATTTAGCAATAAGCTTCAAATATGATTGTTCCATAACCAATCAATAGCATTAATAATTAAATTCAATATAAATTTTACAATTCTGTCTCCTACAAAAATTGATTTGCTTAGCAATGAGGCTATCCTCATATTGTTTGGCTCCTGTAAGTCACATCACTCTTCTTGTTATGGTCTTATGCCCACTGCCATACATGAGCATCTACTTACAGCATGTCCTCCTGACACATTTTCATATAAGCCAAACAGTCATTAGCAATTATTAGCAAAACTTCAAATCCGAAACATTTACAAATCTGATATTTACAACTGTTCTTACTAATAGAACTTGGAGCTCTCAACCATGAGATTCCTCCTCATAAGCTCACAGTCATATCATTCATAACAGTCCGTGAAATGATCCTCGAATTATCATCAATTCATCCTTTCATTCATTATTTATTTTGCAATGACATATGTATCATCCCTATGCATTCATACAATGCATCACAAGATTTATAAAATCTCTTAATGCACATCTACTCAATGCTACTTTGCATTGTTTCATGAGTACTATGCATTCAAGCATATTATGATCGAAACATGACTATCTCATATAACTTGCATTACCATAATCAGGACCACCAGTCCTCACTTGCTTTGGTTATCAAGCACATAACCAACATACACATGGCATGATATAAATTCGTATGAATGCATTGAGATTTCTAAATAGTCATAGGGTGTAAGGATCATTTCCTTCCCTTACCCACACCTCACCAAGCTTGGTAGGTTAACAGTCCCAAGTGGTATTTAATATCATATGCAAACTATCTCAACATAACTCAAACATAGTTGAAGAGATCTTACCAAATCCTCTTTCAACATTCATGCAATTTGGCACCATTAATCATTACCTGCATGGTTACCATTAACATCGCCTGATGTTATTCGATCAATTGGCCTCTTACCAAGGCTGCTTAGTCCTTTTGCCAACTTTATGATCATAGATTTGTTGCACTATTCTTTCTGCATAAGGTTGTTGGCTTCATGCAACAACATCCTCAACACATTTAACCATGCTCTTTGTTATCTTTGGTCCTACAGCCAATACCAACATCAATAGTGATTATCAACCACAATATTCTCCATTAGTGGTTCATTGTATATGCAGACTTCATTATTCTACCAATATACAATATCCTATTTATGCACAAGCATTTCCATATGCATTATGCGCTGTTTGTTAAGATGCCATCTAGTGCATATACATCTATGTAATCCTTTACATTTTTAACATTTTTATGCCATATGACAATTTCATAATTATAAGTATGATAAAAAATAGAGGTTTAAGAAATTCTTCCCTTTTCGATCCCTCATCGTAACATGGAATCCCTGTTCCGTATCATGCAATTGTAGAAATTGCCCATATTGACAACAAAATTTGTTTGTCAAAACAGCCGCTGGCACTCTTCTGCACTAAATATCTATGATATATGCAGACCTCATTCAACCTCTGGTCATGTATCATTGTTCCCTGCTGGACAAGCTTTCCAATTCCTGTCTTCATGCTTCATTCAGACACCGGGTGTGGAAACTGCATCTTTTCAAAAATGACAACTTTCACTTCAATTCTGCACATTTTACACAGTTGCATTTTGGTCCAGAATGCCAACTTTAGCCACCTGTGGAAGAAAATCTATGAGGAATCACAAAAACTTTTCTATCGGGCGGAGTTATTCCATATAACAAGGAATACTCAGCAATTCATGGATTTCAATTCCGATGCACCATTCATCTTCTATGAATTTCTAGGTTTTACTACTTCTCACTTTTCACATTTTTCCAAAATTCCAAATTTTGGGCCAAAAATGGCTATCTCCCAAACGGTGCATTTCTGGAAAATCTTCGTCTAACGGAAATTGTCCGTCTTAATGAGAATATGAAATGTCTGCTTCAGTAAAAATTTTGATTCCCACATCTAGGGTCACTTTTACTGTCCATCATCTTTTCAAAATCCCGAAAAAGTGGCCCGGAACAGTGTTTTTTGGCCTTCTTGTTCATCCCGACTTCACATACTTTGGGGTTTGGCTCCCAGATTCTGAACTTAACATCGTGCCTGCTTCATGGCCGTGCCTGATCAATTTCAGCTCAAACCGACCTTCCGTCAAGCCTCGGGACTTCATCCTTCAAAAGTCACTAGTATCCATTTTCTGTCAAATCGGAGTGTAATGGGCTCGAGGTCTTCACTGGTTCTTTCATGGCCCTCGTGAATGGCCTCCAAGCCCCACAGGAATCATCGCATTCTGAATCCGGATGTTCCTGCTATCCAAAAACCAAGTTTTCGTCACTTATTTTTTTTTTTAATTTTTTTTTATTTTTCGCGCGTTTGCCGTTGCCGGCTGGTTCTCCGAATGCTTCCACAATTGCGGAGCAATTCGCTGAATGCTTCTGCAATTGCGGAGCAGTTCAGCGAATGCTTCCGCAATGGCGGGGCGATTCGCTGAATGCTCCCGCAATTGCGGAGCCATTCGGCGAATGCTCCCGCAATTGCGGAGCCATTCAGCGAAGGCTTCCGCAGTTGCGGAGCCATTCGCTGAAGCCTTCCGCAACTTTGGAACGACTCGCCGAAGTCTTCCGCAGTTGCGTAATGATTCGGCGAAGTCTTCCGTAGTTGCGGAACGACTCGCCAAATTCTTCCGCGTTGCGGAACCACTTCGCGGAATCTTTCCGCAGTTTTGGAACCACTTCGCGGAATCCTTCCGCAGTTTCGGAAGGGAATTCCTTCCGCAATTTCGGAAGAGAATTCCCTCCGAAATTTTCTTTCGACGCCAAACACTTAGAAATTTTTCTGCTTTTTTCGGAGCATTTCGCCGAATTTTTCCGTGTTGCGGGACAACTCGCGGAATCCTTCCACAAATTTCGGAAGAGAATTCCTTCCGCAAATTTCAGAAGAGAATTCCTTCCACAAATTTCGGGGCAACTTCCTAAATTCCTCCGCAGTTGCGGAAGACATTCGGGAATTCTCTCCGAAATAGGCTTAAACGAATTTTCAAAACAAACTTTTCAAACAGAGTTAGGAAAAATTTGAAGACTTTCTTTCTTTGAGGGATGACTGTAATTGGATTTGGCCCATAGAGGCCCAATGCTGCAACCAGCAGCTCTGATACCATTCTGTCATGTCCCCTCCCATTCTACCAGCTAGATGGAGAGGATTGTGAGGTTAAACCGGCCATCTAGCCCGTGAACTTACTAAGTAAGCATTCAACTAACATATGGAAATGTATAATGGAAGAAAAACACAACGGAAATAGTATTAATTTCACATTCATCATACATTCCAGATTTTCATGTCATTTCTCAATTAAGAAATATCAAATCATCAAATGAGAATACTTATCTTAAACCAAAGCAGCCCCTGAGCAACCAGCTACACTTTTGCAACGTTCCTCCCAACCGTAGGCCAGTGTGCTCCTCAATCTCTCAACACCACTGCCACCCCCGAGCTGGGCATGATCTCCACAAGGAAAAAGGGGAAAGCAGGCTCTCACATAGCCAAAGATATACCAGAATCAACCAAGCCAATCAACAATTGGGTTTCTCAGGCTGATAAGAGATGGACAGAGGTGAATTACTAGCTAGTGGCTCACCCATTGAGCTATGGATACTTAATTGGGCTCCCTAAGCCAAATCTGTCCTCTTTCATTCCTGAATCTCCTGCTCACAGGTTCAAACCAAGGATGGGGTTTCTACCAGCTCAGAAAAATGTGGGAACACACAAAAACGAAAATGGGAAGATTGGGAAACAACCCAGGGAAGCCAAATCCGTTTTTAGAAAAACGTCCTTGGACATTTGGGGGCAAAAACGACCTCCATACAATCCCCCAAATCGTGGCCCTTCTCTCCCAAGCTACTGAATATGCAAAAACGAGTTACCAGCATGGGAAAAATGTAGGGGAATTGAGAAAAACGTGAGGGATAAAGCCCCAACAAGCTCCCCCTGCGTGAGAGGATGAATACCATGGGTAGAGAATGGCTTTTGGGCCAATTTCGTGGGGGTTTTCTTGCCCAACAAGCAAAAACACGATTTTCCAAGTTGATGGCTTGCCCATGCACGAAAATTGACAGCCATACCTCTCCCATCCCAAGGCATTCATTGTCTCAACCAATTCTTAGAAGAATTAAATGATTGGGTGCATGAGACCAAGTGGGTAGTTGAGAGTTCATGGGTTTCCTCAATGAAATGGCTTAATACCATAGCTCAAGGGTTTGGTTATTCCCCCCCCCCCATTCCTTGTAAAGATCATGCCCCCATCTCTTCGTTGCATAGCGTAGCTGGTTGTGGGTCTCTTTCATTAAATTCGTATTTACATGATGTCTTATTTACATCGTGCCCCTCTAGCACAAGATCCATAGGCATCTATCTCTTTAATTTTCGGTACATAAAATACTAAATCAATGGTGGGGCCTTGGCCTTGAGCTCCTCACCATGATTAAGTTACAATATTTACATCATTTACGATTTAATACAGAGGGGGTCAAAATGGGGATGTGACAGTTTGCATTGGATAACCTGGTGTGTCTATATAAATAGAATGAGTCCCAGTTTTGTAATTGTGGGATAGTCGTCGAATCTTTGATAGAGTATTCGCAAGAAGAAAAGAGGAATCAGAATCAGAAAAGGAAGAAAACATAAAGGGAAAGAAAACAACATTTTAAGATTTTTAATAATCACGTTGTGAAGTTGCTTTACCAGAGTTAGACATGTAAGATGCCACATCTCTTTTCGATACAGAGACAACTTGATTATTAATCTTTCTCTTCATGGTTTTTTAAGTGGATTCCTTGACTGTGTGTACTGGATTAGGATATTCAATTGTAGCAGAAAACATTCCAAACCTGTCCAATTGGGAAAAGAAGGGAGTGTAGCTAAAGTTAGGTTGAATAACTTGACCTCGTTTCCTTCATCATGGCCGCAAGTTGGGAGAGTCATAGTCAGGTTTTAATGAGTTATTAACACTTGATTGTAGTTGAATAACCAATAGTAGATCCACCAGCAATGGAAAAGAAAGCAAAGGCATAATATGTAAATCTAACCAATTACAACTTTACAGATATACTGAGATTTGGAGTAATATTTTATGGATATTTGGAGCAATAATATTTTACAAATTCAATCCTTTAATAATATTAAGAAATAGAAGTATATCTTACTGTAACAACAACATCACTAGATCTGACTGTAGCAACTGTGGCACAGGATCGATCCTGCGGCATCCATCTGAAACAACCCTGCATCAATGTAGCTGTCATAAAGTTTTGTCATTTGAATATGAATTTTTTGTCTATTGAACACATATGTCATTACTCGTAATAAAAGTGCATCTTTGATATGATCTTCCTTACTGCTGTGAACTTTTCATTCATACTACTGGTCGCTTAAGTCGTTTTAGTCAAAAGAATTAAGGATGTCGAAATTTGCGGCCCTTTAATGTATGCTCTGGAAGTTGAGACTATTCAAAAAGAGATTATGAGAAAGAACATCAAGAATTGTCGATGTCTATGGAATATTTACCTCTTGTGTTAACACAAGATGAATGGTTTGGGCAAGGTTGTCTAAGGATTTTTAGATATCTTTGAATAATTTTGACATATAATAAGGAGAAAAAAACACTCCTCAAAACATGGTTTCCCTATTGCGATATAGTAGTGATATTCAAGCAAGAGGATTTCTTTATATACTGTGAGACTCTTACCTTTTGCTGTCGAAAATATTGTCTAGAAGGAGAAAAAAGCAAGCAAGGAAACATTTAAATTGCAGAGACAATTATACACAAAATAGCCGCCTTTATCGATTTTCCTTGCAAATGCTAGAGCTTTGGGTGTCAAATATGCAATTTTCAAATTATGGCAGTAAATCATGTTATTCAAGAAGTCATCGGAAGCTTATTGTTTAAAACATTCTCATCATCATAATATTGTTGAACTAGATTTTATTTTTTATCATAAAAGAATGAAGACGGAGAGCACCCAATGGGCCAAACTACTGCTTGCAAGGAAATTGATAACCCCTGATTGTATAGAGGTTGAGCAGTTACATAAGATTTTCAAGCGCTGTGGTGTTCGTTAGAAACATAAGATGGAGGAATCCATAGCGAAGCTCGAAGAAGAGAGCTCAAATTACAGAAGAGCAATAATATTTTACAAATTCAATCCTTTAATAATATTAAGAAATAGAATTATATCTTACTGTAACAACAACGGCACTGGATCTGACTGTAGCGACCGTAGCATAGGATCGATCCTGGGGCATCCATCTAAAACAGGCAAAGAAGCATTTAAATTACAGAGACAATTATACACAAAATGGTTGCCTCTATCGATTTCCCTTGCAAATGCTAGAGCTTTGGGTGCCAAATATGCAATGTTCAAATTATGGCAGTAAATCATGTTATTCAAGAAGTCATCAGAAGATTATTGTTTAAAACATTCTCATCATCATAATATTGTTGAACTAGATTTTATTTTTTATCATAAAATAATGAAGACGGAGAGCACCCAATGGGACAAACTATTGCTTGCAAGGAAACTGATAACCCCTGATTGTACAGAGGTTGAGCAGTTACATAAGATTTTCAAGTGTTGTGGTGCTCGTTAGAAACATAAGATGGAGGAATCCATAGTGAATCTCGAAGAAGAGAGCTCAAATTACAGAAGAGTAATAATATTTTACAAATTCAATCCTTTAATAATATTAAGAAATAGAAGTATATCTTACTGTAACAACAACAGCATTGGATCTGACTGTAGCGACCGCAGCACAGGATCGATCCTAAGGCATCCATCTGAAACAGGCAAAGAAACATTTAAATTGCAGAGACAATTATACACAAAATGGCTGCCTTTATCGATTTTCCTTGGAAATTCTAGAGCTTTGGGTGCCAAATATGCAATGTCCAAGTTATGGCAGTAAATCATGTTATTCAAGAAGTCATCAGAAGCTTATTGTTTAAAACATTCTCATCATCATAATATTTATTGCTGAACTAGATTTTATTTTTTATCATTAAAGAATGAAGACGGAGAGCACCCAATGGGCCAAACTACTACTTGCAAGGAAACTGATAACACCTAATTATGCAGAGGTTGAGCAGTTACATAAGATTTTCAAGCACTGTGGTGTTCATTAGGAACATAAGATGGAGGAATCCATAGCGAAGCTGGAAGAAGAGAGCTCAAATTACAGAAGAGCAATAATATTTTACAAATTCAATCCTTTAATAATATTAAGAAATAGAAGTATATCTTACTGTGACAACAATGACACTGGATCTGACTGTAGTGACCACAACACAAGATCGATCCTGGGGCATCCATCTGAAACAACCCTGCATCAATGTAAAAAAGTTTTGTTAGCTTTGAAGCGAGGGTTTTGTAATAAAAATAATGACAGAGAATTAGCCCCAAATCCTAATGCAAATGGAATTAAAGATAAAAATAATGGCAAACAATTAGCCCAACAAATTTGCAATAGGATAAAAGACTTTGAAGTCTTTAATAATGGCAAACAATTAGCCCAACGAATTTGCAATAGGATAAAAGACTCCGAAGTCTTAGTCACATTGGGATTTAAATGCTTTTTTTCATTTTCATTTAACTTCTTTTCCCTCCTAATTTTTTTCTCATTCTTTTTTCCCTATTTTATTATTTATTTATTTATTTTCCTTCTTTTATATTTATTTTATTATTTATGTTCTCATTTTTTTATTTCTTAATAATAAAATATTACATATAATAATTATATTATATTAATATTACAAATTAACTATATATTATATTAACAAATAATAACTATATATTATTAAATTGAGGCTTTACATTTTGAATAATCCATGAGAATGACCTATAGTCAAGTAAATGGAGCAAGCTAAAATTTGATAAGTTATTTGATTATCTATCCAAAATTTTAAAATTTGAGTATCACTTTTGATAAGTTATTTGATTATCTATTCAAAATTTTAAAATTTCGTAAATTTAAGAGTTTATGGAATTGTAAAAAAAGAAGAAGTCATTTTAGAGTCTCTCTTGAAAGGGGGTCTTTGAATCCATCTGTAACGCAAAAAAATATGAAATTGTAAGAAAAATATAATTTCACTAATTTTAACGTTGCAGACAGATTTAGATGGCATGAAATGCTAGCTTGTGTGTATTCCTCGGCTTCGAGCAGATAATTATCATGCATTAAATGACTAATTATTGTTGGGACTAAGAAATGTCCTATTTTCATCCACTTTACCTTTCGCTATTCTTCACATTTCATCGTCCCATTAACCTTTCATCATACCATTTCCATACATATACTTGAGTTTCATCTTATTATTTTCCACTTTATTCATTTTAGTATTATAAGTGAATTTATGATTAAATATCGGAAAATAACATGTTTTTCACTAATATTTCAAGTATGGATGAGCTTTGTAATGTGTAGGAATATGGAAGGATCAATTCAAGGAAAGACTCCTCGAATATCTCCTCCACTTCATGGAGATAGTTATTCAAAGAATATTCCAAGGAGAAGATCATGGAGATTTGGTTGGCATATCTTATTTAGGATGTATGAGAAACATGTGGAGAATTTGTGAGAGACATGTGTAGAATTTGAATGGATCATATTTTGTAATAATAGGAAATTAGTTGAGAGTGGTTGAGAGAATAGTGGATCTATCATTATGAGATGGTTATCTCCTTCTCAAAGAAATTCATGTATAAAAGAGAGTGCTCTCTCTTCATTTTGGGAGATGTAGGTTAATCATAGATTAGGAGGAGATTAGTCTCACATTGTAGAAGTTAGTTTTGGTTTTGTAATATGGAGAAGGGGATTCTTAGCTTTTGTTCATAATCTTAGTTTTGATGCTTTCATGATTTTCCATTGATTCTTGTGATGTAAATTAAGTTTTCTTTATTGTTAATGTGAGCTCACATGTGTTGTCGTGTTTCTCTTCATATGTTGTCTTTCTTTTACGCAATTTACTTTCAGTAGTGTGTTTCAGCTTCCAGCATTAGATTAGCAATTGTGTGTTTCAGCTTAAGGGGGAATTAGATTAGCAATTAGCCATTAGTAAGGGGGGGTTAGATTAGATTAAGTTCAACTTTAGTCTTGCATATATTTTGCATGTGCTTCGTAAGACTACGAACCTCGGATTGACAAATTAAATGGTTGGGCGAATACTACAACGGAATTAAACGACAATATTTCCGCCTAACAATTATGGTCATGTGATGTTTGAAGGGAATCCCACCATCCAACCTTCTGTATAAGGGAGATAGAACCATGATAGGATTGGACAACTCCAGTGCCATCAGGCTCATATCGAACCACAAGAGCCATGAGCAAATTGAAAAGCTTAATGTGAATGGCACAAAGAAGGGTTTCAAGCCATAATAGATAGCATGCACAAGTCAATGAGAAACATAGCGCATCCAAGGGATAAGTCTAATGAATCAATATTTCTTACCTCATGAATTAGCAATTAATTGACCAAGAAGCTACAACATATTCATATATTTTGCATCAACTGATCTCCTTGTTCGAAAAATCATTAATTTGAAAGACAGTTGACCAGGTAAATTGATGGAAGGTGACATTGTGGGGGCTACTAGCTAGCTGGTATGACCCTAATTGATATACATGGCCATTACAAAATTATGCATATGAACACGTATGTTAATGATGGGTATAATAATGACATTGCAAGTCAACATATCATGCAAGTGATCAATTTGGTGTTTAATTCGTTGCTATATGTCGTTATATGATCATGTAAATTATGTCACAGCTCAAATTACAATTTCTTACCTACATTATCTGCGTTAAGTGACACAATTTACATGATCACTCATGTCTTTGAATCCATGATCTACAATGTTACAATTTACTAAATTTTAACACTCTAGATGGATTCAGAGACCCCCTATAGTAAATTGTACAAATTCATTGTCAAAATTGTAATTTTGATCCATTGTCAGAGTGATATAGCTAAAAATGACCAATTGCTATGTGGTCATTTTTAGCTTAGTTCTTATCCCATGACGAAATTGGTCATTTTTAGTTTAGTGCTTATTCAGTGACTAGATTGGTCATTTATCTTGGTCATTTTTAGTTAGATCACTTAAAATTTCTCAATTTTGGTCATTTATCCATTGAAAAAACTGTGGTGACCAATTTTTTTGGTCACCTGGTCATTTATCTCTCATTTTGTACTAGTGGGAGTATCATTGGATTGCCTTCCTCAACCTTGTAGTAAAGGTTGGAATCCGATTTACTCTTGGTAAGTCCCAAACTAGACAGGAAGCTATCTATCCTGCCATACCATGTTCTGGGTGCTTGCTTCAAGCCATACAAGGATTTCTTTAACTTGCACACATATGACTCACTGTCATGTGTCTCAAAACCGAGTGGCTGCTCCACATACACTTCCTATTTGAGTACACCATTCAAGAAAGTTGTCTTGACATCCACATGGTGTATCTTCCACTTCATCACTTGCCTTGTATTTCTCTATACTACTATCTGCAACATGCTTGATCTTGTAGATCTACTTGAAAGTCACAACAGACTTCCCTTCTGGTCTTGGGACCACATCCAAAACATCATTCTTCATGATTGATTGGTATTCCTCGATCATGGCATCCTTCCATTACTACATCCCGGATCCTGGGAACTTCATATTCTTCAATATCTTCAATAGATAGTGAGCTTCGTTGCTAGAAAAAATGTTGTTGTCCTTCTTTTGTGGGTGATTGTACATGATCTTTCCTACAAGTCAAATTCAATTGCATGATTATAAACTTCTCATAGTTTTTCACAAACACATTGTTATGCATAAAAGACAGATGGCATACAGTCATGCAATTATCTTAGCCAATGCTTTAATACAACATTTATCCATATCCCGTAACTTTCTAGGTGCCTTCCATCTCTACTAGAACATTTGTTAAGAGAGTGCACAACTGCCAACATGTTAGCAAAGAGGTTTCATTCTAGATAAGTAGCAATGGAATGTTGTATAGTACCATAGGCCACTTACCCATTACTTGCATATTAGTAGTATCTTGTTCATTTAATGCAACTTTTATAATATGCATAATATACATCCTAAATATAGGAACATAAGCATGTACATGTCTGGAAAACATTAAATATATAATAAATGACAATTCAAATACTTATCTTTGTTTGGTTGTGGGGTGGAATCCCTCTCAATATTTGCTTCCTTGCAGGAACTACAAGAGTGAGCTCCCTCTTGATCTTTGCTTCCTGGATTATTTGTCCTTGAACTTATATCCATCTTGGACCACTATGCATGCTTAAGTGTGCACTAGTGTCATCATTGTGTCATCCTCAATATCTCATACATGATCATACATCCATTAGTATAATCTCAATACTATCAAAACATTATGATTCTAAATAATCTTAAATATGTATTGTCATGATCATTTCATACATAGGTAATAAGCGTTAGTATTCAAGGTTTCAGGGAAGAATTCTTTTACTCATGCATATTCTTATTTGACCATAGGACTCTTCTGGTTAGTCATATCATCAATCAAAGTAAGAAACATAATATGCATAAACCCTTGATTACTTAAACTTCTAACTTCAAGAATAATCATACAAAAGTATAAGATCCTAACACAAGGTAGGATTCTAACTCGATATAGGAAAACATACCTGGATTATCATGCTTGCTAGTTATGTCTTACATACCCACATAATGTCTTCTTGTTCTCTTGAATGACTTGTGCTAGTAATATGCATATCTCATAAGTTAACAATTGTAGAACCAAATTATACATACCTCGTAAGTAGATCTTCTATGTGATCAATGGTAATGGATGAGTCTTTGTCTTCATATCACCATGGTCATATGTTCTTGATATAGAACTTGATTTGTCTTTCTTGATGTACCTTTCATGTTAGCAGACAACATCATCCTCATACAACACCACAGTGTATTAGTACAATCATAAGTGTCATAACCCTAATCAATGAATGTCTTCTATCATTCTCATGCATTCATACTTTTACTAAGGTGGTAAGTCAAGTCTAACATTTATCAAGATTGTACTAATATTATGAAGACAAACATATCATAAACTTAATCATGAACATATTTCAAAACATACCTGAATCTCCTCAAGTCATACCTGTCGGGATTGCTTGTAGTCTTCTTATGTAAGGCCTTAGCCTCATCTCCCTCTGGAACTGGAACTTCTTCACTTATGTAGGTGTCCAATTCATTCTCTTCTAGGATTAACCCAATCCACTTTGATTTGTTGAAGCTGGATCTGGAGATGGATTAGGGTTTGTCAGAGAAACCCTAAAAATTCAAACTTTGAATTTCAAACTTCTGATTGGATGCAAAGATGTGCCTTGTTGAGCTGATCAAGTTAGTATACTTCAATTTTGAAATCTCCAAAATTTGACCCCTCAAAATTGCCTTTGAAACTTCCAGATCTTCTGGACAAGATCCTGAACTAGGTTTGATAAAGCCCAGCCTTCTGCCAAACCAAAAAATTCGATCTTTTGCTCTAAACTTTGATTTTTCTAAGGAGCATCCAGTCATGGTCACAGATTCCAAAAATTTCAACTTTTGCAGAAACCCTAATTTTCCACCTTACCAATCAAAATCCTAAACTAGGGTTTGATAGATCCTGGGTTCTACCCAACCAAAAAATTTGATCTTGGTCTCTAAATTTTGACTTTTCTGAGGAGAGAAATCCTATGTTGAGACCACTCCAAAATTCCACTTCTGTCAAAAGCCCTAATTTCCCGTAGCAGTGATAAGCCAAAAATGAGAATGCTTAGAATCCAATTCTATTTCACAGAAATATGTTCCTTATTGTTTTTGGTGCATCTTTGAAATTACGAATCCACAGGATTTGAAACTTCATCCTGTGGTATCCTGACCTGTCATATTTCCAACCCCATGGGTATTACCTCAATTGGATTCTCTGAGAGAGAGTTACGCCAAGTTTTGCAACGTGACGTTTTTATGGGATAAAACAGGATATCGAACTTGTACAGAGTGCCACGTGTCACTGGTTCAACTTCGGCCTATGAAAAGTGGACATGTGAAACTACAGTCTGTTCCCTTACTTCCACATTTTACAGAATTTCATTTGAAGCTTCCTAGCCCAAGTTGTGACCTTTTTTCCTAGGTCACTTGTTTATGACTGAGATCTGGAAGAGGCATAAACCCTAGATTGTACGGTTCATAAAACAGAAAGTATAGTGAATTAGATGTTTTGATTAGGGCACAAGGTACATGGGGATGTTATCTACAAAATGTAGAAGTTTCAGAACCTGAACCTTCGCCAAAATGGATTTATAGAGAAAGTGCCACAATGACTGGTTTTTTCTATATCAAGCCCTAGCTTCCAATTTGTTGCAAGTGCAACAAGTGTCATAAATGCCATACCATGCCTTCCTTCAGGCTAGCTATGATACCATGTTATTTTTTCATCATTTAATTCAATATATCTATGATCTTAACTGAAAGAACAACATGTACAACATATAAAGCATAAGAGACAAGAGACAAGAGACACAAAACATTTCATTGGGGAAAACCAAGAAGGTGAAAAACCCTGCAAATTCCTCAGAGATAGAATAAGCACCAATACAAAGATCGAACCCAAGAGATATATGACTTGCAACAGATACTCCTCCTCCACTAGTGCACACTCCTCCTCTCTCTCACTAATGTGAAGTGAGTGAATGAGAGAATGTGTAAAATGAGAGAGACACACTCTCTATTTATACACTACTTCACTTGTCTTTTAACTTTAAGTAGGTTGGCCCCAACTTAACCACTTAACATAATGTTGAATGGGCCGACCCCCACTAGGATGGTCTAATAACCTTTTAACCCACATGACTCATATAGGGCCGACCCCATCAAGGTGGTCTAATAACCCGTCAAGTATAAGTTACGACACTTACAATATAACTTGTGACACTTGCAAGTACAACTGATGACACTTCCAATCAGAGGAATAATACATCTCCATTGGGGATACAATAAAGTACAAATACAATATACAAGTGAATATCTTCTGAAGTTACAAATACATAAACAATATGGATGTTGGATATGCAAGAGATTAGTATCTTGAATGCATATTCATGGACGATATTCTACGACCATTCCCCATTTCTTTTGTGGTCGTATATCTTAATGACGTCCTGATCTACAACGGAACATGGGTGAAACATTTGCAGCATATACATCAGGTCCTCAACACCCTACGAAAACACAAGTTATATGCCAATCTAGAGAAGTGCTCATTTGGCATGGAGAGGGTTCAATATATGGGATACATCGTCGACGAACACGGTGTTCAAGTGGATCTAGCCAAGATCCAAGCCATTTGGGATTGACCGACACCGATAACTCTAACAAATCTTTGCAGCTTCCTAGGCCTTGCCAACTTCTATTGTAGATTTGTATTGGGCTTCTCTAATATTGCTTGGTCCCTTAGCTAGGTGACTAAAGGGGGATCTAAGGCCAAGTTCGTTTGGTCCAAGCCACAACAATAAGCATTTGAGGAGATGAAGTGATGCTTATGTTCGATGCTCATCCTTGCCTTACCATATATGCAACAACCCTTTGAGATTGAGATAGATGCTTCAGACTATGTTGTTGGTGCAGTCCTAATTTAGCATGACCATCTTGTGGCATATCATAGTGAGAGACTCTCAGGTACAGTCTGTAAGTACCCCACCTATGATAAGGAAATGTATTTCATTATCCAAGCCTGCTGCCAATGGAAGCATTACATCCTTAGAAAATAAATAGTCATCCACACTGATCACAAGCCCCTGCAGTTCATGCAAACCCAAGAAAATTTATAGAATTACCGCCACCAGAAGTGGTCCACTTACTTGCAACAATTCCACTTGAACATTAAATATAAGAAGGGAAGCAACAATCGAGTCATTGATTGCCTCAATCGACCTCCAGTATCAGCATTGACCACAGTGCTCAACTCTTGTGGCCACAAGACCTCCGACTGGCCTCAACTTTATAGTGGTGATCTTGAGTTTGCTCTTGTATATCAAGCCCTATGTGCAGGCACATCCGTGGCAGACTTTCATCTCCGGGAAGGGTTTCTATGCGACCTGGGCCATCTCTGTGTTCCTTCAAGCGGGTGTGCAAAGATGATTTGGGAAGCACATTACAATTGGGTGGCCAAGCACTTCGAAACTGAAAAGATGGTGGCCATATTGCAAAAGCACTTTTATTGGCCCAAGCTCCGACAAGATGTCATCCGATACATCGGATCATGCACTGCCTGTGCCATTGCGAAACCTGCCATCAAAAAGTAGGGGTTGTACACCCCTCTTTCCACTCCTAATGGGTCATGGGAATCCATCTCCATGGATTACATGTCAGTACTACCTTCCACCAAGCATGGTAATGACTGTGTGTTTGTGGTCATGGATCGCTTCTCTAAGATGGCCATTTAGATAGCTTGCAAGAAGAACATCTCTGCCAAATCCACTGCTAAGCTCTTCTTCAAGCGTGTTTGGGTTCATTTGGGCTGCCACAGAATATCATTTCAGATTGGGACAGCAGGTTCCTAATCATTTTTTGGTCCAACCTATGGTCATTGATGGATACTAAGCTAACCAAATCGATTTCCTTCCACCCCTAGACTGACCAACAAACAAAGGTAGTCAACGGGATGATTGTGCATATTTCGAGAATGTACAATTATAAACATCCCCTCACATGGGATGAGAGCCTTCCTTATGTTCATCATAGCTATAATAGATCCCTTCATAGCTCTACCAGTCACATCCCTTTTCAAGTGTTCCTGGAGTTCCAACCACTGGCCCTAATTGATGTAGCCGTTCCCATTGCATCCACATAAGAGGACTCGTCCCATGGTCATATTGACACTTATAAGTCCACTATATTTTTTAATGAATCCAACACATCCGGCAACAGGTCCATGACATTTTGGAAAATGCCAATACCAAGTACAAGCAAAGACATGACCAACATCGGGTTCCACACAAGTTCCAGGTGGGTGATAAGGTTTGGTTGCATTTGCAGAAGAGAGAGGCTCACATGACCCCATCACAAGATTCGTCCAATTTGATATGGGTCATACACCATCACCAAGGAAGTTGGTGGCAATGCCTTCGAATTAAGCATTCTT
Source organism: Larix kaempferi (assembly GCA_027924585.1). Classification (NCBI taxonomy): domain Eukaryota; kingdom Viridiplantae; phylum Streptophyta; class Pinopsida; order Pinales; family Pinaceae; genus Larix; species Larix kaempferi. The sequence continues at coordinate 10,195,681 of BSBM01000109.1, forward strand.
CCATTCCTTGGCCTACACCCAGTATTCAATGTGGAGCTCCTTCGCCCATATTTTCCACCAATGTTGGACACCTTGGAGGTGGCATAGAAATTGACACCTACTGAGCTTAATCCCGACTACATGGAACATGAAACTATCAATCATTTCATGGACACATAGGTTAAGAAAATTCACCAGCAGAAGATCCAACTATATCGAGTTGTCAAAGCAGGGAAACTATTCCACCAAAGCGAGTGGCTCACTAGGAGTCAAGTTCAACAGAATTTTACTCATTTGATGGGGGAACTCAACGCAATGGAGACCATTGATTCCTAAGGGGGGAGGACTGATTGATATGGATATAGGTGGCCACCCACCTATTCCATTGGCTCAAAACTATTTTTCATTTTGGCAATTTTCTAGTAATTTTTCTAGAGTTTTTCGAGTCCTGAACTTCAGGGGTTGTTTTGAGGCCCTAAGTGATTTTTTTTGGTGATTTGGGGGGCTTAGGAGGGTATGGAGTGTTGGCCCCTAGTTGAAATTTGTATATCTCGGATAGAACTTTCAAAAAATCTATTGAGCACCCCAAACAAATATTGTATGCAAAAGTTATGACCCCGGGAAGTTGACTGTTCAACTAACCATTTTGGGGTTGCAAACTTTATGACGGTTCATCTTCTAGAGTTAGGTTTTTGGATGTTTAGTATTGTTTCCCTCATGATTATGATATATAGGTCCCTTCGACCTCTTTTTTCATATATCTTGTCACGAATGAGGGTAGCCGCCATGTCTCTTCTTAGAGATATAGCTACCATCATTCTAGCTGCTTTTATTTTACTGTTTGTTATGTTTCATTCATTTAATAGAATCTGAGTTTATTGTATCAGTGTGTTTCTTGCCATATATCTATGTATGTGAGCATATATATGCTCTTTCATTTCATTCTCACATAAATCCATATTAGTGGTATCGGAGCCTTGTTCTCTTGTGGTTTCTTAGTGCATGTCCTCAACGAGATATGGATATTGAGAGTTGGGTCCCGAACTAGTTGATTTTGGGGAAAACCCCTCTCGTCAACCCAAGCAGAATCACATGGAAGGAGAATAAAAGAGAGATGATGGATCATGAGAATCTATTAAGCGATTGGTCGAGGAATACCTCACATTATAGAGGAATGAGATGATGGAGAATTTCACTCAGATCCTTCGAAGAATGTTGACGGTGTCAGATGCACCTTCAACGAGCAGTCGTTTCGAGGGTGCGACTCCCTTCAAGGTACAAGTTAACTTTGACATTCCCTTATTTGGAGGCAGGATAGATGCATATGCTTTGGAAAAATGGTTAAATATGTTAAAGGGTTACTTCTCTGTTCAAAAATTTTCTAACAGCGAAAAGATCACATTCGCGCTCCTTAAGTCCCTCCCCATACCAAAGACTAGTGAGACGGATACCGCGAGAGGCATGCAAGAGATGAGTTTAAAATATTCAGGATAGAAACCACTTGGGTGGATTTTTTCAATGCCATCAAGGAGGAGTTCTACCCAGTCAGAAAATATGATTACCAGTACACCAGGTTGACATATTTGCGCTAGGAGAGAGACTAGATAGTGTCGGATTTTACCAACATGTTCCATACCCTACGCTCCAAACTAGGTATTAGAGACTCTGAACAACACGTGGTTCTAAAGTACTACAATGTCCTGCACAAGTACATTCAGATGGAGATGGATTTCCTGGACATATTCTCACTAGGAGCAGCATATCGGTATGCTGTTAAGATCGAGCACAAAGAGCACAGTTAAATGATCAGAGGAGGAGAGAAGCCAGAGCATTGGGGCTAATTCAGCAGGGTACAAATGACTCAATTTTTCCAAAAATAAAAAATGATTCTACTGCAAAGGAAGCCTCGGATATTTTGGAGAAATCCTATCAAGGCACAAACAAAGTGAAAAATGTGAAATTGAAAAATATCAGAACAAAAATTTGAAACTCTAAAGATGAAATAATCAGATACAATAGACCAATTTATGACCAAGGTAATGGTAGTGGTCAATCAACTAATAATTCATGGAGAAGACATAAAATATGAGACTATTGTGCAAAAGGTTCTAAGGAGTCTTACTAAGAAATTTTGTATGGTTAGTTACTATTGAAGAATCTTAGGATTTTTCAACATATTAGGTAGATGAGTTGACAAGATCATTATTGTCTTATGAACCAAGAATTAATAGGGAATACTAATCATTTGAACATGCATTCAAGACATAAGATTCTGTTAGGAGAGGTAGAGGAAGATATAACAGAGGCAGAGGTATATCTAACAACTATCGTTCACAGAGAGAAAACAATCAAAGTATGGAACAAGAAGACAAGCCACATCAACACCCTCTAAGAACAAGGGGGGGAGGAGGAGGCTATCAACAAAACATGAGTTGTGACAAATCTAAAACTTAATGTTATTATTGTAAAAGATTTGGTCATTTGGCCAATGAATGTAGGAAAAAACAGGTAGACCTAAACAAAAGCATAGCTAATGTTTATAATACATCTAAAAGTACCTCAAAGGCCATGTTCTTAAGTTGTCATGAATCTCAGGAACAGAATAAAGGCCTTTGGTTGTTAGACAGTGGGTGTAGTAACCATATGATATGAGATAAAATTTTGTTTGTAAATGTAGACAAGTCAGTCAAGTTTGATGTCATATTAGGAGATGATAAAGTTGTTAATGTAGTTGGTAAAGGGACAATTTGATTTCTAACCAAGCATAATGAGAAGAAGAATATGTCTGATGTATATCTATTCCTTGGTCTAAAGCACAATTTAATGAGTGTTGGTCAACTCAGTAAAATATGGTTATAAATTCATCTTCACTGATAATTCTTGTACAATCTTGGACAAGTTTCCAAGTAGGAAACTCATTGCTAAAATTAAAATGACCAAGAATATGATGTTTCCTTTAACTCTAAGGAATGTCAACCAGTTAGCGTCATGTGTACATAATGTCACCTCTCTAGATGAGTCTTGGTTATGGCATTTGAGATTTGGTCATTTGCACTTTGGTGGGATGAATTTATCGTAGCAGAAGCAAATGGTTAAGGCCTTTCCAGTAATACATGAACCAACAAGTTCTTGTGAGAGCTGCATACCGGGAAAACAACACAGGGATAGTTTTCCAGCTAGTGCATCCTATAGAGTGAGAGCACCATTAAAGCTGGTGCAGACTTATTTATGTGGTCCTATGCAAACACAGTCCTTAGGAGGACACTTTTATTTTCTGACCTTTAGTGATGATTTTAGTTGGAAGACTTGGGTGTATTTTTCTAAAACATAAATCTCAAACTTTTGAGAAGTTCAAGGAGTTTAATGGTTTAGCAGAAAACATAGTGGTCTATACATCAAAGTTTTGAGGTCTAACATAGGAGGTGAGTATGATTCCAAAGACTTTGCAAATTATTGTAGATGTCATGGCATTAAAAGACAATTTATAGCCATATATACTCCTCAACAAAATGGGATAGTAAAAAGGAAAAACATAACCATAATGAATATGCCTAGAAGTATGCTAAAAGAAAAACAACTTCAAAATGAATTTTTGGGTGAAGCACTTGCAAGTTTAGTCTATATTTGGAATAGATCACATACAAAGAGTGTCAAAAACAAAGTTCCTCAGTGTTTGTGCTAGAAACTGTCCCTAGACTACAAAGGGTACAAGCTAGAACAATCTCAATAAAACCAAAAGAAAATGAATTTGTTTTTGTAATTTTTGTTTGAAGGAATCATTCACAAGAAGGGAGGTAATAAAATATCAAACATATACAATCACTAATCATAAAGAAATCATGAAAACCTGAAGTGTAAAGATATAAAAATAAATATAAACCATAAGCATTCGATCAATGAGAATCCAGTTCTGTCCACAAATTCATAAGCATTCACAAGATAAATACTTTTATCCAGAAATGAAATTATCAATCAGGTGGTTAAACAAACCATAAACATAAACTAGAAATAAGAGTCAATAGATGGCTTCTATCATATATTCACATCAATCTTCAGTTTTCAAAACACTTACATGAGAGTTACTGTATGTGTTTAAATCCCAAACAACATCATCAGTCCTATAGCCCTTCTCCTGAACAAAACCAACCATGCTAGTGTATTGGTTTCCCTATTTTATAATTAGCAAAATCAAGTAGTTTCATAACCACCTCTTTAGGTCTTGAACTCTTTAATTAGTTACATTTTGTAGTTACATGAACTAACCTTTGAATGAATAAAGACTAGTTAACCAAAAGTAACTTCTAACAACTAGGACAAGATGAAATGTAACAATACTTGGACAGCTGTGCAATTAGGTGGTAACTAGAACTGTTTAGTAGCTTCTGGTAACATAGTTATTCCCTCCAATGCATGAGATCTCTTAACATGATGAGCCTGTTTTGTCTCCATCCCTCAAACCTTGTTTGATAGAACCTTGTTCTGCTTGTTTAAATCTTCAATCTGCTTAGTCAATTCTTTAGCTTGTGTCTCTGCATGTCCTTTTCTTCTTAAGGCTTCCTTTCCTACTGAGATTAATTCCTGATAATCAGCATTAACATCCTCAAGGTCTTCTCTGAGTATTTTATTTGTAGTGATGAGTCTTTCATTTGATTCACTCAGAAATCTAACATGTGTCTTATGCTGCTGTAATGATTTTGTTATCTCCTCAAATAAACATTGACTAGTCATGGTATCTAGGTGATAGGAGGTTTTTAATTTTTCATTTTTTGCATGCGTTTGAGTTTCAGTTTGATAAGTTGAAATAGGTAATGAAGTTTGAAATAAAATTTTAAATGTCTCTCCTCCCAAAAAGAACTTTCAGGTTTCGGTAGCTTAGGCGGGCTTGGTGATGGTTCATTAGCTACCGAAAACCCTATTTTCGGCAGCTTATTCTGTGAAAGACGAAATGCTCCAACTACTGAAAGGGAAAACTTACAGCGTGAGTCGTGGGGCGGTTTTTGGTGGCTTGGGCGAATACGATGGTGTTCATTAGCCACCGAAGGGTAGACATTTTTCGCAGTTTGCAGTTCAAGAATGAAGCCTTCCATAGCTGCCGAAAGCAAAGTCATTCCGTGATCCATGGGGCTGTTTTTGGGGGCTTGGGAAAACATGATGGTGTTCATTAGCCACCGAAAAGACAGATACTTTTTTGCAGCTTACCATCCAAAGGCTGGATTGTCCATAGCGACCGAAAGCAAAACGCATTGGTGAAGATTGTTTTCCGGTAGCATACGGTGTTAAAACCAGATTATCGGCTACCGAAATTGAGTCGGTGTCAATCGGTGAATAGGTCACATCAGGGGTTTGGTCATAATTTAAAGGGAATTCAACATGGCTTAGTCAACGAAAGGGTCACTTCAGCGAATACACGATCTTCCCCAAGGCGAGGCCGGATGCCATCGTCATACCTCTGGCCAGATGGACCTCCTTTCCTCTCTGCATACCAATGTTCTAAAATTTCATTCCTCCAGTATAATCATGCCGCAGTAGCCATCATTATGCCCTCGTGATTAACCACATTTTCACACCCCTCCGAGTTAGTTCCCGAAAAGCCACACCGCCTTTCCTCTTTCACCCTCACCACGTCGATTAAACTCATTTTCTCTATGATTTCGCGTCTTTCCCTTAGTCCCGATTTTATTAGCAGGTGCCAGCAAGCAAGTTGCAAATGAAGAAAGGAGGAGGAGTGGTCTCGAGGAAGGAATTGAACGACATCTGCTACCTAGAGGCGCACCCCGAGGTATGTGAATTCTTAAAAAATGTCGGCTGATATTATTTTTGCAAACAACTACATGGTTCTCATAAACAGGTAGCCGAAACATTTTCCCTCACGTTTGACGGCAGTAGGGCGGTAATAGGAAAGGAGAAATTACAGGTGGACGAGGCCCTTATAACCCAGGTGACAGAACTTCCAACGACCAGGGAAAACTGGTTTAGGACCACTATCATGAAAGATTTCGAATTCCAATCCTATCTGAAACCTGAGCATAAGAACCTGGTATGGAAGAAATAAATTCCTATGTCATATCTGGAGGATAAATGGAAGCTTCTATTGAAGTCGATTCTGGTTTACATAACCTGTGAAGGCAGGTATAACACGGTGTTGATTTACCATTTTAGATTAATGGATAACTTCACTGGCAAGAGCCCCTTAAATCTCCCTTTTTACCTCCACAAGAGCCTGACTAAAATGGCACATTAAGTCAAAGTCCAGCCAACCAAAATCGCTAGTAGGTTATACCACCATGGTTTGATCAAACTCATAGTCTCTGAGTTGTTGCAAAGGAAAAGCATGAACTGGGCTTTCTTCCTTTTCTGGAGTGGGTTTGAAACAGAATTGCGACTGAAAGATGGAAATAAGTTTTCAACCCCTAGAAGTGGGAAAAGGAAGAGGAGGGATATATCCCCAATTACAAACGACCCCCTTTCCTCAGGCTCCAAAGTGAAGAAATCCAAAAGGAAATTAGAATTCAAAAGTAGGATTGAGGACGAGGGAGCTGTTTCAGAAGAGATCCAATCAAGGAATGCAAACCTTTTAAACCTCCCTTACACCGATTCTGAGGAGGATGAATCGCAGGGAGCTGGAGTAGGAAATAAGGAGGTGGCGACAGACAAAGAGCTCCAGGAAGTAGCTCTACCTATGATGGGATAGGAGACCACTTATGTTAACTTGCTTTCTCCTACACCTGTGGAAGAGCAGGAAATTGAATGTGCAAACTTACCTTCCCCTACACCTGAGGAGGAGCAAGGTCAACATGTAGACGAAGAATTAATCCATAAGGAAAAGAGTTTTGCCTCACAGAAAATCAATCGATTCCTCAAGCAGGTGTATGAACTAGAGATACTACAGAAAGTCATCAAGGAGAAAAATGAGAGGCTCACTGAAAGACATAATGAACCGTACGTTTCCTTTTAGGGTTTGACCAAGAAACATGGTAAAATGAGAGGAAGAAACATTAGGATGATAAGAGAAAATATCAGGATGAGCAGGAAGGTCGAGTCTCTGGGAGGTAAGGAAAAAACTCAAAATCCCCATCCCAAGGTACACTCAGATCTCGACACCTTAGCAGCAACTGCAATCAGCTTTGCTGACACCCCAGTTTTGTCCTAGGAGGAAGAGGAAACCAAGCAGCAGGGAGAGCAGTAGAAAAGGTCAGAAAGTGCAGTTTTGGAAAAATTTTGCAGGCTGGGCCATGCTATGCTTCCAACAGCTTAGGCAAACATAGGAATTGTTCATTAGTCACCAAAACCTAGATTCGGCAGTTTACGATATACAGGCAGGACTACGCTAGTTACTGGAAGTAGAGGCAAGTTTCAAACACCTGAGGGTGATTCGTTGGTTTAGGTGAAACGCTAAAAGTAATTCATTAACCACCAAATGAGGGGTTTTCCGTAGCTTATCACCTTCGAGCCCAGTTTTGCTAGCTACCAAAAACAAAGAAAATGCGGAGGTCTGTCTTTGGACATAAAAACCGGTTTTTTTGTTGGTTTGAGCATCTTAAAGGCGTTTTCCAAGGGATTGATAAACGTTCAAGGCATCATGATCACCTTTGGTTCCAGACTGAGGGCGCCAGCAAGGTAATTAGAGGAATATTCCCATCTATTTTTAGAAAAAGACACCTACAGGTTTTTCGCAGACCACGGTTTCAAACTCGTCCTCGAGCCCCAAGAGGCTCGTTTCAGCTGTCAAGTATAGGTGTATCAGCAAGATATCAATTATTTTGATCATAATACATTGTCACATCTTTCATAAAACTGTTCTTAGTTGTTGTTTTTAGCAGATTCAATCCATCTTTTCAGGATCTCAAAAGCTTTGTAATGGCTATAAAGCCTAGAACTGATGTAGGACAAGGGTTCGATTTTGGAGAGAGTTTTCTTAACTTGTATTATCAGACTTCTCGTTCCATATCATTTATACAAGCTTCTTTTGCCATATGTGTGTTCAGTTTTCCTTCTTGTATCTTTTCATGTTTGCAGTGAAATGCCTATTTCGTGAGTTTCCATTTGTCTATGCCAGACAGTTGTAATCCTATCTTCGTATTGAGAACTAGATATTAAGTGCCCTTTGCTTATTGTGATTAGCCATTTATATATATATGCTGTATGTATGAGTTTGCTAGCACAATAAGGATTCTTTGGTTTATCTTTTACCAACTTTTTGAACATCAGTGGCTAAAAGCCTTATTTACTTGAATGTGTCCATGTAGGTTTTGAGTATGTAAGTTTCGATCTTAGTCATCCAACTTGATCAAAATATATCCCATCCTTCAAGATAAGTTTAAGTTACCAGGCTCTTCCGAGTGAAACCTAGCAAGACTCCTGGAGAGATAACAAATTGGCATCGTTGACGGGGAATATTATTCAAGCAGCATTTTCCCTGGGAGATGACATAGTTCCAGCTTTGATGATAGACAAAGCCTGGACATTATTTTAGTTGTAATCATCTATCTGGCGACTCCATTGGAATGAAGTGGCTTCGAGAAGACAAAGTACCAGAGAAAATCCTCAAAGGCCACCAGTGACACCTATTTCAGACCCCGAACAGATTATAAGGAGAGGAAGGACTACACGGAGACAAATTTCCAGATCCACAAGGGGAACTACATTAGGCACTACCAGAGGTATTTCTTCTGTCTCATCAAATGAAAATCCTTTTGAATCTCCATTCCCTGAAGCAGTTGGTCCATAAGAAACTATAAGTAGATCAGAAGACTTATGGGCTCAAGTGTCCTCACCCATTTCTGCTGCACAAGACCCTAGTCCTGAATCTGCTACCTGAGTTGAGCTAGGAAAAGAAATCCTAGAATCCATTAAAGAAGAAGGATGTTCCTCCTACCTGCAGCCCTTACTGACTGAACTAGAAGAGAAGTACCATTTTGTTTACACCAACATACTTTCCATTGAAAACATTTTCCAGGACCTTTTGGACCAGCGTGAAGAAAGGTTTTCCACGTTACTTGTACAATCCAGTAAGAAAGCCTATTTTTCCAGAACAACCATCAATTTGTCACACCCCAAATCTTGGCGACTCCACTAAATCAGAACCCCCACCTTCATCCTTACCTATACCTCCTCAACCACTGTCCACACCAAAAATATATTCTGCCACCCTTTTAGTACCCACATCCACTATGGTTGTTCCTCTGACCAAAATGGAAAAGACCCTCATTGCTAGGTATGCCCCTCTAAATTTGCCTAATCCCCTTGATGCTATGCCTACTGGAGATTACCAAAAGTACATGCCTAAGTTCACTGGAGAGGGAGATTTCACAGCTGAATAACACCTAGAGGCATTCTATAGCTATGCTGAGAACATAAATATTGAGCACGAAGATGTATGGACTAGGGTGTTTGTGCAAAGTCTAGATGGCCAGGCCAGAAAGTGGTTCAAAGAATTACCTGCTGGGTCAATAAATGATATCGAAGCCCTAGATGAATTGTTTTTGAAGCATTGGGGGGAAAGAAGAGACCACCTTTATTACCTCACAGAATTTGATAATTTGAAGAGAGAAAGTGGCAAGTCTGTGTTAGCTTTCACTAAGAGGTTTAATAAAATGTTTAGCAAAATCCCTGCGGAGATCAAACCCACAGATACCTCAGCTAGGATTATTTATGCAAATGCTTTCCTTCCTGATTTTTGTCTTCATCTCCAAGAAAGAAGATCTGCCTCTTTACTGCTCATGCAAGATGCTGCACTCGAAGTCGATTCTAATATGGCCGCATCTAAGATCCTCAAAGGGAAAATCGATAAAAAAAGGCAGACTCTAGATTTCTCCTCCTCGTCAAAAACCAACCTCGAAAAAATGGCTAAAATACTGGACAACTTGACCTCCGAAATGTCCAAGCTGAAAGTGCAAGGCCAACAACCTGCAAGAAGTAAAGGTCCAAAGGAATTTGTTCCCAGGAACACTAATGCTCCCCCTTATAGAAGAAACGGCCCACAGGCTCAAATCCTCTAGAGAGACAGGAATCCTGTTGAAGAACAAAGGATCAGGGCCCCTTTCTAGCATGCGGTATTAGAAGAAGAACAGGAGCTTATTCAGGGAGGAGCAGAAGAAGAAGACAATGTAAAATGTCATGGAGGATAATGTTGACCCCCTCCTTCCTGACACAATCTGATTGTGAGGAAGCCCTCATGAATGAACAAATCATTGAGGAATCACTGTATCAGGCTGATGATCAAAGAAGTTATTATTTGAGGTCCAGGATCATTGCTAAGAAACCTTTAACCCTTTCTCCTGGGAAGAAGACTCCCGCCCCCCACGAAGCATCCTGCTGCTCCTGCAAAATAGTTTGTCACTCTTTCAAAACAACAGCCTGCTGCTCCTGCAAAGCAGGTCGCCGCCCTTGCAAAAAAACAACAAATACCATCACAACCAACTGTCCCCGATCCGGTCTAGCTTAAGGCTCTAGCTCAAGAGGCAAGAATTTCTGACAATTTGTCCTACTCCTTCAACCTCGAAACTGAGATTCAGAAGTTAAAAATCCCTTTTCCACTGATTGAGCTTATGAAAAATGATTCCTTCAAGTCATCTATACTGAAATCCCTCCAGCCAAAAGCACCCATAGATGCTAACTTTGTGAATTTACAAGACGATAAGCCCTCAGTAACCCTAGGTCCCATGGTTGAAGAATAGGATGGGTCCTTCCCACCTTTCTATATATCCTTAAACATCCATGACAAAATTATTCACAATTGCTTACTTGACTCAGGAGCCTCCCACAACCTCATGCCTAAAGCAGTGATGGACGAACTTGGGCTTAGCATCACAAAACCCTACCATGATCTCTTCTCTTTTGACTCCAGAAAAGTTAGATGCCTCGGCCTCATAAAGGATCTCGTCATAAACCTATCTCAGCTGTAGTAAAAAAACATGGTAATGGATGTAGTGGTCTCTGACATCCCACCGAAGTTTGGCATCCTCTTGTCCCGATCATGGAGTAAACGTCTAGGGGGTACCCTACAGATGGATTTGAGTTATGCTACCATTCCCATGTTTGGAGGGGAAACTAAAAGGATCTATAGGGAAAACCAGCTTGCCTATATCATTAGCAATGAAAAGAATTCAGTAAATCATCCCATTTATGCATTGGATAAGGAATTTGGAGCATATATTCTGCAAATAGATGATGATCAGCCGGCCCCTCTACAGCTCACAAAACCTACTAGTCAGCAATATGAGGAAGTAACCACTGCTTTGTGGAGTACGTTTTTTGATGGTGCTAGTACCCAGGCTTCAGCAGGTGTAGGTGTAGTCTTGATCTCTCCTTTGAAGGACGTTACTCATTTGTCTTGTAAACTGGATTTCAAAACTACTAATAATATAGCAGAGTACGAGGCTTTGCTGTTGGGGGTCAAGGCTACTAAAGAGATGGTAATCATGTGCTTGAAAATATTTCGAGATGCAGAGCTTATCATACAACAAGTGAATGGAAATTATCATGCAAAGAACGTCAGACTGAAGTCATACAGAGATGAGGTATGGAAATTGAGAGATTCCTTCATGTTGTTTGACATTTCTTATATCCCACGAGTCATGAATCACCTGGCTGATTCCCTTGCTGTCTCTGCTAGCACGCTTGCTCCTCCCATTCCTCCCAAGTTGAACTATGATATCCAAGTTAGGTACAGGCCGTCCCTACCATATAATGTCAAATTTTGGAAAGTTTTTGAGAATGATGATGAGCTTAGCATATTTCTCCAGGTTGTTGATGAATTTTCTGATATGCATATTGACCAAGAAAACCTAAATATAGAGGAATCTCAGAGGTCTAATTGAAAGGGAAAATAGGCCAACATGACATTGTCCAATTGCCAGGAAACCATATACCTAGGGGCTTAGTACCTCTTGAAAGGTTGTTTTACAATAATGACATTCCCTTTAAACCCGTGATTAAGGAAAAAGACCCAACTATCCATGAACATAATATAGGCAGCCAAGACCACCCTAAATTCATAAATCTGTCTACTGAATTGACAGTTGATTAGAAGTTAGGTTATTGCAGCCTCGTAAAGGATTTTGTAGACGTGTTGGCTTGGGAATACAGTGATCTGAAAACTTATGACAAAGACACCATTCGGCATAGAATTCCATTGGAAAAGGGCATCATCCCTTTTAAACAGAAGCTAAGGCCTATCAACCCTTTCCTGTTACCTGTGATCGAGAGGGAGATAAAAAAGCTCCTTGATGCTAAGATCATAATCCCGCTAAGGTATTCTAAACGGGTTGCGAATTTGGTAATAGTAAGGAAGAAGAATGGTGAGGTTAGGTTATGCGTCGATTTTAGAAACCTAAACAAAGGCTCCCAAAAAGATAACTACCTGCTACCTAAGATGGAGCATTTACTGCAGAGAGTGTCAGGAGCTAGGGTCATGTCATTTCTAGATGGCTTCTCGGGCTATAATCAAATTTCTGTACACCCTGATGATCAGGATAAGATAGCCTTCACCACTCCCTGGGGTACCTTCATGTACGCCAAGATGCCATTTGGGCTGATGAATGTCGAGGCCACTTTTTAGAGGGCCATGGATATAGCGTTTGTGGGAATTAAGGAAAATTTTGTCCTCATATACCTCGATGATATCACAGTATACTCAAATAGTCAAGAAGAACATTTGCAGCACCTGAGGGAGGTCTTTCTGAAATGCAGAAAATTTGGAATCTCTTTGAACCCTAAGAAGTCTCAGTTTGCTCTCGGGGAGGGAAAGCTCCTGGGTCACATAGTCTCAGCCTAGGGCGTAAGGATTGATCCAGTTCGGGTTGAAGTGATTCAGAAGGTATTTATACCAAGGTCGAAGAAAGACATCCAATCTTTCCCCGGTAAGATAAATTTCGTCAGGAGGTTTATTCCAAATTTTTCTAAGTTGGTAAAACACATAACCTCCATGCTAAAAAAGGGAGTCGAAACCAAATGGACAGAAAATGCAAGGCACTCTTTTGAAGCCATCAAGCAGGCTATCATGGAATCTCCTACCCTGATTAGTCTAGATTACACAAAGGTGTTCTATATTTTCTCTTTTGCTTCCCATGATACAGTGGCAGCAGTCTTACTATAGAAAGATGACGAAGGGATTGATCATCCAATTTCCTTCTTCAACAAAACATTGAGGGATGTCGAGCTGAAGTACAATCCCATAGAGAAACAGGCCTATGCTCTAATTAAATCATTAAAAGCATTCCGAATTTATATCCTACATGCAAAGGTTATAGCCTATGTCCCTTCACCTTCTGTAAAGGATGCTTTAACTCAACCTGAAATTGATGGCAAGAGGGCCAAATGGATCGCCAAGATGATTGAATTTGACATAGAGGTGAAGCCCACCAGGTTAATAAAGGGTCAAGGTCTGGAAAAGCTGATGGCTAAAGAGAATTGCAACTATTAGACATTAATTTCATCGGAATAAATTCTGCAAATTTGCCAACAGAGGTAGCTATAGTAGAACAATGTAACAGCCAATAGGTGGCTGAAAATTTGCTCTCATGCGAGTGGTATTCAGGTATCATTCATTTCCTATAGAATTTAGAAGTCCCTCGTGGACTTAGTACAACCCATGCATGATATCTCAAGATTAAATCTGTAAAATTCTGCATAAGTGGTAATCTGTTGTATTGGAAAGACCCTGCTGGCGTTCTGTTAAGATGTCTACATAAAGAAGAATCAATCCAAGTCATGCATCACTTCCACTCAAGCATTTGTGGGGGCCATCATTACTGGAAGAATACAACTCATGAGATTCTAAGGGCTGGGTACTATTGGCCTATTCTATTTTCGGACGTATACACTTTCGTGAAAGCTTGCGACAAATGTCAAAGATTCACAGGAAAACATCAGCTGAAATCCCTGCCCCTGAAACCTATTGTGGTTAATGGTCCCTTCCAACAATAGGGCCTTGACTTCATAGGGAAGATCAATCCTTCATCCAGTGGTCAACATAGATGGATCCTAGTAGCCACTGATTATTTCACTAAGTGGATAGAGGCAATTCCCACCAGGAACGCTAATCATCAGGTTATCATGAAGTTCCTCTATGAAAAAATCCTCATCAGATTTGGTTCCCAAAAAGGTTGGTAACTGATAATGCACCGGCTTTCAAAGATAAAGCATTAGTCCACATGTGTGATTCCATGGGCATCCAATTGGTTCACTCTACTCCATACTACCCTCAAGGAAATGGCCTCGCTGAGTCCACCAATAAAAGTCTAGTCAGGATCATTAAAAAACTATTGGAGGAAAATCAAAGGAGTTGGGATTCAAAGCTAAAATTTGCTCTTTGGGATGACAAGGTGACAAATAAGAAATCCATAGGGACCTCTCCCTTTAGATTGGTTTATGGTACTGATTCCATTTTCCCAGTTCAGCTAATCTTGCTAGTGACTAAATTTATTTAGGAGGAACAAGATGAACCAAATGACATGGTGAGAAGAATGCTCGATTTGGTTGAATTACAGCAGACAAGAGAACAATTGGTGGAAAGGTCAGAAGCTCATCATGAAAGAATAAAAAGCACTTTTGACAAGAAGGAAAAGATGGACAGTTTTCAGGTGGGAGGCTGGGTACTGAAATGGGATTCCCCCAGGCAGGACAAAGGCAAGCACGGCAAGTTTGATTCTCTCTTGACAGGTCCTTACGTAATAACTCAAGCACAACAGAACAATACTTTCAAGCTGCAAAGTCTAGAAGGTCAAGAGATGTTTGGTGGCCCAATCAATGGGAGTTTTTTGAAACTTTATTTCATTTGAGGCTTCACAGCCTGGTCAATGTAAATATCATTCTTGTCTTTAGTTTTTGCAAATAACTCCATGCCCAATGGAACACTAGAAGATAAGGTTAGATTTCTGTTTTTTCAGGAAAGGCATTTGATCTGTGGTTCTTGGAACCTCATTGGGAGGTCTCCATCCCCAAGTAGGACCTAGATGTTATCTCCTCAAATAAACATAGACTAGTCATGGTATCTAGGTGATAGGAGGTTTTTAATTTTTCATTTTTTGCATGCGTTTGAGTTTCAGTTTGATAAGTTGAAATAGGTAATGAAGTTTGAAATAACATTTTAAATGGCTCTCCTCCCAAATAGAACTTTCAGGTTGCGGTAGCTTAGGCAGGCCTGGCGATGGGTCATTAGCTACCAAAAAACCTGTTTTCGGCAGCTTACTGTGTGAAAGACGAAACGCTCCAACTACCGAAAGGGAAAAATTACAGCGTGAGTCGTGGGGCGGTTTTTGGTGGCTTGGGCGAATATGATGGTGTTCATTAGCCACCGAAGGGTAGACATTTTCTGCAGTTCGCAGTTCAAGAATGAAACCTTCCATAGCTGCTGAAAGCAAAGTCATTTCATGATCCGTGGGCCCATTTTCGAGGGCTTGGGCGAACACGATGGTGTTCATTAGCCACTGAAAAGACAGATACTTTTTCACAACTTACCATCCAAAGGATGGATTGTCCATAGCCACCGAAAGCAAAAAGCATTGGTGAAGATTATTTTCCGACAGCATACGGTGTTAAAAGTAGATTACCGGCTACCGAAACTAAGTCAGTGTCAATCGGTGGATAGATCAAATCAGGGTTTTGGTTGTCATTTAGAGGGAATTTATCATGGCTTAGACGCCGAAAGGGTCACTTCAATGAATACACGATCTGCCCCAAGGCAAGGCCGGATGCCATCATCATACCTCTTGCTAGATGGACCTTGTTTCCTCTCTGCATACCAATGTTCTAAAATTTCATTCCTCCAGTATAATTATGCTACAGTAGCCATCATTACGCCCTCACGATTAACCACCTTTTCACACCCCTCAGAGTCAGTTCCCGAAAAGCCACACTGCCTTTCCTCTTTCACCCTCACCATGTCGATTGAACTCGTTTTCTCTCTGGTTTCACGTCTTTCCCTCAGTCCTGATTTTAGCAACAGGTGCCAGCAAGCAAGTTGCAAATGAAGAAAGGAGGAGGAGTGGTCCTGAGGAAGGAATTGAACGACATCTGCTACCTGGAGGCGCACCCCAAGATATGTCAATTCTTTAAAAATGCCAGCTGCTATAATTTTTGAATAAAAATACAGGGTTCTCATCAACAGGTAGCCGAAACATTTTCCCTCATGTTTAACGGCATTAGGGCGGTAATAGGCAAGGAGGAATTCCACGTGGACGAGGCCCTTATAGTCCAGGTGATAGAATTTCCAACGACTAGGGAAAACTAGTTTAAGACCACTGTCACGAAAGATTTTGAATTCCAATCCTATCTGAAACCTGAGCATAAGAACCTAGTATGGAAGAAAGACATTCCTATGTCATATCTGGAGGATAAATGGCAGCTTCTATTGAAGCCGATTCTGGTTTACATAACCTATGAAGTGTAACGTCCCCTTCCATCATCAAATGCAAGGAAGGAAACATTAACAACGCACGAAGGCTTTTGACAGACTTAGCCCCAATATTACATTACTCATAAATTCATGACAATTAAAAACTTCTATATGCAGAATTAACTTAATATAAACACAGCGGAATTAAACATAATAATACACAGAAGCATAGATTCGCATCAGCATATTTATCTCAAGCACTCAACAGGCAGAGAATTCAATCCCCTTCTTATACTACTTCATATCGATTTCATTAACATGCAGAATAATCATTCAAATACCACATTGCAGAGCACAGATTGTATATAGTTTAATCCACAAAGAATACTTATCTTGCAACGCAAATGTCCAACGACTGGCTACGTGAGAGCAACGTTCCACCCAACCATAGATCTCTGTCCATCCTGTATTCTTTCAGCTGTGAGATCACCCCCGAGCTGGGCTGTGTATCCACTAAGGAAGAACTAGCTGGGCTCACTCACAGCCATGGTTTCGGTCATCAGCTATGCTAAGCCAACACACCGTTGGGTTTATCAAGCATACAAATGACAAATGAGGAGGATGCTAAGCCAGTGAGCTCAACCACAAAGCTACATGCATCTCAAATGAACTCAGCAGTCATGGCACCCACAATACCTACCGCACCCAACACAAGGAAGGTCCCCTTCTCTGCTGCACAGTCCCTCAGGCGTCCCTTCCCTCCAGTGCTCTCCAGGGTGGGCATAGAAAGGTCCAGCTGCTAATTCCTTGAGATTCTAGCCTTCACTAGGTTTATCAAGCAAACCAAACCTCTGCTCAGTCATTCACACTTGGATTTCTCACAGTTCTGTTATCCAATAACTCAATCCCGTCACTTCATTTATGGGCTGTAAAAACTGGGTTTTCCAAGGGATTTTGGGATAGCTAATGCTCCCAATTTCGCCCCAAGGTTCATACCAATGGATCCCCCATTGGATTTCACTGTCCAATACCAAATCTTGACGTTTTTGGCTTCCCAAAACGAGGGTTCTTTCAAAGTCGCGATTTCTGGTTTTTCACTCTGCTGGCCATTCGTTTTTGGATGGAAAATGGTGTTAGTTACTTCCACAATGGAATGGGGATGAGGAAGAAGCAACTCCCATGAGGTAGAGTGGCTTGTGGTACAAGAAAACAGAGCCCATACTCTGCCATACGAATTTCTGGGCTGCCCATGCTCCATTGAAGCCATGGACTGACTTCCTCAACCACTTCCTTACAACAGAATTAAATGTCATCAAGGAAAGTCAAATGGGTTCTCAAGGTGACATATGGCAGCCTGTGGTTCAATCCCACAACCCCCTCACCACTCCCTAGTGGATACACATGGCCCCTTCTCATTCGTTGCCTCCATAGCCAGTCTTGGAACTTTATATTGCATGATGTTTATTTACATCCTATTACAATTTCCATGGCTTAAGAGCACATGGGAATCAAATATCAATGCTTGCCTTTTTAAATCAAATTCGGTCTTTCACTAGCGGGGCCTTGGCCTTGAGCTCCACGCTAGGAAAACATACATCATATGTACACATTATTTACATTAAATGCTAATATATCCTAAGGGTCAAAATGGGGTATTACATGAAGGCATGTATAATAGGGTGTTGATTTACCATTTTAGATTAATGGATCACTTCACTGGCAAGAGCCCCTTAAATATCCCTTTTTACCTCCAGAAGAGCCTGACTAAAATGACACATAAAGTCAAATCCCAGCCAACCAAAATCGCTGGTAGGTTGTACCACCATGGTTTGTTCAAACTCATAGTCTCTGAGTTGTTGCAAAGGAAAAGCATGAACTGGGCTTTCTTCCTTTTCTGGAGTGGGTTTGAAATAGAATTGTGATCGGAAGATGGAAAGAAGTTTTCCACCCCTAGAAGTGGGAAAAGGAAGCGGAGGGCTATCTCCCCAATTACAACTGACCCCCTTTCCTTAGCCCCCAAAGTTAAGAAAGCCAAAAGGAAATTAGAATTCAAAAGTAGGACTGAGGACGAGGGAGCTGTTTCAGAAGAGATCCCATCAAAGAATGCAAACCTTTTAAACCTCCCTTACACCGATTCTGAGGAGGATGAATCACAGGGAGATAGAGCAGGAAATAAGGAGGTGGCGACAGGGCAAGAGCTCCAGGAAGTATCTCTAACTATGATGGGACAGGAGACCACTTATGTTAAATTGCCTTCTCCTACACCTGTGGAAGAGAAGGAAATTGAATGCACAAACTTACCTTCCCCTACACCTGAGGAGGAACAAGGTCAGCAGGTAGCCGAAGAATTAATCCATAAGGCAAAGAGTTCCTCACAGAAAATCAATCGACTCCTCAAGTAGGTGTATGAACTAGAGATACTACAGAGAGTCATTAAGGAGAAAAATGAGAGGCTCACTAAAAGACATAATGAACTGTACGTTTCTTTTCAGGGGTTGACCAAGAAACATGGTAAGATGAGAGGAAGAAACATTAGGCTGATCAGAGAAAATATTAGGATGAGCAGGAAGGTCGAGTCTCTGGGAGGTAAGGAAAAAACTCAGAATCCCCAGCCCAATGTACACTCAGACCTCGATACCTTAGCAGCAGCTGCAATCAGCTTTGCTGACACTCTAGTTTTGGCCCAGGAGGAAGAGGAAACCAAGCAGCAGGGAGAGGAGTAGCAAAGGTCAGAAGCACAGTTTTGGAAAATTTTTGCACATTGGGCCATGCTCTGCTTTCGACAGCTTAGGTGAACACAAGAATTGTTCATTAGCTACTAAAACCCAGATTCGACAGCTTACAATATACAGGCAGGACTTCCCTAGTTACCAGAAGTAGAGGCAAGTTTCAAACACCTGAGGGCAATTCGGTGGTTTAGGAGAAATGCTAAAACTAATTCATTAACCACCGTATGAGGGTTTTTCCGTAGCTTATCACCTTAGAGCCCAGTTTTGCTACCTACCGAAAACACAGAAAATGCAGAGGTCTATCTTTGGGCATCAAAACTGTTTTTTTTGTTGGTCCAAGAATCTTAAATGTGTTTTCTAGGGGATTGATAAACGTTCAAGGCATCATGATCACCTTTGGTTCCAGACTGAGGGCGCCAGCAAGGTAAACAAAGGAATATTCCTGTCTATTTTTAGAAAAAGACACCTACAGGTTTTTTGCAGATACCGGTTTCAAACTCGTCCTCCAGACCCCATAGGTTCGTTCCATCTTTCGAGTATAGGTGTATCAGCAAGATATCAGTTATTTTGATCATAATACACTGTCACATCTTTCATAAAACTGTTCTCAGTTGTTATTTTTAGCAGATTCGATCCATCTTTTTAGGATCTCAAAAGCTTTGAAATGGCTATAAAGCCCAGAACTGATGTAGGACAAGGGTTCAATTTTGGAGAGACTTTTCTTAACTTGTATTATTAGACTTCTCGTTCCATATCATTTATACAAGCTTCTTTTGCCGTTATGTGTGTTCAGTTTTCCTTCTTGTATCTTTTCATGTTTGCAGTGAAATGCCTATTTCGTGAGTTTCCATTTGTTTATGCCAGATAGCTGTAATCCTATCTTTGTATTGAGAACTGGATATTCAGTGCATTTTGCTTATTGTGACTAGCCATTTATATATATATGCTGTATGTATGAGTTTGCTAGCACGAGAAGGATTCTTCGGTCTATCTTTTACCAACTTTCTGAACATCAGTGGCTAAAAGCCTTGTTTACTTGAATGTGTCCATGTATGTTTTGAGTATGTGAGTTTCGATCTCAGTCATCCAACTTGATCCAAATATACCCCATCCTTCAAGATAATTTTAAGTTACCAGGCTCTTCCGAGTGCAACCTAGGAAGACTCTTGGAGAGATAACATATTTCTTCATATTTTCTATCTCAAAATCAATTTGAACACTTCCATGCAATGTTGAATCCTGATCTGAGAGCAATGGAATATCTAATTTCTTGAAAATGAGGTCTTATTCATACTTATTCTTCGCTATTGCTTCTGAAAAAGGAGTTTTTGAACACATGCCATGTTCAAAACTAGGAATGATTTCTTCTTCTACAACTTCATCACAATCTTTGATTATTTCTGATATCATTACATTATCTTCCCCTGTAGTTGTTTGAACCTACTATAACTTTAGCTCTTTCTTATTATCTCCATCTTCTTCCCCTGAAGAATCTTGAATAATGGTCACCTTCTCCTTCTCTAACTTAGGGTTTAAAATCCTTCTCATGTTCAACCTAAGTTTATTCATGGCTTTGGTTTTAGGTCTCCATTTAGGTTTTTTGAGGTAAACCAAAGACTTCACATCAGCTTTAAAAAAATGGAAGATGAAATATTTTCTCCTTGGTATCGATAGCAGGAATATTTAATGCTGAGCTTCCTTCTTCAAAGATGCAACTGTGTATTTCATGTTTTGAACTAGCAGCTTCTTCTTTATTAGAAACAACAAGGTTTTCCACTATATCATCTTCAAGGATATGTTTATTTTCTTCTTTAGACATGTGCTCTTGCTCTGCACCATCGGGCTTCATAACTTCTTCATGTAGGTTGTCCTTCTGCAAACTACCTTCTACTGTGTCCTCAACTACATCTCTTTTGAATTTTTTCATAAAGCCAGATTGCTTACTTGGAAAGGGTTTCTTTCCAGGTTCATGTTTATCTGTTTTAAACCCTGACCAAAATAAAAAATGATGCCACTTTCGATTTGTCTTCTCCAGCTCTATCAAAATGATTAGTTTGACCAAACCATGATGAAAGAATGACTAGTTTGTATGATCAGCATGACCCTTAACCCTATTCGACATCTACTGAAGGCTTCTGAGCAGGAAAAATGGCAAATTCATCTTGGATTGCTGATTTAAATTAAGAAGAAACCTAATGTGGTATTTAAAAACTGATGCAAACCTTTCCTCACAGGTGAGGTAGCTTTGCACGATCCCAATGACCTCCTTCCACTCTGGTTTTAAGTTGCCTAAATGAACTCCCTTGCTCCAATCAAGGGATTCACATCCTAGTAGCAGCAACGTGCTAGGATCAAACTCAAAAGGAATTTTCTTAAACCAACATTCTCCTTCAATGGGTAGACCAGTAGCTTTAGCAATCAACCCCTTTGTCAATTCAAACTTCAATGTATTAAAGCTAACACTTAAATTGGTCATATTCTGAGCAAATACATGGGTAACATCTACATTGAAACCTGCAATTCTCTCAAAGAAATTGAACCAGCCAACTACTTTGAATAACTCTGTACATTCTGGGAAATCCGCTGCCCAACTGGTATATGTTGGCTCAAAACGACATAGCTTACCACCTTTACCCATAAATTTTGCAGTTAATCATCGACTAACTTCTTGGAACTAAACCGAATTAGAAAATTTGACAAATATCAGAATTTGTGGCTTCAACCTTAGAATTCGTGGCTTCAATCTTATAATTCGTGGCTTCCCCTTTCTTTAGCTTCCTTGGTGATGAATCATTATGAACTTGACAAGTGTTATGATTTAATAAACAACTGCCTCGAGGTCTTCAATTATCATAAAAGATAATGTGCCATCACTTACAATGAATTAACCACGAATTTCCATCATTCAAGTTTCCAACAGTGCTTTCATATATACAACCTGTGAATTATGTTGCGGGAATATTTTCATATAAAGACTTTGCAAAATCTCAACATAAGACTTAGGTTTTCAACATAAGGGTTAGGCCAAATATTAAAAAGTGTTTAAAAACTTACAAAAGAAATGAAATATTTAATAAGCCATCTATTAAAACATGAAATAGAGTGAAATTGTGTAATAAAACCATAATGACGTAATAAAATGAGAAATCAGAATAACTAAAAATCAAGCAAAAATAAAAAGCAATGAAAATTTAGAACTAAGAAATACCAAAGGGACTAGGAACAATTTGAGTCCTAACATCTGGCTCCAGCTGGTTGATGAAAGCCTCCTTGTGAGGTTTCAAGATCCTGTAGACCAGTGCCTTGTGCAATCAAAAACTGAAACTTCCCTGTTATTCTTCAAACTTCCATTGGGAAATTGGAGTCTTTATTTAGCTTATCTCACATCGGTATGTACAATGAATGACAACTACTTACCCTTAGTAACTGTAAAAATTCTTAAGGAATCGTCCATTCACTGGATTGGACAATTCTTCACCTTCCATGCTCTGCAGTACAAAAGTATTATTCTGAAGAATTTTAGAAATTAGGAAGGGACCTAGCCATAAATTATCAAACTTACCATGTGTTGTGGCCACAACAGATCCCATGCTTCAGCTAAGCACGGGAGCCCCAATTTTAAATGAACACAAAGGTATTTTGGTAGGTGTTCTTGTAAGCATAAGGTTTTGAACTTTGCTTCTATGATCTTGTACCTGTACCTTTGTTTGCCTTGATTGCCATTTTTCTCTTACATTTTTTTTTCTAAGTGTTTGTGGTTGTAGAAAGCCTTTAATTTCAAGTATTTTGTCATTTGCTTCTGCCAGCCCGAAACCCGATTATCCAAAGGCTTAAAACCCGCAACCCAACAGGCATGGGTTACGGGAATTCATTTTGAGTCGTTTGATTCTGGGAAACCCGAAACCCGCAACCCGATAGCTGTGGGTTGCGATAACCCTTTGCTAATAATTTTGGGAATTTTCCATCCTGAAAAAAAAAAAAAAAACGAAACCTGAAACCCGCAACCACGGCTTTCGAGTTTCGGATTTCTGTTTTATCGTTTAGTCATGTTGTGTGTTCCCAAAACCCGCAACCCGCAATGTTGGGTTGTGGGATGTGGGAATAGTTTTTTTCATTTTTTATAGACTGTTCCGTTTGCGAATTCCGCCACCCACAAGTTTCGGGTTGCAGATTTCGGAAGCCCGTTTATGTGTTTTAGTTCAGTTTGCACTCCTGAAACCCGCAACTTTTGGGTTGCAGATTTCGGAATCATGAATAAATTTGTGAGTAAATTTCCAAGACTTGATCCCGTGTCCTGCATCGCTTAATCTGCACCGTCGATTCATTTGTTCCAGTGGATTAAATTCAATCGTTCGAACTTACATTTTAATGCCTTATTTTTCATTGTTCTTACGACCAGGTTTCTGACTGTAATTTTCACCTTATCATCATCTCGGAAGATATGATTGCTTGACTATATTGGTCGATAATGACAGCTTTCAGATCTGATGTCGAATTATGCGTGATTCTGTTAAAATTGTACTTTGTTATGATCCATTTTGGATTAACATGCTGCGACGTCGTTTCATTACAGTTTAAATGATTGCAGTTCTAAATTCGTATGATTTTAATCATAGCAGCTCATCATATTCAATCATTTTGATTTTCTTTAACTCATTTTAAATATGGTTGCAAGTGTGAAGCACTTAGTTCGTCGTCTGTATTTGTTAGAAATATTTTCCTGTTTATTTTGAAAGCTTTCTTTCTAACAATCTGGTGAGTAACATGCAGACAGGTTATGAATCCTTCGATGGATGTTTTATGTAAGAAGAAATTCATCCTTTGCTATTTCAAGAACCTATGTCACTACCTTTTGACTCCATTATCCATGATTTTATAATCGATCAGGAACCCGCTACTCCACCAGGTCCCGAGAAGCAAGACCCGTTGTCCGATTTTTTTGTTTTTGAGAATGAAATGAATCTGCAGGAAGATTCCAAGGCGATTAAACAAGAAGATTTGGTGGATTATCTGTTGCCTATTATCGACAGCTAGTGGGCCGTTGTTGAATTATGCAATTTTGTTACAGGATTTTTCCCCAAAATTAGAATATGACCCTTAGTTCAAACTTTGTCGTGGGACTGGAGGGAATATTTTGAGCTAAAATTATTCAGATTGTTCTTGCTGGATTTTCTGGATAGATAGCCGCATCCGGACTTTGTAATCCCTATTTTTTGGGGAATTTCCATTAATACTCTACTGTAATTCTTATTTAAGGAGGAATGCCTTTCGATGCTATGGGGTTGATAATTTTTGGGTTAGAAATCAATAGGAGATGACTGGAGATACTCTGTTTTAGAAAAGCTTTGTAATTTTGTTTACAGACTTCGTTTATACAGTAAAGTAATCCCTTTGAATCATCTCTTGTTTATTGTTCAAATTTCTTTGACAATGCCTGATTTCTTACTTCAAATTGTCATCTACAGTGTGTGATCTTTTTCAAGCATTAATTTACATAAGGATCTGTTATACTGATTTCTCTTTATGGCTAATCTATGTCAGAAAATGTGTTATTGAATTTCTGTCAATTGAGATGTTTTCTTTATCGATTTCTGCAAATGATCAACATTCAATTTAATCATTGTTAATTTTTCAATTAATAGAGTGATTACAGGTTACATGCTTATATTATTGTCACTTATTTTTCATTAATTGATCATGATTTAAGTGAATAAGTAAATGCATCTTTTACATTTCTGTTGAAGTTGACAAACATACTTATCCCTTTCACATCGAGGTTGATTTGCACAACAACAAGCTTTTCCTTAGATTAGATCTAACCTAGAGTAGATTCTTTTCTTACATAGGGTAAGTTAGAACGTATTAAGTTTTTCATACTTTTGTTTTCCTTAAGTGGAGAACCGATCTATTGATCTAAACCTCAACTCATAGAGTGCCAGCGGAGGCCGAATATCCGTGGGAGATT
Source organism: Larix kaempferi (assembly GCA_027924585.1). Lineage (NCBI taxonomy): Eukaryota > Viridiplantae > Streptophyta > Pinopsida > Pinales > Pinaceae > Larix > Larix kaempferi. The sequence goes on from BSBM01000109.1 coordinate 10,220,690, forward strand.
TCCATACCAAACAGGCTGGGGATAGAACTGCCCTTGCATAGGGTCTTTCAAAGCCTTTCAGTTTGGGTTTTCACCCTTTGTTGGGAGCCTTGGACCCATTCTAGCACCTTGCAATTACCCTGCACCCCCGAGGCCTCAACACCATGCTGACCCTTCTGATCTCTTCTAGCATCCCACCTGAGCACCATGTATCCAAGAGAAAAAAGTGTCTTCTTTAACTTTCCTATCAAATTTCTCTTTGATCTTATTTTTGTAAGCCTGTGCTCTTTCAGCTAAAGCTTCTCATTCCTGTTGTAATTCAATTAAAGAGAAGATCCTTCTTTGAATATCATTTGGTTCTTTCTGACTATCCTGAAAAAAATTCATCATTGTAATTCCTAATTGAATGGGAAAAACAGTATCAATGCCATATACCAAATGAAATGGAGACAAACCTATTGCTTTTTTGGTAGTTATATGATCTGCCCACATAGAATACTTCAACATTGAATCCCAAGTTCTCTTGTTCTGACTTAACAACTTCTTGATACTCTGGATGATATTCTTGTTTGTTGATTCTTCCAAGCCATTCCCCTGGGGGTAATAGGTGGTAGAATGTTTTAAAATAATTCCATTTTGTTCACAAAAACTAACCATGGCTTTGGACTTAAAAGCCTGAGCATTGTCAGTCAACAACTTTTTAGGACAACCAAACTTGCTCAAAATATTTTCTTGTATAAATTTGATGATGACCTTATCAGTTGCATTTCGTGTAGGAATTGCTTCCACCCATTTAGTGAAAAAATCAGTAGCTGTCAGTATGCATTTTTGCTGTCCATTGGAAGCAGGATTGATCTCACCTATGAAATCCAATCCCCATTGCTATAAAGGAGCATTGACCATAATAGGTTTTAATGGTAAAGATAAAAGTTTTTGCTTACCAGCAAATTTTTGACATTGAACACAAGCTTTGACCTATTGATATACATCTGAGAATAAATAAGGCTAGTAGTACCCAGATCTTAGAACCTTGAAAGCTGTGGATTTCCAATATTTATGACCTCCACAGGAACCTTCATGCAATTCTGAAACGACTTCTTCTGTTTCTGATTTTTCCAAACACCTGAGCAACAATCCTACTGAACCTTTCCAATGTAATTGTTGATTCACTAAGCAATATTTGGTGGCCTTCAATTTTAATGATCTAGCTGCTTTTTTTATCTAAATGAGCAGTACACTGCAAATGCAATAGAAAATGAAATATATCAGCATTCTAGACTGATTCTGCATATTTATCCATGATTTGTTCTTCATTTTTCCTTGTTTCGAACTCCTTTTGTGTTGGTTGACTTGCCAGTAAATGAAGGCCAAGAGCTTCACAATTTGAATCAACCAATAGTCTTGCTAAACCTTGTCCTTTTACTAGCTTGGTAGGTTTAATATCCACATCATACTCCATGATCTTAGCAATCCATCTTCCTCTCTTTCCTTCACTATCAGGTTGTGTCAAAATTTCCTTAATGGCAGCATTAGGTACATAAGCAATAATATTTGAATGCAAAATATAAATTCTGAATAACTTCAAGGCCTTAACTAGTGCATATGCTTGTTTTTCTAGTGTATTGTACTTTAATTCTGAATCTATGAGATTTTTACTAAAGAAAGCAATAGGTTGCTCTAATCCATCTGCATTCTTTTGTAATAGAACAATAGCTATAGTGTCTTGAGATGCAAAAGAAAAAGTAAGGAAGTCTTTTGAAAAATCCGGGCTTACCAATACTGGAGCTTCTGTAAGGGCCTGTTTGATCTTCTCAAATGAAGCTCTAGCTTCTGCTTTCCACTTTACCTTCTGGTTTTTCCTTAACATTGATGTTATTTGTTTTATTGTTTCAACAAAATTTGGGATGAACCATCTCAAAAAATTAATTCTTCCAATGAATGACTTAACATCTTTCTTACTTCTTGGAATGTTGATCTTTAAAATAGCCTTGACTCTTTAAGGATCTATTCTAATCCCATCTGTTGAAACTAGATGTCCTAAAAGCTTACCCTCCTGAATAGAAAAATGTGACTTCTTAGGATTTAAGGACAGTACAAACTTCCTACATTTCAAGAAAGTTGGTCTGAGATGTTTCAAATGCTCTTCACCAGATTTAGAAAACACAGTGATATCGTCTAGATAAATTACTACAAATTTTTTATTTTCTCCAATGAAAGCTATATCCATAGCTCTTTGAAAGGTCGCACTAGCATTCATCAAACCAAATGGAATCTTGTCATACATAAATGTACCCCAAGGGGTAGTGAAGGTTGTTTTTTCCTTATCATCTGGATGCACAACAATTTGATTATAACCCAAGAATCCATCAACCATCGAAATTCTCTGGGCACCCACCACTTTCTGCAAAATCTACTCAATCTTGGGGAGTGGATAATTATCCTTCAGTGAAGCTCTATTCTACAAAATTCCACACACAACCTAATCTCTCCATTCTTCTTATGCACTGGAACCAAATTTTCTATCCATGATGAATATCTGAGTGGAACTATAATCTTTGCATCTAACAACTTTTTTACCTCTTTTTCTATGACTGGAAGCAAAGCTGGGTTAATTCTTCTCAATTTCTGTCTAAAAGGTTTCACATTTGGCTTCAAAGGAACCTTATGTTGATTATGCTGGTATCATAGGTTTTCAAATCCTCATAAGACCAAGCAAAGATATCAACAAATGCCTTCAGCAATTTAACATACATGTTCCTTTCTTCATCTGGGAGAGCTTTGGACACCTTCACCATCTTAGGCTGATCTTTTGTACCAATGTTACAGCTTATAATGTTCTCTTCTGAATATTGCATGGTAGGCTTTAACAGAGTATCTATAATGTCCCCATTCAAATAAGTGCATAGTAAGACAATCCCATCAATCCTACTAGTTTCCTAGGTTGGATGGGCACATGTGGGATGGTAATAAGGAAGCTAATAAATGATATTTAGACATTAGAGGGGTTCAAGCATTTAATAAATATGGTGAATAAATAAATTCAAGATAAATTCTAAGTGGCAAGTGGTTTTGGAGACATATGGAGGTGGTGGGACCCACACTAGCTTGATTTTTCATAATACATGGTATCTCTCTTTTGCAAATTCGAATTAATGGGAATGTGAACAATATTGGGTGAGTTGGTAAGTCATAACACATGTCATTGAGCATATTAGGTCAAATTTGGAAGGATTGGTAACCTCCATGGAAGATAAAGAGTCAAAGTGGAAGTTTGTGGACACTTGGGCTAGATTCCCTAGCCCCTATGACACCAATGATGGAGCATCTATGACAAATATGAAAAATTTCAGACCTGACCTTTGACATCTGACCACTATGACATGTCAGCACCAAAAATAGGCTCAAGGAAGGAGAATTTGGGAGTTGGAGAAGCCAAAGAGACTCAAAATCGAATTTGGGAGAAGATGGAAGGTTGGAACTAGGAGACAAGTGGCAAATGTGGAATATTTCCTAAATGGAAATATATTGAATCTATTGAGAGGATTTTGACCCTTATAAGGATAATGTTGGTTATAAAATGTAGAAATGAAGTATGAGAATGGATTTTGATGATTTGAGAAAAATTGCATTTGTGAAGAGAGAGCTAGTGGATGACTAGTTTCTTGCCTTTGCCAATTTCGAGGGTGAAAGATTCCCATCCAAGTTGGTGTTTGGAGAGGCCACTCAGGTCTTTCATGGTGCTTTAATGGAGTTTGTATTTTCAGGTATCAGACACAACAAGTTTAATGGTTTGGTTTAGTGCAGCACTTTCTCTCCACCGTTTCCAGTTTTGAAGGCATATTCATGCTCCTTGAGGGAGGGTGTTTTTGGTGAGCACTTGTGATTCTTGAGAGAGCTTCTAATTATATATTTCTAATTGTAATAGATTCATATCCTATTTTATTAATATTTAGAAAGTCTTAGGTCGAAATACGCACTGGTTGTATGCAAAACTATTGATTAATGAGCAAACAATGTCCATTTCCCCAATGCATTGATGTATGACACTATAATGTTGATTATTTCGAATGGATGGATGATTCTATGATATATTTGTGATAAATATATTTCCATGGATTTCTTATACAAGTTTCATGTACTGTACTTGAGCATTTGAAGCATTTTTGCTCAGTTTAGTTGTATTGGGAGGTGAAATAGTGCCATTTCCCCAAGGGTTGAATTGGGGGTTTTTGCTGATGAATGTGAGAGAGTTAGAACAGTAGTAAAAATCAATTAATGGAGCATATGAGACCTTAATCACATAATTAACACATTATATACCTCTTTTCATAAATTTTTGGGAGTTTGGAGACATTTGGAAGGCCATTTGCAGTGTTACCCAGGGGGGATTTGATGCACAAATTACTAGTCAAAATTACATATATTGATTAGAATACAAACTAAGTTTGAAGCAGTATTTGGACGGCTATAAAACATCCTTGAACCTAATATTCAAGTCTAAATACCATTCATACACTCCTACAGAATATTTGGGAGCATTTGGGTTGATTTGGAGGTCAAAACAGTTAAACTAGTCAAAGGTCGAAATTGGGGAAAAAGTGAAAAAATTGGCATTTTAATAGAATTTTGAAAAAGGGTCATTACAAGTGGTATTAGAGCATGGTATTGGAACCCGATGGTATTAAAAAGAAGACAAAAAAATAAAACACCACCCTTTGAATCAGTAGTTGAAGAAGTTTTGGTTGAAGAAGAGATAGTAGCAGAAAAAGAGTTTTCTTCTAAAACAATGGGTAGAGAGGAGGAGAAAAAATTAAGACATAAGGAGGAATTTATTGAAGCCTTAAAACCATGTTTTGAAGGAATTACCATGGTTATTCTAGATATGAATAAACAAATGATGAAAGGTTTCTAATTGTTGGGTAGCCAACTTTCAGGCAAAGGGATGATAGGAGATAATAGTGGTTCACACTCAGGGGAAAAGATGAACAGGAATGAGCATATTTTCTCAAGTACATGACCTCATAATAGACTTGATGAATTTCAAAGCACACAAAGGCATACTGCACCTAAATTTTTCACACCCAAAGAAGAGCCCAATATTGAAGTGGATTACAAGAAACTAGTAAATGATTGGAATGATTTGAATGAAGAGTGTAAAAGAGGTGTACCACTCAGTGACTACATTGATGCTATGCAAAAGATTAAAATGAAGGGAGACAATAGGAGTCCATTCCAAAAAAAAGAATTGAATAGTGCTATTGGAAAAATGTCACTTCCTACTTTTGATGGTTCTTCTCAAAATTCTGCTAACACTTGGGTGCAAAAATTGGATGTATATTTTCAGCTGAATCCTATGTTGGAAGAGGATGCATTAAAAATGGCCATTTTTCATTTGGAAGGAGATGCCAGTGAATGGTGGTTTCATGGGCTGAAAACCTTGGGTCATAATCAGGTTAAAACATAAGGAGAATTTGTTGACAGGGTACTAGAAAGATTTGAACAAAAAGATCCAAAATTGCCTTTCAAAGAACTAGCTCAATTGAAGCAAATTGGGTCCCCTACCGAATATATGTTGGACTTTCAAAAATTATCAGTCAAGGTGGCTGATGTATCTATGGGAAGATTAGTATTTCTGTTCACTGAAGGTTTGGCTGAACCCTTAAGAGGTTTGGTCAAAGCCCACAAGCCAACTACATTAAAAGATGTAATGAGCTTGACTAGGGATCTCCAAAATGTGCTTCCTAGAAGAAGATTTCCTCCTAAGCCTAGCTACAAATTTGAAAAGAAACCTTGGAAAAGGGATGGATATGATAAGAAACCTTGGCAAAGAGATTCATTTGAGAGGAATAAAAGAGAGGGACTAAACAGGGATGAACTTAGAAAAAACAAATTGTGCTTCATATGCTTCCAACCATGGACATCGGGGCACAAATGTACCAAAGGAAAGGCTCAATACATAGAAGTATTTTCTGACAATGAGGGGTATGATGGGGGCATGGATGAAGATGGGCATATTTCAGATCAAGAAGAGGCATATGAGACAGCAGTAGAAGAGGAAAGACAAGAAGAAAATCAACCTTCACCGGACAAAGCAAGAATGGTAGTGCTTTCAGCAGTACCTTGCTATCATACTATCCGATGCAAAGGTGTGGTACAAGGACAAAGAACTTTAGTTTTGGTAGATGGATGAGCCACTCATAAATTCATTGATGCAGAGATGGTAGAGAAAATAAAGATACCTATTGAACCATTTGATGGCTTCACAGTTGTCATTCCCGGTCACAACACAATGGAATGCAAAACATGGGTTCCAAAGCTGAAAGTCACCGTAGGTAACTAAAATTTTGTTGATAGTTTTTATGTGGTTGATGTTGCTGATACTAATGTGGTTTTAAGAGTGCAATGGTTGTATTCAATAGGAGAGCATACAGTAAATTATCAAATTCCTGAAATGAAATTCCAAGATTCAAAAGGAGTACAAAGAATTGTGAGAGGGCAACACACTTATCCAAATCAAGTAGTAACTTGCAATAGTATGAGATCTATATTGAGGAATGGGGATATAGAATGGGATGCTGAATGTCATATTACATCTCCCAATCCAACTATAAATATTTTCAAAGACCCAAAAGAGATAGAGAGACTTTTGTAAAAATATGAAAAGGTTTTTAGAGACCTTCCACATGGTAGGCCACTGGATAGGGGGGTTGAGCACAGTATTATTTTGGAGGAGGGTACTTCACCCATTTAGATACCACCTTATAGACATCCTAAAAGGTTCAGAGATGAGATTGAAAAAGCTATCCAAGAACTCCTAGAGTTGGGACTCATTAGACCAAGCTCTAGCCCTTATGCTTCTTCAGTAGTGCTAGTGAAGAAAAAAGATGGAACATTGAGAATGTGCATAGATTTTAGAGCCTTGAACAAAAAGACTATCAAGAATAGGTATCCTATTCCTAGGATTGATGAGCTATATGGGGCCAAATACTTCTCAAAAATTGACCTTAGATCAGGGTATCACCAAATTTGAATGAAAGATGAAGATGTGCAAAAGACTGCTTTTCGATGTCATTTTGGCCACTTTGAATTTCTTGTCATGCCTTTTGGGTTAACTAATGCTCCTGCCACCTTTCAAGCATGTATGAATAGGATATTTTGTAAGAAACTAAGAAGGTTTGTTTTGGTTTTCTTTGATGATATTCTCATTTACAGTAAAACATGGGAAGAGCATTTGCAATAGTTAGAGATTGTGTTGAAAATCTTGCAAGAAGAGTCTTTATTTGCTAAGTTATCAAAACGTGAGTTTGGGATGAAAGAACTACTGTATCTTGGGCACATTATTGGGCAATAAAGAGTGAAGGTAAACATGGAAAAAATCAGGGCTATCTTGGAATGGCCATCACCAAAAAATATTACCGAATTGAGAGGCTTTATTGGCATATGCACCTACTACAGAAAATTTGTGAAAGAATTCTCCAAGTTGACTTCTCCACTCACTGATTGGACTAAGAAAGATGCTTTCAAATGGGATGAAGAGGCTGAAAAGGCCTTCCAAAAAATGAAAGAGGGAATGAGTAGTTGTCCCATACTTGCACTTTCTGATTTTACTAAACCTTTTGTTGTGGAATGTGATGCTTTAGGTGGAGGAATAGGGGCTATCCTAAAGCAAGGCCAACACCCCATAGCCTTTGAGAGCAGAAAGTTGCAGCCTCATGAAAAGATTTACTCCATCTATGATAAAAAAATGCTGGCCATTATGTATTCATTGGCCAAATTCAGACAATACTTGGTGGGCAGCAAGTTTGTGGTGAAAACTGACCACAATAGTCTAAGACACTTTCTCACCCAAAAAGATCTAAATGAAAGGAAACAAAAGTGGGTAAGCAAGATTCAAGCTTATGATTTTGATATTGAATATGTCAAAGGAAAGAATAATATAGTAGTAGATGCTTTGTCAAGAAGGCCTTTTTTTCTCTCATGGATATTGCCAAGGATTGGAAAAACATGCTACTAGTTGAATATGCCAAAGACAAATTTGCTTGTGATGTGTTGGATGGAATCAAAGGGGATGATAATTATAGGATTTTGAATGGGCTGATATATTATAAGGGAAGAATTTATTTAGTTCATAACTCCAAGCTCAAGTACCGAATTTTGCAAGAAGCACTTGATTCCCCACTAGCGGGCCATCCGGGGATCTTCAAAACTTATAGACAGTTGAGCAAAGATTTTTTTGGAAGGGGCTGAAGGAAGATGTTCAGTAGTATGTGAATGAATGTAAAGCATGTCAACAAAACAAATCAGAACTTACATGTCCAGCTGGCCTATTACAACCATTGCCCATTCCGGAGCAAAAATGGGACAGTATTTCCATGGATTTCATCACCGGATTGCCTAAATCCTTGGGTAAGGATTGCATCTATGTGGTAGTTGATAGGTTGAAAAAATTTGCTCATTTCTTTGCTGTTACATCATCTTTTAGTGCTGCACAAGTGGCTGATATTTTTTTCAAAGAAATCTTCAGATTGCATGGGCTCCCCAAGAGCATTGTCAGTGATAGAGATAGTAGATTCATGGGTGCTTTTTGGAAAGAAATTTTTAGATTGGTAGGCACTAAATTAACTCCAAGTACTAGCTATCATCCACAAACTGATGGACAAACAGAGAGGGTAAACCAATGGTTGTAAGGATACCTAAGAAACTATGTGGGAGGGCAGCAAAAAGCATGGGCAAAATGGCTACACTTGGGTGAGTTTTGCTACAACACCACTTATCATATGTCAATAGGAATGTCTCCTTTCAAAGCATTATATGGTTATGATGCACTTACATTTGCTGACATTATATTTGGTGATAGTAGAGCCCCAAAGGCTAAAGATTGGGTGGAAGAGAGCCAAGAAATTTTAAATCTCTTGAAAGACAATTTGCAGGTTGCTCAAAATTAGCAAAAACAATATGCTAATAGGCATAGAGAAGAAAGAACCTTTCAAGTCAATGATTTAGTATATTTAAGGTTGCAGCCTTATAAACAAATATCTCTAAAAAAGAATGGAGTAGAAAAATTAAAACCAAGGTACTATGGGCCATACAAGGTAGTGCGGAAGGTTGGAGAAGTAGCATATGAACTAGAACTTCCGGAAGGGAGTAAAATCCACAATGTATTTCATTTTTCTTGTCTCAAGAAAGCTCTTGGTCAACAAATCATCACTTCAGAAATAATTCCTCCTTTGGATGATGAAGGTCAGCTCACACTTGTTCCGGAAAAGATTTTGAAGACACGGGAAAGAAGGTTGAGGAGTAGAACCATCAAAGAATATTTAGTGCAATGGAAGGACTTACCAAATGAAGATGCCACATGGGAAGAGGAGAATATTTTGCAGCATACAAATCTGAAATTGCTTGAGGACAAGCAATCTTGGGTGGGGAGGACTGTAATGTCCCCATTCAAATAAGTGCATAGTAAGACAATCCCATCAATCCTACTAGTTTCCTAGGTTGGATGGGCACATGTGGGATGGTAATAAGGAAGCTAATAAATGATATTTAGACATTAGAGGGGTTCAATCATTTAATAAATATGGTGAATAAATAAATTCAAGATAAATTCTAAGTGGCAAGTGGTTTTGGAGACATATGGAGGTGGTGGGACCCACACTAGCTTGATTTTTCATAATACATGGTATCTCTCTTTTGCAAATTCGAATAAATGGGAATGTGAACACTCTTGGGTGAGTTGGTAAGTCATAACACATTTCATTGAGCATATTAGGTCGAATTGTGAAGGATTGGTAACCTCCATGGAAGATAAAGAGTCAAGGTGGAAGTTTGTGGACACTTGGGCTAGATTCCCTAGCCCCTATGACACCAATGATGGAGCATCTATGAAAACTATGACAAATTGCAGACCTGACCTCTAAAATATGACCACTATGACATGTCAGCACCAAAAATAGGCTCAAGGAAGGCGAATTTGGGAGTTGGAGAAGCCAAAGAGACTCAAAATCGAATTTGGGAGAAGATGGAAGGTTGGAACTAGGAGACAAGTGGAAAATGTGGAATATTTCCTAAATGGAAATATATTGAATCTATTGAGAGGATTTAAACCCTTATAAGGCTAATGTTGGTTATAAAATATAGAAATGAAGTATGAGAATGGCTTTTGATGATTTGAGAAAAATTGCATTTGTGAAGAGAGAGCTAGTGGATGACTAGTTTCTTGTCTTAGCCAATTTCGAGGGTGAAAGATTCCCATCCAAGTTGGTGTTTGGAGAGGCCACTCAGGTCTTTCATGGTGCTTTAATGGAGTTTGTATTTGTAGGTATCAGCTACAAGAAGTTTCATGGTTTGGTTTAGTGCAACACTTTCTCTCCACCGTTTCCAGTTTTGAAGGCATATTCATGCTCCTTGAGGGAGGGTGTTTTTGGTGAGCACTTGTGCTTCTTGAGAGAGATTCTAATTATATATTTCTGATTGTAATAGCTTCATATCCTCTGTTATTAATATTCAGAAATTATCAGGTCGAAATACGCACTGGTTGTATGCAAAACTATTGATTAATGAGCAAACAATGTCCATTTCCCCAATGCATTGATGTATGACACTATACTGTTGATTGTTTCGAATGGATGGATGATTATCTGATATATTTGTGATCAATATACTACCATGGATGTCTTATACAAGTTTCATGTACTGTACTTGAGCATTTGAAGCATTTTTACTCAGTTTAGTTGTATTGGGAGGTGAAATAGTGCCATTTCCCCAAGGGTCGAATTGGGGGTTTTTGCTGATGAATGTGAGAGAGTTAGAACAGTAGTAAAAATCAATTAATGGAGCATATGAGACCTCAATCACATAATTAACACATTATATACCTCTTTTCATAAATTTTTGTGAGTTTGGAGACATTTGGAAGGCCATTTGTAGTGTTACCCGGGGGTGATTTGATGCACAAATTACTAGTCAAAATTACATATATTGATCAGAATACAAACCAAGTTTGCAGCAGTATTTGGAGGGCCATAAAACATCCCTGAACCTGATATTCAAGTCTAAATACCATTCATACACTCCTATAGAAGATTTGGGAGCATTTGGGTTGATTTGGAGGTCAAAACAGTTAAACTAGTCAAAGGTCGAAATTGGGGGAAAAAGTGGAAAAATTGACATTTTAATAGAATTTTGAAAAAGGGTTATTACAGTATCATCTTTAGAAAAAATTCTCTTGAGGGGAACAAGACCCTCGGGAATGAAGTTTCCCTTCAACTTAATAATCTTATGCTCAGCAATTGTATTTTCTGAATATGCAGTAGTATCATCAACTTAATCATCCTGATATTGGTCAATCAATGAATTAGAAAACTCTCTAGTCAATTCCAAGAATTTTTTGATTTCCAAATCATCTTCAAAGACTCACCATTGTCTAATATTATCTAGTACTGCAGGTCTATATTTGACTTCAATAGGATATTTTAACTGGGTCTGTTTTGGAATTTTGAAATGTGTGGCTGCTAAAGCCAGTGAATCTGCTGTTTGGTTATGATCCCTGGGAATAAAAGAAATATTGAATGCCACAAATAAATTGTCAATCATATCCCATACCTCATTCGAATATAATTTCAACAATTCTTGTTTTACTTGATAAATGTCCTTCACCTGCTGGACCACTAGTTCGGAGTCGCCAAAAATAGTAAGTTGTTGAATTCCCAAATCTTTTGCAGCTCTTAGCCCAAGTATTAGTGCTTCATATTCATGTGTGTTATTGGTAGTCAGAAATTCCAATTTATACATCAAACAAATTACCTCCCCTCTTGGAGAAATCAGAACAATACCTGCTCCTGCTCCTTCCTTGGATGATGATCCATCAAAGTACATCTGCCATAATTCATCTCGTTCTTCAATACTATGTTTGACTGGTGTTTCTTTTCTACACGCAGTATGCCATTTGTATCTTCATTGCTGAAATGTAACATACAAGACCCCAAATCTTCATCTACAGCATAAATGGGATGGTTCGTTGGGTTTTTATCACCACTCACTATAAAAGAAATCTGCACTTCCATGTACAATCTTCTATGTTCTCCCCCAAATAATGGAATGGTTGCATATGCCAAATCCATTTGCAAAGTGCCTCCTATTTTCTTTGCTCAAGACCTTGAGAGTAACATACCGAACTTAGGTGAAATGTTGGCCACCACCACATCCATGATCACACTCTTCAGGGGTAACTGAGCAAGACTTACCACAAGATCCTTAATTACTCCTAAGCACTTTACTGCTCTGGAATCAAATGCAAACAAGTCATGACATGGCTTTGTGACACTCAAACCAAGCGCTTCCATGATTGCTTTAGGCATCAGGTTATGAGAAGCTCTATAATCTAGTAGGCAGTTGTGAATCATTTGATCATGGACAACTAGGGTAATGTAAAAAGGTGGAGGAAAGTTTGAATTATTTTCAGGCTCATCAGATGAGGCAAAGCCAAGAATAATTGTAGGGTGTTCTTCCTGTAAATTTACAGTATCTGAAGGGAAATGATTAGCTTGTGAAATCAGTATCTTAAATGCAGGATCTCTAAAACAAGGAGTCTTCATCAATTCAGTAAATGGAACTGGAATCTTAATCTTACAAAGCTCATTCTCAAAATTGAAATTTTGAACATTTTTATCATTTTCTTCAATCTCTACAGCTTTGGCTTGATCACCCTGGTTTTGTCTCTTTTCCAGTGCTGGATTAGGTAACTATTTGGTAGGAACAATCATCTTCTTTTTGGGAATTTGAGCAATTTGTTTTGGACCAGATCTTAGGTTATAAGAATTCTTGGGTTCTGATTGATAAATACTAGCTGAAACTTCAGGACCAAGATCACCTTCTTCTTGACAAATAGTTGGATAAAAAATTTCAGAATTCTGATAATGATACTTAGTGAGGAAACCTTCAGATGACAGCTCTCCTAAGTGATTTAAATTCTATTTCAAATCTTCATACTGTAAATATTCAACTTCTTCTACTTCATCTATCAAATTGTTTTGAAATGGAGGAGGAACTCTCTGGTCTTCATTATCCCTTCTTTCCCTCTGAATGTCATTGTTTCTTCTATCTCTAGGTAGAAATCTGGGAACAAATGGGCGCCTAAACTGATTAGGATTTATTTCTCCTTCCTGTGTAGGTTTATTCGGATTCTTTTCCAATTCCATCTTACTCACTTTTGTAGCTAAACTTTTAACCAACTTAGTCATCCCATCCATGCTCTCTATTGTCCTTGATGTGGAAGTTGATGGTACCATTTCATTCTTACCCTTCCGGTCATGCACTTGATAATCTGATTTCTCTTTAAGCCTATTCAAAGCCAAAGTGTTAGACTCAACTTCCAATGTAGCTTCCTGCATATTCAACAGAGTTACTCACCTTCTTTCTCTTAGATGCAAAGAGAACTCATGATCAAAGGAATTGGCATAGGTTAACGTAGTTGAGGTTTCAGAAGGTTTAATTTCACCTGGGATCCTTCCATACATCTTATTGAAGCGTTTAGAGAAATCTATTACAGCTTCATCTTTTTTTTCTTTTCAAAGCTGCAAATTCTGTAATGTAATAAGTATGATCCTTTGTATCCCCCCACTGTCTCATAAAAATTTCTTGGAGTTCCTCTATTAGGGTTATTGAATTGGCTGGTAGTTCTCTAAACCATTTCCTTACCTCCCCATCCAAGCTCTGAACAAACATCCTCATCCACACATCTTTAGCTTCAATATTTTGATTGTCTGCATAAATTAGAAATGCATTCCAATGTTCCTCTATAGTAGTTTCACCCTGACCATTAAACCTAGGAAGTTACTTCTAATAGTCTCCTGCAAGAAGAGCATTCAGGGGCTGAGGGAGAACGAAAGGAGCATATCTAGCAGCTACCATATGGTCCATCATATAAAGACGTTGTCCTGCCATCTTGGAGCTACTTTGGCTTGGTGAATAAGGAGGCTTAGTGACTTTATTAGGGGTTGGTTGAAAATTAAGTTTACAAGATCTAAACTGGATCAAGGGAATCTTACTAGGAATTTCATCTTTATCCTTTTGAGCGGACAGAGGATTAGTGAAAATATGAAAGGTATCAACTTGAGTAGCAGGGATTAGCCAAGATAAATCTTGTTTTTTCTCTTCTGATTTAATTTCAGAATATGCAAAAGGGGATATTGGCTATGACTGATTAGGTGAAAATAAAGAAGGAGAAGATTGAGATCTTCCAAAAGAAGAAGAAGTTGGTTTCTTCCTAGCCTCTTTCAATATTTTTTTTTCTGGATCTGAGACTCCTAGATGTAATGGTGATGTATATTTCCCCATGTGTTTGCTTTCCTAGAAGCCACTATGAACCAATACTGGTGAAAATGTAGTCTATAACAATATATGATCCTGTTCACCTTCCAAAATCATATTCATAAACTATCCCAGGGAATATTTACTTCACTTTCATCCCTAGCAATGGTGCCAAAGATGTTTGTGCTAGAAATTGTCCCTAGACTACAAAGGGTACAAGCTAGAACAATCTCAATAAAACCAAAAGAAAATGAATTTGTTTTTGAATTTTTTGTTTGAAGGAATCATTCACAAGAAGGGAGGTAACAAAATATCAAACATATACAATCGCTAATCATAAAGAAATCATGAAAACCTAAAGTGTAAAGATATAAGCATAAATATAAACCATAAGCATTCATTCAATAAGAATCCAGTTCTGTCCACAAATTCATAAGCATTCACAAGATAAATACTTTTATCCAGAAATGAAATTATCAATCAGGTGGTTAAACAAACCATAAACATAAACTAGAAATAAGAGTCAATAGATGGCTTATATCATATATTCAAATCAATCTCCAGTCTTCAAAAACACTTACATGAGAGTTACTGTATGTGTTTAAATGCAAAACAGCATCATCAGTCCTATAGCCCTTCTCTTGAACAAAAACCAACCATGCTAGTGTATTGGTTTCCCTATTTTAGAATTACCAAAATCAAGTAGTTTCATAACCACCTCTTTAGGTCTCGAACTCTTTAATCAGTTACATTTTGTAGTTACATGAACTAACCTTTTAATGACTAAAGACTAGTTAACCAAAAGTAACTTCTAACAACTAGGACAAAGATGAAATGTAACAATACTTGGATAGCTGTGCAATTAGGTGGTAACTAGAATTGTTTAGTAGCTTCTGCTAACATAGTTATTCCCTCTACTGCTTGAGATCTCTTAACATGACGAGCTTGTTCTGTCTCCATCCCTCGAACCTTGTTTGATAGAACCTTGTTCTGCTTGTTTAAATCTTCAATCTTCTTAGTCAATTCTTCAGCTTGTGTCTCTGCATGTCCTTTTCTTCTTAGGGCTTCCTTTCCTACTGAGATTAATTCCTGATAATGAGCATTAACATCCTCAAGGTCTTCTCTGAGTATTTTATTTGTAGTGATGAGTATTTCATTTGATTCACTCAGAAATCTAATCTGTGTCTTATGCTGTTGTAATAATTTCTTCAGATTTTCTATCGCAGAATCCATTTGAACACTTCCATGCAATGTTGAATCATGATCTGAGAGCAATGGAATATCTAATTTCTTGAAAATTAGGTCTTGTTCATACTAATTCTTCTCTACTGCTTTTGAAAAAGGAGTTTTTGAACACATGCCCTGTTCAAAACTAGGAATGATTTATTCTTCTACAACTTCATCACAGTCTTTGATTATTTTTGGTATCATTACATGATCTTCCCTGTAGTTGTTTGAACTTGCTGTAACTTTATCTCTTTCTTATTATCTCCATCTTCTTCCCCTGAAGAATCCTAAATAATGGTCACCTTCTCCTTCTCTAACTTAGGGTTTAAAATCCTTCTCATGTTCAACCTAAGTTTATTCGTGGCTCTGGTTTTAGGTCTCCATTTAGGTTTTTCGAGGTCAACCAAAGACTTCAAATAAGATTTAAAATTTGGAAGATGAAATATTTTATACTTGGTATCAACAGCAGGAATATTTAATGTTGAGCTTCCTTCTTCAAAAACACAACTGTGCATTTCCTCCTTTGAACAAGCAGCTTCTTCTTTATTAGAAACAACAAGGTTTTCCACTATATCATCTTCAAGGATATGTTTATGTTCTTCTTTAGACATGTTCTCCTGCTCTGCACCATCGGGCTTCATAACTTCTTCCTGTAGGTTGTCCTTCTGCAAAATACCTTCTGCTGCGTCCTCAACTACATCTCTTTTGAATTTTTTCATAATGCCAGATTGCTTACTTGGAAAGGGTTTCTTTCTAGGTTCATCTTTATCTATTTTAAACCCTGACCAAAATAAAAAATGCTGCCATTTTCGATTTGTATTCTCCAACTTTGTCAAAACGATCAGTTTGACCAAACCATGATGAAACAATGACTGGTTTGTATGATCAGCATGACCCTTAACCCTATTCGACATCTACTGAAGGCTTCTGAGCAGAAAAAATGGCAAATTCATCTTGGATTGCTGATTTAAATGAAGAAGAAACCTAATGTGGTATTTAAAAACTGATGCAAACCTTCCCTCACAGGTGAGGTAGCTTGGCACGATCCCAATGATCTCCTTCCACTCTGGTTTGAAGTTGCTTAAATGAACTCCCTTGCTCCAATCAAGGGATTCACATCCTAGTAGTAGAAATGTGCTGGGATCAAACTCAAAAGGAATTTTCTTAAACCCACATTCTCGTTCAATGGGTAGACTAGTAGCTTCAGCAATCAACCCCTTTGTCAATTCAAACTTCAATGTATTAAAGATAACACTAAAATTGGTCATATTCTGAGCAAATACGTGGGTAACATCTACATTAAAACCTGCAATTCTCTCAAAGAAATTGAACCAGCGAACTGCTTTGAATAACTCTGCACATTCTGGGAAATCTGTTGCCCAATTGGTATCCGTTGGCTCAAAATAGCATAGCTTACCACCTTTACCCATAACTTCTGTAGTTAATAACCGACTAACTTCTTGGAACTAAACCGAATCAGAAAATTTGACAAATCTCAGAATTTGTGGCTTCAATCTTAGAATTCATGGCTTCCCTTGTCTTCAGCTTCTTTGGTGATGAATCATTATGAACTTGACAAGTGTTATGATGTAACAAAAAGTTTCCTCGAGTTCTTCGATTATCATAAAATATAATGTGCCATCACTTACAATGAATTAACCATGAATTTCCATCATTCGAGATTCTAGCAGCGCTTTCATATATACAACCTGTTAACTATGCTGCAGGAATCTTTTCATATAAAGACTTTGCAAAATCTCAACATAAGACTTAGGTTTTCAACATAAGGGTTAGGCCAAATATTAAAAAGTGTTTAAAAACTTACAAAAGAAATGAAATATTTAATAAGCCATCTATTAAAACATGAAATAGAGTGAAATTGAGTAATAAAACCATAATGATGTAATAAAATGAGAAATCAGAATAACTAAAAATCAAGCAAAAATAAAAAGCAATGAAAATTTAGAACTAAGGAATACTAAAGGGACTAGGAACAATTCCAGTCCTAACACTCAGCAAGCATGGAGTGGAACAAAGTCAAGTGTTTCACATTTCAGAGTATTTGGTTGTGTAGCCTATGCACATGTTCCCAAACAACTGAGAAGGAAGTTGGATTATAGATGTGAAAAATGATTTTTTACAAGGTATAGTGAACACTCAAAATCCTATAGGATGTATAATCCATTCACCAGGAATTTTATAGTAAGAAGAGATGTGGAATTCAAAGAAGCATAAGCTTGGAATAGTTAAGGTGAACAGTCAACTACAACTAGAAATTCAACGCCCTTATTACCAAAAGAAGATCAAGAGGAACCAATAAGACAACAAGAATCTCCATCCAGATTACCAAGATTGTATATTTAAGGTAAAACTTCAAGGCATGAAGAACGTCACGATAACAATCCACACTCTAGTAGTGAGTCAGATCCTATAATAGCTTCATTGATAAATAAAAAGACTAGAATTTTAAGAGAAATTTATAATCAAGATGATGAAATAGATATGCAAGCACATTTTGTATTGTTTTCATGTGAGCCTATGCATTTTTAAAAAGCCATTAAAGAAGAAAAATAGATTCAAGCAATGAATGAAGAGATTGATGCAATTGAAAAGAATGACACTTGGGATATTGTAGATCTGCCAGAAGGAAAGGACAACATAGGAGTTAACTAGATTTATAAAACCAAATTCAATGAAAAAGGAGAAGTGGAGTAGCATAAGGAAAGGCTTGTTGCAAAAGGATTTGCATAGTAGCCAGGTATTGATTGTGGATAAACCTTTGCTCTAGTGACAAGGTTGGACACTATTAAAACAATGCTGGCATTAACAACTCAAAACAAATGGAAAGTATATAAATTAGATGTCGAATCAACATTCCTTAATGGGATTTTGGAAGAATAAGTGTACATTAATCAACCACATGGATATGAAATCAAGAAGCAAGAGAATAAATTATACAAGATGAAAAATGCACTATATGGTTTAAAGCAAGCGCCAAGAGCTTGGTATGGAAGAATTGACTCATATTTAATCAATAATGGGTTCTGCAGAAGCAAATGTGAATCCACATTGTACACCAAAATAGTTTACCAAAATGGAATTCTAATTGTATGTCTTTATGTGGATGGCATGATCTACACAGGAAATTTAATGATGGAAAAATTCAAATAAGTCATGAATACATAGTTTGAAATGATAGATATTGGGTTAATGAAATATTTTCTTGGTATTGAAGTTGAGCAATATTATAATGGCATATTTATATGTCAAAAAATGTATTAAACAGATTTACAATGACAAATTGCAAGCCAACAAATACTCCAATAGTAATAGGCACAAAATTAAGCAAGCATGATCAAGGAACAGTAGTGGATCCTAGTTTATATAAAAGACTTATTGGCAGCCTGATGTATTTAACAATTACAAGACCAGACATTATGTATGCAATATGTTTAATTTCCAGGTTCATGAAAATTCCAAAAAATTCCCATTGGCAAGTAGGTAAAAGAATTTTAAGGTATATTACAGGTATAATCAATTTTGGCATCATGTACTCAACCACAAATTACAGTTCTCTAATTGGCTACACTGACAATGTTTTTACATGAAGTATTGATGACATAAAGAGCACTTCAGGTTATGCATTTCATCTTGGACCAGGTATGATTTCATGGGAATCCAAAAAGCAACCCATTGTGACAATATCTTCAACAGAAGCAGAGTATGTGGCAGCAACATCAACAACATGCCATGCTATATGGTTGAGGATAATATTAGAATATCTTCAGCATAAAGCAAAGGAAGCAACACATATCTTTTGTGACAACAACTCATCCGTAGCATTATCTAAAAATCATGTATCCATTGGAAAAGAAAACATATTGATACCATATATCATTTTATTAGAGATCTTGTAAGCAATGGAGAAATATGTTTGGAATTTTATAAATCTCAAGACCATGCGACTGATATTTTCACTAAGCCATTGGCAAGAGACAAATTTGTATTTGAAAGAAATAGTCTGGTATAGGCCGTCATCAAATGTATAAGGTATAAATTAAGGGGAGGTGTAAGCAGGAGTAATTTCTCCCTCTAACATACGTAAACTAGGTATTCAATTTATCACTAACAAAAGTAATATGTCTTTTGTACATTTTGACAATAGATGTGATAGCCTTTAATAGATTTAGATAACGCAGTTAATGAGGGGAAATTCCCAAACTAGATTATAAGTTGCTTATATGTATGAAGTCTAATTTTAGTTGTAGAGGTAGAGGATAAAGTAAAATAGAGTATTTTTTGTATTAATGAAGAAGAGCTTGAAAGATCCTATTGCAAAGTATTAAATCAACTATAGCTTTGTGTTTTTATGTTTTCATATCAATCTATTTTAAGTTTATGTTCCCTTGCCTATCCAACATATTAATGGTTTTGGATAGGGATTGACTATGCAAAGTGAATGAGTACCAGTAAAATTGAATTACAGAGCGAGGGTAATTGAAACAACAATACAAATTTGGTGTCTTCCGAGCCATTCGCTTCAATATTTGCTTTCCTCATCAATCAATATAAGCTAATTGAGAGCATTCCAAACACGCAGTTCCCATTGCTTCAACATTATTTCCTCTCTTTACTTTCTCTCTATAACCAAGACTTCTCTATGCTGATGTTTCCAAACATGTAAATGAGATATATTCTTCCACCTTTTCTATTTCCATAATACGTCCTCAACTGAGATATATAAGGCTACATCTATTTTGCAACTTCCAATATTAGGATGAAGCCAAAAATTAAAAAATGCAGTCACAAAGACCCCCATAATACATCACAACTTAATCTACAACATGATAACAAGACAAAATAACAACATGATAACAACACAAAATAACAACATGATAACACAAAATATGCTGAATTTACATGCTTCCTGCAAGTTTTAAATTCATACCTGGATTTACCGCAACTTTACAGGCTTCTTTCGCTCTTTGCAACAGTTCTTTATGATGTCTCCAAATGAATTGACACCATCAGCTACCATTGAAAGTTTAACTTCACATGGCTCTTCTTTAAAAATGGGTCATCTTTCTTCAATGTCTCTAAATGCAAAACCATCTCTAAAAATTCACGTGACACCATCTCCACTTCTCTATTGTACATGATAGTCCATAAATTGTGTTATTTTTTTTCACCTGAACAATCATTGGAAACATGGGATTATCGAGATATGATGAAGAAGTCTGTGGAGAACCTTATTCGTTTCCTGATTAGTATGATATCTACTAATTCCACATTCAAGGCACTCATTTTTTTTATGCATGTTGTCCATAATATATATAATACGATCATTAGGACATACATCAATTGTGCTATACTCCATTCCTATATCTTTGAGTACAATGCACATTATTTGATGGTGGTAGAAGAATATAACCTAACAATCTACAAGAAAAAATAATTTAAAATACTAGACAATCAAAATTAAGGGATTGCATATTATAATCACAAATAAATTAAAAACAATTATAATTATATATAGATAAATCTTGCATACCTTAGCAACTACGTCATTTATGTGTTTGAAATGCCATTCATTACCTTCAAGTTGACCAAAAACAAAAGAGTAGAGAGAAGACTTGTCTTTGAGTCTTTGTATAAGGATTTTTGTGCCTCATTAATAATAGGTACATCATGAATATTTTCATAGATCTCATCCGTAGGTACATTCTCATCCATGGAAACAAATGTTCCATGGATCAACCTATTTATCCTTAATTCTCAATAATATTAGGGTCATTTTCCTCCATTGTACCAACTTCAATTTTGTCACCCTCACCATATCTACTATGAATTGTAGTGTGTGGATTTCCAAGAATCGATGATCTTGTCTTTGTAATAATTATGACAAATAAATACAATTAGTATTGCGATAGAAACATATTAATATTGAAAAATGACAAAAACATGTTTTTGATTAGTGATATCCTTTTCCACCTTCCAAGTTCCCATTCTCTAAGCAATGTTTCCTAGTTGTTGACTTAACAACTCTTATTTTGTTTATCCCTTTGCATTCTGTGGAAGGGAAATAACATTTCTCATCATCGATATCAGGATCAATATTGGGTTGATTCTGATCATATGTTTTATCATGATTGTTTGTGGCACCGAATACAGAATCGAGAACTAGATATATAGTATCATTTCATTCAGATATACTAGCGAACTGATGGATAGGGTTACTTGACACTATTACCTATCTCAACAAAATACAAAAAACCCATCATTAGTACACTAAGAATAAAGACAAATAAATTCATAAATAGAAAATTAAAAAAATATTAACAAAATTGAACTCTATGAAAAATGTCTCTTCATGGGGTAGTGTTTTGAATGGTTTGCGTACATAAATGTGGTAAAATGAATTAATAATGTATATGACACTTAAGCATAATTCCATGAATGTTTGACATGTCTCTTAAGCGATGTCAGATAGGATAGTGACAACAACTCTTGGGTAAAGGACAAAGGATACATGAAACGAAAAAGGTACAATGGTAATGATACTATGGGGATTCCAATAAAGGGACGACAAGAAATGTGGTGATATCAAGGTAATCCTAATGAAGGCAAGAGATAAAAGTTAGAAATGTAAGAGGTATGG
Source organism: Larix kaempferi (assembly GCA_027924585.1). Classification (NCBI taxonomy): domain Eukaryota; kingdom Viridiplantae; phylum Streptophyta; class Pinopsida; order Pinales; family Pinaceae; genus Larix; species Larix kaempferi. The sequence goes on from BSBM01000109.1 coordinate 10,242,861, forward strand.
TTGGTAAGGTGATCTCATAGATGTAGTCTATAGGATGTAAACACCACATTCCATGTGTCATAGGGGTAGCATAATGGTTTAATCACACCAAATATGCAATCGTCTCGAGTCAGGACCTACTTGAAATGATGATGCAGGGACATATCAACTAGTTGGGAGGTAAAGAATGATTGGGGAGTGACCAAGAAACAAGAAGGGGTAAAAGGATAAATGAGAACAAAGAAGGCCGAAGGATGAGAGAAAAGAGCACAAACCAAGTATGAGATAACTAATGTTAACTAGTACAGGAGGTCCAGGCTATCCCTTTGAAGGCCCAACAAGTATTGGGCTAATTCATTCAACTAGATGAATACTTATTAAAATAAATAAAAAAACTATTATTGTTAGCATATTTATCTCAAGCCACTATTGAAAAATTAAAGATAATTAAGAGTATGATCCCTTCCTTGAGCATAATTTGGAATTCTTGGGTGAGAAAGAAAGGAGGGGGTGTGCTTCATTCCAATCCAAGATGCAAGTACATTTATTTAAGAAGATCAAATCAGACAAACAAGTTAAGTGTGAAAGGAAACATCATGATAAAATGTTAAATATTAATCCTCTAGTTAATTCAAGCATAAATTTTAGTTTAATGGATAATCTCAAACCACAAGAAAATGTACCTCTAACCAAATTTCTCCTTCTCCCCAATTTTCTTCAAAAATGGTATTCTTTTCTTTGGTTCGGTTGACTTTTCAATGTTGTGGAAAAATAAAAAATACCTAAAATGAGTCTAAGTGTCACTTTTGAGAGGCGCTCAAAGTACATCGCTTAAGAGACACTATGAAACATGGGTTAAATAATGTTAGGGAACATGGCTTAAGTGATTCCACACACCCAACATCGCTTAAGCAGCGTTTCATGGGACATAGATAATTTTTTCTTACTTTTTTTCCCATTTGACTTTAATTCGACATTGAAATCTTATTTTTTCATTAAACATCCATGCAAACATCGAATTAGGACCCCAAATGTAGTAGTGAATGATATACTTAATAAAATTTAATGATACTAATTCACCTTTTATAAACTACATAATTTATAATAGATCCTCTAATTACAATATGAAATGTAGGGTGCAACCTACAACCTCATAAAAATGATAGTTATGGACATGCAATACCATATTTGAATATGGCTGTAATATGCAACATTGGATATCCATACACTAACACACATCACAGGGCTAAGTCTTTATGTCTACAACTAATTAAGAATAGGGAAAAAAAGAATAAATGTAGTCTTGGAGAATCTACAAGCGATCATTTTCTCCCATTCATATAATTTATCCAACTTTGACTCTATGCACCCATAAATAATCCAAAACTGATCAAATAAGTAGCAACCACTTTAGAGTTCCTTTTTTATCTTAATCCTAAAGCATGTGAAAGATGGATTTTTGTACTACTAGAGTTGAAATTCCCATGTTGTACCTAATCACATGTACAAGAAATATGTAGTTTTGATACCAAAAAGCATAATTTTGTATCAAGCCTTAGGTAAAGTTTCTACACAAAATATAATTTTCACTAAGTTGATAAATTTTACAACTTACGTCATAAGTTTTGGAAAATAATACACTTGTAGGTAGATTGAATGGCATTAAGAAGGTCTCATTGACATAAGACACATCTACACAAAATAATGACAATTATCCTATAAAAACAATAAATAAATTAAATGGGGAGCGTAGAAAAGTCAGCATACATATTATATACCTTTCACTTGTCCCAAATCCACCTATGTAAACATTATTTCTCTTAAGTTTTCTACTTATCTTTGCTTGTTTTATTATGTCCCCATTTGGTTATTGAGTCTGTAAATTTTTATTGGAGCTATAGTTTTAACTATGTTATATTAAATCCAATTTTTTAAATTTGTACTTTTTTAAAATCTAATTGGTTGTAGAACAATGAGGTCACCCTCATTTTTACCTCCCCAAGAGGGGGGAAGCGAGCCTACGTCCTGGTGATTTTAATGTGCCTAGGGTTTTTGACTTCCGTGCAAGAGGTTGCAGACTGGTTGCAGAATTATTTAATGTTCTATTGATTGCATTCCCGTTGAGTGCTTTAACTATAACCATTCACTCTCAACCTTGCCACCAAGTAGTAGGCTACCACGCAACTTTTGAAACCTGTTACCTCATTGCATGGAACACACGTGGAGCATCCTTTCCTATTCCTTGACATGGTCAGTTAGTGCTAGTAGCTGAGGTTCAATTACTGCTGGTAGTTGAGGGCATTTTCTACTCTTGTTCACCTCTGCTACTTGGAAATGGCATTTCTCTCCCACAGGGCTAATTTGAGGACCCCCTTCTTCCTTGCTAGGAACAGCTCTAGGCCAAGTGGAAAAAGATCTACCAAGCATGGAAACATTGGTATCTTGGTTAGGTGTTTCATTCTGGACTGCAAACAAGAGGAGAGCGATACTATTGTTTAAAATCTTGCAGTACCTTTATTGCAAATGCATCAAGCATATGTAAAAATTTGTAGGTGTTCACAGTCAGGTATGCAAAGAGTCTCAAACCTTCTGCTGTAACTTTGTTTAAAGGATTTGTCGATTTCCTGCATTGAGAAATGGTACGAAATACTTAGGTTTTTACTTGGATAAAAAAATTGCAGACAACTCAGTGATTATAATTCCAAATACAGTAAAGTCTCGTGCCTTTATTCTAGAAGAGATAATGGAAGCCACACAAAAATTCAATCATAATATTGGGTAAGGAGCTTTTGGATCGGTGTTCTTTGGTAAAATTCAGCAAGGACGGGACATAGCTGTAAAAGTGCTCTCCCTGTTTTCCAAATAAGGAATTCTTTGTTAATTATGGTGACAAATGGTTGAGTAGTGCAAGTAGGTAATTTTTCTGTCAATTTGAGTCCTACTTTTTTCGTTATTCTCTGACACGTACTACTTGAAGATAGATGTTGACAAGAGACACATCTTAAGTGACTTCAATCTTCATTCATAGGTTGGGCTTGATTCCTTGCTAGGATGTACACTACCCTGCGCTACCTTGCCCTGCCCTGTGACAAGGATGCCTCTCCCTTGTTGCATGCAGCCAGGAGAGTTTGTTTGGGGATGGATGGGTAGTACGTACCTATTCACCATTCCGTTTAAATGGTGCTTCCATTCGACCAAATAGACCCTTTTTTATGAGACTGTATCCAAAAAATTTCAGTGCCCTTTTTCCATGCCATAGAACTGTTTCTGGACTCTGGCTTCAATGTACCCAACCCCTGAAATGTTCCAAACCATGTTTTCATGGTGTCAAGTTCCAAATTTGTTTTTCAAGTGTGTCTCTGTCATGTCCCCCATTTTGACCCTTGTAATATTTGGGCTATAATGTAAATATTGTATGCATATTTTGTATGATTCCTAGCATGGAGCTCAAGGCCAAGGCCTCGCTAGTGAATGCTCGATCTTGAAGAGGAAAGTATGTTGGTATTAATTAACCCATGTGCTAGTGAGCCATGGGAATTGTAAATATGCATTTTAATATAAATGCCCACAACTAGCTATGCAATGCAACAAGAGACGGGGGCATGATATTTCAAGGAATTGGGAGGGAAATATTCAAACCCTTGAGCCAATCAAGTCAAGCCAAGTGTCAATGAGAGAACCCATGAACCATCAACTACCCATGTGGATTTTGATGCCCAATCATTCATTTCTCCCAAGAGTTGGGTGAAGTAGTTAATGCCTTGGGGATTGGGGAGGTATGGTTGCTCAAATTCGAGTATGGGCAAGCCACCCTCATGGAAAATTGTGTTTCTCCTTCTTGGGCAAGAAAACACCCACGAATTGCCTTCCCAAGCCATTCTTCATAGTCAGACTTCACCCTCTCACGTTTGGGGAGCTTGCTGGGTGTTTTTCTTGAAGCCTGTTGGGCGTTTTTAGTTTGCTGGGCGTTTTTGGCTTGTTGGGCATTTTTATTTGAAGCATGTTAGGTGTTTTGGCTTGCTGGGGTTTTATCCTCCACGTTTTTACCATTTCCTACATTTTTCCATGCCTGCAAACTCGTTTTGGTCAGCACAGTTGCTGGGAGAAGAGATCCACGAATTGGGGGTTTAATGGAGGTCGTTTTTGCTCATGGGTTGTCCCAAAACGTTTTCTGAAAATGAAAATTTCCTTTCCAGGGTTGTTTTCTCATTCCTCATTTCGTTTTTGGGTTGCCCACATTTTCCTTTCATACCCAATACTTGAGATTTTGTTGTTATGTGTACCCATGCCAAGTTTATGAGTTTCTGTGTGTAGGAGATTGTTGGGGTTGAAATGGGTTTCCATTGTTTTGGCTTGAACTTGAGTGGAAGCATCCACAATTGAAGAGGGTTCAAATTTAGCCTGATAAACCCAGCAGTGGTCTAGCTTGGCTTAGATCCAAATGACTATTTGGCTATGTAAGAGTTTGAAATCCCCTTTTTCCTTGTAGATATCATTCCCAACTCGGGGGTGGCCTTCAGACAGAATCAGTATATGCTGTCGAAGAGCCTACGGTTGGGTGGAACGTTGCAGTGACATAGCTAGTTGCTTGGGACAATTACACAATGAAGATAAGTGTTTTTTGTCTATGTATTTACTTCTTTAATGCATTAATTTGATGACTATTTTGATATGCTGGATGGGCATGAATTGTGTGTGGATTAGTTTCAATTTTGTTGTTTATTTTTCCTAATTTGTATCTGCACACCAATGGTTTTATTCATATGATGCTAATGACTGGGCTGAGTCTTATGAAAAGCCCCACATATTGTTATCATGTTCCCTCTCTTATTGGGTCAGCAGGTGGGTACATGACAGTCTCCATGCTATCAACTTCATGAAAAGTTTCACAAGTCCAATGCTTTGTTTCCTTCCATGATTACCAGAAATATCAATTTGCTTTTAAGGACAAAAGAAGGTTTTCTGCTAGACAATTGTAGTTTCTTGCACATAGAGAACACTAATTTTTATTTTGAGTTGGCAAAGCTCAAGGCCAAACAAACTTAACTCTTATTAGGAACCTAAACAAACTTAATGCTTATTAGGCACCCATGTTCACACTGTGGCTTGAAAGATCTGCATTGGTTGCTCTAGAGAGCACTATTGGAGACAAGACAATATCTTCCATGCTCTTATATATATGGAAAGACATTTTAGAGGAGCAACACTTTAGATGGACCATTGGATCATAACATAGTGGGTTATGTCATAGAGCATTGATCTCTATTCTCTTTTTTTACAATACATACCTTTTATCTTCCACTCTAATGAACTGCAGAGATAGCTAGATTTCCTAGCACATTTTTGTGTTATGGAAGTTAATGTCAATGTAGCCAAAATATTCATTTTTCAACAGATGAAATGCTCCAAAATTTTCATTCTTCAACAACAATAATCTACTAATACTAGAATAGTCAAATGCTATTAATGGTATTTGTTCTCCTATTTATTATTCATTTTTCAACAACTGAAATGCTCCAAAATTTTCATTCTTCAACAACAATAATCTACTAATACTAGAATAGTCAAATGCTATTAATGGTATTTGTTCTCCTATTTAATGAAGTTGGACGATAGATTGTCAATAGAATAAAGGATTATACTTGGAGGATTAATTAACTCTTTACTTCTAGAATTAGAAGAAAAGATTGAGCATTTCAGTTGGTTCAAACAAAGCTTGACTTGTCAAATGTGCAACCTAACATGTTTCAAATAAATTTTGTTCTTCATGAAATCGATTTTGACCACCCAAGGCTGGATTCTACCCACTCCGTTGGGACAACGTGTACTGATGTTGAATCCAGTTCTTGAAATTCACTACAAGCAAGAGGGAGCATACATTACTTAAAGAAGCAAAAAACTAGAGTCATTATGAAAGGAGGGTCATACTTGGAGTTGAATCTTAACTAAGAGTTTATTGTTAATTAGGTTCAATCACCTTTTATTCTTAATCTTTCTATAATATGCCATCTATATTAACAAATGAGGTCACTAGAAGTGGGGTGCAATTCTTAAAGTGGTTGATCTTATGGGTAGAGGAGCACACCCTACCAAAATTTAAGAATTTGGGATTCAATAATATGCATATTTTTAAGTATATATACACAAATGTTTGGATTTATGTTACATTTTTCAGTTCAGTTTTTCCAGATCCCATATCTTGATGATTGTGAACTGTTATAGCAAATCCATATCTTTGTGCTTGTTCTTAGAAGTATCCATATTTTAGGTAATTTTCTTACAAATTTATGACAATGTTTACATCCCTTGGAGTCAAGTTTAATAAAATTTTGTTATAGAGCTTCATATTGCATTCTAAATTGGAATATCTTCAATCCAAGGAAAATAAAATTTCGTCAAGTTCTTTCTTCAATGGACAATCTCTGGCAATATGTCTCATCTTATCACAATAGTAACATTGAAAGTTGGAGTAGTTCCTTCTTGGATTGTTTCCTCTTCTCCTTTGGAACTTCTTGGGAGGTTGAGACTCCTTGTGGCTTTCCTTCTTGAAGTTAGATTGAATTCTTGTTCTCTTGGTATGGGTGGCTAGGGCTTGATCATCTTCTTTAATTATAGCTTCTCTATTGGCTACCTTGGCCTCCTCTTGGATGCAATCTTCCCATACAATATCAAATTTCATGTTTTCCTTTCTAGCACACATAGTCTGGATGAATGAATCCCAAGGTCTAGTGAGACCATTGAGAGCAGTCATTACTAGCTCATCTTCACCAAGGGAGTCTCCAATGGCTTCTAGTTGGTCCTTGAACTCATGGGAAACCCTTGTGAAGTAGTCTTGGATGGATTCTCCTTTGCTCATCTTGGTACTCTTCAATTGAGCTCTCAAATTCATCTTCCTATTGATGTTCTTCCCTTCATGCATTCTGGCCAGGGTATCATACATCTCCTTCGGGGTCTTCTTGGATGACACTTGAGGAATCAAGTGGTCTTTGATAGAATCAACAATGATTCTCTTTGCCCTAATCGGGTCCTTCTTGTGCTTCTCCTTAGCTTCATCTTCTTCAGGTTCTACAACTTCATCCTTGATGTATTTGGAAAGATCATTATATTCAAGAATGAGGCCAATCCTATATTTCCATGCTCAGAAATTCTCTATGCCTTCTAGTTTGTCCTCAATCTTAGTGCTTGGGGCCATCTGATGACAGTATTTAGTGCAGGGTTGTGTCTACACATATTAAACTATTTTTCTAAGAGATGGTGAGTCTCTACGTCAGCAACATGAAAATATTATCACAAGTTCTAAAGATCTATATTAGTTCATTAAAACTCATTAAGATCTAAAATCATATAGGAATTAAAATCATGCATGATAAGCATAAAAAATATTAAATGGAAGAAAATTGAATCAATTCATGCTAAAAAAATGGAGAAGATACATGATTACCAGGAATCCTGGTGTGAGTGCCTCCTCCCTTGCCATAAATTCTCCTTCCTTCATCCTTGCTTTTGAAGATTTGGAGCTTTTCTCCTTCCTTTAGAATCTCCTCAGCATGCCTTTTCTCTTTTTTCCTCCATTACCATGCCTCCCATGCCTTTCTTATATAGCATTGGGAAATGGGCCTTAGGCTTTTCTTCTAAATGTGGGATTAGTCATTTTCCTCATTTTGATTATTTTCAAGTGAAAACCCACTTTTGAATAGTTTTTAGGCTTTTTGCTCCACTTAGGATGTTTTAAACACAATTAATGCATTTTTCAGAGAGGATTCGTCTCTGATTGAACTTGTGTCATGACTTTCCTGTTGCGGGTGCATGGTAAACATATGTTGCTCCTTCACTTAGTTAAGGGTGTCAATTTGATTGTTAACAAATGCCCCCTAATGTGTGAGGTCTGAAGCAGAGCTAAGGGCCGAAATACATTACTGAAATTTATACTCAGTATACTGATACTCTTTGTACTGATACTCTTTATCGTTCAAAGCAAGGATAAGGGAAGGAAAACTCACGGGTGCAGGATTGAGGATCACACCTGTAAAACATAGCAATTTCTCAAATATATAATATATTCGTGAGGATGGCATACCCATGCTCAGCAGTAAACAAGGATGGCCACAAACAATACACAGTGGATCCATGTCAAAAGAATTTTTTTTTTTTTTTTCTGAAATGTAAACATGCACTTTGATGAGTGCGAGAACAAAGTCTTTATTGAACTTCTGACATGCTGGTCTAATTTTGCACAGCTCGGGCAGTGCATCGATGAGTGATACAACTATTTTTTCCCAAGGTCTTCAATACAGATCGGCGATAGTACGAGTTTATATCATGCGAATAAGTGATCCGATGTCGAGCATAATAAAACACCATCTGATTACCGGTCATTTATGTATACCGTTGACAGATGTGAAGAGACCCACCAATGATGATGGACTCTAAGGTACTGAGTACAAACTAGCAAGTGTGAATAGATGTTCTGAAGTCGAACACTTGTAGAATCAAACAATCAGGAGTCATTGATGTATACCCACTGTCATTTGAGAGAAAAACTGCCACTAATGACTGCATGATCCAAGGTACTCTTGGGTTTCTAGATCCATGTCCTAGATGATGATTTGATGTTGATAGGAATAGATCCATCAGAAGGAGGGCATTGATGTATCCCACATCAACCGATATGAAACAAAGATCAATAGTATGATATAATTTGGTAGAACTGCAAGATCCAACACTGTATACTGACACAAAAAAGGCCGACATTATGGGTTAGGAATATTTGAGGAATGGCCAACTTGGTTCGGACTTCCCTTGAACACATAACACGACGTAGAATGGACACTTGGAAACATAGGAATTTGAGTAAACAACCTTAATGAGATCCGCTAATGCCAGATGCATTAATGAAAGATCCATTGGTGACAGGAAGGATAACCCATTGGTGGAGATCTGTTCAAAATACTAGTACAGTTTCCTAAGGCAAATGCAGATGGTGTACTGACCGCGGATACAAAATTATGTGCCGTGTTCAAGGGAGACAAGGACTGACTATTGCCATTTTCTTCGAAGTTTATAATATGAAGTGATTCAAGTCTCTCCCTTTTTGGATTTTTGTGTTTTCCAATTGTTTTTAACTTTTTTCATTTATTAGCTTGAAAAAAGAATAAAGCATGCTATGATACATTAGAGGAAACGAGTGTCTCAAGGGCATGTGCCTAAATGTCAAGGGAATGGGTCAGTCCAAGGCAAAGATCCATATTGCAAACAAGGGATGAGCTAGTTATGTACACTCTTGCAGATGTTTCCTCCATGGGTAAGGGTCAAATATACATAAGCAATGGTTTATAGTCATCTTGTAACAGAAAGTGACTATACAGGAAAATAAGCAACTTGAGCAATAAGCAACGAAGTAGTTTGCATGGATGTTCAAGTGGATATTTTAATGCAAGCTTATGTAAAATGACAAAAAATTGGGAGCCCATCAGGATATGGTCAGAAATGTATGAAAGAGAAATATGTGGTCTCAAACTCCAAGTCATGACGAGACTAATAGGGCTCCCGGGCCTATGAGAATAACGCAGCATGGGAACCAAAATGGCAATGGGATGTTGACTAGGGTGTCCCATGTTCGATAGGCTCTGCTGTTGGAATGGTGGGAAATACAGATATGAAGGGATGACTCACCAATTTCCAATAGGTTCGACCCTATGGTAAGTTTGGGTTGCAAAAGGTTCAAATGCATTTTCACAAAGGGATGGCTTAAACCTATATGCAAGTTTCCAAATATACCAGATAAGATCAAGGAACATGCAGATTATGTTCCTATACTTGGGTAGATTCATATAAAGTATGCTCCCAATGGCCCCACAAAAGATGATCTTAGGTGGGTACAACCAAATGTTTACAACTTCAGGCATATCTTCATTTGATGATAAAATGTAATCCAAGATGTCATGTGAGCTGGGAGATCTCACAACCCAAATGGGCTAGGTAACCGAATCATATTCCTCCATCAAGGGAATATTTTGATCCAAATCTGCCGAAGCTATTTGAGTAGCTTGGTTCGAAACTTCTACAACAGATAGAGGTGATCCATATGCTTGCCAACATGAAAATGACATTACGCAAGCTGAGGTCCTTTCATCTACTATGGTTAGACAGATGTTCTTACCATGAGTCGTTACTTTAATTTGAAAAGCAACTTCGGGAAGGATCCTACATATTGAATGGTCTATGTCTGATGTGATCAAAGTCTCATTGGATGAATCAACAACACAAATGGTAGATAATAGTTCCTTTCTTGGCGCAGAACGACATTGCAATACCTCCAAGGCTGACATGGCACATGGTACCTGAGCTAGGTCCTCAAGAACATTACTGTTCTGAGCAACTCACGTGTTGGGATTATGCATTGTTCTACGTAGAACACCTTTGGGGGGGTGTGGTACTAAGTCTATGGTTGGTTTCTCAATGTAGAGATAACCATCTGGTTGTGATTCCACCTGATTTGGTGTACTAGGAGAGATATCATAAGAATCAAGTCTTGTTTGAATGTTCATCTCAGGATCACACATGAAGACATTGGCATTAGGATCATTGCCCCCTTGCGGGGGGGTTGGTTGGTTGCCCCCTGGCAGAGGTACAGGTGTCAAAATAGTGGGTTGTTGTTTCCCACCGCATTGAAGCATAGTTGGTGTATATTCTTTCCCAGAGTTAGAATTTTGCTTACTCTTATACTTCTTCTTCTTTCCTCTAAGGTCTATCAATGAGACTGTGGGGATGTCAGAAGTGTTGGAGGGATTAGCAGGTTCCTGCATTGCCTGGCCAGTTGTGGGTTGCGAATTCTGAATAGAAACTTGTCCCGAATGTGGGGTAATCTGTTCAAGACAGCTGACAGAATCCATCATACCATTGGAATGAGGTTCATGTGGCAGCCTAGCTGGATCAAACGCAGGTCTTGTAGGTTGGTTCCAAAAAGGTTGGTTATTTTCTAGAACCTGACCACTCCATGGCAGAATGGGGTTAATGGTTGGATTTCCCCCTTGCGGGGTTAGGCCCGAAAAAGATTGGTTACTTTCTAGAACTTGACCACTCCATCGATGTGGTCCTTGGGTATGATAAGAATTCCAAGGTGGGTTTCCCCTTTGCGGAGGAGGACCCCAAGAAGTTTGGCTACTTCCTGAAACATGACCAATGGGTGGATTGCCTCCTTGTGGAGGTGGGGCCCAAGGAGATTGGTTGCTTCCTAGATCCCTACCACACCATGGTGGTTGGACATGGTATTGAAAATAATTCCAAGGTTGACTGCCTCCTTGTGGAGGTGGAATCGAAAAAGGTTGGTTACTTTCTGAATATTGCCCAGTCCATTATGAACTAGGTTGCATGTATGAATTTCCCCCTTGCGAAGGTATGTTCCATTGAGATTGATGACTTGGTGGAACATGACCATTCCATTGCGGGATAGAATTAATAGGTGGATTTCCCCCTTGCGGGGGTGTGTTCCATTGAGATTGATGACATGGCGGAACATTACCACTCATTGCTGGTTGGGATTCATGAGTGGATTGCCCCCTTATGGGGGTGGTCCCCAATTAGATTGGTTACTAGTTGGAATCATACCACTCCATTGAATGTTTCCTTGGTTTGGATAAGCATTCCAAGGTTGATATCCTCCTTGCGAAGGTGGGCCCCAAGAAGATTGGATACTTCCTGAAACCTCCCCACTCCATGGCGGAATGGGGTTGATAGGTGGATTTTCGCTAGGCATTTTGCTAGGATAAATTGGAGGATAAACCCCCAGGGAATTTCCACTAATCTGAGGAGCATAGCCCCAATTGGCATAAATGTTCCATGGTTCATTGCTTCTGCCAGGAATATTACCATTCCATGGTGAAGGGTTTCCCCCGGAAGTAGAATTTGGATAAGTGTTATGTATACCATGAGGACTCTGATTTACTCCTTGTGTGTGTTGACCCTGATTAGCTTATCCATATGGAAAACCAATGTGTGAGAAAGCCATGGGGTCCCTTGTTGATTTGTGCATGTCATTCAAACTTTCAGAAAGAGGTTTGATATCACCTAGTGACTCAGGGATAGTAAGTGCAACTGGTTCTGAAAGACTCATCAAAGGAGGAATTTCATGAGAATGTGTGTGTTGTTTCAATGTTTCAATTTCAACTAGAGTAAGATTATCAACTATGTCTATATTTAGTTCATGATGTGACGATGAATTCTCAGTGTTGATTTGATGTTGTTCTTCTCCAACAATGTTAATTGAGTTGAAAATCAGTTTTTTTTCAAAGTCATTAGAATGTGGTTTTTGTGTCTGTCTCTGCAATATAGCAGTGCCTTCAATTTCTGGTGACTCACCTTGCTGCCGCTGTGACTGGCGGATCGAGAGAGTAGCCACTTATAAGAAGTTGATAAAAGGATGTGTTTAAAAAGATAATTTGAATCAAACAATCCTAAGGCAGTCTAGACTAAAAAATGAAAAGCATCCACATAGTAAAAATTCCCTAGAGATTTCAAGCAAGCAAACTTAATTTTTCAAAGAACCGAAGCTCAGTGAAAAGCTGGATTGGAGGGCCTTGCAAAACTAGTATCTAGTGAGGGATTTCATGTCCTCATACAATTGCTAGGAGCGAAGGTGTGAGAAACAGTTACAATAAATTTTAATCGCCAAGGGTACAAGTGTTGGTTCCTGACCACTCACCCTCCCAAGGAGTAAAAGTTCCAAAGTCTGTCTCAGGTATTGCAACTGTGTCCCACTCACAACAGCCTATGTGATATCCTAAGAATAGCCACTAAAGTTACCACTTCACAATCAACGGTTGGGCGGACAGTTGTAAGTCGAGGACAAATATTATTACTAGAAACCCTAGAAATAGCAATGTCACCCCGAGGACTTGTCACTGAACATAGAATCCCTTCGATAAGCTCATGTCCCACTAAATAAGCAAGAAGGGGAAACCACCCTTACTTATCCAGATTGACCTCGTGCTTGACGCATGTTTCAGAAGCGCTTTCTCGACAAGCGTTTTTTGCGACTAGTGGATTTACTCTCTTTAATCAATGCTAGTTTCAAAGTTTTGCAGCACAGGAGTGTTAACTCTCCAAACCTAATCCAGGGCACTAACCTAAACTTGTTGATGATATGGAAATCAAAAGTTTGTCAATTTTAGATTATGCACCTATTTTTAGTGGAAGTTTGCTTAGTCTCAGGAGTGGAAGTGAAACTGGTGATGTTTCGACTCGAAAACAAAATGAACCACACAATGCAAGATGCTCACTATGCTATCTTTCAGTTTGATGAATATCTTAACTGAAGAAAGGGTTAGAGGTTCATGAGCTTCTTTCAGACCTGCAAAGTTCCTGGTAGATTCCTTATGTTCATGCACAGTTTTTCAGAAATATGGATAATAATTGATGTTTAGTGATCAATGTAACCCAAACAGATATCTCAAGTAAAAGTGAATCTAATTCTATTACACGGGGGATCTCTGTTTCTCATTCACAAGATCGCCCAAAAGCCCAAGTGAAGAAGATACGTAGAGCCCTTTGGAATGCTTATGAATTAAATTCTAGACCGTTACACTCGAGATCCACTTTCTCATTCACAAGATCACCTGAAGGTGCGAGTGAAGAGGATACGGTGGCTCGAAATAAGATGATTGGGAAAGATCAACTCTTAAACAACTCTCCATTTAATCAAAACTTTTCGAGCTTTGTAAAAAATTTTGCAATTTTTTTCTTTTTCAATATGGTTTGACAATCATGAAAATATTCTTAATAAAAAACAAAATATAACTAATTGAAGCGTACTTTTGCTTTTGGAAAAAAAATTACTCTTCAAATTATCTCCATATGTAATGGTCAAAGTTTGTTTTTTAATGCAAAAAAGTGTGAAGGGTTCCAAAATTTCAAAACTTTAAAAGGGATCAAAACTTTAAGACATTAATTCCAACTTAACGCAAAAAAATTTCAATACTTTTTAAACTTTTTCAAAAGCATATATCTCCAAACACATCCCCACTTAAACAAAACTATTTTCAAAAAACTTGGATTTTTAATCTTTTTAATTCTTTTTTATCAATGAAAAAGATTTTAGCTCCAATTAGGCAAGACAATTCCAAGTTTTTCAAAATTTAAAATGCAAAAAAAATTCAATGAATTTTTAATTCTTTCTTGAATCCAAACTATGCAAGCTATGCCAACTTGGAATTCTTTTTAAATCCAAAAATCAAAATTTGATTCCAAACCCTAATTTTGGCAAGAGAAAATGAATTTTTTAAACAATTTCGACAAGCTATGCCAACTTGGAATTCTTTTTAAATCCAAAAATCAAAATTTGATTCCAAACCCTAATTTTGGCAAGAGAAAATGAATTTTTTAAACAATTTCGACAGGGTTAATCTGTTGCTGGGAATCAAATTGCTTTTGGCTGTCACCCAATATAGCATAAAATGAGACTACCGACACCATCTAGCATTAAACTCCTTCATCAATCCGCCTTCACCAAAAACCAAAACCACTTCACCATACAGCAGTAAATTCTGGGAATAAAACGCATGACCAATAGAGTAGTCGATCTGGAAAGCATTCACCATACAACACTTGATTTTGGAATGGAAACCGCATTCAAAAGTCAGTAGCGAACTAATCAGCAGTCAATCCATGATCATACAGCCTCGAATGAAAAACGTACTCACCATCTAGTAATCAATGCTAAAACTGAAAAGCCTCATCCCCATACAGCATTTAACCAAGAAAACCCTCTGATTCCGAAAATGAAAACACAGATGCATTACCGCACTCAGCGCATTCATCTATGGTTCCCGCAGAAATTGAAGCTGGGTTGTAAGATTTGGTTTCTTTTTACCATCTAGCATGACATGAAAACATAGATTACAAATAGCTTTCAGCTTATCGAATTTATTCTCAACATGAAATGAAAACACCGATTCAAAATAACTTTCAAGAAACTCAGATTTTGAACAGAAATTAAAGCTTCACGAAGGTATGCAAATATTTAACGTAGGGTTTGATAAAAATAAACAGAGGTCTTGAGAGCTGGATTGTAGGCTTTCACACAAAGTTTAAAGATCAAATGGAATCGGCCCCTTCAAGGTGCTGCTATTGAGCAATATATTTTTCCCGCCGCTCTTTCTATTCATCTATCACAAACCCTTCATGCAGAGCTGCATGCAGATCTTCGCTAGATGGATCTGGGCAGAGTGTAAAGGTTGCAGAGACGCAAAGCTTGAAGATCTAGTAGAGAATTAGGCAGAGATTAAGGGGCAGAGATTGAATGTCTTGAATGCCTCGATGAAAATTCGCACCGAGCTAAAAGAATAATGCTGAGTCTCAACATACGCAGAGGTTAAAGAATTCATTTAAACGCTGAGGTGTAATATCTTTCACACGTAGAGGCAGAGTCTTGAGACTGGGGTTAGAGCTCTAGCAGAGCTTTAACACACTGAAAGGTTTTCACACGATGCATTCACTAGGAAGCACGCAGGGTTTGGATAGCTTTCCAAAAATTAAATAAAATTAGGTAGAGTGTTATTTCAAAAACTCCATAAATTCAACATTCCTCAAACTCCACATTAAAGAAACTTAAATCTGAATGGATCTGGTACTCCATACGCATCTTCAAAAAGCTTTAACATTTGGATAAGATCTACGTAAGGCTTTAAGTGCTGAGTTTTAATAAAAACACAGAGTGCTAAGTTGTTTAACATGCAGAGTTATAAAAACCAGATCTCAAATGGAAAAAAAAATGCCAATGCGCAGGGGTTGAAACGCTTTCACGCTGAATTTGCAAAATTTAACTAGATCAAAGCTGTAAGATTCATCAACGTAGGGCTTTCAAAGGCTTGATCAAATGCAGATATGCAATGATCTTTAACATGCATTAGCAGAGTTTTAAAGAGTGGCAGAGATCTCGAAATCTCCAACGCTTCACAAGGCCAAATCGTGGCAGATTGTAAGCCTAATATCCAAGGCAAAGTTTGGAACTATGCATAGTTTAAAGAGCCTAGCAGAGATGCAGTCACACAGTTCAAAATTCATAACACTCCTAAATCAAGAAACTCAGATCGGAAGGCAATTGGAGGTGATTTGATGAATTAAAGGTGTTTTTAGGTGGATCTTGAGCTTCTTAAGCTGGATCTTAGGGTTTTTTAAAGATCTTTAAGCTCAAAATGAGTTGATCTGAAGGATGGAGGTCACCAAGCATGAAGAAAAATCTTGAAATATGGAGAAATTTCAAGAAATTTCAAGCCGCCGAGTCACCATTCTGATGACAGTATTTAGTGCAGGGTTGTGTCTACACATATTAAACTATTTTGCTAAGAGATGGTGAGTCTCTAAGTCAGCAACATGAAAAGATTATCACAAGTTCTAAAGATCTAGATTAGTTCATTAAAACTCATTAAGATCTAAAATCATCTAGGAATTAAAATCATGCATGATAAGCATAAAAACTCTTAAATGGCAGAAACTTGAATCAATTCATGCTAAAACAATGGAGAAGATAGATGATTACCAGGAATCCTGGTGTGAGTGCCTCCTCCCTTGCCATAAATTCTCCTTCCTTCATCCTTGCTTTTGAAGACTTGGAGCTCTTCTCCTTCCTTTAGAATCTCCTCAGCATGCCTTTGCTCTTTTTTTCTCCATTATCATGCCTCCCATGCCTTTCTTATATAGCATTGGGAAATGGGCCTCAGGCTTTTCTTCTAAATGTGGGATTAGTCATTTTCCACATTTTGATTATTTTCAAGTGAAAACCCACTTTTGAATAGTTTTTAGGCTTTTTGCTCCACTTAGGATGTTTTAAACACAATTAATGCATTTCTTAGAGAGGATTCGTCTCTGATTGAACTTGTATCATGACTTTCCTATCGCGGGTGCATGGTAAACATATGTTGCTCCTTCACTTAGTTAAGGGTGTCAATTTGATTGTTAACACCATCTTATCCAGGAGGTCACAAAAAAATGAAAATTTTCAAAATGCAAAACTAGCCTTACCAGGAGATGTGCTTCACTGAGGCGAGTTGACTAGTATACTTGCTTTCTGTAGATTCCAAATTTTTACCCTTCAAATTTGACTTGCGAATTTCGGACCTGTAGTAGATTTCTAGTTCACTGGTTTTCTGGTCCAAAAGTCAAAACTATGGTTTGACTTTCTCGGATATCTACCCACTCAAAAACTTCGATCCAAGGCTCTAAATTTCGATTTTAGAGAGGCGTATCTTTCTATGCAATTAGATTCCAAAAATTCCAATTTTGACAAGAACCCTAATTTCTTGCCGGAGGAAGAAGAGAGAGAGTTTCACATTGTGAAAGCTGTCTTATTCAGGCTATCTTTGATCCCATGTTAAGTTTTAATCAAATTCACAACAATACAATAAACAAGATCACTGAAAGAAACACAATCACAAGATAGACACAAATTTATCCTGGGAAACCCTCATGGGGTAGAAAACGCAACAAAAATTCCTCAATATAGATGATCAAAAGTGCAAAGACAAAATCCCAAAGCAATAGCTCCTTCTCCTTTGCAGATATCTCTCTCTCTCTCCTATGCGCAATCCACAAGTGAGTGAGTGTCCAAATGAGGAGCACGCCACTTCTATTTATACTTTATCTTTCACTTGACATTTTCCCTAACTAGGTCGGCCCCTAACAAATTAACCTAAGGTTGGATAGGCCGACTTCACTAGGGGACTTAAACACCCCATTACAATTGACTCAAGGGGATCTATTGCCCCAACTTGCAAGGGAGGATTTACCTCAATGAATTTACATGATCAAATACAATAATGACATCCTGACGGAGGAATAAAACATCTTCAAATAAATTACAATGATAAAATAGAGTATTCTTCGAAGTTACAATATTTCATTTTGTTGAATTATGGACTATAGTAATGAATGAGATTGATAAGGTCCTATCTAGGATGGACACCCTAGATATCAAATGATAATTTTTGTAGTAAGAAGTAAATATTTTGACCAAGAATGAAGAAAGACATTGATAAGTATATATAAAGTTGTATGAAATGTCAGAGGGTAAAGGTTGAGCATAGAGATCTAGTAGGATTGCTTCAAACATTTCCAATACTAGAGTGGAAATGGGACATTGTGGTGACGATTGATTTCATCACTAAGTTGTCTAGGAAAACAATGCACCATTATTTAATTGTGGTAGTGGTGGACAAGTTGACAAAAGCTGCTCACTTTATTCCAATCAAGTCAAATCATAATGAAGTCGATATAGAAGAGGTTTCCATGAAAAAGATTGCTTGGATGCATGGGATATCTATGGAAATTGTATTAGAAAGAGAACCAAAGTTTGTAACTTCAAACCTTTGGAAAAGAATATTCAAAAGGTTTGGAACAAATCCGAATTGAAGTACATCATATAATCCACAAACATATGGATTGACTAAGGGTATGAATCAAGTCATTAAAGATATGTTAAGGATGTATGTGATGGAAAAAACCATCCAAGTGGGAGGATTATTTGTATTTGGTAGAGTTTTGATATAATAATGGATATCATGCTTCTCTAAAGATGAGATCATTTGAAGATTTATATGGTATAAAATACATAATTCCAATCAACTAGGACAATCCAACAAACTGAATCATAGTTGGGCCAAAGTTACTCAAGGAAATGGAGAACATATGGTTAATATAATGAAGAATTTAAAATCATCACAAGACAAGCATACGAGTTATGTAGGAAAAATTAGAATATCAAAGGAATTTTGAATGGGGGAGCATGTATACTTAGAAGTTAGGCCAAAGAGTAGCTACCTCAAGCTAAGGATTTGTCCTAATCTAGGAACCAACTCTTGTGGAGTGTTTGAGATTTTGGCTAGGATAGGGCCCTTTGCATATGATCCTGCATTTCCTGCTCGCATAAAAGTGCATAATGTGTTTCACATGTCATTTTTGAAAAAATATGTACTTGATCCTAACCATTTTATTTGATTGGGATTTGATTTAGGTGGAAATGGAATGAGATATTTTGATGCAACCAATGTGCATCCTAGATAGGAAGGTTGCGTTTCTCTAGAATAGAGAAATAGGGTAGGTAAAGGTCCAATGGACCCACTACAATTGCGAATAAGCAACATGGGAGCTCGAGGATGCTATGTAGGTTTTGAAAACTTTGATGTAAATTTTGCAAATATATAGTGTTGATATTCATCGAGTACAATGCATAAATTAAGGGTGAGGGTAATGTAACACTCTATTTTTTATCCCATGTTACAATTATGTATGTAATAAGGCATTGGCTAGATGCTAGAAATATATGGTCCAAGTGACCATGAATATTGTATCCTAAATTGGTCTCTAGGACTACATTATGTACACATTCACTGAGTTCTTGTTGCATACGCCGGATCTTACAAGAATTCTTTATATATGTAATTACGCTTGATGTACATTATAGATAATATAAAAATCCATGATAGATGTAAGTGAAGAAGGACAAAGAAGAGATGGGAGGTTATGTTTCCACAAGTTAGGGAAGTAAAATATGGGCTAAGGGGATATGACCCTAGTTGGTATTAACCTAATTCCTTAATTGTACTTATCAACCTCGGTTAAAATTTTAACCTAAGATCACTAAACCATATTATGGGGGTGATTTTATTAATCATTATTTAAATTAACTTAAGATATGATTATAATAGGGAAAAGTGGCCTTCCATGAGGAAGCTACATGGAAAGTGAAAACCATGCATATATAATGTGATAAATTTATTCATTCGAGGATTCATTGAGTTAGTCACTTAATCATTCCAACTGGGCTCTCGTTGGTAAATCATAGGAAAGTAAGAGAGTAGAACCTAATTTTCATACATGTTCAAGCCAAATACCCTAGGAAATTAGCGCTAATGGGCATGGTGCCTTGTGAGAGGAACCTGGCTTGTAACTAAGTCCCTGGGGTCCCATCAGAAACAATCCCTGGCCAACCTATGTTGGACCACTAGAAGGGAATAGGGATGACCTAAGGGGATATAATGTAGAGAATGGGGTCCCATTACTTATGTTGTGTAGGTTGATTAGGGATGAAGGCTGGTGGATTGGAACAATTGCGAAGGGGATTTCACCACCAGATGGTTTCATAAATTAAGGTTGGTGGAAGAGCTTATTACTTCACCCCTTGTGGATTGATAGCCCCAAATCAGGGGTAACCTATGTCATAGAAATAATAATTGTGGCAAAGTTTCTATGACTGGGAGGAATTTCCTTCACTTAAAACTAGTTGGAGAACCATTTTCCCTAAAGATAAGTGTTAAATATGCTTTGAATTTCATGGTTTAAATTGTTGTCGTGGATTTATTTAATTGTAGTTTATGAAAATGTCTTGATGTACATCGAATTAATGTCCATTCTATGTATAAATTAATCAATGCATATCATAGAATGAGTAATTTAGATGAATGATAGTTGTATATCTACTTCTGTTATTAAATAGTTGCATAGTAAGTCAATGGAATTTTGAATAATACACGAGAGATTAAGGGATTACAACTAGACTGGAGTACCCCATAAACTCAATATTGTTAAAGGGGTGGTTGGGTACATTACAACAGTAGTTCTACGTTATAATCCATGTATCATTCAATGTCAACATGACATGTGTCATGGCGTTTTGAAAACTTTAGAGGGAGGAAAAGTGACCCTAGATATCAAAAATATAATTTTTTTCTTACTCAACATTTGATAACCTAACTTAGTTTGAAAAACTTGTCCAAATCAAGTTCTTCCAATTTTCCTCTGTTTGGAAGAGATTCATTTTCACCAAAAATTATAAGTCTGAAAAAAGTGAAAAAAGGACAACGCTAGAAATTTGAGATTTATGTAGGAATTGACAAGAGCACTGAATCATTGATCTAAAAGTTGTTAAGTACTCACAATCAAACATATCATCAACACCTGATACATTTTTTTTTAATTCTCATTGGTTTTTCTTCTACAAGTGGATTAAATATGTCTCCAAGCTTGGTTGGAGTGATAAGAAAATTGGGAAAATGGGTGAAAATGGTAATTTTAGAGGGATATAACTTTTATATCATGGCTTAAATTTGAGCATAGGTGTAGTTGTTGGAATATGATGTAGAGGAGAATATAATAGAAGTCTTTGGTTTTCAAAATATTCTTTTAGATGTTTCAGAAAACAAGAAGAACAAAACCTCCTCGCTTGAATCCATAAGGCAATTGTCACTATATATGAACCCGAGAGTATATTCAATTTGGGAAAAGTGTTTTATGGTGATACACGAGCATATTATATTTGAAATTCACTAAATATGACTACATATACTTAATGATGGTATTTTGATAATGAAGTGGAGGGACAATTAAGAAAGTAAAGCATGGTGTATTTTCTTATTAATTAAAAATGTTAATTTGATTAAACCAAGGATGGTTGAGTACTTAGTAATATGGTAGAACTATTGGTAAGCAAGTATATTGAAGTTGATAGTAAGGTGGCGAGGTTTGTTACATATGGATAAATATATTAAATGGAGATGTTGATATTACTATAGATTTATTTCATGATAAATCTTGAAGAAATAAAGGATAAGAATGGTTGATGGTGCTTTAGCTAAAATGCAAGCAAGGTATTGATTAAGATCAACATATGCAAGTTAGTTTATAAAACTCCAATTTGATCAACATCTTTTTCTTTAGTGCATAAATAAACTAGAATAAGCAAAACTTGTAGAAATCTTTCCAAATCAATGAGAATAGGTTAAATTGTAATAATATTCCTTCCTTTTTAGACAAAAATTTGGGTTGAATAAGGCCAACATTTTAGGGATCATAGCTTGAGTTTCACATGATCCAAGTTTAATGGGTTGCAAAATTTGACCCAGTGTTTTTCCCATTTTAAACTAACCCAAATACCTATAAAATTGGTAGGAGATCATAATTAACCAAAAATTTAACTTATTGGATCACTGGATTCCAAAAGGGAAGATTGCTACACGTTTATCTTACTCCTCAATCAATGTCTCTAAGAGTGGAATTGATGCTTTGTAGTTGCAACTTTTACAACATCTAAATGTGTCTTCTATAAGCAATGTTAAAATGCTTAAAATAATCCTTCAAGAAAGGATTCATGGTAGTCTTAAAATCATTAGTTCCTCCATTTTCTTACAGTTGGCCTCTTAATGTTGTACTCTCACTGAAATTTGTTGGAAGGAAATTTGAATAATTAATCAATTATCCCTATCTTTTCTTAGGAAAATATAATGAAGTTCATGCCCGACTATCAAAGTCAACAATATCATAGATATTCATTCGTAGTGACAAGGTGTGTAGACTTGAGAATATCTACTATTTAATCTCTAAATATATTCAAATTATATGATTAATGAAAATGAATATATTATTTTCTTATGATTTAGTTTAAGTTTTGTCATTTTTAATTATCTTTAATATTTTGAAAATATAATATGTTTAACACAATATGAAAGATCATATAAAAACATGTTTAACACACCATTAATTATCATATCAATAACATGTATTCAATACCAAATCCAAACCAAAGCACATATTCTTTAATAATGCAAAATATTCTCTAATAATACAATGCCATTATTAATATTCATAATCTTGATGTAATAAATATATTGATCTTAAAATAATAAACTTAATAATCAAAGTTATTTATTTCTCCCTTAACATGGGTAATCAAGTAATAATGACTTAACTTTCCTAAGAAATTTACCAATATCCTCACATGACTTTCATTATTCAATTCCTCAAGAAGAAGACAATAAAATAAAAGGCGAAAGAGTTGGCAAGCCATCACATGTAGCTAATTAACCAGATCCCTACCCGAATTATAATAAATTATTTATTAACAATAACTTATGAATAAAATACTTTAACTCATTAAATGACCTCCTAGTTTAAAACAAAACACTTAATAACACAAATAATAAAATATATATTAATTTTCTATGAAAACCAAAGAGCTATTAAGTTTGCAAACAATATTAAATATTTTAATTAAGATTAACTTTGGTCAAAGCCGTCTTAACTGGAATTCCAGTTTACTGGTTCTCTCTTGCTCAAGTCCCTAAATTTGTTTTAAATTCTCTAAGGAAGCTTTTCTCCAATTTTTTGTGGAATGGTGGAAATGAGTGTAGTAGCATGGTCATGGAAAGTTGGGAAAATCTATCTTTACCTTTGAAATATGGTGGGTAGGGGATAAAACACCTTGAAAGTTTTAGTGTGGCTCCCAGGTTGAAAAGTTTTTGGCGTGGCATAACAGGGTTTACTCTTTGGTCAAAAGTTTTGAAGGAAAAATATATTAAAGAGGATTTGGTGAATTGGATCAGGAATCCAAACAAAAAATCAAAAGGTTCCTCCCCGTTTTGGTGGGGCTTTCTTAAAATCTACAACTGGCTGGCGGTCGATCATCAATGGCAGGTTGGCAAAGGTAAGGATGTAAGGATTGGCATAGATCCAATCTTAGGCTCGGACAAAAATGATCAATTATTGGAAAGAATTCTAACAACCCTGAAAGAATGACATTTATACCTTGAACTAGATAAAAAAAACCTGAATTGAAAAGCCTCAAGGGAGTTATTGGTATAAGTCAAAAGACTTGGGTTGTTTGGGTCCAGCTGCATATGAGTGGGAAAACTACAGTAAAAGGTTAAATTTGGCAAGATACATAATTACAAAAGAAAAAGATAAATTGATTTGGGGAGGAATTTGGAAACTAGAATGGTGACTGCGAAAACTGCATATGAAGCGGTGATAAAACACAAGTGTTTTTTTCCACAACACTGGTGGTATAAAAATTTGTGGAGATGGCAAATTCCTCCAAAACTTAAGTGTTTTCTTTGGTTTGCGTTGCAAGGAACTATGAAAACATGGGACAACCTATAGCTTAAAGGTTGGAATGGACCAAGCATGTGTATGTTATGCAGAGAAAATGCTGAGACTACCTTTCATATTTTAGTAGATTGTCCATTTACGATGCAGGTCTAGAATCGGTGTTGCACTCTTTTAAAGTTGGATAATATTTGGGGAATTGGGCAATTTGATGTTAGTTTAAAACATTGGATGAGCAAATGCAAAATTTATCTGACTCTTCAAGTTTGGATATCATGGATAATATGGCGTACCAGAAACAACTCCATTTTCGAAGCTTGTTGTCCATGTCTTCAGTCAACGTGTGCCCAAATTATGCATTATATTGAAGACGGTACCAGTCCTCAGTTTTTGGATCCAAAGGAAAATAAAATTGGCTTATTCTCTCCACATTTCAACACTCCTGTCGCTTTTTTGATGGTGCTTCAAACTATGGGGTTTGTGCGGCTGGGGAAGTGAACTATCCTTCTCAAGATCGCTTTTTCTCGCTCAGGTTAAATTGTGGTATTGGGTCCAATATGAAAGCTTAGCTTATGGCTCTTTGGTGTGTTCTTAAAGTTGCAGAATACTTTGGATTGGGGGAATTAAAGGTATTTGGTGACTCTAGGGTCACAATCAAATGGGCAGAAGGAGACTACAATATAAAGGTCATCTCAATTGCTCATTCGTGTAGAAGGATCAAGGATGTATTGAAATCCTTTAATTCTATAACATTGGAGCATATATATCGTCAACACAATTCCATGGCTGACAAACTTTCTAAGCAAGTGTTGGCATGTGAAGAAGGTGTCATACTATGGGATGAAGTTCAAGGGAAACTCTCTTGGGACCGAGGAGTTGTCCGGATATTTGAACTTTAATTAGTGGGATGAATTTCTAGATCTATTAGCTTCCTTGTTTTTTTTATGAAGTGATGTCTTCGTTACATTTGAACTCTCAGAAAAATATTTGATATATTTTTGTATAGGATGCTATGTATATGCTTTCATCGGAATTTAGGCAGAAACTTTGGTCTTATAAAGACTGCTATAGTCATGTACTATTTGATTCAATAAAATATCAATATGTTTTTTTTTTGCTGAAAAAAATATTTAATATTTTAATTATTTTGATTAAAAAAAATATTGAAAAGAAGATACATTTAACTATATACTATTTGATTCAATAGAATATCAATAATATGTTTTTTTTGCTAAAAAAATATTAAATATTTTAATTATTGTCACGAAGTAAGATATTAGAAAGAAGATACATTATTCAAAACACTTACAAAAGGTAATCTAATTGTATTATTGTAAGATCACATTATTTAATGTGGATAAATATATAAAATTTAGAGATGTTTTAAATCAATAAATTAAATTTTGCAGGTTTCGAATTATTTTTTTAAAGAAAAGCATAAATTTTACAACATTAATGAGTGACTTTGACATTATGCTCAGAATTCAATTCTAATCATATAAATTCAACAACTTAAATATTATTTATTTTTTTAATATACATTTGCCTAATTTCATATTAAAATATATTTTCAATTAATTAAAAAACTGCAAATATATGAAAAACTGTGGAAAATAATCCTCACTGCAAAAATAGATGCCAAATACCAACAGAACTACCACATCAAAAACGGTTTCCAAATTGTGCATTTTCAAACAAGGGCCAAAGAACATTTAAAAAAAAAAAATCAAATGTGCATAACCTGGCAACTTAAAACAAAATTTATCCCTAGAGATCCGTATATTTATCTCAGTCGAAATTAAATTTTATTGAGAAAGAGAAACTCCTGAATATGAGCGGTTATACAGGCTGATATTCTAATACAATAATATGCCATGCTCTGTCTAACAGTCCAAATTGTTGCGGGCAGAAAAAAACCAAACACACTCTATAGCCAGGTGGAAGAAAAGTAAACCCTAGAACTATATAGCTCTTAATATTCAGGTTGCAAATTAATATATACTTTTTATTCTATGAAAATGTTCCTCGAAGAATTTTTTTCTGGTTAAAACCCGCCAGCAAATTCATAAAAATTACAGTACTGATACCTCAGTAGCCAATTGATGTTCAGATAATATAATTCAGTCACTGCCAGCAGCCTCGTGATCTGAGTGTTATGGACATTTGGGTGAACTTCAGAAATTAAAAGATCTCTACCTCGCAGGCTTAATCATCCTCTGCACGATCACAGATCTCGCCTGGCGTATGTCTCGGCTGCAACGATCAACGTGCTGTGCGACATCTTCGATTTTCTGCATGAAACTCTCTTGTTTTTCCTTGATTTTCTCGATTCCATTTCGAACAACAGCCTCTTCTTTTGTGCATAAATCAATGTCCTCAAGAATTGAACCCATGAAGTGCTGCAGGTTGTCTACCAAAACCTTAATGCTACGCAGATCTTTGATAACAACAGAAGTGCCAACGTGCATTGCAGTGATCGCCTCTCGCTGAGATCTGATAGCGTCTTCGTATTTTTTCCAAAAGGATTTCACCCATTTGCCCGTGGCACCTAAGGGAACCGCTGCCGCTAGAGCTGCTGCAACTGGAGGAGAAGCAATGGCCGCTGCAACCACTGAGCAAATCAACACCGCAACAAAGGTCGCAACAAATATAACAATCGAAACCTTTTTCCATGCCCTGACGTGCTTCAGTTTTCTGTTGAGCTTCCTCCTCAGCAACTGTAGCTTCTCTAGCATCCGCATGTGCCTTCCGTAAACAAGGTCGAAATGCTTAAAAAAATCTTCAGAGAACGGGCTCCCGGCATTCTTAAAATTCGTTAATTCTTCCAGCATTTTCTTACCCTGGGCCTCTGAAGGCCGTACTTCTGGTGGAATTTGTTGAAAGGCATTTTGAATAATCATCTGGTTATCCCTAGCCTTTCTCAAGCAATTCTCGAGCACAGTACAGAAATCCAGAGTCTGTAAACTGTTTTGAAAATACGTATCCACCAGTTCAAACAGATCATGGTTGCTCCATATATCCACCTTGTGTTCCAATATGATTCTAGCTACCTCCTGGTCCATCTCCAGCAAGCAATTGGTTATTTCTCTAAGGGAATCCAATGACAGGCTGCGTACCTCAACACCGCCATTAGCCAGAGCATGAATAACACGACCAGTTCGTTCTTGGATTGCATCATCAAAATTCTGCATTGCAGGGTCAAGATTACAGGCTTCACCGTAAGCCCTCAGTTCTACAGAATATTTCATCTTCTCAGACTGACGTCCTGGTCGTTTGCTCATTTGGCCTCCCATATCCTATAAAAAATGCACAATATATGCCTACAAGCACTAGAAGCTGAGATTACAGAACGCCTGAAATGATGGGAAATACACTCTATTTCTTATTGTTTACCAGGGGACTTATTTCTCCTAATTCACTATCCAATCATGCATATATTTATCTGTCTGGATTTAGTTACAAACTCCCAAATAAAATTCAAAAGAACCAACAAAAAATTGATCCTAAACCCATATAGGAAACTCCCAATTAAATCTGAACCAATGTAGGAAAGCTCCAAACAAATACACCCTTATAAACAATTGGATTGCTTGGGTTTCAAGATATAACTTCTTGAGCCTGCAACTACAGTAAACGATCTGCCTGGTCGAATCACTTACATGCATATGTTATCAATGCGTAATGTCAAAGAATTTATGTTATATAACCCGAGAGGCTGCATGGTTGCAGGCATTCCAAAGTGAAGGGTTATGGGTTATAACTCGTTTTCCTTTTCTAAACATCTCAGTCCCGCTGAACAATACTGTTGTTCAGTATATATGATTTCAAACCTTGATTTACACAGCGATGAAGTGCCCCTCAGTCCGTTTAACTTTCAATGTTATCAGATATGCAAAGGCACAATAAAAGATTATAGCGTCCAGGACTCCTCGAAGAACAAAACAAAAATAAATATGATTCCAAACACGCTAAGGTAAAAACTCATAATAATGATAAAATATCCAACAAACCACCCAATTTCGGCACAGCAAGTTAAGGCTGGCGTATAGACTGGAGAACTCTTAGAACGCATTAACAGGGCCTAGGTCCACGGGAAGATCTCGGTTTTGCATTTATTTCTTTACAGACTTTGCAGATTTAAAACTAAATAACACTTCGTAATTTTGCAATGGACAAATTTTGGATCATAATGAAAGTTTGATTAATTTTCTACTTGATTCATATTAAATTTATAACTACAAACGATTTTTTGCTAGAAGGTTTCTTCGCCGCTACGGTAATGCCAGACTAGAGTGATCCTCTCTTTCCCAGAACCACGACAAATGCCCATTGCCAGTGGGCAACGCCAGTTTTCACGACAAATGGCACAAATTCCAATGCGCAGTGAAGCCAATCACGCTGTTAAACTCTGGAACAATTCGTTGGGATTGCGCTGAGGTTGCTTGCGCTGCGGTACAAGTCAAGGAGAAGCTTTTCAGGTATAATTTTGATCTTTGTCGCTTTCGTGGGATTTTAATTCACTTTGATAATAAATTATATAATTCATCTTCCACTCAGATATGACTTTTCTAAATATAGATCCCAACTGTCACTGTGCCACAATTTAAAAAATCTCTAATTTCTCAGCAAACTGATAGCTGTCTGCTGTCTGTCACCAGTTCAAGTTTAGGACGCTTAAATTCAGCCTTATAATTCACCGACGCGCGTAACTTAAAGTCCGGAGTCTTTCGATCAACATCTTTTACACAGTCAAACCCTAATCATAAAGACTAGAAGGCCGAAGGACTGGAGGATTTTATTAATAATTCCAACACGACACCATCGTTGTTTTGTGTCGTAACTAAAACAACATTGGTGTTTACCACAGCCAGTTTTGGGCAGAGTTGAAGTTGTGAGGGTGCAGTTATAGATTTTAAACAAAGTACCGTTGGTATATGTGGACGATGTAAAGGTTTGGATACTTTTCCTCTTAAAATGACAAAACATATTATAATTTAATTTTCAAATTAGTAATGGAGATAAAGATGATAAAACATGTTATACCTTTAGTAATGAGGATAGAGATAGTTATGTGTTGTAATCAAATTTGAATCAATCACAACCTTTCTAAAAAGTCTTTGTTCACCCTAAGTGTTACAGGAGTTTCTCAGATATTAATTATAATATAAATTTATGTTAATTTATTTTAACATAAAAAATAAATCTATGTTAATTTATTTTCATGTAAAACGTATAGAATTCCAAACATAGAAATTGATGCAGAGTCTCTATGAGGCATGGTAATCTATGGACATTGGCCCTACGTACAAGGGTGAGGACTAAACTAGTCTTGAACTCAACACGCATGCAACATATACACCCACAAACTCAACACATAATTCTTAGTTAAAAATAGGTTTAATACACCTTTTATATTCTTGCACAGAAATTAAAATTACATTAATTATGCCTCAAAGAGATTTTTTCAAACACTTTACATGGGAGTTAAAAGACCCTTCAATCTCTCACATTCAACCTCTCTAGCCTGTTGGTCTTAGTCTAAGCTAGGCATTACAATTATCACAGAGTTTGCGGTTATGTTTTCTGATCCTGCAATCGGCTTCTATACGCCTCTTCTCGACATCTTCTCATTCTCTCCTAGCTTATTCTGGATTTCTGCAGTCTTCTTACTGCCTTCTTCTTCTCTTTTGTTGATGTTCTTCTTCTTTTCTTCTCCTCCTCTTCCTCTACCCAAAGGTTTCTGCCTCTCTTCTCCTTCCTCTTTTCTTTTGGAGCCTTTTTCTCCCCTTTCTAGTTGCTTCCAGAATCTTCACGACTTCTTCTTCTCCAGAAGCTTCCTTTCCTTGCGTGCCATCTCCCTTGGTTCACTGAATTTATATCTTGCTTTCATTAATTGTGCATTCATGGTGAGATCCTTGATCTTCACCCAGGCTGGATCTCAACTGTATAGGTAGTGTCCTTCTAGACCTCCCGTAAATCCCTATACAATCTACATTAAATCCATCATTAAAATATTGAGCTATCAAGTCTTTCTACTCATTGAACCTTCTCTTATCGACCTTTTAGGTTTTATTATGAATCTTTATTTCATTGGTGAGCCAATCCATTGCCTTCTCATTCATTGACACTTTTCTCTATTGTCACCCTTGCCTCGTGCATTCCCCATGCTATTGGATCCATTCCATTAGATTCTCTCCATCGGGGCTTCATCCATGCTCTTCTTTGGTCATTTCCCTATATACGAACTTTGATGAGGTCTTTCATGATATCATTGGTCCGATACGCTTGTTGTACTTTTCTCTATTGAGAATTCTTATCAATATCTTCGGAAGCATTCTTCAATGCCCTACCTCCAATGAGGCACCTTAGCTCTAACATGCTGTTGGAATTTTCTCCATTGGGAATCCTCACATACACTTTACTGCCAAATCTCTAATATGGTATTTTCGATACCAACGGTTCCAATATATCAAACTTGGGTCTATTGGAACTTCTCCACATGCACTTCCATGGAAATTCCTTGATGTCATGTCTCTGATGAGGTATTGTCTGTATGTTGGCCTCTAATTCTGTCTTCCAATATGATGGCTATGATCGTGTCCAATAAATCATTAGAAAACTATGACTGCTTGCAATATAATACTCTTGATTCACTATCAGGTTTCGTCCCATCGACCTTTCTCACATCTCTTCTCAATCAAAACTCTCTATACCTCAACTTTGATATGTTGGGTCTCGATACATTAGGATTTCCCTCCATCGGCACTTTCCTCTATGCACTTTTGGTATCTCTTTTTGATAGGTCACCTTTGATAAGGAGACTCATATATTGCTCCCCATCCATCCATTAGACAACTGAGACAACGCCTGATATATCCGCACCAAGTCTTTAATGGCATCCAAAACTCCTGGGAAGTTTTGATTGTGCCTAAAAACACTCGATCAAAGTCCATAATGACACCCAAACTCATGTGCATGATGGGCCTTGAATTTAGCATATTTTTACCACCATTTCACCATATTTATAATTCCTTTTGCCTATCCATATTCATGCATTAATCATTTCTTACGTTCATATCTGGTTTTTTATGCTCAAGTAATTTTTCCATTACATGTCTTAGTATTTCATTTGATTTTTGACTAACATTGAGGAAATTAGTGTACTATGTATTTGCTTTGAATATTGAATCCATTGTTGGAAGCAGCTACAACATATTTGAGGGAGTTTTGTAATAGTGCAAAACCTTTGTTACGGAAACTCTATCTGTAGCATTACAGAAACTCTACAGGTATCTGCAGCATTACAGAAACTCTATCTGCAGCATTACATAAACTCTATCTACATCATTACAAAAACTCTACAAGTATCTGCAGCATTACGAAAACTCTATCTACATCATTACAGAAACTCTATCTGCAGCATTACGGAAACTCTACAGGTATCTGCAGCATTACGGAAACTCTATCTGCAGCATTATAGAAACTCTAGCTGCAGCATTACATAAACTCTATAGGTATCTGCAGCATTACAGAAAGTCTATCTACATCATTACAGAAAGTCAATAATTCAA
Source organism: Larix kaempferi (assembly GCA_027924585.1). NCBI lineage: Eukaryota > Viridiplantae > Streptophyta > Pinopsida > Pinales > Pinaceae > Larix > Larix kaempferi. The sequence continues at coordinate 10,274,279 of BSBM01000109.1, forward strand.
ATTTTACCTTCAACCACCAACTTTGGAGAAACATATTCATTAGCAGTAATGGATTTTTATAAATCCATTATTTCTATTATTCTTATGTCTCAAATCATGATGTTAAATTTAAGTTGGTAAATGGAGGTGGATATGAGTGCATATTTGGCTTATTCACAAAGATTTGAAGATCTCTATCAAATATATGATGGACCTAAGAAGTCAAAAGTTGTTAAGAGACATTTGGGATGTGTTTTGAATATTTTATTATAGCCTCTATCTCTAAATTCGAATTTGACTTCAAAGGTATTCTAAATAGCATGTAGTTAGTAAGGATCTTGGATTAGTTTTGAATTAGTTTTGAGATCCAAACTTTTAGGAATTTGTTGAGGATATTTTGGATCCTCATTTATTATTTGTTATGGAGAAATCATGTATAAATAAGAGTTCATTCTCCATTCTATGGGAGGACACTTAGAGCAATAGTCTAATTGATTATGGAATAAAGCTATACTCTCATTTTGATTCAATTAGATCTTAGTTTTATTATTTTATTTTTGTAGCATGATTTTATTTATTTTATGTTGATGTAGTTATAATTTGTTGCCTTGTTTCAATTAGGTAATTTTGCATTTCTCATTCTGTAGTTTCTTTCTGCAATTTGATTTCAATGCATAGATAGAGATTTAAATGTTTATTTTACAATAATTGAGCTTAATGCAATAATGTTATTTGCTCCATTGGATCATAAACAATAACTTGTATTTGGCAAGGTTAGATTTTAGATTTTATTTCTGCAATTTACTTTTTTGTCAAGTGTGTTGTGAACTTAGATTTAGAATTTGCTTTCTTGCACAGTGTGAATGTAGCATTAGAATTTATTTTTCCCAAAAAGTGTGACATAGTTCTAGGATTTACTTTTCTGCAGAGTGTGAATGTAGTTTTAGAATTTACTTTCAAGTGTGAATTTAGTTTTAGCATTTACTTTCATGTCGTGTGTTTTACATTCCCGTTGTGTGATTTACTTTCCTGTTGTGTGATTTACTTTCTTGCAATTTAGTTTCAATAGTTGTTTAGATGGCTAGTTCCTTGCCAAGACAATGTAATTGCTCATACCATTGTTTGTAAGTAAGGTTATTGAACTACAACTTCAAGTAGATAAACCAATGTAAGAGGAGATTGTGATTTGCACATACAGTGCATGGTAACTCACAAGTTCTCAATGAACCTCGGGTTGACAATTAATGTACACTTCTTAGTTGTTTTCTAAGTAATTAGAAGGCAATTAAAAAGCCCATCATTTTGGTGCCGTTGCTGGGGAGTTACAACAACCACTATCTTTTTTTGCTTGAGTAAATTTTTTTTTGGTAGTGAGCTATTTGTTTTTTTATTATACATGCATATGTTTTTGTTTGAAGGATGGAGGCGCAGAGACAAGTAAGATGCAAAGATGACCTCAGTGTAGCATTGCTATAGTGTAATAGCCAGCCACAAGTCTCTGTAAATATGAACCATGTTAATAATTTATGCAATAGTAGTAGATTTATTTATGCCTTCTATTTTCACGAATAAAATCAAGATTCGAGATGATGATTATGTGGTGCAGTAAGAGCCACACATATTACTAATTTGTCTTTTGCAGAAAGCTTGTAAAGATGAATGAGGCGTGGTGAATGAATATTTTATTGAAGGATTCAAGAGGATTCGAGGGGAAGCCAATGAAGGAGTACACAAGAATCAAGAATTTCAAATGGGTATGTAATATGTTACTCAATTCATAAAAATACATCATTTAGCACTAAAATACAATTTTTGAAAAATTTTCAATTTTTGAGGATCCATAGCTCAACTGCAGAACCTTAAAAAAATATATGGATTATTGATTTTATTTATTATTTGATGTATTACATTGAAATTATATCCATAAAAACATTCACTTCCATCTAAATCATCATTTTAGTGAAAAATTGGCTATTTGGGCATTTTGGCATGTTGGGCTTACTGAAAACGTAGTCAGGACAGTCGTGTTTTGAGAGACAATATGGACAAATTTTTAAAACCTGTTTCTATCCAAACTAGCCCTTGGAATCTATTTTCTAACGCAATTTAAAATTTTCAATTTGGATATCAAATGAAAAAGTTATGGTCAAAATACTGACTGGGTGTAGGGTAGACAACTCAAGAACACGGTTGGGACAGTCAATTTTTGGGAGCCTAAATGGATGAATTTTTTAAACCTGTTTCTAAGACATATTCTCCTATGAATCTAGTTTACAACTCAATTTCAATCACTCAAATCTGATATCATAAGAGGAAGTTATGCCCAAAATACTAACCGCTTATCATAAATCAGCACTCCCGGAACTTTGCCTCATCGGCTATTCTTTGGAATATTAAACCCATCAATTCTTATTGAATTAAAAACCTGTTTCTATTGGAGGTACATGTGGGAATCTAATTTAACCTCCAAGTGGAATCGAGTCAATCCGTCAACAAACAAAAAATTTATGCTCAAATCACTGACTGTTGGTCTAGGCTGGAAATTGCAACCAGTCTGTCTTACATGATGTTCTTTAGCAGATTTGGAGTACCATATTCATACATTTTCAAAACCTGTTTCTGATGGAATTATCCCTCTGAATCCACTTTCATTTGGCTTTGGAATCACTCAAATCGGTTTTGAAATGAAGAAGTTATTCACAAATTACCGTGGGGTTGTCTAGGCTAGCCACCGCTCTCCAACAGGTAAAAAATGAATTTTTGTTTGTTTTATCTTTCTTGGATTTGTTTTATAAGAATTTGTTGTATTTATCTTGCATATGTTTGGGATTAAGAGGGACTGATCACCTCTCTTCTTCCATGAGCTCACATTTTATTGCATGTAAGTGCCAATTTTTTGTAGGTCCTTGGAAGATTAAAAGAAGGTTAATCTATGGATGAATGATTTGTGAAGACCAAATTTAATGCTGATGGGAATTCTCTCCAGAAATCCAACAATGAAGATTCATTAGCATGATATGTGCTACTTTTGAAGCTCAAATTCCTAGAAGCCTGATCCAGCAGTATCTCATTGAAAGACAACATCCAGAAGACTTTTTATCAAAAATGAAAGATGGATCCAGAATGAGACATATGAAGAATTTATATATCTGAAAACCAATGTTCCAGAGGTCAAGTGCCATTCCCACATTCCCATTACCATATCCCTAATTTCTATAAAGAATCCTTTCGAAAGACCAATGATTTATCATGCTCATTCACTAGCACCATGGTATGCTCATGTATTTCATTTTTCCCATTTTGATATGCATGCTTGCTGAAGTTTCTTTCATTTCCTTGTGTGGCTGATAAGATTTTCTCATGAACATCATCTAGATATCACCACTATCATCAGATTGACTTCATCCCCCACCATTCCGTTTCTCCCATGACTTTCTGCTTCATCCATCCTTGACCCACACAATAAAGCAGCTTGGCTCACTTACAATGTCAAGCTCCCTCACCTCCCTACCCCCTTTCCAAATAAATTTGATGATGAAAACCTGTTTTAGGGGCCATCAAACCTTGGAATGCTTGAAAACCAGCTTGCTAGCAGGCATCCCTCGAGAATAAAAAGTTTCTGATTGTGAAAACCCTCTGGGCGCAGTCAAACAGATCTTGTTTGAAAACTAGCTTGCTGGCCGACAAGGTTTGCAATAAGTGAGAAATAAAGTATTCCATCATGCTCTTTAAATAAATTTTCCAAGATTTGCTACTACATCAGAAGATCATTTTTCAGCTCCAAATCCAAGCTCCAGATTTCGCATTGCTCTTTCTTGTCAGTTTCTACACCATTGTGGACCATATTAGATCTCATGCTTCTCAGGATGCTGCTGGACATTTCATGATATTCATAGGTAGGTACAGGTATGCTTATTTTATTTATTGTTAGTCAAGTTCATTGAATGCTATAGATTTGTATTTGGAAAATCGCTTGAGCCTTTATCACCACTTCTTCCTATATTTCTAAGGGTAGTAAAAGATTTCAGTTTGGGGAAAGGGGCACACCATTACCTACCATGACCACACCATTACCCTTACATTACTCGTCATTATTCTTTTCCATCCTCTACCATCATTTCTCAACCCAAACCTTCCATTTAAGCATCTCATCTTTACTCCCCTAGCTAAGTCCACTCCAACATCTCCTAACACCCAAGCATAAAATGATGTTGCTACATAAGCCCTATTGTTGTCACACAAGAACCAACAATAGGAAGTCTTGCTGCTGCCACACAATGTGATGAACCTGCAATAATTAATTAATGCAAATACACGAGATATCATAAATAATAGAACTCAGAATCACTTTTATATTGATCACGGGCCACTTCGAGGGGGCAACCTCCTTTGAGCAAGCTCAATACAATTAACTTCACGGTGCTTTCATAGGCCTCAACACACACTTATATACTAAGTCTAGGTGCCAATACAATGGGCCAATATTATTTGTCAATACAAACCATGGGCTAAGTCTAGGCGCCAATACTATGAGTCAAAACCATGGGACATATAATACTATGGGATGACTTACAAAGCATATGTGTCCAATACTATGGGCTAATATAAACTATGGATCAACAAATACTACGGGACGACTTACAAAGCATATGCGTCCAACAACAATATACTAACAAAGTAAAGACATGGGTTCCTAACATCCCCTCTCCCTTAGAAAAAGCTTTGTCCTCAAAGCTTTAGATGTGGAAATTGATGCAGAATATGAAGGAGTGGGTCCCCTGTAGCATTCTCGAGTTGCATTCCGAGCCACTGGCGCCTTTGGAGTTTCAGGGAGGATTGAATGGAAGGCTGTAGATGAATAAGAACCATATCAGCGATGTGAAAAGTGCGCTCAGAACGGTGCTGATCGGCTTGTTGTTTCAATCGAATTCTTGCCATGTGAAAATTGTCCTACAGAATGAGAAGAAGTTGATCACGGTTTTGAAGAATTGAGTCAATTGCCTGAACTGGGGAGCTGCTAAAGGTGTATGGAAGAAGAACTGGTGGTGCATGTACAAATATTGCTTCATATGATGTCCTTTGAGATATGGTACTATGCCACTTGAGCGCTTCTAGGAAATCCATAGAAATAGTTGTCCAAATCTGTAGAGGGATGGGTAAGGGTTCGAGCAGTCCTGAAAGGAGGGTCGTTTCACCCTTGTTGACTTGGAAAGTATCACAGTCAACCACCATCCGTGGAATTGTCCTTTTGAGTCCCTGCCAAGAGAAGTTACATTGTTCCTGGTCATACGTTTTGAGGAACCCAGAGTGCCCTACTAATGAAGAAGCATGGAGTTCATAGAAGAGATAGCCCCGTTGAACAGATTGCAACCAATTTGGAACAAGCAGAGAAATAGCTATAAGAGAAACTGGGTCATCAAATGTGCGAGGAGGAGCATCTTCCACCATATTGTCCTTACCCTTCTGGTAAGTGGTCGCATAGTCATAACCGATGAGTTGGATAACCCATTTCAGGTGTGTTGGGGAGGAGACCCGTTGTTCCAGGAAAGTTTCCAGACTCTAGAGATCAGTCTTGATGCAGAAATAATTCCCCAATAGGGATGGCTGCCACTTCTGGACTGTATGCAAAATAGTCATCATTTCCTACTGAGAGGTAGATGCGGCTCAATTCTTACCGGAAAGGTCTCTTGAAGGAACGAAGATCATTGGTTCAGCAAAGACACCTGCATATCTATCCAAGGAAGTAGTGGAGACTGTTGATGGGTGCATCTGAATGGAATGGAGTTGAGTGATGACACCATGTGAATTCTTCTTAAGTATTTTTTCCAGACGATGTGAACTGATGATGCAGAGAGACCCTGGTTGTAAGCCCATAAATTTGTGTTGTGCTCCATTGACTGAAAACTGCATCCAAAGTTCAGCAAAATCCCATAAGATGGGGCCAAGTGTGTGTAAACATTGAACGCCCAAAACCAAATCACATCCGCCTAAGGACAAGGAAAACATGTGAGAGCACAGGTTATAATATTCCATAGAGATACACACATTGTGACACTTCGCCTTGCAAGGTAAGGTGCCTCCATTGGCAACCATGACTTCAAAGTTGGAGCAAGGATGGACAAAACAATCAACCTGTTTGGCAATCCGAGGATCAATAAAGTTATGAGTGCTACCAGAATCAATGAGTATGGTAAGAGGGAGCTTCTTGAAGTATCCCCTGACTCGCATTGTTTGTGGGGTGGTGATGCTGGTTACAGCATGGAGAGAGATCTCAGGTGGGTCGTCCTGAGATGGGGTGTCAACAGGCGGGTGTTGAATGTCGACCTGATCATCTACTCTATCTGGAGCTTCTTCATCAAGTTCTGAGGCAGGCAGAGAATCCACATCCAAGAGATAGAGCTTTTGTGGAACACATCTATGTCCCCGAGTGAATTTCTCATCACAATTATAACAAAGCCCTTTTTCTCGACGTGCCTGCATCTTTGTTTCAGACAATTGCTTGATAGGAGTTGGTTGAGGAGTAGGCGTGATGGGAGGTCATTGGGAACCCACATTTCTGAACGGAACAAAGGTGGGTTTGGAGCATTGTTGAGCTGCGATCTTGTCCTCGGCCAGCTTAGCAAACCCTAGGACTTCCATCATTGTGTTGGGACAAAAAATTTTGACCTCTGAGCGGATTTCATCCTTGAGACCACTGATAAAACAACTCCTGTAGAATTCATCAGACAATCCTTTTGTGTGATTGGCTAGTTTCTCAAATTCCATCTGATACTCTCTCAGTATGCCGGTTTGGTGAATTTGAGTGAGTGCTCCTGTGAAGTCATCAAAAGCACTAGGACCAAATTGTGGCAAAAGGAGTTGGAAAAAATCTGTCCAGTTTGGCTCGGGATGAGCTTTGATGTACCAACGGTACCATTGAAGGGCTTCCTGTTCCAAATGAAAGGATGCAAGTGGAACTTTCTGAACATCAAAAGTATTATGCAGACTGAAATATTGTTCTGCTCGGTATATCCATCCAGTCGGATCAGTACCATTGAAGCGAGGAAAATCAAGCTTCGACCCATGAAAATTGATGGAAGAAAAGAACCCGGTGGTTGCAAAAGATTCTGGCTGTCGGTTATTGTTCATGGCTGAATGCTGAAGATGGAGGCTGAGAAATTTTTCATCCAGATCTTGGAGTTTGGTTTGGATGGCTGCAAGTGCTTCCTCCATGGTGTTTTCTCCTGTGCGAGTGAAAACCATAACCAGTAATTTTATTTTATTTTTATTTATTTATTTTTATTATTTTTTTCTTTCAGAAATGGATCGGCAATAGCGGCGCAAAAGGGATCTGCAACAGATGGATCTGCAATGGCGTGGAAGGGATCGAAAACGATTGGATCTGAAACGGCGAATGGATTTGGAATGACTTTCAGAATAGATTTGAAACGGCTAGATCTGGAGCGGAAGTGATCGACAACAATTCAACTGAAAATAGATATGGACCCCATATGTGCGACTTCCTAACAGTTTAGGGGTTTCACTCGACCACTAATGTTGTTTGACGGCTTGCGTAGTGGGGCAGTACCCCTCACTCCACGGCTAACCGCTTTGCCACAAACGACAACTCTTGGCTTACCTCACGGGTGGGAACTAGTCAATCAGGTAGGGGTCGTTGCCCTTTTCGTTGGCAAGTCGTCTCAATGGGCCAGCTACTTCGGGGTTCCTGTGGTACTCCTCACAATGAGTTTTAGGGCTTATGCCCAAGTAATTCCCACAGTTAAGCGGATAGGGATTATTCCCAAATCCAAACCTGCAACAAATGCGAAAAAAAATTTGGCAGAAATTTCACCCAGCGAGCCCAAGAAAGTGCTTTGATACCAGATGTGATGAACCTGCAATAATTAATTAATGCAAATACACGAGATATCAGAAATAATAGAACTCAGAATCACTTTTATATTGATCACGGGCCACTTCGAGGGGGAAACCTCCTTTGAGCAAGCTCAATACAATTAACTTCACGGTGCCTTCATAGGCCTCAACACACACTTATATACTAAGTCTAAGCGCCAATACCATGGGTCAATATTATGTGTCAAAACAAACCATGGGCTAAGTCTAGGCTCCAATACTATTAGTCAAAACCATGGGACATATAATACTATGGGACGACTTACAAAGCATATGCATCCAATACTATGGGCTAATATAAACTATGGATCAACAAATACTACGGGACGACTTACAAAGCATATGCGTCCAACAACAATATACTAACAAAGTAAAGACATGGGTTCCTAACACACAAGAACCAGCAATGAGAAGAAAATAACATCTGACATACAAGCCAAATAAAATGTTGGAAGAAGAAACTTACTATTGTCACACAAGAACCAACAGTAGGAAAAAGGGGAGAAGCTCATCTACAAGCCAAGGACACTACAGGAAGAAGGGAATAAGATGGACACAAGAACCTACAGAAAAATAAGTAGAATCCATTCCTACATATCAGTATGCTGATGGAACAGGAAAACAAAGCATCATTCATTCTTGACAGCAGAAAATTAGCATATTCGTGGCAGCCAACACTGTTGAGACTGTGTTTCAAATTTTTGGGGGCAGATTATAACCATCATTCTTGCAGTAGTACTAATAAAGAGCTACATCAGGATATCTTTAAATAAAGGTGCTACAGTTGAAGGGTATTTAGGGCATATTTCCAAACAATATTGCAAATTAAAGAACAACATGAAAAGCCATGAAGGACGCTGAGTTTCTTTTGGAAAAAGTCTGTAGATTTGGTGACTGTCAAATTTGTTTTTTCTGCAGAGTTTTTAGCATCTTGAATCTGCATATAAGGAGGCCATATGAATGGAACATTGCTTTTACATTTATCACTTCCAGCACATTATATATCATAACCAGTGGATGATTAAGCAAGTTTGCTTCAGCCCTATAAATTGGCCATCTCATGCCAAGAAATAAATATGAACCATGCCCATTTTCTCATTGGAGGCATTTTGGTTTATGCATATATATTCATTGAATTGCTCGTCATATGGCTACATCATCTTTGGGTTCCTAATCATTACCTTTGTGACATAACTGATTGAAATTGATTGGTAAGGGGACTCTCAGGTATGATATATGCATTATATTTGAAAAAATTGTTTTCATTATGGGCTGTTATAACCAAAAAATTTCACAAATGAATAGTGGGCGTCGGGACAACAGAGTGCATTGCAAGCATCATGGAGTGTTTGGCTGCTAAAAAAAACAATGTTTACAAACTCTAAAGAGGGTACAAGATCATAAGGAAATCTGTCCTAAAGATTGGTACATTCCTGTAGCAGCATACAAGAACTCTCTTTAGCAGTCCTGTAGCAGCATACATCCCTAAGACTTTGAGCTCTCTTTAATTACAGTCCTTCCAAATTGCAGCACACTTTGGGTCAAGAACACACCATTCTTTGATGAATATTTTATCTGCAAATCTCTTTGATGAATATTTTGAAGCATTCCAATCGGTTGTAGCCTATAAATTTGTGGATTTTTTTTGCTGTAGAGAAGAAAAGGGCAACGAACTCAGAAAAATGGTAACCATGAAAAGAGTCATAAACCTTAACTCTGCCATAAGAGGATGTTGTCTTGAGAAAACTAGACACCAATGGTAGCACACACTCATTTTTTGTTTCCAAAAATATGCTTCTAGAAATGAATATTTATTCTATAGTAGAAGTTTTGAGTAACATACAGGACATCATCATTTCCAGCATTCATTGATGAATTTTGGAACTCTTTAAAAGACTCAAAAATCCTAGTATGTCACAACAAAAAAATGAAGGGCAGCCTTATGGCAAAATTAAAATCAACATTCCTGTAGCTTCGATGGATCATCAAAGTGCAAAAAAAAATAAAAATGAAGCTTTCTCCACAGGTCTCAGCAGGGCCCTTCTGGGCCTATTTCTTCCACTTTTCCTACTATGTCTTTTTCCAGGGACGAATAAAGCATTCAGTGTGGGAGGAGATGGGAAATGTATGTTGTGCACTTCATGGCATTTACATGCTTTGGTAATGGAATATTTAAAGAATTATGTTGTCATACTATTCAAGAAGAGATGGAGCAAGGTTTTCCATGATTTTCATATCCAAAGCATTATTAATTCAAGCTTTCACGCAGTTCACTTGGCAAGTGTGTGTGCAACAATGGAGCATTTTATGGCATAAAAATTGTAGAAATTCAAATGGAGATATCTCCCAAACGGTGAAATGGGTTTTCATGAAACTTGGAGGAGACAAACACTATGGTAAGAGGAATAAATACACCAAGTTTCAGCTCAATCCAATGCATAGTTTTCGAGAAATCAAGCATAGTCACCTACAACCATTTTCTCATTTTCTCGAAAACCGTTATGTGGATTTCTCTAATTTTTGTCTGGGAGAAGCATAATGACATTCCTTACACCCCTGCAAAGTTTGGTGAAAACCCAGTTGATATTTTTTGAGAAATCAAACATAGTCACCTACAACCATTTTCTCATTTTCTCGAAAACTGTGATGTGGGTTTCTCCAATTTTTGTTTGGGAGAAGCATAATGGCATTCCTAACACCCCTGCAAAGTTTGGTAGAAACCCAGTTCGTAGTTTTTGAAAAATCACATTTTTTTTGAAAGCTGCAAATTACTAGTCCATTGGCTACAAAATATATTTTTCTTGCATTTTTGCAATAAAAATGTTAAGTTGGCATGGAGGATTGTTCAGGATGAAATTTCATACCTCTTGATGATCAGATACATTGGTGGTGGCTTGTTGATGATGCATTTTGAGTCATGCATAAAAAGGAACATCATTCAGCTTGGTTGACACAGGGTTGCATGAGGACATGCAACATTTTCAGTTTGGGGGAGATGACGGGCCTTGAATTTAGCATATTTTTACCACCATTTCACCGTATTTATAATTCCTTTTGCCTATCCATATTCATGCATTAATCATTTCTTATGCTCATATCCAGTTTTTTATGCTCAAGTAATTTTTCCATTACATGTCTTAGTATTTCATTTGATTTTTGACTAACATTGAGGGAATTAGTGTACTATGTATTTACTTTGAATATTGAATCCATTGTTGGAAGCAGCTACAACATATTTGAGGGAGTTCTATAACAGTTCAGAACCTTTGTTACAGAAACTCTATCTGCAGCATTACACAAACTCTATCTACAGCATTACAGAAACTCTATCTGCATCATTACAGAAACTCTACAAGTATCCGCAACATTATGGAAACTCTATCTGCAGCATTACATAAACTCTATCTGCAGCATTACATAAACTCTATCTGCAGCATTACGGAAATTCTACAGGTATCTGTAGCATTACAGAAACTCTACATGTATCTGCAGCATTACGGAAAGTCTATCTGCAGCATTACAGAAAGTCAATAATTCAAATTTTACCTTCAACCACCAACTTTGGAGAAAGATATTCATTAGCAGTAATGGATTTTTATAAATCCATTATTTCTATTATTCTTATGTCTCAAATCATGATGTTAAATTAAAGTTGGTAAATGGAGGTGGATATGAGTGCATATTTGGCTTATTTACAAAGATTTGAAGATCTCTATCAAATATATGATGGACCTAAGAAGTCAAAAGTTGTTAAGAGACATCTGAGATGTCTTTTGACTATTTTATTATAGCCTCTATCCCTAAATTTGAATTTGACTTCAAAGGTATTCTAAATAGCATGTAGTTAGTAAGGATCTTGGATTAGTTTTGAGATCCAAACTTTTAGGAATTTGTTGAGGATATTTTGGATCCTCATTTATTATTTGTTATGGAGAAATCATGTATAAATAAGAGTTCATTCTCCATTATATGGGAGGACTCTTAGAGCAATAGTCCAATTGATGATGGAATAAAGCTATACTCTCATTTTGATTCAATTAGATCTTAGTTTTACTATTTTCTTTTTGTAGCATGATTTTATTTATTTTATGTTGATGTAGTTATAATTTGTTGCTTTGTTTCAATTAGATAATTTTTCATTTCTCATTCTGTAGTTTCTTTCTGCAATTTGATTTCAATGCATAGATAGAGATTTAAATGTTTATTTTACAATCATTGAGCTTAATGCAATAATGTTATTTACTTCATTATAAATAGTAACTTGTATTTGGCAAGGCTAGCTTTTAGATTTTATTTCTGCAATTTACTTTTTTGTCAAGTGTGTTGTGAACTTAGATTTAGAATTTGCTTTCTTGCACAGTGTGAACGTAGCATTAGAATTTACTTTCCCCGCAAAGTGTGACATAGTTCTAGGATTTACTTTTCTGCAGAGTGTGAATATAGTTTCAGAATTTACTTTCAAGTGTGAATTTAGTTTTAGCATTTACTTTCATGTCGTGTGTTTTACTTTCTCGTCGTGTGATTTACTTTCCTGTTGTGTGATTTACTTTCTTGCAATTTAGTTTCGATAGTTGTTTAGATAGATAGTTCCTTGCCAAGACAATGTAACTGCTCATACCATTGTTTGTAAGTAAGGTTATTGAACTACAACTTCAAGTAGATAAACCAATGTAAGAGGAGATTGTGGTTTGCACATACAGTGCATGGTAACTCGCAAGTTCTCAACGAACCCCGGGTTGACAATTAATGTACACTTCTTAGTTGTTTTCTAAGTAATTAGAAGGCAATTAAAAATCCCGTCAGTGCCTAGTGTCAAGCACTCTATATGCAGATAAATTGTTATCAATACACACAGAGCATATGAAATTTATTTTCAACCCGAGAAAGTCTTTTTATTTCAAAGGATAAGTGCACAATCTATGCTTAAACACCAAACCATTAGAAGTAAATACTTTTATCCTCTATCATCCATGTTCGTCCCAAAAATCTATGCAATCCCAATTGCCTTCTAACTGCTATACTTTAATTCCTCTCTATCATGCATCAATAAGAAATGGTATCAGACCTAATCAACAATTGCAGGAAAGAAATCTCATTCGTATTCTAGAACAATCACTTGTCTAATCTAATCACTCTGGAAATCATAAAGCATAAACTGAACATTAATCTAGAAATCCAATTGCAAAAGATTGAGTCAACTGTTCTAAGAAATTAAATTGCAGAATGGAAATCAAGCAACACACAATAGGAAAGATAAATTGTAAGGGCTCATGGGATCACAACTTAGCTGTAAGATGAACACGAATGTGTATAACTGCAATTGAAACGCATAAAGCAAACTTTACTCAGTCGACTGTTATTCTACATCATTCACCAATCTCACAGAAATATAATCTTTTACTGAAAATCCACACAATAACTACTACTACTGCGTACAGAAGGAATATCTGGAACAAAGCATCACACAACAATAAATCAAAGAGTCCTAAATTAACTCAGCAATCTCTGTGGAAGATGGGCCCAGCCTTCACATAGAGACGCTGGCTGAACAACACAAACTCCTTTAGCTCAGAAGTTACCCCTTATATTAACAGAAGAATGATTACACAGTTTTGCTTGGCTGCTAATACAATGAATTAATTGTCTGCTGTTCAACCCCTGGGTCGAGGCAACTCCCCATATTTATACAAATCATAACATCAAACCCTATAATCGGGAAGCCATGAAGATATATGATCTTCAAGCGCCTTAAATAACTAGCTGTTACAATACGTGGGTAGAGCAGAGACATCAAAATATGAGAGAGTTATCAATTGACCCAAGAGTAGCGGTCCTTCCAAATCTCAGCTAGACTCGAGCAGCAACATACTCAAAATAGCGCATTCTGTTACAGCTGCCCTATCACAGCTGTGCCTTAATTGATAATTCGAGCCCCAAGGATCCCTTTACAAGCAACGAACATCCCTTCCTTCATGACTTGTTCATCCCCGATCTTCCTGCAGTCCATTTATCTCAACTACCTTCATAAATCGTAACATGTTAGCACAATTGAGGGATGCACAACTTTTAATTATCACAATCATAAGCATTAATAAAATAAAACAATGATCAGCCATACCTTGGTAATTTGGGGAATAAGGTAAGGACAATAGGTCTGATTGCCATGATAAATGGTGTAGGACAGGGGCAGGAAAGATGATTAATGATGATTAAAAAGGGCCAATTCTGGGCTCAACATCTCCCCCCAACTACCCATGTTGCATGTCCTCATGCAACAACCTGCATATAAATCCTGTACTGAGATTTATCCTAGGAGAGAGAGGAAGAATTATAGGAAACTCAGGCACCTTATCTATCTTTTGAAAGGCCTCTGTGAGTAACCCAATATCTTCCAACCTCACTGTTCCCCTTCCACTGCTACTTGCTGGTGTCTGGGAATGCAGTTGGTGTAGTGGAAATCTTCCTGTAGTCTCATTATGCTTTGCCTGGGGAAGTTGAAAGGAAATCCTTAATCTGAATCCAACTCAATGACATGTATAGGAGGTGGAGGCACTGGTTCTTGTGGGACAGTGTCTTCCGACGCATCTAGATTTAACAAGAGAGTTGCTGGTTCTTGTGTAACAACAACATTCTTTAAACCTTCTTCAGCAGCTACATTTATTGATTTTGGAGACATTGGTTCTTGTGTAACAGTGTCTTCTTTGTCCTTCTGCTGCTGAGATTGGATATCCTTCTCATCTTGCAACCCCTCCTCCAGGATTTCGGTGTCACCTGAGCACGGTGTCTGTACCTGTTCATCTTCACTCCACTGTGTATCGGGAATGATATCCACTCTAGGGTTATCTTTTGAATGAAATGCAGGAATTCCTGCTGCAGCTTCCAAGGGTGTTGGTTCTTGTGTAGCAACATCCTGGCTTGCCTCTTCATCCTTCTGTTGTTGCAACTCTTCTTCTATGAGCTCTGTGTCATGGGAGTCCTCTGGGGTTACAACCCAGAGTTCATCATTAAACTCCAGAGTCTCCTCTGTTCCAGTTTCTTCTCCCATATGTTTGGCCGATTGGACAAGTATATTCAGGTTTGCTGGTTCTTGTGTTGCAGCATCTTGTTCCAATTTATCATTGTCCTGCCTTTGTATCTCTTCTTCTAAAATTTCTGTGTCCTGGGAGCATTTTGGGGTTACAGCATAAATTCTTCATTGGCCTACAAAGTATCTGTCATTCCAAGTTCTTCTCCCATCTGATCTATGATCTCTGTATCGTGGGAACACTCTGGGTTTCACTATATTCCTTTATAAGCTCCAGAGCGTCCCCCATCCCATGTTCTTCTCCTACCTGTTCCACAATTTCTGCATCGTGGGAAGTGGCAGCTTCAACAAGGATGTTTAAAAGTGGTGGTTCTTGTGTGGCAGCACCTTCTTTTTCCACTGCTTCCCCCACTGTGGCCACAGGATGTTGTGCTGAATAAGTTTTAAGTAAAATTTTATGGCCTGCTTCCTTAAAGATCTCTCCACATGTGGGGCAGAGTATTCATTCATCCTCCTCCCTAGCTCCAGCAGAATCTGATTCCTCCACTTGGTCTGCAACCTCTATCAATGTATACATTTTTCTTTCACCCTGTTTTCTGCAGGTTTCCTTCCAGGTTTCCAATTCCCTCCTGAGCACTTGGAGGTCCTCTTTTAACATTGCATTCTCAGCCAGAAGTCCTTCAATTCCAGGTTCTTCCTCCACTGGCCTTTGTGGAGCATCCCTCGATCTTGGTACAAGGATTGGGGTCTCAACCTGTGCCTCTAGGGTTGCCCATCTTTTCCTGGCTGCCTCTGCTGCTGTGGCTGATCGAGTTCTTTTCTTTCTGATTGTTGATATTAGATTAAATTCATTGGTGGCTCTCTTTCTTTTCTTCTGTTGTGTTTTCTTTTGTGGTGTTTCCTTCTGTGGAGCTGGTACATAAGGGATCAAAGCTGAGATCGAGGGAATGTGTTCTTGCCTCTTATGCTGTTCTTCTTCAATTATAACTCCTCCTCCTTCCCACTCTGGTGAAGACTCAATTGTTACTAGCTCAATGTCTTCTTCCATTTCCCTGGCTCTGTCATCTTCAGGTTCCATTGTCGCAGCATTTGATGCTGCTCCAATTTCACCTTCTGTTGTCGGAGCTGCCCTGTTATCTGGGTTTTCCACAAGGGTTTCATCTACACCATCGCCTAATGGCTCTATTTGTGCCTCCCCTTTCTCTCCTTCAAATGCAGTTTCATCCCCCAATGGTTCTGCTTGTGCCGGAGATTCATTTCCCTCGAATGGCTCTCATTGTGCCCCTGGTTGTTCTTCCTCTAATATAGTTTCCCCCCCAGATGGCCCAGCTTGTGCCCCCGGTTGCTATTCTTCTACTGTGGTTTCATCCACCCCGGATGGTCCTGCCTATGCCCCCGATTGCTGTTCTTCTCCCATTTCATCCCTCCCCCCAACTTCAATGGAGGAACTCCGGTCCTCCTGTTGTGGTGGAACCGATATTTGCTGTAATGGGACGACCCGCAAGGGAACGGGTTGCTGAGGTCAGTTTATGAATTGTTCCCAGGTTATATGGTGTTGGGAAAGGGTCCTTATAATAATTAATTTGATAAGGCCATGGTGGGTGAGAGAGGAAAGTGGATGTTTAGCAGACTGAACAAATGTGGCCATATGATGCAAGTCGTGCAATAAATAGTATGGAATGTTCAATAAAATGCCATGGCAGAGATGAGAAAGCAAAGGAAGTTTAGAGTTATACACAGTTTGATATCTACCTTCACAAGTAATGTACTTCTTGAGGAAAACAGCAACCTGGTCCCATGGCCGCGGCAGTGAGTTCAGTGCAATCCCTCTTCTGGATGCTTCAACTTGCTCCCCTACGAGTAAAAATTCTTCGCATGCAACCGTTGCAGGGACTCATCGGTTAAACCATGGTTTTCCCACCATCGGGATGGCTGTAACCTCGGATATAATGATCTCAGAGACTTCTATGCGCAGCCCCCACACCGTGGAGTGAGTTTTGGTAAGATTCAAAGCAAATTGCAGGGCTGCGTCCCGATCGAATCCGTCCAACCGTTCAAAGAATTCGAGCCAACCAGCAGCTTGAAAACTGGCAAGAACTTGAAGATTTCGCCTGAGTTCTTGTGTATTGAAAGGTTCATGGCGAACTGGAATCCCATGGTCCTGGCTGCAATCTGAAGTTGCTATTCCACTGATTACAGGATCCCAGAATGGAAGTTGTAGCACAGAGGATGCACGAATCGCTGAGTGGAGACGTTGAGAGAATGGGCACATTTGGAAAGTTGAGCACAGAACAGTGTTTGAAATTTCCATGCCGAATTGGGGAAGGTGGCAGTTATTAGCGTTTACATCGTACGAGGGAAAGGTTTAATCAGGTATAATGGTGGTACGAGTGAAGGTACGACCAATATCGTTTAAATGATATCAATGCTTAATCACGTGATAAATGAAAGCCATACCTCATAAAACTGTGCGTCGAAATGCTGCGGAAAATGGTGGAGCATGCAGTTGGTGACGTCACGGAGCCGAACTCGTGCACAGTCAGACGTGTGATCATGATGACTCGGATAAGGCAATAAGTTCTTCCGCCGGTGAAACACAAACCATCGCGTCCTCGGGGTCGGAATGATGAGTTCGCCGGCACGATTGAGGTGAATCAGCACCATGATTAGCAGGTTTGAAACAATTCTTCTGTTAACACGGGAGTTACCACTGCAAGTTGCCAAAAAAAATGATAGCACGGCCGACGAAAAAGATGTTGCAGTCGCCAAAAAAAAATATGTTGCAGCCGCCGGAAAAGAAGTTGCAGCCATTGAAAAAGAATTTACGGCAGTCGGAAAAAGAATTTACGGTATCGGGGAAAATTACGGCCGTCACGGAAAAGTTTTACGGCGGCGGGAAAAAGATTACAGCTGGCGGGAAAAGTTTGACGACTGTGGGAAATATGTTGCAGCCTGTCGGGAAAGTTGTTGCAGCTACGGGAGAATAGTTTCGGTTGCCGGAAAATAGTTCACGTTCGTCGAAAAAAGTTCACAGCTGCCGAGAAAAAGGTTTTACCGGGAGACGGAAAATGATAACGCAGCCGCTGGGAAATTATGTTGCAGCCGCTGTGACATGATGTTGCAGCCACTGGAAAAAAGTTGCATCTGCCAGGAATGAAGGTTTACGACTGCTAGGAAATGATGTGGTAGCTGCTGGGGAATGATATTGCAGCCGCTGGGAAATGATGCTGCAGCTGCAGAAAAAAAAAGAAGATGTTGCAGCTGCCAGAAAAGATTGACGGCAGACGGGAAAAAGGATATTATGACTGCTGGGAAATGAGGTGGCATCTGCTGAGGAATGAGATGGCAGCTGCTGGGGAATGATGCTGCTGCTGCGGAAAAAAAATGTTGCAGCTGCCAGAAAAGATTAATGGCAGCCGGGAAAATGAATTTGCGGCCGCGGGGAAATGATGTGGTAGGCTATGGGAAATGAGGTGGCAGCCACTGGGACATGGTGTTGCAGCTGCCGAAAAAGGATGTTGCAGTTTCTGATGTTGCAGCTGCCAGAATAGTGTTGCAGCTGCCGGGAAAAAGGATTTGCGGCAGTGGGAAAATGAATTTACAGTTGATGGGTAATGATGTCACGGTTGCCAGAAAAGATAATGCAGCTGCCGAAAATGATGTTGCAGCTGCCGGAAAATATGTTGCAGCTGCCGAAAAATATGTTGCAGCTGCTGGATTTTTTTTTTTTTAGAAAAAAGAAAATACCACGTAGGACGGCACAGGGAGAATTTTTCTTGACGGGCCCAAACTGGTCGTTCTGCTGGCACTTCCCTGAAAATTTTTGAAAAATGACAGCAAACGAAAAGATCAAATGCAAAGAGAAAAAAAAAATTATATGCTATAGCAGGAAATTATTTATGTACAACAAATACGATTTTCAGTTTAAGGATTGGCAAAGGCAGAGAAAAATTCCTGCTCGGGTGCCAACTGATAATCTGGATCGGCAGCAATTTGTGAAATAAATGCATCTTTCGAGATGTGCTTACGATACAGTCGCAGTCTGTGGCCGTTAGCGAGTAATGGTATACGGTTTTCATCAATGGTCACCAAGAGAACAGTGCCGTTATCAAATACCCTATCGACCAAATATGGACCCAGCCATCTTGTGCGTAATTTACCTTTAAAATCCTTCTTGAATCTGGAGTCGTATAATAGCGCCCAGTCTCCTTCATGGAATATTTTCTTTTTGATGAATCGGTCATGCCAGTTGGATCTCTGTTGCTGAAGCAGCACAGTCTGGTCTACTACAGCTAACTGTTTCTCATCCAATTCATTCAATTGATTCAATCTTCTCCTCTGGGCTTCTGTTACATCCAGACTCATTTCTGTGGCTGTTTTTCGGGTTTTGATCTCAAATTCAATTGGAAAGATGGCACTCTTTCCATATACCAGATCATAGGGAGAAAACCCTATGGTGTTGCGCCAAGTTGTGTGATATGCCCACCGTGCTTCTGGAATCCTGTCAGCCCAATCCTTTCGATGGCTTTTAACTGTTTTAGTAAGGATTGCTTCAATAACTTTATTAGTACTTTCCACCTGACCATTGGCCTGGGGGTGGTAAGGTGAAGATATCCTATGTTGCACATGATACTTCCGGAGCAAGGATTCAAATTGGTGTGAGATGAATTGCGGTCCCCCATCGGTAACTACTTCCTTTGGTACCCCAAAGCGGGTAAAGATTTCACTGTACATAAAATCAATCACCGCCTAGTCATTAGCCTTAGCCAAAGCTACAGCTTCTACCCACTTGGTCATGTAATCTGTACACACTAGAATGTAAACCTTCTGTCTGGAAGGAGGGCTGATAGGGCCAACAAAATCCAATGCCCATCTATCAAACGGTTCTAGTACCACTTGGGGCTGTAAAGGCATCTGATCTGTTTTATTAGGGTGGCCCATCCTTTGGCAGCTGTCACATGACTGAACATATCTTTTAGTGTCCCTAAACAGTGTCGGCCAATAGTAGCCCATCCGTAGTGCTTTATGCCCTATTCTTTTGTCTGTAAAGTGTCCTCCACAAGGTTCATCATGACAGGCCTTCAGTATATGAAAGATCTCATCTTCCCTTACACATCTCCTAATCTCAAGATCGGGTCCTGTGTAAAAGAGATGACCATTGAGCCAACAATACCTGGCACTTTGTTGGATGATTTTTCTCTTCTCTCGTTTAGACATATGTGGCGGGAGCTTTCCTGCAGCCAAATAATTAGCAACGTCTGCGTACCAGGGTGAATGAGCTGAGAGTGCGAATAGATGTTCATCTGGGAAAGAATCCTCAATAGGCGAACTATCATCATTGTTAGTAAATCGTGATAAAAAATCAGCAACAACGTTTTCTTTTCCAGGTTTATCTATAATGGTAATATCAAATTCCTATAATAATAAAAGCCACCTGGTTACTCTGGCATTGGTGACAGGTTTGTTCATCAAATACTTAATGGCAGGGTGGTCAGTGTGCACAAATGTAGGATACCTAGTAATGTAATGCTGAAATTTATTAATAGAATAAACAATAGCAAGGAATTCTTTTTCAGTAAAAATATAATTAAGTTCAACAGGGGCTAAGTTTTTACTAATATAATAGATAGCATAGGGCAATTGACCATCCTGCTGTCCTAGTACCGCTCCAATGGCGGTATCAGAAGCATCTGAAGAAATGTGGAAAGGTATGGTCCAATTAGGTCCCCTTAGAATAGGGGCTGTGGACAGCTTCTCTTTAAGTTTATCAAATGCTGTCTGGCATGCTTCACTCCACACAAACTGTGCATCCTTCATTAACAATGAAAACAAAGGGGAAGCAAGTTTGGAGAAGTTTTCTATAACCCTCCTGTAATATCCAGCATGTCCCAGAAAACTTCGCACTTCTTTCTGCGTTGAAGGAGTAGGTATATTTTTTATCACCTTAATTTTTGAAGGATCCACCTGAATGACATCGGTAGAGATGAAATGTCCTAATACCACCCCCTCACTCATCATCATATGGCATTTTTCAGTGCTTAATGAAAGGCGAGACTGTTCACAGCAAATTAAAACCTTCTTTAAATTTTCCAGTGCTTCCTCAAAGTCCTTGCCATAGGGAGTAAAATCATCCATAAAGACTTCCATGCTATCATTAACTAATTCAGAAAATATGCCAATTACAGCTCTTTGGAACGTTGCTGGTGCATTACATAAACCAAAGGGAAGCACCCTATAGGAAAACGTTCCCCAGGGGCAAGTGAAGGTGGTCTTATCCTGGTCCTCAGGAGCAATCTGAGTTTGGTTGTACCCGCTGAACCCATCCAAGAAGGAGAAGAACTTCTTCCCTGATAGGGTATCAAGTACTTGGTCAAAAAAGGGCAGAGGGAAATGATCTTTTTGTGTAGCTTTTTTCAGCTCCCTATAATCAACACAGACTCTCCATTTACCATTTTTCTTGGGCACAATTACAAGTGGGGAAACCCACTCACTATCTGAAATAGGGTAGATAAATCCTACTTCCAAAAGTTTCTGGATTTCCTCCTTCACTATATCCCTCAGATTGGGGTTCATGTGTCGTTGAGGTTGACACACAGGCCGGGAGTCGTTTTTAATGTAAATATGATGAGTGCACAGATTAGAAGGGATACCCTTCATGTCTGTATACTCCCAGGTGAATGCCTCCTTACGTTCCTTCAAGAGACTGATTAGGCGCATCTGTTCTTCTGAGGAGAGACCAGGGTTGATGTTCAAAGTTCTTCTAGGCTCTACCTCAATAGGAATGCTTCTTGAGTTTTTCAAAATTGGGATTATGTTTGCGTCATCGACCAGTGCTTCCTCCGTAAGCTGTTCTTGTTCTTCCTTACCGAGGGTAATTTTCAAGAGTTGATAAACTTCTTTATCCACTGAAGTAGGTTCGCTAATGAAATTACTGATGGCATCGTCTTCTGTTTTGTTTTTAAAAGTTAAGGCCTTCCCTATTGTTAATAGTGGCTGAACATCCTCCTCCTCTTCCTGTTCTATCCAGAGAGAAGTTTCAGCCTCTAAACTTGGCTGAGCTGGAGGATACAGGGTGAGGTTTTTAATCTCTGTACCATCAGATATAGTCATGGACCCAGATCGACAGCTGATGCAAGCATCAGCTGTGGCCAACACAGGCCTCCCCAGGATCAATGGATGTCCCCCCAGCTGTGATTTTGGTTGCAATATCAAAAAGTCAGTAGGGTATTCCCATGAATCTACTGAGATGACAAGGTCGTCCAGAATCCCTTCAGGTCTAATGGTGGATCTGTCTACCAATTCTAAAATGGTAGGGGTCGGCCAAAAATTAGTGAGTCCAAGCTTCCTCACGGTCTCAATTGTTATGACATTGATCGTTGCTCCTAAGTCGACTAGCACGTTGGGTATCTGCGTTTGTCCTATATGTACAGTGACAGTAGGATTTCCAGGGTCGTCATACTTGGTCACAGGGATTTTTCCTGTTATTAAAGCAGATAAATTTCCTATGACGTGAACAGTGGGAGGGTCTCTAGGTTTCCTCCCTGGTTTCTTAGTGCACAGGTCCCAAACGGTTTTGGCATAAATAGGCACATCTTGAAGGGCTTGCAGAAGGGGTATTTTAACATAAATATTCTTCAACTCTCCTAGGAGGTTGAACTGAGGTTGCTCTCCTATTTTTGGTAGCATTAGTCTCTCAGGGTATGGTGGTTGCCTTACTAGCTGGGTAGGCTGTGTATTATCTGATTTCTCATTTAATGTTTCAGCCGTCCCATCTAAGGGATGCTCAGCACCTTCAGTGACCGGATCGGATGGATGCTGTGAACTCTCTCCTTTTTCATGCACAGAAGGTGGACTATCTTCTATAATTACAGGTTCTATTATCTTCCCAGATTGTAAACGAATATCATTACAAGGTACAGGAGAGAGAGAGTAGGCAGGCATATTGACAGTCTCCAATTGATGGACTGTTTTATTATTCAGGTTAGGATTAGGTTGGGCAGGCAGCTGAGGCTGTAATGGTATATTAGGAACATGATTATTCTACAGATGCAGCTGCGACTGCTGAGGTGGGTATTGAGGATATTGAGGAAATTGAGGAAATTGAGGGTATGGTGGAGAATAAGGTGATTGTTGAGGTGGAGGTGGTTGAGGAAACTGGTTCCCAAGATGGAAGTTCCTCCATCCAGGAGACCATGACGTAGGTTGATGTGGCGGCTGTGTCCAAGGACTCCATGAGTTATACTTTTGCATTGCAGGTTGAGAAGGATTCCACTGAGCATAATTTGAAGGGAATTGTGTATTCACATTTTGCATATTATTACTCCAATTGTTCATATTATTCAAAAATGGAAACGATTCCGGAGGCATACCTTGATTTCGAGGATGCTAAGGTTTCTTTTGCACAATGAAATAAGCTGATTCTACTTCTGGAGTTGATTCCTGCAGGATAGCCTTCACTTGAGGAAGTGTAGGACATTCCTTCATGTCATGGTTCAGCTCACATAGCTGACATACTTATATTTTATCAAGAGGGCATTCTTTCAGTCGATTATTCTTTCTACATCGGGGACAGAACACACCTAGTGTGAGATCCTCCACTGCCTATTTCTGTTTGGCCTTCAGGACATCAATCTCCGAAGAGATGGAGCTCATCATTTCTGTTTTAAAATTTTCAAGGAGATTGCCTATCTCTGCACGTGTAGCTCCTCCATTGGATGACTTCTGAGTTCTATCGAAGACATCACGTTCTAGCTTATCTCGTTTATCCCGCTTATTATTCCTGGAAGATCCCTTGGAGTATCTCTTACATAATTCCACAATCGTCTCAAAGGGTTCTTTGGAGATGTCTCCCTTTCCTAACAGATTTAACATATATAAACAATCATCCCTGATCCCTCTAAGCAAGATTATCTTGAGTACATCCAGCCCCATGTTCGTCTGCCCAGCTCTTTGCACATTGTACATCAGCCTTTCTACAAAATCCTCCAGACTTTCATCCTCCTTCTGCACCATCTTGAATAATTCCTCTCTTTTGTCCCTGGTGTTGCAATATTCTTGATATTTTTCCAGGAACACTTGCTTCATCTTATTCCAATTAGAAACAGTTCCTCTCCCAAGGCTCATGAACCATCGTAATGCATTGTCCTTCAGGGTGGCAGGAAAAAGTTTCAGCTTTTGGGCATCTGTGACGTAATCATAGCTGCGACAGAGGATATCAAATTCAAAAAGGAATTCGTCTAGATCTTCTGCCGCCCTGCCATGGAAGCGAGGCAACACTGATGGTGAGATGTTCTTCATAGGAGCTGTCCCTTCTAGCTACTATATTGGAAATTGTAATGTAGCCATAGTTCCTTCTGGCAGGGAATCATTTTCATGATGGTATTCTACCACTGCTTCTTCCTCTTCGTTCTCATGTCTGTTATTCATCTTTTCTTCTGTATCCTCTTCTTCGTTCGTTCCTGCGTTCTTTACCTCAGTTGTAACAACTGCGTATTCTTCAGTTGTAGCAGCTGCATATTCTTCAGTTGTAGCAGCTGCGTATTCTTCAGTTGGAACAGCTGCGTATTCTTCAGTTGGAACAGCTGAATCAGCTGTACCTTCTTTAGCAGGGGTATATGCGGGAATCATGGCTGCTCCTGTACTTTCCATCGTGGATCCTAACGCTGGCGCTCCAGGATCAGCAGGGCTTCTTCTGATAGGATTCTCCCGTTGACGAGTCCTGGTAGCTGAATCAGTTCTGTCAACAAGATCATCGATGAATGTTCTTCTACCCAACGGTGGCCCTCGACCACGACCCGAACCACCTGCACTGTTAGTATTTTGTGGGGTTTTGGGGGTTGGGAGGTGATCGCATTTTACCCTCCTCGTATTCATGCAAAGCAGATCATTTCAGCAAAGAAGAGACTGACTAAAAACAATTATCAGATGCAACTAATGACTAGTGTTTAATTTTTATCCTTCCTCGGCAACGGCGCGAAAATGTCAAGCACTCTATATGCAGATAAATTGTTACCAATACACACAGAGCATATGAAATTTATTGTCAACCCGAGAAAGTCTTTTTATTTCAAAGGATAAGTGCACAATCTATTCTTAAACACCAAACCATTAGAAGTAAATACTTTTATCCTCTATCATCCATGTTCGTCCATGTTCGTCCCAAAAATCTATGCAATCCCAATTTCCTTCTAACTGCTATACTTTAATTCCTCTCTATCATGCATCAATAAGAAATGGTATCAGACCTAATCAACAATTGCAGGAAAGAAATCTCATTCGTATTCTAGAACAATCACTTGTCTGATCTAATCACTCTGGAAATCATAAAGCATAAACTGAACATTAATCTAGAAATCCAATTGCAAAAGATTGAGTTAACTGTTCTAAGAAATTAAATTGCAGAATGGAAATCAAGCAACACACAACGGGAAAGATATATTGTAAGGGCCCATGGGATCACAACTTAGCTGTAAGATGAACACGGCTGTGTATAACTGCAATTGAAATGCATAAAGCAAACCTTACTCAGTCGACTGTTATTCTACACCATTCACCAATCTCACAGAAATATAATCTTTTACTGAAAATCCACACAATAACTACTACTGCTGCGTACAGAAGGAATATCTGGAACAAAGCATCACACAACAATAAATCAAAGAGTCCTAAATTAACTCAACAATCTCTGTGGAAGACGGGCCCAGCGTTCACACAGAGACGCTGGCTGAACAACACAAACTCCTTTAGCTCAGAAGTAACCCCTTATATTAACAGAAGAATGATTACACAGTTTTGCTTGGCTGCTAATACAATGAATTAATTGTCTGCTGTTCAACCCCTGGGTCGAGGCAACTCCCCATATTTATACAAATCATAACATCAAACCCTATAATCGGGAAGCCATGAAGATCTCTGATCTTCAAGCGCCCTAAATAACTAGCTATTACAATACATGGGCAAAGCAGAGACATCAAAATATGAGAGAGTTATCAATTGACCCAAGAGTAGCGGTCCTTCCAAATCTTAGCTAGACTCGAGCAGCAACATACTCAAAATAGCGCATTTTGTTACAGCTGCCCTGTCACAGCTGTGCCTTAATTGATAATTCAAGCCCCAAGGATCCCTTTACAAGCAACGAACATCCCTTCCTTGATGACTTGTTCAACCCCGATCTTCCTACAGTCCATTTATCTCAACTACCTTCATAAATCGTAACATGTTAGCACAATTGAGGGATGCACAGCTTTTAATTATCACAATCATAAGCATTAATAAAATAAAACAATGATCAACCATACCTTGGTAATTTGGGGAATAAGGTAAGGACAATAGGTCTGATTGCCATGATAAATGGTGTAGGACAGGGGCAGGAAAGATGATTAATGATGATTAAAAAGGGCCAATTCTGGTCTCAACACCTAGCTATACAGCTTGATGCTCTTGCATTAGTACTCCCCTGGTAGGATGAAATCATGTCTTCTTGTGTGAGTCACGAGTCTTCCTCATTTTCCACCTACTCTCTACCCTAAATTGTACGATCCCCTGCTCCATTTTCTTCTTCATTTTCCTTGCCTTTTCAAGCTCCTTAGGTTTTGTTCCTGCATTATCATCCACAACTTCCATTGTGTTTTTCTTCTATGCACTCTTGGCATTCCTTCACGATGCCATTCATGAATCTCTTCCACCTTCATTACTTCACTACTAGTAGCTTCCTCATTATTCATCTTTATCCTTGGCATTTTTTCAATACCATGCCCTTCATCTCTACACTTAGCCTTTGCAGTTTCAATACTACAATTCTTCTCAATGCTTTAAATATTAGCATTTCCAATTATGTTGTTGTAGTTGATCAAGGGTAGATGGCTCTAAAAGACTCTTAAGGAGTTCGAATTGGGAATGAGAGTTTTTGAAAGGTATTGAGACATAAAAATGAAGCTGATGGATGCTTGGACACTCTAAAAATACTTCTGTTGCCAACATTCATTTAACTTCAAGAGAAAATAGGGAAATTCACTAGGAAATTTGAGGTTCAAACCCCCAAGGGTGGGAGTCAGAAATGGCTTCCCAAATGCACTACGACCCTCCCAAATTTAAGAACAGAGACATGGATTAGTTAAAGGAATTCAATGGGCACCCAAATGCATCATTAATCAGTTCCTAAAGGCTTCTGCAACTCCCATAAATTAGAGGTTTGTAGACATGCCTTCACATAGGGGGAAAAGCTAGGAAACTCCACCACTTGTTATGAATTTTGAGATTTATGTTCCAAATACTTATCCAATGTGTATGAAACTTATTCTTGACATTAATGGCTATCCATACATAAAAAAAAATCACAGATATTGAATGATACAAATCGAAATAAAGCAACTTCAATCTCTCTTTGTAGACATGTCTTCACATAGGGGGGAAAAGCTAGGAAACTCCACCACTTGTTATGCATTTTGAGATTTATGTTCCAAAGACATATCCAATGTGTATGAAACTTCTTCAAGAAATTAATGGATATCCACACATCAAAAAAATCACATATATTGAATGATACAAATCAAAATAAAGCAACTTCAACCTCTCACAATAAGATATAGGGAAAATGGCACCATTTATGCATTGTTTGGTATTTTTACATAGTTTCAATTGATATTTAGAACTGAGGATCTTCTGAGAATCAAGTATAGAGTAAATATATCCGATTACAAATAAATGGTTTTTCTTGGACTCTCACAAAGAGATCATCATCTCACCATGGGCGCCCTTCCTCCAAGAGCCAAAATATGAAGAGAAATGTGAGAGATAGATGGGAACAAGTTGAAGATGAAAAGATAACGAGTAGAACTATAGCTTCAACCTGCAACAAATGAATCCATTGTAGCTCCAAATGAAAGTTCTGAATGGCCTCTCCAATTTCCAATTAGGATGGGAATCTTTCAACCTCGAAATTGGTACTAAGGAAAGTAGAGTAAACACTCCACTAGCATGAACAAGCTATGCTCTCCAATTTGCAAAATGAGAAATGATCAAAATCCCCTTTCCTTCTTTTTTCTTTTCTTTTATAAAGTTTTGAAGTCCTCCATGGATTTAATTCCTTCCAAAATCCTCATGCCAACTCAAGTTGGGAAGAGATTCCAATGTGTGCCACTTGTCCAACAATTCCTAGTCTCCATCTTCCCTCAATTCGAATGGGGAAGATTCTTGGCTTCCATAAATACCTTCTGCACCCTCTTGGAGGCTATTTTTATCCTTGACATGTCATATATGTCATATTTCAGCAATCAAGTATGAACTTTTCCATAGGTGTCATAGAATCTTCATCATTGTTGTCATAGGAGTTAGGGAATCTAGCTCTAAGTGTGACAATTCTTCTAAGATGCCTCTTCCTCTTCCATGGGAGTTATTCTTACACTCCAATTGTACCTTACATGACTCATGCCATGAACAATACCTTTTAAACTCCCCCAAGTATGTTACCCTTCATCTTGAACTCGAATTGGTGAGAGAATCATTCCAAGTGTAGTGGGGAATCTTGCCACATTTGGGTCCCACAACCTCTTATGTTCCCCCATGATCTAATGCCACCTTATTTTATTTTTATTATTATTTAATTTACCCAATTAATGTGAATTTGTAATCCTAAGGTCATTTTGGGTCTTGTAGCTCCTTTACTCCAACTTTTAATGCTTCCACCCCCAACCTAGGGAAGTACTAATTTTCCTCCATGATAGTTCATTTGGATGGGAATATTACAATTTTGAATTGAGAATTTTCTCTTAATGTGACCCAACTTGTCCATTTGGATCTAATTTTACATTATTACTAACTTAGACATCATTCTTGGCAATTATTTGACACTTAGCATCATCTTGACAAACTATCATGAGTATGGCCAAGTGGTTTAGGCCATTGTGACCCAATGCAAAATTTGGGGACATGACAAATCCTACCCTCCCAATATTTCTTGTCCTCAAGAAATTTCAAACATGGATGTTGAAGTACCTACTTTATTTCCAAGACTTTGCTTCCAAAAATTCCTTTCTAAAACTCTGAGTAGTGGCACTCATGTACTCTTTCATATTTTGGAAACCCTTTCTAAATTTTTCAACCCAAAAAGATCCCAGGGTCCCACATGATCCTGATACATGTATGGTGTGAAATGTCTGGTATGAAATTCCATGAACACCAAGCATGTGAATATTGAGTCCATCTCTCAAAAGGTATCCCACATAGGAAACTAGAACAATGTTCTGCAAAGATGAACTCAAACAAATGAAGGTTGGCTTTCCCTCTCAAACCAACAATCGAACTGCTACTCCAAGTGAGATGAAACCAAGCAACACCAATATCCCATTTCTTGTATTGAATTCCAAAATATAGGCATGCTCTACCGCAAAATCTTGCAGACAAAATATTTCCCAAATCCCACTACCTTAGTTTCAAATCTTTGAGTGGCAGTGTCACATGTGAAAAACTAACATTCCAAAGAATTCCAAGATCCCATTGTATCATCTGCATCTTTCCAAAAATCAGTAACAACAATAAAAATTCATCACTATGGAAAATGAAAGGAAGGATGTAAATATCATACCACCACACTGGAAGTTCAACATTTCCAATGCACAATTGAAACCTTGGGGGGGGCCTGCATCAAAATATGAACTTCTTCAAGGTTGGACCGAGACTAAGAGAGACTCTCCATCATGAAATTCATATCCTCAAAGTGGGGATGAATGCAAACAAGTATCCCCCAATCAACCAGATAGTCCTCATGTGCCAAATGCACACAAGAATTGAGAGTGAGACCATTGAATCTCAAAGGACAAGGGTGAAAGTCCCATGTCTCATCACCAAAAGAGTAGGAATCATCCCACAAGAAAATATGTCCATGCTGCTCCAAAATAATGTAAGATGCAACAAAATAATCAGCCATGTGTTCTTTCATCCAAGAAGTGAATGAAGACCCTCCACTTAAATCTGAACCAATTTGGGAGCAATGAAAACAATGAGCCTTCAAGGGGCTCACAAAAATACCATTTATGCATCCATGGATATGTGTATCATCAAGAAATAACAAAGGATGTTGCTTCCAATAAAAATTCACTCCAATCATATATCTCTTCACCTAAGTAGTTGATGAAGTTACTCCAACATCATTTGAACTAAGCAAGGAGCAAGGAAAATCATGAGTCTTCAAGTGACTCAAGTGAACATCATAAGTGCATCCATGAAAATATGTATCATCATAAGGTAAAAAAGGATGCTACTGAAAATTTAAATAATAATGTTCTCTAGTCATGTCATCATAAAAAAGAGAGATAGGAGTTTCATACTCCTCATGTGGCACCATCAAAAAGAAAATTTTCACCCATACTTCATTAGGATGAATGCTGCAAAATATGGAAGTGTAAGATGTAGGAGAATGAACCAAATCACCCAAATGATCATAAAATGAAAGAGTGCCATCATGTGAAGGCTCTATAAGGGTAGGATCATGTACCCCCATCAAAAGTGCAAAAATTTCCTCATAGGTTGGTTCCAAGGTAGTGGAATCACACACTTCTTCAAAAAATGTGTAACCATTTCCAAGAGGCAACCCAAGTTCCTCTTCCATCACATCAAGTTCTTGGTTCTCATAAATATCCTCTTCGAAAACATCAAGCACCTTCAATTTTCCATATTTTTCATGATCCATCATGTCATGAGAATCCTCCAAGGAATCTACCATTTGACAATCTGAAACATAGGAGGAAGAACAAGTATCTTGCAACCTATCAAGAAGTTGCTCATTTTCATTTTGAGGTTACAAATATCTTCTTTATTATTCAAGTATGCTCCATGTAACCATTCATTAAGCTCAACCAAATTGTTTCTATCAAAAAGCAAGGACATGAAATTACCTTCGATGTTGCACAGTTCTCTTTGAATCTTTTCCATGTCTTCAAGGAAGGATGAATCCTTCAATGAAGAAACTCTCCAACAAGAATTTGACACCAATTCTTGAGTGTGATGGAGTATTCTAATGGTCTCTTGGATCTTATTTTCATTCATATTTAATGACCCTTCAAGAAAATGAGGCTCTTTCAAATGAACTTCCTCATCTTCTTCCTTCTTACTTGGACCAAATTCATGAAGCTCAAGTGGTGATGGAGAAATTGATCTTGGTTCTTCTTCAACTGCTACAAGGCCTTCATTTTCATGCTTAATGGAATTTTGGCTTGGAACAACACTTTAAAAATTTATCTCTATGTCACCAACATAGAGGTGTGAGCACCCATCAGTAGGTACTCCTTCATAGTTCAAGCATCCATCAATAAATGCTCTTTTATTCATGTCCAGGGTAGAATGTGTCTCGAAATGATCTTCAATATTTTCAATAGAGTCTTCTTCATGCTCATGTGATGTCTCTTCACATTTTTCAGAGTCACTTGGGAGTGACTTTTGATCCTCTTCATGTACTGCTTCTTCTACTTCACATATTTTAGAACTAGGTGGCTCATGGCTCTCCTCCTTTTTACTCAAACAAATGTGATTTTATCTCCAAGGTATTTTGGAAGAAGGGCATAGACCTTTCTTCACTAACTCCACATATTCATTTTTGGGCCTATTTTCAAACACCCAATCAACAAAGCCTTAAAAAGGAATGGCCTTTTGTGTACCTCCCTTATATAGATCAAGATATGCCTGATATTGTTGGGGAAAAGTCTTACATGTTGCTCTCAATATTTGTAATTCATTCATGGAATTATCCTTTGGTAGTGTGACACACTCATCTTCATCAGATTCAAGGTCATAAGAATAACCCTCATTCCTTACGAAATTGTAAGAAGTGTTGCATGATGGAATCTCTTCCTCAAACCATTCACATTTTGCTTCATATTGCTCGTAAGAATTGTACTCATATGAGTCATCATAATAGTAAGAAATGGCTGCAATTTATTCTTCAATGGATGACCCTAATGCACAGGTGCAAGTACCATGCTCTGATACCACTGTAATGTCCCCAATTTGAAAAATTTCTCCATTTAGTCAATTTTCGAAACTTGGACTATTGAAGCCCCAAACTGTCCCAAATGATCCCAAATATTTTCGAATGATATATGGAGTGGATTGAGTTGTATTTGGACACACTAAAGCAGCTATTATATTCCTGGACACTTTATAAGTACTTCATCAAATTTCAATTACAATTAGAGAATGAAAGGCAAAATTACTAGGAGAATCGATGTTGAAACCCCCAAGGGTAGATGGATCCAAAAGACTCCTAAGGATTTCGAATTGGGATTGAGAGTGTTTGAAAGGTATTGAGACATAAAAATGAAGCTTATGGATGCTTGGAAAATCTCAAAAGAATTTTGCAACATTCATTTAACTTCAGGAGAAAATAGGGAAATTCATTAGGAAATTCGAGGTTCAAACCCCAAGGGTAGGAGTCACAAATGGCTTCCCAAATGTAGTACGAACCTCCCGAATTTAAGAACAGAGACATGGACAAGTTAAATTACTTCAATGGGAACCCAAATGCATCATTAATCAGTTCCTAAAGGCTTCTGCAACTCCCATAAATCAGAGGTTTGTAGACATGTCTTCACATAGGGAGAAAAGCTAGGAACTCCACCACTTGTAATGAATTTCGAGATTTATGTTCCAAAGACTTATCCAATGTGTATGAAACTTCTTGAGGACATTAATGTCTATCATTAAAGAAACAAAATCACATATATTGACTGATACAAATCGAAATAAAGAAACTTCAAGATCTCTTTGTAGACATGTCTTCACATAGTGGGAAAAGCTAGGAAACTCCACCACTTGTTATGAATTTCGAGATTTATGTTCCAAAGACTTATCCAATGTGTATTAAAATTATTCAGGACATTAATGGCTATCCATACATCAACAAAATCACATATATTGACTGATAAAAATTGAAATAAAGCAACTTCAATCTCTCACAACAAGATATAGGTAAAATGGCACCATTTATGCATTGTTTGGTATTTTTACATAGATTCACTTGGTATTTTGACCTAAGGATATTCTGAGAATAAAATAAAGAGTAAATATATCATATTAAAAATAAATGGTGTATCTTGGACTCTCACAAAGAGATCAGCATCTCACCATGGGAACCCTTCCTCCAAGAGCCAAAATATGAAGATAAATGTGAGAGAGAGATGGGAACAAGTTGAAGAAGAAATGATCACGAGCTTCCCTGTAGCTTCAACCTGAAAAAAACGACTCCATTGTAGCTCCAGATGAAATGTATGAATGGTCTCTCCAATTTCCAATTATGATGGGAATCTTTCACCCTCGAAATTGGTACTAAGGAAAGTAGAGTAAACACTCCACTAGCATGGACAAGCTATGCTCTCCAATTTGAAAAATGATAAAAATACCCTTTAAATTTTTCCCTTGTCTTTTATAAACTTTTCAAGTCCTCCATGGGTCTAATTCCTTCCAAAATCCTCATTCCAACTCAATTTGGGAATAGATTCCAATGTGTGCCACTTTTCCAACAATTCGTAGTCTCCATCTTCCCTCAATTCAAATGGGGGAGCTTCTTGAATTTGATAACTCCATTGTGTGCCCTCTTTGAAGCTATTTTTATCCCTGACATGTCATATATGTCATATGTCATCAATCGGGTCTTAACTTTGTCATAGGTGTCATAGAATCTTCATCATTGTTGTCATAGGAGTTAGGGAATCTAGCTTCAAGTGTCACAATTCTTCTAAGATGCCCCTTCCTCTTCCATGGGAGTTATTATTCCACTCCAATTCGACCTTACATGAATCATTCCA
Source organism: Larix kaempferi (assembly GCA_027924585.1). Taxonomy (NCBI): domain Eukaryota; kingdom Viridiplantae; phylum Streptophyta; class Pinopsida; order Pinales; family Pinaceae; genus Larix; species Larix kaempferi. The sequence goes on from BSBM01000109.1 coordinate 10,307,969, forward strand.
TGAATAATACCTCTTAAACTCCCCCAAGTATGTTACCCTTCATCTTGAACTCGAATTGGTGAGAGAATCATGCCAAGTGTAGTGGGGAATCTTGCCACATGTGGGTCCCACAACCTCTTATGTGCCCTCATGATCCAATGCCACCTTATTTTCTTTGTATTATTATTTAATTGACCCACTTAATGTGAATTTATTATTCTAATGTCATTTTGGGTCTTGTATTTTCTTTACTCCAACTTTTAATGCTTCCACCCCCAACCTAGGGAACTAGTAATTTTCCTCCATGATAGTTCATTTGGATGGAAATATTACAACTTTGAATTGGGAATTTTCTCTTAATGTGACCCACCTTGTCCATTTGGACCTAATTTTACATTATTACTAACTTGGACATCATTCTTGGCAATTATTTGACACTTAGCATCAACTTTAAAAACTATCATGAGTATGGCCAAGTGGTTTAGGCCATTGTGACCCAATGCAAAATTTGGGGACATGACATAATTGTCTTCCTTAATGTATCACATACTTATTATAGGCCATTATTTCATATGAAGTCCTTCTTCTCATGCTTCCAAGCTTCAACTACTTCTTATTTCCCATCTATGCACCTCTTTAATGTGAAGTTCCTTCTTAAACTCTAAGCTCTACCCAACCTTTTGTTGGAGTTGAATTCAACAACACCCACTTCTTACTTCTATAATTAATATATCCTTCAATAGTTCTACCCAATATCCACTGTTGAAATTATTTTCTACTTCAGATTCTATGCAAAACCCAACTCTACCTTAAAACCTCATCCCTTAACTAGGTTTCCTCTTCTTCATTGTTGTTGGAGAACTCTACCCAACCTCCTGGTTGGAGTTTCCCCAATTCCTCAAACCTCTATGTTTTTCTTCTTCTTCTTCTTCTTCTTTTGATATCTCTACCCAACTTCAACTATTATAGTTATCCTTACAGCTCTACCCAAATGCAACTGGAGTTGTCTTCCCGAACTCTTCACTTTTTCTCTACAACTCTACCCAACACCAAAATGTTGGAGCTGCAACCTTATCCTTGAATTCTTCTTCAAATATAGAGTCTACCCACAATCATAACTATGGAGTCATAGTATGGATATATCTACCCAACTTCCACTATTAGATCTACCCATTCTACAACTCTACCCAACCAAATCTAGAGTTGTCTTCACTTCTCACGTAGGATGCTCCTTCTTTGATACCACGAATGACACAAAAGCCTCTACGAGGAATGCATGTTAGAGTATGAAACTCTTTGATTCCACAATTGGTGCAGACCGCTCCTCACTCAGGTGATGTCGGTAATCTATGCTTATTGTCTCTATGCATGAGGGAGTGGATTCAACTGGTCTTGAGTTCAAAACCCACAAATTGTAAACATAATTCTTAATTAAAAACAAGATCAACATGCCTTTTATATTCATGCACATAAATTACAATTACATTAATTATGATTCAAAGGGTTTTTCTCAAACACTCTTTACAAAAGGGTTCAAATACCCTTCAGTCTCTCACACTCAACCTCTCTAGTATGTTGGTCTCAGTCTTAGCTAGGCATTACAATCACCAAAGAGTATGCGGCTCTATTTTCTCAACCTACACGCAACTTCTCTATGACTCTTCTCAGCATCTTGTCTTTCTCTCATGCTTTTCTCTAACTTTCTATAGTATTTCTATTGCGTTCCTCTTCTCTTCCATTGTCTGTTCACTCCATTCAATAGCTCTTCCAAATCAACTTCTTCTCCTCATTGATATTCATCTTCTCAACTTCATCGATATAATATTCTTCATCAAATATTACTTCCACTCCCAATCCATCCTCCTCATGGGTTTTCATCTCTTCTGCAATCTCTACATCTTCATCTCCCACATGATAAATTATAATATTAGGGGCCTCACACCAATATTATAATTCATCATCATATTCCTCAAATTTTACTTCAAGTTAAACAACCCGATCACCCTCTTTTTCTTTCACAACAACAACATAATTGTTCTCTTCATATGCACCATCAACAATGTTGCTTCCTTCTTCCTTTGTGACTGCACATGCACAATCATCAATTGTTTTTAGCTATTCCTTGGAAATATCCTCCAAGGCTTAATCACCCCCTTGTCAGTTCTCTTCCTTTGCTCCAACCTTTCTTGCCTATAGTTCTACATATTCTTCCTTCTCAAGGAATATCCCTTCAACTCGTTGCTCTTGGGAGTCCTAAACTTGCTCCCCTTCATCCAATGTCCTATAATGGGCATCGTCTAGCTCATCACCTTACCACAATTAACATGACTTTGAAAGATTTATTTATTAAATTTTACACGCACACACACATAGTTTAATTTTTGTAAGGTTGTAAATTTTTCAAAGGAATTTTTTTTATTTTCACCAAGAGGGAACAAAATTCTTGAAGTGTAATTTTTTTACACCTCAATAAATTTGATTTCTCCTTGTTAAGTTTTAAACCAAATAGACTAGCAAGATCACTGAAAGAAACATAATCACAAGATAGACACATAAATTACCATGGGAAACCCTCATGGGGTAGAAAACCTAGGAAAGCTTTCCTCAATAAGATGATCATCCAAAATACAAGATGTGCTCCAAGACTTGTCCTCCTTCTGTATCTTCCAGATAGACCTTCCAGACACAAGTGCGCTACTTTTCTGAGTTGTGTGTGTGTATCAAATGAGGAGCTCCTCTCCTCTATTTATACTAGATCCCAACTGACCAAAAACCCTAATGGGGCTGACCTCTACTTGAGAAGTCTAATAAACCCTAAAATATAAACTCAGGGCCGACCCCCACATGGTGGGTCTAATAACCCTAGTTTCCACAAACTATCGGAGGAATAAACATCTCCGGATACATACTAGAATTGCCTCGGAGGGATGAAACATCTCCGGAATAATAATGTACAAATATAATATTCTTAGAAGTTACAATATTCAACACTCCCCCTTAACGAGAAGGATATTATAACAGTATCTGCAGGAGTAAGGAGTCATTGACTACATCATACATGATACATCTCTATATCATCGGAAGCTTTCTTCAATACATCATCATCAGTAACTCAACTAGTTACTGGAACATCAACATCATAGTTATCGCACAATCATCAACATTGTCATCACACAATCATCAACATCGTCATCATACAATCATTAGCATCGTCATCATACGATCATCAGCATCGTCATCATCAACATCGTCATCATACGATCATCAGCATCGTCATCATACAACCATCAACATCGTCATCATACGAACATCAACATCGTCATCATACGATCATATTATAGGATGATCAATCCTACTCTCTTTAGGACATAGGTCCATGGACGATGCAATCCTGTCATGTACCTTTTGAACCAAGGTCCAGGGACGATACAGTCCTATAATTAAATTCTCGTAGACCTCATGCCTACAGCTCAATTCAAAGGACCAAAGTCCGAGGATGATCCAATCCCCTTACCTGTTCATTCAGGATTTTTATTTTCGGAGACATCTTGTCTACGGCTCAATTCAAAGGACCAAAGTCCGAGGACGATCCAATCCCCTTACCTGTTCATTCAGGATTTTATTTTCGGAGACGTATTGTCTACGACTCAATTCAAAGGACCAAGGTCCGAGGACGATCCAATCCCCTTACCTGTTCATTCGGGATTTTATTTTCGGAGACATCTTGTCTACGGCTCAATTCAAAGGACCAAAGTCTGAGGATGATCCAATCCCCTTACCTGTTCATTCATGATTTTATTTTCAGAGACATCTTGTCTACGGCTCAATTCAAAGGACCAAAGTCCGAGGACGATCTAATCCCCTTACCTGTTCATTCAGGATTTTATTTTCGGAGATATCATGTCTACGGCTCACTTTAGGACTGAAGTCCAAGGATGATCCAATCCTCACATGTCCACAAAGGAATTCATTCTCAAAGACATTTGTCTACGGCTCACTTTAGGACTGAAGTCCAAGGATGATCCAATCCTCACATAGATACTAGTATCCTCATCCATACAAGTACATCATTAAAACATGTATTCATATATCGTGCATTCTCATCAATACATATATTATCAAAACATGTATCCTCATCAATACATACATTATCAAAACATGTATCCTCATCAATACATATATCATCAAAACATGTATCCTCATCAATACATACATTATCAAAACATGTATCCTCATCAATACATATATCATCAAAACATGTATCCTCATCAATACATACATTATCAAAACATGTATTCTCATACATCATCAAAGTAAAAGAAAAATAGTGTAAGTGTTCTAAGTGTAAGAAGTCTAAATCTAAATAAGCATAAATATCTAAGAGTGGTAAACATGTATCCTCATCATTAGTGACGATACTACTCCCCCTTTCAAGGAGGGTCTTTAGAGCTACACCAAGCTTGTCTCGGAAGTATTCAAATTTCACATGAGATAGGGGTTTGGTTAATATATCAGCAACTTGTTCTTCAGTACTTATATACTCGAGTTTGATAGCTCCTCTCTGCACCATGTCTCGTATATAAAAGTATCGGATCTCTATGTGTTTTGACTTATTGTGGAATATAGGATTTTTTGTCATTTTGATGCAACTTTGATTGTCACACATGATCACAGTGGGATCCATCTCTAAGTTAAACACTCCAGATAATAGGTTCCGAAGCCACACTTCTTCACAGCTACCAGAGCAGGCAGCTATGTATTCTGCTTTAGCAGTACTGAGAGCCACACTGGATTGTTTCTTGTTGAACCATGAGATCATGGCAGATCCAAGACCATAACATCCACCTGATGTACTCTTTCTGTCTGAGATACTTCCTGCCCAATCAGAGTCTGAGTAACCCTGTAAATTGAGTTCATGATTTCCAAGATAATATAGACCAAAATATAAAGTACCCTTTAGGTACCTCATCACATGCTTTGAAGCTATTAAGTGAACCTTTCTAGGTTCTAATAGATACTAACTCAGGGTATTTATGGCAAAGCATATATCTGGCCTAGTATTTGTTAAATACATTAAAGACCCAATGATTTGTCTATATAGAGTTATGTCCACTAATTCTGATGTGTCATTATTTAATAACTTCAAGTTGGAGTCCATGGGAGTGGCCATGGCTTTACACTCCAACATATCAAATCTTTTTAGAATATCCACAGCATACTTACCTTGATTTAGAAAGATTCCTTTTGGTTCTTGCCATACTTCTAGACCTAAGAAGTAGTTCATTAATCCGAGATCTTTCATCTCGAATTCTGAAGAAAGCTTCTTCTTGCATTCAATAATCTATTTCTCATTTCCGGTTAGAAATAGATCATCTACATATAACAGTAGTATAACTGCTTCATCATCCATTACCTTAAGATAAAGATTAGGGTCAGCTTTACTCTTGGTAAATCCCATGCTTGTTAAGAAATTGTCAATCCTTCCATACCAAGCCCTGGGAGCTTGCTTTAATCCATATAATTCCTTTTTAAGTTTGCATACATGAGTTCTCCCGTCTTTAACCTCGAACCCTTGTGGTTTCTCTATGTACACTTCTTCTTCAATTACACCATTCAGAAAATCTATCTTAACATCCATTTGATGTAATTTCCACTTCATCATAGATGCAAGTGCCATGATAGTTCTAATTGAAGTATACCTAGCAATTGGTGCAAATGTTTCTTCATAGTCAATTCCCTCTTTCTGAGAGAATCCTCGGGCTACAAATCTTGCCTTATATTTTTCAATGCTACCATATGTAGCATGTTTTATCTTAAAAATCCATTTGGAAGAAACCACACTTTTATCTTTTGGTTTGGGAACTATATCGCAAACATCATTTTTCATTATTGACCGATATTCTTCTGTCATTGCTTCTACCCATTCTTTCTTTTGAGCTGCCTCTTCATAGATAGTAGGATGTTGATCCACAAGATCACACATCAAGGCTACATAGTTGGATACTAGCTTTGGTTTCTTTCTTTCTCTAGTGGAGTCTTCAGGAGCTCCATATCTTTCAGCTCCTTGAATAATGTCTCTGGACCATGTTGTCCTTCTTTTCCTAGATAAGTCTGAAATAGGGGGTTCTTGTGGTTCTATCATGTCATGATCCTCTGGAGTATCATCTTCAGGAATGTGCACAGCTTCTGTGATTCTAGGAGGTGTATTTTCTTCATAGATTTCTTCAAGTTGACACTTCCTGGATTTCTTGAGAGCTACTTCTTCATCAAATGTTACATCTCTACTTATTTCCATATGATGAAAACCTGGTATGTAAATTCTGAAGGCTTTGGATGATTCACAGTATCCAACAAATATTCCCTTCTTACCAGAAGGATCCAACTTGGTTCTCTTTTCTTTCGGAATGTGAATGTACACAGGACAACCAAATATTTTGAGATGACTTACCTCAGGCTTCTTTCTTGTGAACACTTCTTCTGGAGTTTTGAATTCAAGAGCACTATGGGAAAGTCTATTCTACACATAGACTACTCTCCTAGCTGGTTTAGCCCATAAATACATAGGTAGATCTTGATCATGTATCATAGTTTTTACAGCTTCCATGATGGTTCTATTCTTTCTTTCAGCCACCCCATTTTGTTGGGGATTGTAGGGAGTGGTTAGTTCCCTCTTGATTCCAGCTTCCTTACAAAAGTCTTCAAAGTCCTTTGAAGTATATTCTCCCCCATTATCTGTTCTGAGAATCTTGATTTTCTTTTCTGAGAGATTTTCTATTAAGGCCTTGAACTCTTTGAATTTTCCAAAGACTTCATTCTTACCTTTTAGAAAGTATATCCATGTCTTCCTTGAATAGTCATCAATGAATGAGAGATAGTATTCAAAACCACTTAGGGAAGTGGTGGGCATTGGTCCACACACGTCTGAATGTATTAGCTCCAAAATGTTCTTAGTCTTTGTTTCACTTTTTGGAAAAGGGTTCTTGATATTCTTCCCTTTTTCACATCCTTTACATGAGCCATTATGATCAACCTTTAAGTTTGGTAATCCTATGACCACCTTCCTTACATAGGGTAGGGATTTATAGTTAATGTGAGCTAATCTCCTGTGCCATAGCTCATTGGGGCTAGAGGTTTCATGATCAAGGGAAACTTCTGGATGTCCCTTGAGCTTATAGAGGCCTCCTTCCTCTTCACCAATGACAACTGCATCTTCAATAGATTTTCCTTTGGGCCACATAAGTACTTGACCATATATGAAGGCAACTCTAAAACCTTTCTTATCTAGCGCTGAGATAGAGATTAGGTTCTTCTTCAATCCTGGCACATATAAAATTTCTTTCATCTTCAAGGGTGTTCCAGAATCTAGCTTGTAGCTTGCGTCACCAATCCCCTTGATGGGATATTGGTAATCATCTCCTAGAGATACCTTTTGTGTAGAAGACTTTTCTTCAGGATTTGAGAAAGTCTTTCTTTGACCTGTCATGTGCTTAGAAGCACCACTATCAATGAGCCATGTATCTTCTCCAGGAGATACAGATCCAGAGAGTGCAGAGAATAGGACATATTCTTCTGGATCTTCTTTCTTTACTTTAGATCTTTTCCTTCGAGGCCTTTCCTCTTCTTCTTCTTCTTCTTCTTCACTATCATCTTCTGCCATATGTGCATGGTGTCTTTTGTGTACAAACTTCTTCTTCTTTTGTGAAGGACAAAATCTGGCAATGTGTCCTAGTTTAAGACAACTGTAACACTAGACTATAGAGAGATCTCTTACTGTATTGGGTCCTCTACTCCTTTTAAATTTAGAGAAGTGTTGAGATCCTTTGTGGTCAACTTGCTTGAAGTGACCCATTCTTTTTCTCTTGGTGTGAGTAGCCAAGGCTTGGTCATCCTCCTTGAGGAGTGCTTCTCTGTTGGCTACCCTAACCTCTTCTTGAACACAATCCTCCCACACTACATCAAACTTCATACTTTCTTTTCTGGCACACATAGTTTGTATAAATGACTCCCAAGGTCTAGTGAGACCATTTAGAGCAATCATCACAAGTTCATCTTCATCAAGAGTATCACCAATGGCATCTAGTTGCTCCTTGATTTGGGAGACCCTTGAGAAGTAGTCTTGAATGGATTCTCCTTTGTTCATATTGGTACTCTTCAACTGAGTTCTTAGGTTCATTTTCCTATTGATGTTCTTTCCCTCATACATTCTTCCTAGGGCATCATACATTTCCTTTGGAGTTTTCATGGAAGCCACTTGGGGAATCAAGTGGTCTTTAATAGAATCATCTATGATTCTCTTTTCCCTAATCAAATCCTTTCTATGATTCTCTTTGGATTCATCTCCTTTAGGTTCTGTAACTTCATCCTTGATGTACTGAGCAAGATCATTCTCTTCAAGAATGAGACCATTTCTGTATTTCCATGCCCTGAAATTCTCTATACCTTCTAACTTGTCTTTAATCTTAGTGCTTGGAGCCATCTTCTCTTGGGGGAGTCCAAGAGACAAGAGATAGAATAGTACTTACCTGGAAACTTTAACCTTTTTACTTTTCCGGATCCCGGGACAGAATTTTTGGTGTATCGCACTTTTGGTAAAACTAGGGTTTGACTTTCCCGGAGTTCTACCCAACCAAAAAGTTCGATCTAGGGCTCAAAAGATTGGTTTTGAGAAGGGATATCCAGCCATGTAATCAGAATTCAACAATACCAACTTTTTGCAGAAACCCTAATTTTCACCGGAGAGAGAGAGAGAGATATTTTTACCTTTTGAAAGATGTCCTATTCAGGCTAGCTCTGATACCATGTTAAGTTTTAAACCAAATATGCTAGCAAGATCACTGAAAGAAACATAATCACAAGATAGACACAGAAATTACCATGGGAAACCCTCATGGGGTAGAAAACCCAGTAAATATTTCCTCAATAAGATGATCAACCAAAATACAAGATGTGCTCCAAGACTTGTCCTCCTTCTCTATCTTCCAGACAGACCTTCCAGACACAAGTGCGCTACTTTTCTGAGTTGTGTGTGTGTATCAAATGAGGAGCTCCTCTCCTCTATTTATACTAGATTCCAACTGACCAAAAACCCTAATGGGGCCGACCTCTACTTGAGAAGTCTAATAACCCCTAAAATATAAACTCAGGGCCAACCCCCACATGGTGGGTCTAATAACCCTAGTTTCCACAAACCATCGGAGGAATAAACATCTCCGGATACATAATAGAATTGCCTTGGAGGGATGAAACATCTCCAGAATAATAATGTACAAATATAATATTCTTAGAAGTTACAATATTCAACACTCCTTGTGCTTGGTAGATATGGATTTAAGACATGGATCTATGCTCATTAATATTTTTAATAACTTTTGTAAAATTTAAATTTAAAATGGATAATAGGACCCACATGTTATTCTTTTGTAATGTGGGTTATAGTTGCAACAAGTGCTACCCATGTTAAATTTTTTTGGTTTAAGCCGACGTCTAATTTTTTTAATTTTTCGTAATGTTACATTACACCATTACAACATATTCCCCGTATTGGGTTGTAAAGCACCTCTCTACTCTCGATGCAATAACCCCCCTTCAAATTGAAATTAAGACCAACCTTTAAAATTTCATTATAGCTCGTTGTTATCACCTAATGTGAGTTGACTTACATATGAGGACGACTAAATATTAACCAGTAAAAAGCACGTTAAGGACTTACTTGAGGGAAAGCAACTAAATTTAAATCTTGTAAGGTAAGTTTGTCATTAATTAAATTAAATTATTATTATTTCTCTAGTCATACTTATTTGAATTTTAATTAGATTTGAAGTGAGCGAACCATTTCTAAAGTTGATTTAAGACTATTGGGAACTTAAATTGTTGAAAATATTAATTTTTATTTATAATTTAGAAACAATCACAACATGTTGAAAGTATTATTTTATATTTATAAATTAGAAACAATTACATTAATATTCTTAATGTGTTTTGATAGGCATATATTTAGCACATTGTATATACAATGTGCTAAATATCAGTTGAGAGAAGAGAGAATGCAGAGCTCCAAGAAAACCATATCACACGCCCTAGCTTCCGCACGGCCTCATGGCCACCTGGCTACAACTGGGTTGCCCTTGTTTTCTCTCAAAGAGATGCTCTCGGCCTTTTATCACCGTAGACCATTGCTACACGGTGATGAAGGCAACGTTCTTCTAGAGAACGATCGACCTGTTTTCAAGCATGATACTCCAAAGAGGTTTGATACCAAAACGGTAGCCACGACGACAGTTTCGAAGGTCACAAAGAAGCCGACCCCCAGGAAGGTAGCAAAGAAAGTAAAGAAGCTTGACGGTGGGGCCTGGAATCACAAATCAGGATCTGTTCCATTGGAAATCTTTCTTTGAGGTACCGCTCCAGACAGGTTGGGATTATGTTTCTTCAAAATGGGGGGAGGTTTTTTGATCTATCCCCATTATCTCTTCTGATTATGGAGCCAGGGAAGTACTAGATAGGTTTCAGATTTTTATTAAAATGCCCTCTGGGAAATCGCTTTTGGTTTGGGTTCATGCTTTTGATCCAATGGAATCACTAATTGCCATTCTTGAGCAAAGGGAGGGTATTTCTAGAACTACTTATTATTTCCTTCACGAGGGTAAAGTTTAGTAGGAAGATTCAAGGCTGATTGATTCACAGATCTCCAAGAACTCATCTATCTTTATGAGGCATAGAATGCGGGGGGGTGCTGAAGGGAAAAGTGGACCTTCTATTCCTCCGTCGTATAAGAAAGCAGCTCATCCAAAGGGTACTTAGGCTGCCTCTGTCTTTTCTTCCCAACCCAATCCGTATATAGTGGACAAGTTGGATTCCACACCAACCCTGGAGATAAAAAACCCACAGGTAAAACAACTTTTCAGCATGCTCCAATCTACAGCTGTTATTTGTCGTTTTAATGGGTTTTGGCCGAGTTCCTTTGAACTTCATCAATGGATCTACACAAACTGGACAACCAATTGTCAAATCCTTTTATGTTCCAAGGGTTTCTTTGTAGTTCAAGTTGAGTCTCAAGAAGATTATCAGAAGATTTTTTCGCAGGGTCTTTGGTTTTGGGGGAGAGCTGGGCTCTTCATAACCCCTTGGTTTTTTGAGTTTGATGCAAAATCCATGGTGGTTACCAAGATGCCGGTATGGGTGTGACTGCCAAACTTGCCTCTACCTTTCTGGCATCATTTAGTATTGGAAGATATTGGCAATGTTCTTGGGAGGTTTATCAAATGTGACAGCAAACAGAATGAGCAGGGTTTATTCAACTATGTAATAATTTATGTGGAGATAGACCTCAGCAAAGGGCTTCTAGATAGATTATAGCTGAAACATGAATCCTTCTCCTGGACTCAGAGTCTGGACTACGAAAACACTACTTTTAAGTGTAGAGTTTGTCATTTGACAGGCCATTTACAAGACTCATGTCCCCTTTCTAAAAAGTCTCAAAAGAAGAAAAAGGGGTCGACCACAAACCGTAAAAGTTGGTAGGTAGACTATATTCCACCTCTGGAAGAGGAGGAGGAGGGGGATGGAGAAGAGCAGCAGGATTTACAGAAAAATGAGGAATATTTGACGAAACCCGAATCATTTGATGCAGAGACACAAGGACAAAAGAACTATGGGGAGGAAACACAATCAAATGTATTGATCCCTATGGATGCTTCTGTAAGTGGACTAAAGCGAGCCCATGAATCCGAAAGTTCAGAATTTGATAAGGAACAAGAATCTGTGAAGCAATTAGAGGATGAGGCAAGAAAACAATTAATGGTAGCTGTGCCAATTCCGGGAGGATGGACGGAAGTAAAATCAAAGAAGAAAGGGAAAAAAGGGAAATTAGAGGATTTTTTCAAATCCTGAAATCTATGTACAGTGATGTTTTTCCATGTTTTTATTTCTTGTTCAGACCTATGGTCTATTTTGACTATGGTTTGTTATTTGTTTTGCTTTTCAGCATTCACACTCTTAAAGAGTGATGAAGAACACAATGTAATTTTGTACTCGCAAGATGAAATAAAATTACTGGTTTTTTTTTTTGGAAAAAAATGTGCTAAATAAATGCCTATCAAAACACATTAAGAATATTAATGCAATTGTTTCTAATTTATAAATATAAAATAATACTTTCAACATGTAATAATGAATGGATAACACAAGCACATAAAAAATTTCAAAAATATCATTGACAATAATTTTAAAAACTATGATAGATAAAATATGTTATTATTTTATTATAATATAATAATTAAAAATATTTTGTTATATTGTAATGAAAAAATTAATATATTGATGGAAAAATAGGAATCTCTCCAAATATATTAATAGATTAATCATAAAAATATATTGTATATAAAAAATATGGCAAACTAATAAGAAATATTATAATTTAATTATAATAAAAATATAATTAAATTAAATAGTATTAAAACATTATATTATAGTAAAAAAAAATATTATGAAAATATACTATTATATTAGTAATGATATTTAATTAAAATACTATAATTATAAATACAAAAATGATTAATAATTATAACTATTATTATATAATAGTTATAATTATAATAAAACATTATATTATTATTAAGGTTTATGCCTTCTAATGCACCAAAATCTATGATGAACATTGTAATGCAACATAACAATTAAAATATGAATTTGCTACATTTAAGCCACTTATGAATGGTTATGTCACAATTGTATCTTAATTACAGTTTTTAATGGTTAGCTATGATTGAATTTGATTTAATACTTTCATTGACTATGTTCAATGTAATAAGGTTTTATTCACTTGAATATTTTTTTTACCATAGTATCATTGTGGTTAACTATGGTTGACCATGTTTCGATATTCAATGGCATTGCAACATGGTTATATATTTTGTGATGTTCATCTTGGTTAACTTTAGTGAACTTGCTATTTTTTGTGATGGTTATGTCAAATTGCAATGTTCATCAAGGGTTACATGAATTCTTATATTGCGTTGTGTTGTTCATCAAGGGATATCTTGGTTTCGGTGATAGTTGATTATGTTTGACCATTGTATGTTTAACCATCTTTGACAATAATTGTGTTTGGATGACCATGATTGGCCATGCTTGACTATGGTGAACCATGTTTGACTATGATTTAATGTAAATGAGAATAGTTGATGATGTTTGAATATGGATGGAAATGGTTGAGTTTAGTTGGATGTGGTTAACCATGGTTGGATGTCGTTGATCATGGGTGGTCATGCTTGAAAGTGGTTGATTATGTTGCACCATGACATTGAGTTATGTCAACTTTCCATGTTTCTCAATGATTACATCCCATCGCAACATTACCCAAGGGGTATGTTGAATTACAAAGTTCATCAAGGGTTATGTCATCTTATGACATTCATGTTAGTTGACTTATGTTGAATTGTGACATATTGTAAGGGTTATGTCACATTGTCGTATTCCTCAATGGCTATGTTGGATTGCAATGCTCAATCAGGGTCATGCTACATTATTGCATTCTTGAATAGCTATGTTGGATTGCTTAGTTCATTAAATATTATGTCACATTGTGATATTCCTCAATGGTTTTGTCAATTCTGACATACTTATAGAGTTATCTTTGTTCTTAGATTCTTGAGTTTATTTGTTTCAGTTGTAGCTTCTGGGGTCACTTCAGTAGTCAATGGTTCATAAAGAAGTACTATTTCTTCCACTTTTGTTAGATTACCACTTTTGTCAATGGTTCATAAAGAAGTACTATTTTTGTTAACATGTAGAGATGCGTGTGTATGCAACATGTGGTCACCATTAATGGGAAGTGATAAAGTCAATTTTTGGGTTTTGTAAATGATAATTGGCTATAATGAGTGTTATTGAAGTGTAGTAAAGCATGGTAAAATATTGTTTAGCATAATTAAATTTCATTTTGATTGATTTATGTGTATTTGGTATGTCTATTATTGGTTATGGAAAATTGAGAAGTTCATCAAGGATGTTATGGGAATGTGACATTGTTTAACAATTATGTTTCTAATTTGTGGTGTTTCTCAATGATCGTGTCACATCAAAACATTTATCTTGTTGGACTTATGTCAAATTGCTATATTTTGGAATGGTTGTGTTGCATTGTGAGAATTGTTATTTTTATAAGAATGCAAAATTAATATTGATTAATATGTCAAATTGTATTAAAAGAAAAGTCAAAGCGATAAAAACAAACTAAAATCAATAAAATAAATATGGGTTGTCTCACATGACAATCTCATCATGGTTTTTGTCACAAAGTGACAATCCTTACTAGTATGTTAGATTTTGATGTTTGATGAGAGTAAGAAGTTAACAATATATTCACTTTGATTGATTTATGTCAATTTGGTATGTTTATTATTGGTTGTTAATTGATGATGTTGTAGGAATGTGACATTGTTTAATTATTGGCTATGCTGAATTACAACGTTTATTAAGGATGATGTAAGAACGTGACATTGTTTAAGGGTTATGTTATTCTATGATGTTCCTCAATGGTTGTGTCACATGAAAATATTTATGTTGTTGGACTTATGTTGAATTGATATGTTACTAAATGGTTATTTTGAATTGTGACAATATTCTTTTTATATGAATCCAAAGTTAATATGATTGTAATGAAGTTTTCGATTAAATCAAGATTTACTGTAATTAGAATGAAAAAAATATTATTCCATACACATGCAATTGCTATAAAAAATGGCCTAGAATGAAAAAAATATTATTCCATACACATGCAATTGCTATAAAAAAATGGCCCATACACATGTAATTGTTATAAATAATGGTCCACGTGCATTGAAATTCCATCATTGTTTAAGTTGAATGCCATAAATAGTTTGAGGAATGTACTATATAGTCTTTGAATACAAATATATAGGAAAATATTTTGACAGTGCTAAAATTTTGGATCAAACTATTAAAATAGAAAAAGTGGCAATTAAATGGTTTAATAATGTAATATAAATGTAGAAAAGATTTGTAAACGCTACTAAATACACATTAAGATTAAAAATATGGTCCATGGAGGATCCCTTAATTATCGTATGCATGTATTGGTTGTACTTTATCTTCTACCTCCAACATATGTTCTGAAGTTGTATTCTAATTGTAATATCTCTTATTGTGTGTCAAATAGGCCCTTCTCATAAACCTTAATCTGCTATTGGAAGATTGAAGTTCACAAAATACAAAATTGCTTTTGATGTATTCGGCCATTGGTATAACCTGCAAGTGAAAAAAAAAAAAATTATAAATTAAAGTTTTATTTAATGTATTCCATTATTGTTGGTTAAATATAAGGAAATATAAGGGCTGATGCAAGGTAATGATACCCAGTGATGACATGCTAGTTTCAATGTAATTTCTAGAAAATAGAATTTCGATCATTAAAATGAATTTTTAGAGGTGCCTACACAACTTTTTAGATTATGGTGTAAAAATATGAAACATAGACAATCGGATCACCTTTTGGAATATATAACCTTTTTTTATGGAAAACAAGTATAACTCCAACAAATTGGCATTCTTCTAAGATTGGTATGTTATTTTTTTCTAAAACATAATGCATGTGTTCACGTTAGGCCTTGGGTTTGGTATGTAAATAGTCTAAATTTGTGAAAACATTTATGTAGAGTTGTAGATAATAGGCGGTTCTTGTGTATCACTATTTTTCCAAAATTTCCAAAGTTAATTTTATATTCTTTTTAAATTAAGGAAGTCAACGAATCCCTAAAATGAAAAGGTCGAGTGTTAGCCCCGCTATGAGGGTCTTAACCTAGTCAATCAACTATATTTTTTTTAGTGCGCAGGTCTTTATTTGTACTTGTGTGGGTTCTTTCCCATTTTCAAAATAGTTGAGCCAATCAAAAGCTAGAGCGAAAATAAAAAGACCTATGTATTTTAAAAATTGACATATGTGCAAATAAAAATAAATAAATAATAGAAAAACATATTTTATTTATCAAAAAAAAAAAATATTTAGAATCTACACATAGAGCTCTATAAGTGTGGGCAGTTTTATTCGAAATGAACACTTGGAGCATATGTAGAATTGTCATTGAAAATAAATGAGTTGAAAAAATGGATGTGTTTTGGTTTATGTATCCCAAACCAAGAGGTTTGTCAATACGAACCTAAAACCAAAGTGACCAACTCATCTGCCATGTAGATGAAGAGAGGTTTTACCACATTTGTTTTTAATTTGTAGGAACAAGCACGCGTTAATAATGCACACACGCTATCAAAATGCACAAACATTAATAACACACGCACGCTATCCAAACATGCATGTGTTAATAATGTCCACACATTAATAATGTGCATGCGCTAATAATGTGCACGCATTATCAAAATGCGCATGTGCTTTTATTACATGTAAACATGCCTTTACTATTTTTTCCATAACATTTGATCCACAACTCAGATTTTGATGCTCCTTATATCGTTAGAAAGGTATTTCTGAGAGATACAAATTTTTTGTTTTAGGTTTTCTATTATTATTCAGCCTTGTTTATTTATTTTTAAGATAATATTATGAATATTTTTACCAATATAATAAAATGCGTCCATGTTTTTGTCACATAAGAACATGTCTTCACTATTTTTACCATAAAATTTGATTAAGAACTTAGATTTTGATTCTCCTTATACAATTGGAAATGTATTTATTATATCTACAATTCTCTCTCTCTCTCTCTCTCTCTCTCTCTCTCTCTCTCTCTCTCTCTCTCTCTTCACCCCCCACTCCGTATATCCCTACATTAATATTTCTCTTTCCCAACCTCAGTCCTTCCCTTCATCCATCACTCTATATTTACCTCTCTATATCTTTCCCTCCCTCTCTTTCTCCCTCTCCCAATCATTTTATCTCTCTCTCTCTCTCTTTCTAAACCCCTAACCCCCAATCTCTCTATCTCTCTCTAAACCCCTAACCATCAATATCTCTCTAAACCCCTAAACCCCAATCTATCTCTCTTTAAACTGCTAACCTCCAATATATATATATAAACCCCTAACCCCCAATCTCTCTCTCTCTTTAACCGCATGAGCCCCAATATCTCTCTCTCTAAATCCCTAACCCCCAATATCTCTATCTCTCTCTAAACCCCTAACCACCAATCTCTCTCTAAAGCCCTAACCCCCAATCTGTCTCACAGTAATCCTCTAACCTCTAATCTCTCCCTCTCTTTCTAAACCCCTAACCCCCAATATCTCTCTCTCTCACTTTGAACCCCTACCCCCCAATATCTCTCTGTCTAAACTCTTATTCTCTCTCTCTCTCTAAACCCATAAACTTTCAATATTTTTCTCTCTCTAAACTCCTAACCACCAATCTCTCTCTTTCTATATCTCTCTCTAAACCCTTAACCCCTAATCTGTTTATTTGTAAACCCATAACCTCTAATCTATCTCTCTCTGTTTGTGTCTCTCTCTCCAAACCCCTAACCTGTAATCTCTCTCTCTCTCTCTCTCTCTCTCTCTCTCTCCAAACCCCAAACCCCTAATCTCTCTCTCTCTCTCTCTAAACCCTTAACCCTTAATCTCTCTCCCTTTATATCTAAACCGCTAACCTCCAATCTCTCTCTCTCTCTCTCTCAAGCCCTAACCCCCAATATATTTTTCTGTAAACCCCTAACCTCCAAGCTCTCCCTCTCTTTCTAAACCCCTAAACCGCAATCTCTCTCTATCTATCTAAACCCCTAACCCATCATCCCTAAATTCCAATCTATCTCTCTCTCTCTCTAAACCCATAACCCCCATTATCTCTCTCTCTCTCTATATATATATATATAAACCCATAACCCCCAATCTTTCTTTATCTATCTAAATCCCTCACCCTAATCTCTATTTCTATATATCTAAACCCCTAACCTCCAATCTCTCTCTCTCTCTCTTTAAACCACTAACCCCCAATATATCTCTCTCTAAACCCCTAACCCCAACACACACACTCTCTCTCTATATATCTATCTATCTAAATCCCTAACCACCAATCTCTCTCTCTCTCTCTCTCTCTCTCTCTCTCTCTCTCTCAAAACCCCTAACCCCCAATCTCTTTATCTTTCTCTCTCTAAACCCCTAACATCTAATATCTATAGGAGAAAAGGGTCAGTGGGGGTAGTGCGAATCACAATGTGAGATATATTTTAATGGGATGGAGGTATAAAAGTATCCAAGTGGAGGGTTGGTTGTGTAGGGTTTTTAAGGAGAATTTATTGATGTACACATATGTGGAAATCAAGATGGATTTGGCATATCACAAGAGAGCCTTGGAGAGGTAGAAGTATTGGAATTCTTGCAATGGAGTGTAGTGTAATGTTTTTAAACCAAAATCTCCTTGATTGGATCCAAATAATGTCATTTTGTTGTAATAAAATATATGGGTAACATCGGAGGGATAACAAGTGCATTGATGAATACATTGGGTAAAATTGTTCAAGATGGATGAGTAAAAATTAAATGCCATCTAGTGGTGGAAGGGGTGTCTAGTGGGTGTCCATGAGTACATTAGGTTTAGGAGAAAGGGGGTAGGTTTAGGAGAATGGGGGGAAATTGGGTCTTGGAAATTAGTCTTGGTAATGGATTGAGTATTGTGATAATGATGGAGCATAGATGAAGAATAAAGGGTGCAATATTTAGGAGTGATGTGATTATCGAACCAAGGTCTAGAATGGTTGTATAGATGTTATCTCGAAGTTGATCCAAGATCGAAAGGATTTAAGTTGTTAGAGTAGGCATAGTATCAAGGATAATGGAGGCAAAAATTGTATTGGTAATGCATTACAAGGAGAGAATTCCTGAAGGTTCAAGGGATATGAAGAAAGGTAGTTGGGGTAAGATAATATATATAAAAAAAGGAGAAGATGAAGGATGTTGATAGATAGCTCACCGGGAAGAGATCTATATCTTGAAGAAGTGTTATTTCCAAAGGATGATGTTGAGAGTGAAGAGAGAGATGGAAAATAAATGAACACTACTAAGGTCTAGGTAGGAGGATGACTCCAATGAACTAGATATGCAAATATCTTCTTTCAAGAGAAATTTTTCCACTTTGAGTGTAGAACTAAAGCAGGAAATTAGATGAATGTATGTGTTAATATTAGATTTGGGTGGGAGGACACACTCCAAATTACTAGATATGAACTACTATTGTAAGAAATATATCATCCCAGTTAGTGAGGAAGAGGATACATGTCAGGCTATGGAATCTTAGAGAATAAATGAATGGAGATGTACTAAGGCACTTGAGGCCTAATGAAGAAGGAAGCAAACCCCTTTAGGTGTGTTAGGAAGCTGAATCTAGTACCAAATTGATCTGTAAACAAAACCAATGCATAAATTAAAGTACTTCTATTAACTTAATTCATACTTCATTTTTTACATGGAAAGAGACTTGTTTATATAAGTAGATCTGAAATGGAGATGATTAAATTTGACCATGTAAACCCCTTTATTTAATATATTTTTTGTAAATAGGGGAATTGAAAACTAGGGTTAGGCTCATACTGGAATGACATGGGGTTGATTCTATTCTGCTACCACTATACCCCTATCCATGCCAACACTACCCGACTCATAGAAATCATGGATAATCAAGGTTGGAACTTGTGAATTCATAAGAAGTGACTTAACATTACAACCTATCACCAACTAATTTACACCCCAAGGACTAAACCATGTATTTAATATTAAAATCTAAGTACTTATAAAATATTCCAATGGTTGGTAACTATAATATTTCACTTCTTTAATGTATCTCTCTAGGGCATATACAAAATCCTTCTTTCTCTCCACCATATTTCAAAATCATTTGAGAAATATGGTTTAAAAGATAGGATCTCCCTAGTTCACCATCACATGTGTTCTTGGTTTCCTTTTTCCAATGTATGAATGCCCAAATTTTCATCAATTGTACTAAAATATTCAATCACTATGCAACTTTTCTCAATTAAATGATGGGAATAATTGGAGGGATTCTTTGATTGATGGGAGAGGTGACCCTATCTAATCTTTGTTCATTCTATAAAATGTAAAGAATGGAGATTATTTGACCCTCTAATTTTCTTGCCTCCCATTGCAAGGCTTATAATTTAGATGCAATGATCCTTTCTAAGTATAATTCCCCATATTTTAACCCATGACAATTAAAACCCTAAATGTGATTAGATGGTATCTCTTCCTTATTATCTCTTAACCTCAGTTAGATTGAGAATAATATAGGTGTATGGATTATAAGATGTAAGTGTAAATGGTAGTTGTTTATGAATTTCATTGGTTAATTCATGAAAGATGAAAAGGGGCTATGTTGTCCCTCTAGCATGCTATGTTATAGATAAATGTGGTAAATGAATACCAATTTATAATGAGTTTGGAAATGAACGTTAAGTAGTTTGCACATGGTAAAAATATTATCTTTTTACATTGTTTGTCAGTTTATGAGATGTTAATCATAGGTAAAATGTTAAAATTATGCACGATATTGTATCTGGTAACTAACCCACAGGTTAAATGCGCTAAGTGATGGCCGAAGAGATATGGCATTGAAGTGGCATAGGTGATGTGGGTTTCAAACGAATAATGGTATGATAGTAAGAATTATTTAGAGAGTTATTAATTGGTTTCAAATACATTTCTATGATGTTTTGGAAAGTGCACATTCTACAAGAAGCACAATTTCCCAAACTAGTCATTTAATGATGTGGTCCCACTAACAACAACAACAACAACACGGTATAGGAAACAATAGGGTGTTGACCCTATTTCTATCAGCGAGGGTGGAGTAATTTCCCACTATTATTATCCTTTGAAACCTATAGTAGTGGGAGGGTTGTGCTAAAGCACGCTCTCCAAGTTGTGTGATGGAGACTAACAGTTACATGTTTGGAAAGCTTGGTCGAAGTAATCAACACTTTCATCGATGGGTTATATTTTGGGTTAGGTCAATATAGTTGATGCTCCAAGATATTTTGGAAGATGAAGGATATGATGTGGAATATATTTGTGAACTAGATAGAGGTAGTAAAGAATGTTGTGGAAGTTAATTAATAGTCTCATTACTTCTGTGTTAAACCTTGTTTTACTCATGTATGGTGACCTCAATGTGCAATATAGTTCATAATATATTTCGATAAAATAGCTAGCAGAATTACTAATGTTTGGCTATTGAATTAATATCTTACATGCTCGTGTGTGAACAAATAGAAACCATAAATTAGAGGCATTGACTTCTTATCATTAACACACATGACCCATATGTATATGCTAGCTATGTATACATAAATTGTGCATGTGTGCTAGTATAGTTATTAGATATATTTTAGTTTCAGTTTAATTATCAAATACCTATTAATGGTTTTATTATTGTGTTAATTTAGAGTGAAAATGCATAAATATTAATATCATTAATAGTAGCATGTTCACTAAATATATTAATATTTAATATTAGTATATTAGTCTGATATTTTATTAATTAATTTAGTATTAATGCAATATTTTAGCATAAATTTTATTTATTTTTAAATTTGACATGTTAAACATATTTGACATGATAAAAGACTTATATTCGCGCATGTTCAAGGATTTATTAAACAATTGTATTTTATTTATTTATTTTAACTTTAACCATAGTAACAAAAGAGTTAAAGGTGGTGAATTACCTTGGAGGCCGTGGATAAAAAAAAAGAGATAAGGAAAAATGTTAATAAATAGTAAAAAAGTGTATTTGGAGTGGGAGGATGGGAGAGAAGAGAAAAATGGACATCAGAGAGGGGGGTTGAAGCTGGGAAGCCCTCGGGGGAGGAGGAGATCTGAACTAGAGGGGAGTTAAGTCTTGATGGTTACATGCACATGTTGTTGTTATTGTGGTGGATGAGACCATGGGCATGGGGGGTTATGAAACCCATAGGTTTCCTAAATCTAGAAACAAGAGAAGCTTCTAGTTGGCTAGGAGGTAAATCCCAGTTTGGGCAGGAGCACATGAGCATTGGAGTATAATTGGATTCACATTTGAATATGTTTAATGGGTAAATCATTATGTTTCTCCTATTTCAATTCAGTAAATTAGAAAACAAAATAGATAAAATTTATGATCATGCTCTCAAAGTAGCTTACTTAGGAATTTATCAAAATTCATATGTATGCTTATATAATTAGATAAATTGTTAGAGATAAAAATGTTGTTCTGATAAACAATTGTTAGATTAGATAAATTGTCATTAGATAATAGTCAAGGACCCATAGGGGTTCCTTACATATGGTATTAAATACTTGGTTCCAAATATGGAACCATAGGGCCTACTCCAAATTGGAAACCCTAAAACCCTAAAGAAAGAAAATTTTACTAAAAAACAATTATACAATGGAACATAAATTTACATGTTACATAAGTGAAATATAATTTGAAATTAATAGAATAGAAATGTGATTTGAACTGAATATAATCAAAACCCTTATTTTAGAGAAAATTATTTTGAATTAAAAACTATTTATTAGGTAGGAAAACCAACAAGCTACCAAAAAAAAATGAAGATTACAGTATAAGTGGAACTTGTCCCATGCTGCAGCTCATAAAAATAAGCATAGAACCATTGATGAAAACCCTGCTACTTGCAAGAAGAAAGGGAAAATAAGATTATATAGGTTAGCAAACAAACACAAATTTGAAAAATAAAATTTAAACAAAAATATTTTGAGAGAATTACATATATACTTGATGGAATTGCACCACGGGATGCTTGAGCTATATTTGAACAATACAAAATGATATGTAGCCCAAAATTTTATTGCAATAGGTGGATACAAAAAATATATATTTAAAATTTATTGACTTGTTTTATTTTCCCTTGGTCAGTATTGCAAATTTAATTAAATTTGTACAAAAGATCGAATGTGGTTATTACTGTAAAACATAATTGGGCACAATAGCTACCCTATTTGGAGCATCTTAACTAAATATAAGTTTGAACCTTTCCGAAGGCTATTAAAAGGATAGGTTGTGGGGATAGAGAGAGGACATTGGGTTCGAAGAAGTTGGTCGAGGGTCCCAGGTCGATTCATGTTGGCATACATATTCCTTTCTTTGCACTGAGAGGAGTGAGGGGTGTTTTCACATAAGATAAAATAACATAATGTTACTTACCAAAAAAAAAATTCAAACAATTCATGTTTGGCTCATAAAATAAAAAAATATGAACATTAATTAAAAAATTCCATGTCGGACTATAAAATAAAAATTAATACTTAAACCTGGATCTATCATCCAAGAGAACAATCAAATTTCTTTAGTTTAAAATTAAAAAAAAAATGCACCTCAAGTAATTGGATCTCTTTAGGTGCTTGATAAATCTGGGTTTAAGATGTATCTATACTAGATTATTCACATTAATGCAACATATAAAGCAGTTACGTGGGACTCATCTAAAACTTGATCTAAAATGATAAAAATTCAAATTTTTAAACATTGTTTGACACAATAATTGCCCATATTACCCTAAGGGTGTCCCAACTCTTACTTTTTACATTTAGGGTTGGGAGATCCTAAGAGCCAAAAGCCAAAAGAGTTCTCAAATTTTCTTTTTCAAAATAATTCATGAAATGAATGAGAGAGTGAGCCCCAATCTCCTTTGATAACCTCATATGGATTTTTTGCTCCCTTAAAATAATATGAAATGAATTTATAAGCATTTTCTTCAATTTCCCCCAAAAGTCTTTTTTTAACACCCTTTTAACTCCAAAAAGTGTTTTGTTTGATTTTAAAACATTTAGGGGCACTGGAAGTTGCTTTTCATCATCCCAACATTTAAATATTTTCATCCTCTTTCCAACAAGCTATTATACTAAGGCTCCCATTAAATTATTTTAATAAAATTAAACAACAATAGTAAAACAATTAAATTAAAGCCAATAATATACCCAAGTTGCGAAAGTTATCGAAAATCATTGTAATCGAAATTTGAAAAGTGGCATAAGAGTCCTCTATAAAAATTGAGCTGATTGCCAACATCAAAAATCGTTTCAAACAAGGATGGCAATCATTGAGAAAGTAGAAGCCTACTACAATATTGAAGTGACTGAAAATGGGGACATTACAGTACTCCCTCCAAAAATATTGCTTTTCCTCATGCAGTTTCAACACAACATCAAAATCACTAGATTGATTTATACTAGAAACAAATGCGATCCCAGGGTCCCAAGTCAAACTCCAAACAATCCCACCATTTGTTGCTGCACCATTTTGATTATAATTGAAAATACATGGCGCCAAATATGCATTCTCCTCTCTTGTAACCCAATATCTTAATCACCTCAAAAAAGAAAATGGAATCCATGTAAGAGTTGAATGTCATATCATGAAATATCTCCTACCAAAGCATCTCAGTATAGTTTACACCTGCAATCCCATTGTCTGATATGAATCGGGGAAACATGAAAAATAATTTGCTCAACAAGAAAACATTTTCCTCAGTATATCCTATCATGGAATCACAAGAATAATATAGATCAGACCTTGAAAATTGGGTGACGTGAAAGATGACAACAATACCAAATATGAAAATAGCTACCTTGGGAATGCTTTTGCTGTAAAAAATTGATAACACCTTGTTAACGCCTAAAATTCGCACACATGCAACATTTTGGCCATTCTTATAGTAAAGCATCAGCAACATAAGGAATGCATCTCACCATAGGCATCCTCAACAGATAAAAAATACAGCATGAGTCCATAAGTTCCAAAAACCAGTCAAAAGAAAGGGTAGCGTGGGTAATATACTGTTAACCCGCGCTATATCATAAGTTACCTGAACAATGCCCGCGCTATACCCACATGAGTTTTCCTTTGATATCCACACTACTGTCAAAACGGTGGTACCACTAACTCCCAGCAATGCATTGAAGTCTCAATCCTCTCCAAGGATTTCAATTCGGCTCACACACTTGATGGCATTAATTAGCCCCCCTTGTGTACCTTGGAACTAGTTCATGTAGAAGATGATTTCACATTTGGATATAGTTGTTTGTTAGACACCTCTTGGCCTATAAAAGGAAGCCATTGGGATGAATTTGGGTAGAGAGAAATCAAGAGAAAGGTTATTTGGATGGATTTGAGTTGGAGCTTCCTCATAATCCCACAATTTCATATCATTGTGAGCATTCCCAAGATCCCTTGCCACCTTCCTTCAAGGGGAAATATTTTCTCTCCATTGTTCTACCATCTACTTAGCATTTAGTTTGGACAAGAAGGACCTCCCTAAGGGATATTTTTAAATTCCCTTGAATCCCACACCTCCTAGGTGTTGTATAACTATACCATTGGGAAATCCAAAAGTGGTTTAGCATATCTTGGATTGTTATTGGAGTTTGCATTATCCCCCCCATCTTCTTATTTTTATTTTTATCCATATTTCTTTGGTTGCATGTGAATTACACTAACAATATCTTGTAGGATCACTTGGAGGAATACCAACCAACGCACACAGGGGATCCAAGGACTGAAGCCTTGCTTCAACCTACAAGGATTATCCCCTTACAATGTGGAAGAGTGCACTTGTGCAATTTTTTCCACAACAGTTCTAATGGCGACCATACTTATTTTTGTCCATTTTTCATTAAACTAGGTTGTTTTATGCTAAGTAATTAATTATGGGTATTTGTCACTTACAGGAAATAAGGTATTCCATCTCTTGCTTCCAGAATTTGGCCCCAATTTATTTTTACACAGTAGCGTGGATCTCGACCTCTCGGTCATGCTACCAGCATGGAAACGACTTTGACAGTCCCACGGTCTGCGTAGGTAATCAATTCAAGACCTGCACTACCCCATTAAAGTGATCTACGTGGATGGTTAATGTACCACCCGTGTTGTTGAATGCACCTGCTTTGAATTTACTTGCATGGTTTGTGCAACAAAGTATGACTTAGTCGCGCTACCCTTGTTTATTTGCTTTCTATCTACATAATTTAATTTGGTAGTCCAAATATTGCTTAGTAGTGAACTTAAATTAAGGCTAATTCACATAATTACTTTATGTTTTAGTAATTAGTTCACCTAGACCAAGATTAGGAAGTAAAGTGCTCATCTCTCTTGAAACTTACCTAGGTAACCAACCTTGAGAATTTCAACGGGCCTCATTGTTGTCACTAGTATTCAAGACCATTTCTTGTCTATGCACAATTGACATGTTTTTAGTATCAATTGACATGCTTTTAACTAAAGACTCTTTTCTCCTGAAGTATGCTTTTCACCTTGCACTTCATGTGAGCTTGGTGAATTAGAAAAGGGTGAGAAGTGTGAAATACCTCCATTGCACACTTTTCTATTAGTCAGCATTTTTTGCAAAGCACCATGAGCATCTCTTAGAGTTAAAAGTACACATTACTTGATATACTCTTCTAGTTAATTTGTTGATAATTGATTTTTCTTTCATCACATGTGTTTGCACCACTAGCACACACTAAGAGACCTAAAGACTCTCCTAATCCTAGTATGCTCTTCACCTCACACTTCATGTGAGCTTGGTGAATCATCAATGTAGGGATTATGAAATACCTCTCTTACACTACATAAGTGAAGATCAAACCCCTTAAAATCAACATTGTAATGGTCTAAACCAACTAAATCCCTCCACAGGAGGTCACAAAACAATATTTTAGTTATGTAGGATTGATTGGGATAGGCATCCATTAATTCCCACCAATCTAGTTTCATTAGCGATATTTTGAAACATAACCTTTTTGTCTTATAGGGTACTTACAAAATCCTGCTATAAGCAAGTGTTAAAAGAAAACCTAGATTAGAAATGCACTGTGACCAAGGAGGTGAAAACTGAGGTATAGTTGCCCTTCTCTCCCCTACGAGCCACTCATCTTGTTGTAGGGAGATGACACTATACTGTGCAGGTCGGACCGCTGATCTGTAGTTGACACAAGGTATCTTAGTGGCCCAACTTAGGATATCACCAAGGAGCATTTGTGAGTGCAATTGACTCCTAAAGTTATCTATTGCCTTTGGGAGCTGCTGCCAAGTCTTCTTGATTGGAACATGTTGGTTGTTGATCCTGTTCTTACAGTCTCATAGATGATAATTCGGCCGTGTTTGTACCCTAGGTTTGGTTATGATCTCGGCATGCGCAACAGGGGGTCCAGGGGAGTGGTGCACTCTCCCGGCTGGGGGGTGTAGGGGCTAGTGCCCCTAAAAGAAATTTTTGTTATGGGTTGGTTTTTCGCCAATAGATTACGAGCCCATGGTTGCGGGTAACCCGTGGTTTTTCCCCATTGTATTCCCCTTTATAACTAAGATTTTGTAATACAGCTAGGGTTGATGTAATAGGTATGATGCATTGTAAAGATCTATGAGTTCGTGAAAGAGAGACAGTGAGACAATTAAGAGGAAGTGCAACGGATGTGCCACAGGTTGTATCCCTTCATTTGCTGGATGGTATAATAATAAGGACTGGAAATTTCAATGTGGACGTAGCCCATCTTGGGTGAACCACAATATATTGGTGTCTCTCTTGTAATATGTTTGCGTGATTGTATTTGCATCTTATTTATTGTCATTGATTTGCGATCCTGTTTTTCTAACAGAACATTGGCCCCATTTCCAATAGAACTAGCTCTTTGTTACCTCCACTAGTCGATTGGTAAGTGGATACCATTATCACCATCAATTGTGCTTTTGGGAGGCCTAGTTACATTTGAAAGGAAGGACGTTAGGTATTCTTAGGGAATTTACATTTATTTTCTTTTTAACTACAAGTTCATTAAATCGTAAGTAAAAAGAACCTACATGTGGGAATTTATGCACTAAAATCGACTTTGCACATATTACTCACTTATTGCACCATTTTGCATCTGTTGTGGTTGGCATATTTTTGCATTTGTTCAATTGTGTTTAAATTCCATTATCACTCTCATTTGACACAAATCCTTCACCATTGAGGAACAAAACAACATCTTGAGATAGTCCTGTAGACTACAAGGCCTATCCCCTCTCTCAAGGGGTGTTTTTACACCTTCCCCCCGTGGTACTACATCTGGGGTTGCTCCTAGGCCACATTGATAGGATCATCTGGTCGAGGCAAAGCCTTGATAGGTACATTTTCTCCTCTCAGAGAAACTATTAACTACACCACTTGTTCCCCCATTGAAGGAGGTATCCTCTCTCGTAGGAGGTCAACCATTTTTTAAAACACCACCTAGGTATCGCCCTCATAGAAAACACATCACACAAAAAATGGAAATACTAGTGGTCCCTACCTTACCATTCATGACTAATTTAAACATACTTGATTTGGCCAAATTGATCAATGATCCCATAGCTCATGATCCTACAGCTCATGATCCCACATTGCCAGCTATGCCAGATAAACTTCCCTATAATACCCATGAATTCGAAGCAAATCAGGGGGACGATACCGCCAACCATGTCATGTCTTTCCACTTATGGTGTTCATCTAACATCATAGTGGTAGACCGTGTGAGGCTTCTCCTCTTTTAGTGTACTCTCACAGGCACAACAACCAAATGGTATGTCATCCTAGAAAGCGCAAGCCATGCCACATTCAAAACATTGGACACTACATTTCTTACTTACTTCCAGCTCCCGATTCAACATGACCTTGGCCTCGAAATTATCACAAAGTTTTGGAAAAACACATCTACCCACATCGCAGACCACATCCATGAGTGGCGTAGGCATCACACATTGTACAAGATCGATATACAACCACCTTTTTTGTTGGATTGTTTTATCAAATCTCTCCAAATTTCCATAGCTAAATATGTCACCACCTCCTTGACGCAAAGCGAGGAAGAAGATATTCTGAAAGAACAACATTTCAATCTCATATTTGCACAATCCATTTACCTCTATACTATCTCCCCTGATGCCCCTCGGCGTCGGTCGTTGGATCCTACACCTTCGGTCTCGTCACATTGGGTGGATGAGATTATTGGATTTGTTTCCCATTTAGGAAAGGTTCCTCCTACCACATCGACGCCATTCAATATGGTTCCACACTACCCATCCATGCCACCTACGTTAGTACCCCCTACACTAGTACCAACCCCACCAGTTGGTCAATTATAATATGGATCATATAGTCCTACTTACCAAAACGTTAGCCAAGCAATGACGATTCCTACACCACCAATGGCGCAAGCCATTCCTACGTCCACCTCTTATGGAACGAAAACCACATTTATCCCACCCCCAGGGTATAACCCATTTTATCCTTTCCCATGTCCAACTGGTCAACAACCTACCCCCCACACAGGGGTTAACCTATTTCAACCTTCTTGCATTAAAAAAATCAACAATTTGATCAATTGAACACCACCAACCCCTAGAATCCACAAACTCGGGGGAAGAAGAAAGGGAAGAACAAAAAAAATCAACAACTGAGGAAAGGGGGAAATCCCCCTCCCCAGCAAAACCAGAATACAGGTAACCAAAATACATGGACTAACAATCCTCCCAAACAAGGGAATAATCCCACCCTAAGGACAAATTATTGCTGCCCCATTTGCGTTGATTATGGCCATTACACACATCATTGTCCTCTTATATGTGACTTCCAACAGTTAGTTGAAGCCAAAAAGAAGACTGTGATGAACCCTCCTCAGGAAGTGAATCCCCCCCAACCAAAAACTGATGTGTTACAACAACCCTTTGCGAATCAAGGGGTAGTTACAGAGAAACAAGACCCTCTCCCACCCAATGATGGTTCTTTCCAAAATATCTATACATTGGATGTAAACCTTCAAACACGAGCCAGAGGTTATGATGGGCCTTCCACCCCCCAAGTGGAAGATGTTCCTATCCCCTCAAGGGAGCCTCTACAAATACCACGCCCAAATTCTGAACAAATCCCATGGATTCTGAAATTTCCACTTCGGCATACCCCTAATAACCCTCACATGAAATCCTCCCACAATTACAATATTGTGGATGACTTGGCTCAATCCCCTACAACCATGCCCACGTTAGAAGTGTTACATTCTTTCCCAACACAAATAAAGGCATTAATCAATGCACTTGGCACCGTAGATCCTTTTGACTCGCACCTCATGAACTTTGATCTCAACAAAGTTGATCCACAACTACCATCATCAGTTGCCTTCCAAGTTCTAGTTATTGTAAAGAACGTCATGATCCATCATTGTAGCATTGACGAAGGCACATCCACTTGCATTATGTATGAAAAAGTATGGAAATGATTAGGATCCCCTGAGCTGGTCCCCTCGTCTATCGCTCTTCGCTCATATGATTGGATACCCTCCCAACTAAGAGGATTGTACCAAAATGTCCCCATAGAGATGGGGGGGCAAGATGGTTATGATCGATATCGAAGTGGTCGACGCAGAACTCGACTACAACATCCTCTTAGGGAATAATTATATGTACGTCATGAAGTGGGTCTCCTCCTCGGTATTCCATATCATGATGTTTCACTTAAATGGGAAGGTAGTTACTCTCTACCAGCTTAACTACTATGACCCCAACACCTCAAGCAATCCCGACAATGTCCTATCGACTATAGTGGGAAATGATCAACCATATGTTGACATTGCCCCCGGTATTTACAAGAAATCTAATTTGTTAGGAGTATATTCAGGACCACCACCTAAGATCCCTACATCGACTGATGGTCTAATGTGCACAATTTTCACCATTGAAAATGTAGTCGCCTCCACCTCAACATTGTCATCAGCACTGCCGCCGAGCCATGGCATTAAAAAAACGTTGATTCCATCAGTCCCACCAATCTTCCAAATCCCATTCTTGTATCCTCCCATAGGGGTATAAGGGATGCCAGTTATGGCTCAATTAACTCTACCTAGGTTAACTTTGGGGATCACGGTATGGTACCTTACACCACCCTACCAAAAGATGGCTTCCAAACCCATCTCCCATTATGATTTTGTCCCTATTTCGGCTGCTACACCCATAAGGCCCATAACACATTCAGTTACAACAACCCAACCTATGACATCCACAACTAAACCACAATCAGTCGTCACTAAGACTACCAATGGGGGCACCAAACAACCGAAGTTTAAAGGTCCCCTATTACCTAATCCGACATCCAAATCATCGAAAACTAATAAGCCTAAAGCAGGGGGCATAAACCACCAGGAGTTAAAAACCTCAATTATGATCAATACTCCCAATCAAAGGGTCACACCATCATTTTCTCTTTGTGGGAATCCAGGCCATGCAACCAACTTATGTCCTACTCTACAAGAGTTAAGAAATTTAATCAACACCCATGTTAGTATAACACATGCTCCACCAATGGTAAAAGGGGGAAAAACTCCCTTGCCCACATCTAAGTCCAAAACATTGCGTACAAATCATGCATGTTTTATATATTCTTAGTATGGGCACTATACACACCATTTCCCTGACCTCCCTCGCTATTGAGAGGCCTTGGAAACCATCCTCCTCACCCAAAACTTGGAAGATACCTCACCTCCCTCATCACTGGAGGAGACCCCTATCAAAACGAGTTCTATTGTGACCCTGACCAGTCCTTCCCCACGATGGGAAGACTCCATACCCGACCAACAATCACCACATTGTCCACAAATCCCATACAGTTTCTTAAATCATACTAATGCCACTCGACCGTGTCGCTCATGCAACTTAATGTCTAACCATTCATTCCAATATCCTCTTGTCACCACATTTTGTACTTTGTGTGGAACCCAAATTCGATTAGTCGATAACCTAACCCCTTGTGGGACCACTCTTCCCACGGTAATTGAGGAGGATACCAAATCTATAGAGTACAATGTTGACAATAGCACATCACATCCATTAGATACCTCGAGAAATCTCAATCCCCCATCACCGATTTCTTGTGAAACGTCGTATCCCTTAATATTCCCTCAAGAAGATATCCTAGCTCTCACCCCAACTACCTCTCCATATATTGACATCTTGAACCTTGATTTGGTCCCTCTTCTGACTAAGAATGAAGATCCCTTCTCCTCAAATGAAGACATGCTAGAAGAGTATGTATTCACAATAGACAAGGATATAATCAAATATATGAACACCACTAAAACTCTATGGAGCACCTTCCATCAAAGGTCCTTAGCAACTAGTAGGAAGGAACAACACACACTACCCGTTGAACAACAATATACAATTGAGTCAAAGGATTTTCTACCCCCTAGTCATAACTGGTTCAAGAATCTTATCCCAGCCCCTGATGCATTCAAAGATGACAACCTCGCCAATATATCTCATACCATCCAAGTTGATATACCCACCACACAAGGAGTTGATGAAAATATCACCATCGGGGCTTCTTGATCACCATAGGAAATTACTGATTTCACAGCTCCATTAAAAAAAAATCGCGACGTCTTTGCATGGTCCAATGGAGAAATGCCAGGTCTAGACACTGCAATTTTCAAACACCATATTGACACTTGTCTTGATGCCATCCCCATTTGATAAAAGCAGCACCCAGTCCACCCTTCTAAGGCCCCCACAATCAAAGCCGAGATCGAAAAAATATTACAAGTCGGATTTTATTTTCCCATTGCCTACACATCATGGGTGTCTAACCTCGTCCTGGTTAACAAAAAGCAGGGAACTATTCGTGTATGTATTGATTTCTGAGACCTCAATTTATCCTACCTGAAGGACAACTTACCCACACAATTGATCGACCAAATCGTTGACTCATGTGCTGGTAGTGAAATGTTGTCCTTTATGGATGGGTTCTTCGGATACAACTAGATACACATTTGTTGCTAAGATCAGTACAAAACTGCATTTACCACACCATGGTGCACCTTTGCCTACAAATTTATGCCCTTCATTCTGAAAAATTCTGGAGCCACTTTCTAGTGAGCAATGTCATACATTTTTAATGAGTTGGCTCACATCATCCTCACCTTTTTAGATGACCTTACAGGAAAGTCCAAAAAAAAAGTGATCACCTCCAATAACTTCGTACCATCTTCACGAGATGTCACAATTATAATATACGCTTAAACCCCCTAAAGTGTGTATTTTGAGTCACTGTCGGTCGCTTCTTAGGATTCATGGTATCCAAAGACAACATCATTGTCGACCCTTCCAAGGTTCAAGACATCTTGGAATTACCACCCCCACGAACACAATGCCAATTACAGAGTGTGCAAAGTAAGTCCAACTTTCTTCGTCATTTTGTTCCCAACTATGCCACTCAGGCCCATGAATTTTTACGGATTCTCAGGAAAGATTTCCTATTTAAGTGGGATGACTATGCCCAAACCGCCTTCGATGCCTAGAAACAAGCATTGTCATCATCCCCACTCATCTCTCCTTTGGAATTTGACAAAGATTTCATCTTATATATATATGCGGCAGCTTCCCCTATAAGTAGCATACTAGTCCAACCTGTCTAGGACCACTAAGAACATGTCATATATTGTGTCATCAAAACCCTCACCGGACCTGCACTCAACTACACCCATGATAAGAATCTTGTGCTCGCAGTCATCCTCTCTGTACAGAAGCTCCGCCACTATATTTTGCTCCGGAAAACAACCGTGGTCTATGATTCCAACCCTATGCAATACATACTTAGTTGTAGGATTAACAATAGTAAGTTTACATGTTGGTTTGTTATGTTACAAGAATGTGAAATCGAATTTGTTATCCCCAAAAGCAAAAATCCATGGCCTTAGTCGAACTCGCCTTAGTCGAACTCATCATAGACCTTTTATCTTCCACCACAAGTGAGGTTGTCCAGGGCCAATTACCCAATGAGCACCTCTTTTTCATCACAACCGACAATCCTTGGTACGATGATATTCTCCTTTATCTCCTCACCCATAAATTCACTCCCCACTTATCTCACGACAATCACTGCAAAATCCATCACTAGGCACCGCGATACCTCCTCATCCGAGACGTCCTGTATCGTCGCAATATCGAAACTATCCTATGATGATGTCTAACATGAAGAGTCAGAGCAAGTTCTCAATGATTAACATAGCGACGTGTGTGGCGACCACCTCTCCAGACTAGACAATGCCCAAAAAATATTATGAGCAGGATATTTTTGGCCCTCCATATTCAAAGATTGTGTTTATGCCGTCAAACGGTGCGCGAATTGTCAGGTATTTTCCTATAAAACAAAATCCCCCCTGCGCCCCTGCATCCAGTCGTCACTACTGGAATTCTGCCCATCTTTGGCCCAAGTTCACCACCATATAATCGACGTTATAGATTACTTGACTGAATGGGCCGAAGCAATGCCCACTTTTGATTGTAAAGCAATGATCGTAGCACGGTTTGTCTTCAACCATGTCATCTCCCACTTTGGCATCCCAAACAACTTGTCTCCGACAACGAAAGACACTTCCTTGATGAAACATTTGAAGAACTGTTGTGTTTTTTGGGCTTTAAACACAAATTTTCAACATCTTACTACCCTCAAGGAAATGGCTAGCTTGAAGCTATTAACAAAATCCTCAAAACTATGCTCCAACGTATAGTGGATAAAAATAAAACTAACTGGAACCACATGATATTTCCTTCCCATTAATGTTACCATACTTCAGCCAATACTTCCATAGGTTTTACCCTATTTCACCTTGTCCATGGTGTTGAAGTCGTCCTCTCAATCAAGTGTCAAATCCCTACCCTCAAATCCGTGGTCGAGTTGTTACCTGATACTCTTGCATTGGATCAACGCCTATTCACCTTGGAACACCTCGATGAAGAACGACATGACTCTCTTCAACAAAATGAAGCCATGAAAGTTCGCTCCAAGGCACACTACGATCTATAGGTCTAACCCCGCTCCTTCAATGAAGGTGACTTTGTTCTTTTATTCAATGCCAAGAAATACGGTAAACTAGGACTTGGTAAATTTGTATCCAAATGGACAGTCCCTTACGTCCTTAATCATTGTCTCCCAAAATGAGCCTATATATTAACCGAGCACAAAGGTATCGCCCTCAACCACCCAGTTAATGGGTTGTACCTCAAACGGTTCTATCCTTAATACTCCGAGACCCCACAGGTACGCCTTGTTTTTGTTATATGATTTATGCATTGTCAATACCTTGGTCATGTTATTTACTACACTTGGGTATGTGTTCCATATGTGCAGCATCTCAACTAGTACAAATTCACAACCCTTGTTTTTATAAGAACAAGGTTCCATTCTTAATCAAAAAGCGCAAAGATTCCCTACCACAAGTATCATTCCGAAAACTAACATATAGACAATATTCACCCTCTGTTTATAATGCATCTACTAGTATTTCCTGCTCATAACCATAGGGCCCTCATTCCCAGCCTTGATGTGCCATCAACATCATTATTGAGAATAACATGTTCCTCCATGGGTGTGCACACCATTTCCATCCTAGTCATTAATTGACACCCATGGCGTTGACCCCACACAAGTTTGAGGAATCTGACCTAGCTTGAAAAGACCCTCTCTTAGAGTATCATTTCACAATTCCACATTTACTCCACCAAGTAGACACTCGTTAGATCCATTGGCACATGTTACGAGAATGATTCACAAATCTCCCTCATGCCTCCATGATCATTTTAACCTTTGCATGTGACCCCTCATATCATCACCCCCACAAAGAAAACTATGGGGCCCCAACCCTCAGAAGCAACCAATTCTATTCAGTTACCCCGCGGGTATACACTGTATGTCATCATTTCATGGGGCACCCATCTTTGTGTCTGCAAGTTATCCCTCACTTCATCATTGTAAAGTGTCCCCCCATCCACTCAAAACCATGGGGACTCCGCCCACCATCAAATTGGTCCCCCGACACACCCAAAAATGTGGGGACCCCACCAATATTCTTTATGTACAAACAAGTTCCATCGTCACCTCACATTGCGGGAACACCATATTATTTTGGTAGCAACCCATGGTTTCCTTTGATTGATGTATTTAAGTCTTCATATTCTCAGCAGTATTCATTTTGTTGGTTACCATTACCCTTCTTTCTGTGTCTCCCTCAAATCCCTTTCATTTGTAGTTTGTCTTTGTCCGTTTCAACCTGCTCCATTTTGAAAGGAAAGCTAACATCCCCACTCCCCATGTTTACATCGATCAAAGGAAGTTATGATCCCCACTCTTATCAACCATTCTTGTGTTAGGTCTATCCGTCCACCAGTTGGTTACAATATGATCTAAGTTCTCAGGATAAGACTCTCATCTTATCATGTACTTCAACTCTCGTTGACATCAAAACACTACATTTCAAGAGTTGCAGTAGTTGTAGTTATACCTTGGGATCCCTTTCAATCACTATAAGGGATTACCTTGAACTTAGTAGGGAGAATCACTAGTGCTCCCTAACTAAGTGGTTTCCCCAATGCCCAATGTCAACACATCATCACATCAGGGGGAAACGTAATTTTGAAGGTAGCAGTGTTCACATTTGGAATCACGATAGCATTCTATTTGGTATAGTGAGGCTCTCAAGTAGATTCACATACTAGTTTGGTTCCCCACCCTTGTGGGCTTATCATGGTCACTAGCAGTTCCGCTTCTTCATGTACTCCACAACAGTTCCTGGGCCACTCACTCAAACATGGATTGAATCTACCTTCATCCATGTCCCAGAAACATAGTAGAGTTGACCCTTTGGTCCTCTCTCATTGTAACTAAATTGAAATCATTTCATGAGCATGGGTATGCCTGTCTCGTTTGTATAAAAACTATTCTTTACTATATCTCCAATGGTCATCACCAACAATATTCCCCCATTGGAGAACCCTATTTGACCAACATATGCATCGTCCTACTAAATAGGAGAGAAACAATAGAAAACATGATGCATTATCGGCTCTACAGTACCCTCCGAACCTCATACATCAGGAGGCATTAACGCCTAAAAGTCGCACACATGTGACATTTCGACAATTCTTACAGTAAAGTGTCACCAACATAAAGAATGCATCTCACCACAGGAATCCTCAACATTTCCAAAATAAAACATGAGTCCATAAGTGCTAAAAAGCAGTCAAAAGAAAGGGTAGCGCGGATAGTGCAGGTAATACACTATTAAACCATGCTATAGCGCAGGTTACCTGAACAATTCACATGTTACACCCACGCGGATTTTCCTTCGATAGCCACGCTACTATCAAAATAGCAGGACCACTAAATCCTAGTAGCACAATGAAGTCTCAATGCTCTCCAAGGATCCGAATTCAACTCCTCACACACTTGGTGGCATTAATTATCCCCCCTTGTGTACCTTGGAACTAGTTCATGGAGAAGATGAGTTCACATTTGGATCTAGTTGTTTGTTGGCCACCTCTTGGCCTATAAAAGGAAGCTATTGGCATGCTTTGGGTAGAGAGAAATCAAGAGCAAGGTTATGCTGCTAGATTTGAGTTGGATCTTCCTCATAATCCCACCATTTCCTATCATTATGAGCATTCCCAAGCTCCCTTGACACCTTCCTTCAAGGGGTAAGAGTTTCTCTCCATTGTTCTACCATCTACTTAACATTTCGTTTGGACAAGAAGGGCCTCCCTAAGGTATACTGTTGGATTCCCTTGAATCCCACACCTCCTAGGTGTTGTATAGATATACAATTGGGAAATACAAAAGTGGTTTATCATATATTGGATTGTTATTGGAGTTTGCATTCTCCCCCCATGTTCTTATTTTTCTTTTTATCCATATTTCTTTATTTGCATGTGAATTAGACTAACAACCTCTTCCAGGATCACTTGGAGGAATACCAGCCAACACACGGAGGGACTCCAAGGACTGAGGCCTTCCTACAACCTACAAGGCTTAGCCCCTTACCAAGTGGAAGAGTGCACTTGTGCATTTTTTTCCACAACACACCTCATTAACACTTAATCTCCAAGTGTTAAGAAGGCAACCTCGAGCACACCAAATCACACAACCAACTGCAATCATCAAAACATCATATGAATATATATACACACACGCACGCACACACACACACACACACACACCCCAATATCTTGGAATGATTGCAATAATCATCACTCACCCTAGTGGAAGCTAGAAATAACTGCACTAAATTTGTAAGTCTTCCCACACCTTGCTACCAGTTAGAATGTAAGTAGTCAAAGTCAATCTTCCATAAAATGATGTTTTCAAAATGAGCGTGGAAATGAAAGGGTAGAAACCATCATAAAAAATTACCCATGAAAACATAGGACAAGTGAGTGTGGAAATGACCATAAATATTCTTCCCATAACCAAATTACAGCTACCAATCAATACCGACTGAGAAATAATCCACTGTTGGGATGGAGGTATTGGCCAACCCATTTGTATGCTAACATTCAAGGCCCTATGTAGGCTTATTGGAAAGTGGACAACAGTAACAACTCTGAAGTTTTGTCCACCACTCCAATTCTGAGTCAACATTTCATCATTGAAGATTTTACCCGGATCCTAAATATGGTGATTATCTCCAACCATATTCAGACATACATCCTCATAACTGCTGGAAAAAAAGATAAAATTAGTGTCAAATATGAAAACACGATTTATAACCACCCTCAAAATTCCCACAAAATTCCTTCACTATCATAAACTAGTAATATATCATCAACATTCAACATCCAAGTACTACAGTGACAATCCCATGCACACGAATCCATGCAATCAACTGCTATCATAAATGCAAAGTTTGAAAATTTCATGATTAACACCATAGAAAAACCCTTAAACATTAATGTGTTAGATGGAAACCAAAGATTTAAGTCTAAAAAATCTCCCCCAAGTTATTGCACATTTCATCTTGGAAGAGTGTTGTCTCTAACAAACCATGCATTATCAAAATGCATTACCTTCCCTAAAGGTAACTGTTGGGCCCTGGAAATGTCCCCTTTTAACCATACCTATTTCATCATTTTTCCAAATTTTACTTTACTTTCGTAAACCATATACATGCCTTTTCCAAATCAATCAGCAACCCTGACAAGGTATAAATCATTATTGTTCCATTTAATTATGCCTAAGATTGTTATGGTTACGAATCCTGAGCCTTGGTTTATGCTAACATTTGTGAGTTCATTTAGTCAAAATCTGAAACACAGGTGTATCAGCCAATTGGCGCCAGCTGTTACTCTTCTAGGTCCGATTTATCATACTCCAAGGAATAGCGCATCCTCCATGTGAGCTGTAACAGATCCTCACTGTAACAGATTCTACTGAAACAGAACCTAGCTGCGATAGACAGGTTGCATTCTAGTTGCTGAGTCTGTTGATCTGTTAATTATTAGAGCAGCAACATCATTCACAATTAACAACCTTGTTTAATACGGTTGTGTTAGTTAGCTGTAACTCCGTAGCATGAAGATCATAGATCTTCATTGCTGCACGATTATAGTGGATCTGAAGCTGTATTTTCCTTGTATAAATTCCAGAAGGATCTCGTAGCTTGGGGTTGGACAACTACCATTTTACATAAGCTGTAACAAAGCACTGATACTGCCAATTTCCATCATTAATATGAGAGCAGAGTTCTTCATTTCTGTGTCTTAGTTTGTTTTGATTCTTGGCATCTCTGTTAGAAGGCCAGGGCCTACCTTCTCACAGAGATAGTCGGTTTAAGTAGGTAGAGTAGTTTAGTTTTACTTCAGTTGTGTGGTGTGGAATTATTGCAGATGTTATTGGTAGCTGCAACAAAGAATTAGCTTTCCTTTTGGTAGTTCATAATTGCATCTTGAATAGTTGTAGCAGATTGGTGTGACAGTCGACTGTGTAGGATAATTCAATTAATGCATGTGTGTTTGAATTAGCTATAACAGCCAAGCTCAATTCAAATATCTTTCAGTTGTTTATGCTTTCTAGGATTTCCAGTAATTATCAGTTAGAGTCCAAGCTTAAATTCTGGTTACTGTTATATCTTCAATTGATTTAAAGTAGGCAGATTAGGATTGAGTAACAGTAGCTGCTGGATGGATCATTTTGGTAAAGATCAATTATTGGTAGTTTGATAATTATAGGATTTAACTTTTACAAAAGCAATCTTGTTTATTTCTATTCTCAATTTTATAACTGTTGGGTGATTTATTTAGGAAGGTAGTTTCAATCAAATCCTTAGGTGTGAGAATTAGCTTGGTTTTCTT
Source organism: Larix kaempferi (assembly GCA_027924585.1). Classification (NCBI taxonomy): domain Eukaryota; kingdom Viridiplantae; phylum Streptophyta; class Pinopsida; order Pinales; family Pinaceae; genus Larix; species Larix kaempferi. The sequence goes on from BSBM01000109.1 coordinate 10,348,101, forward strand.
TCTGGAGTGAGTTTGGATGGATATATTGGTAGGATCATTATCTACATTTAGTAAATAAACTGCTTGACATGTTTATGCAAAGATTATGCTCATTACCATTGAAATAAAAGACCTCCCTGGGTTTGACAATTTATATTGACCATCCTGTGTGTTAGCTTTAATTAACTAACATATAGGGTGACCAATAGTAACCTCTTAGTTTCCATAATCAACTCTTCAATTAGATGTATCCAATGCACTTTCAACCTTCTGATTAAAATACTAATGAAAAAATCTTTACATACCTTTTGTTCTTCCAAATTGATGATAAGTAATGGTATTTTCATGAAGTAAGGAAAAGTAAATCCATTATCGACCATCATGTATTGTGTGTAACTTGGGCCTACAAACATTATCTCATGATTAGCCATAAAATATTGAATATTGATAAGATGATGCCCATTACCAATGACATCCATATAGATCGTATCTATCATCTCATGATGAACAAAATCATATGAAGATAATGGACTGCTATTCACAACCATTAAATTAGCATTTGCTTCATACCTTTCATTGTTGCCTTCATAGATCCCATGCATGTATTCTTCAATTTCTAGATGTTCATCATTATTTATATATCCAAAAAATGCATCACACTTAAACATGTTATCATAATGTATAATAGAAACTATGACATGGATGCAAGTTATGATTTCATGTGAAAATTGATCCTCAAGATTTAAGAGTTCATATTCTTGATGGGGTTTCCAATCTGTATCAACAAATTGAATCTCCCTAGTATGGGGAATGCTATAATTATTAAGCAATAATTCCATCATATGGATTTCATCAATTCCTTCATCTATTTTCTTACTCTCCATAATCCTTGTATTACTTTCTTGTTCCTTGGATGTGGTTGCAATAGATATAGGATTTTTGAATTTGTATAATGAAAAGTGAGCCATACATAACTCGAAGCAAAGTTCATCATCCTCTTTTCCCTTAAAACCCATTGTATTGCTCTGCTAGAAATAAACTATGTGGGATTCACCCTTTTTATGGTTGTACATGCTTCATTAGTTGCTGACTTAGTGAAATCCAAATCAACAGATTTTTTGCTCTCAACACTATCGTGAAGATCAATGTACTCCACTTTTTTAATATAAGCATATGAAGAATTAGCTTCATCCTTGTTTTTAGAAGCTGACCATTAGGAACAATTTCTACATCCTATATGTTGAATATTGTAACTTTTAAGAATATTATATTTGTATATTATTTATTCTGGAGATGTTCCATACCTCCGATGTGATTATACTATGAATCCGGAGATGTTTATTCCTCCAAGAAGTTGTGGTAACTAGGGTTATTAGACCCACCATGCTAGGGGTCGGCCCAGTCAGTTATAATAGGGTATTTAACCTAATGTTTAAATACGAGCCTACATGTACTTGTGTAAAATATATGTCAGAGTAGTGTATAAATAGAGGAGGTGTGTTACTCATTTGATACACTCACTCACTTGTGAAAAGAGGTGCACTTGTCTGGGAGATTTGCTAAGGAGGAAAAGAAGGAGGGAGCACATCTTGTATTTTGGTTGATCATCTTATTGATGAAATCTTTGCTGGGTTTTCTACCCCATGAGGGTTTCCCAGGGTATATTCTGTGTCTATCTTGTGATTATGCTTCTTTCAGTGATCTTGCTAGTCTATTTGGTTTAAAACTTAACATGGTATCAGAGCTAGACTGAATAGGACATCTTTCACAAGGTAAGAATCTCTCTCTCTCTCTTTCCGGTGAAGATTAGGGTTTCAGCAGAAAGTTGATATTATTGAAATATGATTACATGGCTGGATATCCCTTCTCAAGAACTTTCTTTTGAACCCTAGATCGAACTTTTTGGTTGGGTAGAACTCCGGGAAAATCAAACCCTAATTCTACCAAAAGTGTGATAAGTGAGAAATTGGTTTCAGCAGAAATTTGGTATTATTGAAATCTGATTACATGGCTAGATAGCCCTTCTCAAGACCTTTCTTTTGAACCCTATATCGAACTTTTTTGTTGGGTAGAACTCCGGGAAAGTCAAACCCTAATTCTACCAAAAGTGTGATAAGTGAGAAATTGGTTTCAACAAAAATTTGGTATTGTTAAAATCTGATTACATGGATGGATAGCCCTTCTCAAGACCATTCTTTTGAGCCCTAGATTGAACTTTTTGGTTGGGTAGAACTCCGGGAAAGTCAAACCCTAATTCTACCAAAAGTGCAATAAAATTCTGTCTCAGGTTCCAGAAAAGTAAAAGGTAACTTTTCAGGTAAGTACTACTCTGTCTCTTGGAATCCCCCAAGAGAAGATGGCTCCAAGCACTAAGCTTGAAGACAAGCTAGAAGGTATATAGAATTTTCGGGCATGGAAATACAAAATTGGTCTCATTCTTGAAGAGAATGATCTTGCTCATTATATCAAGGATGAAGTTGCAGAACCAGAAGGATATGAAGCCAAATAAAAGTATAGGAAGGATTTAATTAGGGCAAAGAGAATCATAGCTGATTCTATTAAAGACCACTTGATTCCCCAAGTGGCCTCCAAGAAGACTCCAAAGGAAATGTATGATGCCCTAGGAAGAATGTATGAAGGAAAGAACATCAATAGGAAGATGAACCTAAGGACTCAATTGAAGAGTACCAATATGCACAAAGGAGAATCCATTCAAGACTACTTCTCAAGTGTCTCACAAATCAAGGAGCAACTAGATGCAATTGGTGATACTCTTGATGAAGATGAACTTGTGTTGACTGCTCTCAATGGTCTCACTAGGCCTTGGGAATCATTCATACAAACCATGTGTGCCAGAAAAGAGAGCATGAAGTTTGATATAGTATGGGAGGACTGTGTTCAAGAAGAAGCTAGGGTTGCCAACAGAGAAGCTCTTCTCAAAGAGGATGACCAAGCCTTGGCCACCCATACCAAAAGAAGAAGAATAGGTCATCTCAAGAGAGTTGACCACAAAGGACCTCAACACTTCTCTAGGCATAAAAAGAGAAGAGGACCTAATCCAGTAAGATATCTTTCCAAAGTTGAATGCTACAGTTGTCATAAACTAGGACACATCTCCAAATATTGTCCTTCACAAAAGAAGAAGTTTGTCCACAAAAGACATCATGCACATATGGCAGAAAATGATAGTGAAGAAGAAGAAGAAGAAGAAGAAGAAGAAGAGGTAGAGGTAAAACCTAGAAAGAAAAGATATAAAGTGAAGAAAGAAGATCCAGAAGAATATGTTCTATTCTCTGCACTCTCTGGATCTGTATCTCCTGGAGAAGATACATGGCTCATTGACAGTGGTGCTTCTAAGCACATGACAGGTCAAAGAAAGACTTTCTCAAATCTTGAAGAAAAGTCTTCTACACAAAAGGTATCTCTAGGAGATGACTACCAATATCCCATCAAAGGAATTGGTGAAGCTAGCTACAAGCTAGACTCTGGAACACCCTTGAAGATGAAAGATATCTTATATGTACCAGGTTTAAAGAAGAACCTTCTCTCTATCTCAGCACTAGATAAGAAAGGTTTTAGAGTGGCTTTCATAGATGGACAAGTACTCATGTGGTCCAAAGGAAATACATTTAGAGATGCAGTTTTCATTGGTGAAGAAGAAGGAGATCTCTATAAGCTCAAGGGTCATCCAGAAGCTGCCCTTGCTCATGAGATCTCTATCCCCAGTGAGCTATGGCATAGAAGATTAGCTCATATCAACTATAAAGCCTTACCCTATGTAAGCAAGGTGTCATAGGACTACCAGATTTGAAAGCTGATCATGATGGATCATGTAAATGATGTAAGAAAGGGGAAAATATTAAGAACCCCTTTCCAAAGAGTGAAACAAAGACTAAGAACATTTTGGAGCTAATACACTCAGATGTATGTGGACCAATGCCCACTACTTCTCTAAGTGGGTTTGAATACTATCTTTCATTCATTGATGACCACTCAAGGAAAACTTGGATATACTTACTGAAAGGTAAGAATGAAGTTTTTGGAAAATTCAAAGAGTTCAAGGCTCTAATAGAAAATCTATCAGAAAAGAGAATCAAAATTCTCAGAACAGATAATGGAGGAGAATTTACCTCAAAGGAATTTGAGGACTTCTGTAAAGAAGCTGGAATTAAGAGGGAACTAACTACTCCATATAATCCCCAACAAAATGGGGTGGTTGAAAGGAAAAATAGAACAAACATGGAAGCTGTGAAGACTATGATACATGACCAAGATCTTCCTATGTATCTATGGGCTGAAGCAGCCAAAACAACAGTATATGTGCAAAATAGATTATCTCATAGTGCTCTTGATTTCAAAACTCCAGAAGAAGTGTTTACAGGTAAGAAGCCTGAGGTAAGTCACCTTAAAATATTTGGGTGTCCTGTGTACATCCACATTCCAAAAGAAAAGAGAACCAAGTTGGACCCTTCTGGTAAGAAGGGAATATTTGTTGGTTATTATGAATCATCCAAAGCCTTTAGAATTTACATTCCAGGCTTTCATCACATAGAAATAAGTAGAGATGTAACATTTGATGAAGAAGCAGCTCTTAAGAAATCCAAGAAGTGCCAACTTGAAGAAATCTATGAAGAAGATACTTCTCTCAGGATCACAGAGGCTGTGCCCATTCTTGAAGATGATTCTCCAGAGGATCATGACATGTTGGAACCTCAAGAGCCTCCTATTACAGACTTATCTAAGAAAAGAAGGCCAGCATGGGCTAGAGATATTATTCAAGGGGATGAAAGATATGGAGCTCCTGAAGGCTCCACTCGAGAAAGAAAGAAACCAAAGCTAGTGTCCAACTACATGGCCTTGATGTGTGATCTTGTGGATCAACTACCTACCAGCTATGAAGAGGAAGCTCAGAAGAAAGAATGGGTAGAAGCTATGACAGAAGAATATCAGTCAATAATGAAAAATGATGTTTGGGATATAGTCCCCAAACCAAAAGATAAAAGTGTGGTTTCTTCCAAATGGATTTTCAAGATAAAACATGCTGCGGATGGTAGCATTGAAAAATACAAGGAAAGATTTGTAGCCAGAGGATTCTCTCAGAAAGAGGGAATTGACTATGAAGAAACATTTGCACCAGTTGCTAGGTATACTTCAATTAGAACTATCATGGCTCTTGCATCCATGATGAAATGGAAACTGCACCAAATGGATGTTAAGAAAGCTTTTCTGAATGGTGTAATTGAAGAAGAAGTATACATATAACAACCACAAGGATTTGAGGTCAAGGACGGAAGGACCCATGTATGCAAACTGAAAAAAGCATTATATGGATTGAAGCAAGCTCCCAGGGCTTGGTACGGAAGGATTGACAATTTCTTAACAAGCATGGGCTTTACCAAGAGTAAAGCTGATCCCAATCTCTATCTCAAAGTGATGGAGGATGAACCAGTTATACTGTTGTTGTATGTAGATGATCTATTTCTAACTGGAAATGAGAAACAAATTATTGAAAGCAAGAAGAAGCTTTCTTCAGAATTCGAGATGAAAGATCTCGGATTGATGCACTACTTCTTAGGCTTAGAAGTATGGCAAGAACCAAAAGGAATCTTTCTAAATCAAGGTAAGTATACTGTGTAAATTCTCAAAAGATTTGATATGATGGAGTGTAAAGCCATGACCACTCCCATGGACTCCAGCTTGAAGTTGTTGGTCAATGATTCATCAAAATTAGTGGACATAACTCTATATAGACAAATCATTGGATCATTGATGTATTTAACAAATACTAGGCCTGATATATGCTTTGCTGTAAATACCCTAAGTCAGTATTTAGTAGAACCTAGAAAGGTTCACCTAATAGCTGCAAAGCATGTAATGAGGTACCTAAAAGGTACTCTAGATTTTGGCCTATATTATCTCAGAGGTCATGAACTCAGGTTACATGGTTACTCAGACTCTGACTGGGCAGGTAGTGTCTCAGACAGAAAAAGTACTTCAGGTGGATGTTATGGTCTTGGATCTGCTATGGTCTCATGGTTCAATAAGAAACAATCTAGTGTGGCCCTCAGTACTATCGAAGTAGAATATATAGCTGCCTGCTCTGCCAGCTGTGAAGCAGTATGGCTTCGAAAACTATTATCTGAAGTGTTTGATTTAGAAATGGATCCCACTGTGATTATGTGTGACAATCAAAGCTGCATTAAGATGACTGAAAATCCTGTGTTCCACGATAAGTCAAAACACATAGAGATCCGATACTTCTATATACGAGATATGGTGCAGAGAGGAACTATCAAGCTTGAATATATAAACACTGAGGATCAGATTGCTGATATCTTGACTAAACCTCTGTCTCGAGTAAAATTTGAATACTTCCGAGATAAGCTTGGTATAGTTCAAAAGGACTCTCCTCGAAACGGGGAGTAGCATAGTACCTGATAACAAGTCAGGTCTCATCAATGATGAGGCTACCTATTTACTACACTTAGTTACTTAGAATTATTTTTAGGACTCTTATACTTTTACTTTTGATGATAGATGTATACATGCTTTTGATGATAGATGTATTAGTGAGAATACATGCTTTTGATGATAGATGTATACATGTTTTTGATGATAGATTTATTAGTGAGAATACATGCTTTTGATGATAGATGTATACATGATTTTGATGATAGATGTATTAGTGAGAATACATGCTTTTGATGATAGATGTATACATGCTTTTGATGTTAGATGTATTTTTGATATACATGTTTTGATGATGAGGATACATGTTTTGATGTACATGTCTTGATGATGAGGATACATGTTTTGATGTACATGTCTTGATGATGAGGATACATGTTTTGATGATGAGTATATATATACATGTTTTTGATGATGAGAATACATGATGCCTTGATGTACTTGTATAGATGAAGATACTTGTACTCATGATTGACATGTAAGGGGATTGGATCATCCCTGGACTTCAGTCCTAAAGAGAGCCGTAGACGTATGTCTTCGAGAATGAAGTCCTTGGTGGACTTGAGGGGATTGGATCATCCCTGGACTTCAGTCCTAAAGAGATCCGTAGACGTATGTCTTCGGGAATGAAGTCCTTGGTGGACTTGAGGGGATTGGATCATCCCTGGACTTCAGTCCTAAAGAGAGCCGTAGACATGATGTCTTCGAGAACAAAATCCTGAATGAACATGTAAGGGGATTGGATCGTCCTCAGACTTTAGTCATTTGAATTGAGCTGTAGACATGATGTCTCCGAGAACAAAATCCTGAATGAACAGGTAAGGGGATTGGATCGTCCTCGGACTTTAGTCCTTTGAATTGAGCCGTAGACATGATGTCTCCGAGAACAAAATCCTGAATGAACAGGTAATGGGATTGGATCGTCCTCGGACTTTAGTCCTTTGAATTGAGCTATAGACATGATGTATCCGAGAACAAAATCCTAAATGAACAGGTAAGGGGATTGGATCATCCTCGGACTTTAGTCCTTTGAATTGAGCCGTAGACATGATGTCTCCGAGAACAAAATCCTGAATGAACATGTAAGGGGATTGGATCGTCCTTGGACTTTAGTCCTTTGAATTGAGCCGTAGGCATGATGTCTTCGAGAACAAAATCCTGAATGAACAGGTAAGGGGATTGGATCGTCCTCGGACTTTAGTCCTTTGAATTGAGCCGTAGACATGATCTCTCTGAGAACAAAATCCTGAATGAACAGGTAAGGGGATTGGATCGTACTCGGACTTTGGTCCTGTGAATTGAACCGTATACATGAGGTCTCCGAGAATTGAATGATAGGACTGGATCGTCCCTGAGCTTCGGTTCAAAAGGTACATGATAGGACTGGATCGTCCCTGAGCTTCGGTTCAAAAGGTACATAATAGGACTGGATCGTCCCTGAGCTTCGGTTCAAAAGGCACATGATAGGACTGGATCGTCCCTAAGATTCGGTTCAAAAGGTACATGATAGGACTGGATCATCCCTGAACTTCGGTTCAAAAGGTACATGATAGGACTGGATCGTCCCTGAGCTTCGGTTCAAAAGATACATGATAGGATTGGATCGTCCCTGGACTTCGGTTAAAAAGGTACATGACTAGATTGCATCATCCATGGACCTATGTCCTAAAGAGAGAAGGATTGATCATCCTGTGTAATGATGATCGTGTGATGATGATGCTGATGATTGTGTGATGGCGATGCTGATGATTGTGTGATGACAATGCTGATGATCGTGTGATGACGATGCTGATGATCGTGTGATGATGATGTTGATGATCGTGTGATGACGATGCTGATGATTGTGTGATGACGATGATGATGATCGCGTGATGACGATGTTGATGATCGTGTGATGACAATGTTGATGATCGTGTGATGACGATGCTGATGATGACGCTGATGATCGAGTGATGTTGATGTTCCAGTAACTAGTTGAGTTACTGATGATGATGAACTGAAGAAAGCTTCTGATGATATATAGATGTATCATGTATGATGTATGACTCGTTGCTCCTGCAGATGTTGTTATAATATCCTTCTCGTTAAGGGGGAGTGTTGAATATTGTAACTTCTAAGAATATTATATTTGTATATTATTTATTCCGGAGATGTTCCATACCTCCGATGTGATTATACTATGAATCCGGAGATGTTTGTTCCTCCGAGAAGTTGTGGTAACTAGGGTTATTAGACCCACCATGCTGGGGGTCGGCCCAGTCAGTTATAATAGGGTATTTAACCTAATGGTTAAATACGAGCCTACATGTACTTGTGTAAAATATATGTCAGAGTAGTGTATAAATAGAGGAGGTGTGTTTTTCATTTGATACACTCACTCACTTGTGAAAAGAGGCGCACTTGTCTGGGATATTTGCTAAGGAGGAAAAGAAGGAGGGAGCACATCTTGTATTTTGGTTGATCATCTTATTGAGGAAATCTTTGCTGGGTTTTCTACCCCATGAGGGTTTCCCAGGGTATATTCTGTGTCTATCTTGTGATTATGCTTCTTTCAGTGATCTTGCTAGTCTATTTGGTTTAAAACTTAACACTATATCTTCTCACAAAACTCCTGATGAGATGGAGTTAGGACATTGAAATTATCAGTAGGCTTAGTATTAATACACTCTTCTACAAAAATGTATAAAAGGTATTTGGAAAATATTTTTGTTTCTCTTTTCCAAACTCTCCTTCCATGTCTTTTTTTTCTTCATCCAACCTCTTCACCTTTTTACTTGTGCATTGATCATTAGGCCCATAGGTTCCTTTGCATGAAAAGCAAATATTTTGTCTTCTAAGTTCATTCCTGTTGCCTTCTTTTTTTCTTGCACCTGTATAATATTTTTCTTGTGTATTTGCTTTCTTTTCAACTAATAAGTTAGTTTCCAACACTTCAAGATGCTCTACCAATTTTGCTAAATTCATATCATATTTTTGAAAATTTTGCAACAATTATGTCAGGAGTTCATGCATAGATTTCATATTCCCTGTTGAAACAACCAACCCTCTACTACAAATGATATGGATAAGTACTAGTCACTTATAGAAGAAACCATGAATTATCTTTCCTTGTTAACCCCTTAGGAAGGTTGGAAACTTAAAGAATTATTAGAATTTTCTGCTACTAAAAATTGGCATCAATTCCCACTAGTTAGCAAGATCTTCAGCTCTAATACCACTCTAACATACCCCCCCCATATTAGTTGATATATGTTTGGGTTTACTATTGTTATATTAGTGCTTATTGGTTTAGGACTTTTGTCAAGCAGTTTGACAACAACAACTTATGATACCATTGTAGGATTCCCTTCAAGTCACGGTTTGATTTTTATGTTGTTTTTTCTTGTGGTTTTGCAAGTGATGCTTCAGATCTCATACATGATGATTTTTAACATTGGGAAATTCACCAAAAATTTGAATTCTATTGCATTTAATGCCATAAACAACTCACAATAGATATGGAAATGAATGACGTTTTTAAATAATTGTTACAACATTCTAATATGACCAAATAATTCAGATTCATAAGATATTTTCAGAGCTATAGGTAACTGTGAGATGGAATCTTGATTTTATAGTGTTGTGCCTCCCCTTCTTGGTAACTATTTCTCTTGAAATGGTGTGCCCAACTCTTAGTATTTAGATGGAAAATGTTAACGACCAAAAACAACAGTTAATAGTAGAAATGAAGGTAGTTGTAGCTGGTATCTATTCTTGAGAATTTATCCTTCAAATCATCCCTTGAAACTCCTAGCGCCCTCCACAAAATGGCTCATGATTTCTCTAGATGAGTGCGACCTCCTTATCCCAATGCAAATGCATAAGGGTGGCTACATTTTTCCTTGATACCATTGCTAATGACAACCACTAAACAAACACAACAATTTGGCCGCAAAAATAATAATGCACCCCTCCAAAAGTTCCTCAAAATCATAAATTCTTTATAAATTTGCAATAAACTTGTCTCCATTCCATGACAATGAAGCACAATGGAAATATCTGAGTGATCTTTCCTCTCACAATCAAATAGGGTGGATATTTTCAGTACCGAAACCAATTTCTCTTAGGATTTCCATCCCAAGAGCCAAAAGCCACAAGGGCTCTCAAATTCTCTTTTTTCAAAATAAGTCATTAAATGAATGAGTGAGTGAGCACCAATCTCCTTTTATAACCTCATGTAACTTTTCCGCTCCCTTAAAATAATATAAAATGACTTTATAGCCCTTTTATTCAATTTTCCCCAAAAGTACCTTTTTAACACCCTTTTAACTCCAAAAAGTGATTTATTTGATTTTAAAACATTTATGGACACTAGAAGTCGCTTTTGATCATCCCAACATTTAAATATTCTCATCCTCTTTCCAACAACTATTATACTAAGGTTCCCATTAAATTATTTTAATAAAATTAAGCAACCTTAGTAAAATAATTAAATTAAAGCCAATAATACACCTGAGTTGTGGAAACTGTCGAAAAACATCAGAATCAAAAGACGAAGAATGATGAAAATCGGGCCCAACTGGGTGACCCACTATAAATAGAAACTCTCTCTAAGAATCTTGGAGAACTCACCAAAAGTCAAAATTCACTTCGAAAAGTGGCATAACAGTCTTGTAGACAAACTCAGCTCATCACCAACATCAAACATCCTTTCAAACAAGGCTGAAAATCACTAAGAAAGTTGAAACCTACTACAATATTGAAGCGACCGAAAATGGGGACATTAAAGCATATTCGTTAATGGTTTTATTATTCTGTTGATTCAAAGTGAAAATGCATAAATATTAATGTAATTAATAATAGCATGTTAATTAAATATATTAATATTTAATATTAGTATATCAGTGTGATATTTGATTAATTAATTAAGATAGTATAATGCAATATTTTAGCATAAATTTGAAACGTTACACATATTTGGCATGATAAAAGAGTTACATTCACGCATGTTCAAGGATTTATTAAAGAATTGGATTTTTATTTGTTTTAACTTTAACCCTATTAACAAAAGAGTCAAACACTGTGACTTACCTTAGAAGAGAAGAAGTGGATGAAAGAAAAAGAGATAAGGAAAAAATGTTAATAAATAGGAAAAAGGGGGATTTGGAGAGGGAGGATGGAGGAGAAGATAAAAATGGACAACAAAGAAAGGGATTGAAGTTGGGAAACCCCCGGGGGACCAGGAGATCTGAACTAAAGGGGAGTTGGATCTTGAAGCTTACATGTGCATGTTGTTGTTGTGGTGGTGGTGAATGAGACCATGGGAACAGAGGCCTAGGAAACTTGTAGGCTTCCTGTAGCTAGCAGCTCGAGAAGATGCTAGTTGGCTAGGAGGTAAATCCCAGTTTGGGTAGGAGCAAAAGAGCATTGGAGGACAAGTGGATTCCCATTTGAATATATTTAATAGGTAAATGATTATTTCCTCTTGTTTCAATTCAATAAATTAGAAAATACAATACATGGAATTTATGATCATGCTCTAAAAGTAGCTTACTCAAAAATTGATCAAAATTCATAAGTATGCATATATAATTAGATAAATTGTTATAGATAAGATGTTGTTTTGATAAACTATTGTTAGATAATAGTTAAGAACCCACAGGGTTCCTTACACTAAGGTGACTTAGATATCTTCATCCAACATCACATCTATTATCCACTAGCTAGCATGCATTATTATTGACTACATTTTCCTCTAAATTAACTCTGATTTGTTTGATGCCATCTATCTTACCCATATCCATATGGATTCCTCCTTGATTAGCCAACCACAACTTGTGCCATGTCCATGCACTCACTACTTTAACCTAGGTTGAGAAAATGGATCCACCCAAAGTCTCCTCATGTGGATCTACTCCTCTTCCCTTGCTATTAGCTTTTCTCCTTTCTATCCTTTATGCCCTATCCCACAAAGAACCCAAAAACACATATGGAAAACAATATGCCCCATCTTCTCCCATTTCACATGTGATCTTTGGAAGAAAATATATTTTATGAGTGCAAATATGATTATTTAACTATAAATAAAGTCCATGGAGATAAAATAACACACTTTGGTAACTAAATTTTGCCATCAATACTTAACACGAGTATTATTAATCTATAACGTATATCCTATGGTATTTTGAGTTACTTTTGTTATAAAACATTATTTTGATCAATTTATTATGCACGGGTATTTAAAATATTATATTTAAAATAATAGCATATTAACATCAAGGACAAAAGTCTTTCTAAAATCATGTTTTGAATCTTAGTAAAATTCTAACATAAAGATGTTGATTCTGAACTAAATAATTGGAAGATAAAGACGTAGGGATTTAGAGAATATAAATACTATTAAAATAATTATTAAAATTAAATTAAAAAAAATGCTATAACAAATAAATAAAGAATAATTGAGTTTTATATTATGAATAGTGCATTATGTCTAAATTAGATTACACAAAATATTTATATATTATATATGGTTTTAAAAGAAATTAACATTACTAAAATAGGAATGATTTCTCATTAATTTCGTATTGAAATTGAGCAATTGGATAAGAGTAGAACACCATGGAAAAAAATATGGAATATTATACTTGGAAATAAAAGCACTCTCTCTTAAATTGTCATCCTATACTCTTGTAACATCCCAAAAATCGCAATAAAATTTAAAATTTTTGAAATAGCAAAATCACTAAAATTGCTAATTGCAGAATAAATAATATTTAACAAATTAACTAATGGCAGCTTAACACGATTTACAAATTGTAATACTTAACATAATAAGACAACAGATTATAATTATTATTTGATATACGATATTCATTTTCTCATGTGTTACAGTTCTAGTGATAATATTGATAACTATGCTTGCATGTTGATGAAGGGGTTTCCTATGGGGTTCCCTGAGGCTTACTTAGCTTAAGTGCTAAAGTATTGTACCCGTTTCTTCGCAGATTCACAAGTAAGGTATTAAGTCAATTCAAGCTCTTCAAGTTATTTAATATTTGTTTTTGCTAATTGTCATTACAAATATATAAAAATAAAAGCGAAAGTACGTCCTGAACGGGAAGGGTGCTAAAGGTATGGATCTTCAATTTTATTTCTTCAAGTTCAATAAGCGTTGTACTAAATGGAAAACACCATCTGAAGATGTCATTGATTTTCATTACTTGTTCTGATTCCTGCAAGGGTTAGATGAGTTCTTTGTTTTCAAGGCATCAATATTAAAGTAAACAATGTTGAAATAACATATCTATTAATGATTGATATTGCTAAGTGAAACATGGTGAAATTATGTAAAGCTAGGTTGATCCATTGATGTCCTAATGTCTATGCAGAAGTGAAATTATCTCTTCTTCATTTAATAACTCTATTAGTTATTATACTCATGTATCGATATAATGTGGTCTTGCTACGTCAAAATGTTACAATACTTTTTGCATTGGGTTCTAATGCTAATGTCATGACCATGACAAATACTGTAGCAAAAGCCTAAGGATATTATAACAAATATTATAGTTTGCAAATACACTTACCAATGGTTATTCAAATAACATCTAAATAATGAAAATACGAAACTTTACTCGCAATGTAACTATTGTGAAATATATGTAATAGTGGTCTACGTGATATAAAATCTAGCCATATGAATATATAAAATGTGAACTGCATAGTATGGAACTAACTATGTGATAAATGTGAAATGCGAATAGTAAAGATTGGACTATAATGTACTGTATTATCATAAGCGATACTATGTAATAGTTTGATGACATGACAAATTGTTAATGCAGTGTGGTTTGTGCCCAAGCTAAGTTAATGGAGTGGACAAGTCTTTAATATCGCTGCAGTGCTTCGAGATTTGGTATCACACCTCTGTCCTGAGATTTTAATGCTTCCATCGACTCTTTTAGTGGGAAGTCTTGTTGGCACTCCAAGTGGAGGGTTCCACGTGAACACTTATAAGGGGAAGCTGAAATTTAATGTAGACAGTGGAGGAGCTACCTCTGCGTTGGCTCTGGCGTTAATGCAGTTATTAATGAACCTAGAACACACTTGTGTTTTGAGTTTCATGACCCCAAATGGCTTGATCTGCGTCGTCAATTTAGTTTTTCCTTGGGTTTGGGTTTCTGAACTAACAATATGTGATACATAAACTTTGTATTTACCCCTCGGCATTCAATTGATGAGTCTGGTTTTGGAGAGAGGTCAACAGGCTGCTTAGTTGTAGGGTTTGACCTCCGGCTGTTTTGCATCTTCATGCTTCAGAAATGATGGTGGAAAATCTGGTTGTAAAAGTTTCAGGGTTTGAAATGAAATGTAAGTGGTGAAACGCTGTGGATTTCATCATGTAAACTGATAGGGTTTTTCCTAGGGTGTGAGAATCAGAGTCTTTGAATGAAAGCTCGTATCCTGCATGCTTCCTCTGTTGCGACTGTTAAAAGGTTTGGAAACTAATGGAGAAAGGGCAATCCAACTTCCTGCTCTTACAAACAAGGTAAACTTTGCTTTCGTGAATGTTGTTTTCTATTCTTACTATTGACCTCGTGTGTCGTCTTGTTTTTTGGAATGTATTTAACCTCATTGTGTTTTATATGGCAGGTACTGCCTTCATCATGGAGTTCATAGTGTTGAGACTTAATGAAAATTGATGGCTCGCTTCTTTCGATAAGCCCCGGTGGCATAACCCTTCATAGGTTCTACTGGCAGAATGGCCATCGTTGATGTTTGAACCATGCTTGTGGTTTTTGGAAAATGAATTGATATCGGTCCTGTGTTGTGCTAACCATTTGTAGAATGGATGCCTTTTGGCTTGCCTGGCTAATGTAAGAATTTTTTATGGCTATTGTGTCAAAATAGATAATGTAACCTCTGTCGACGAGAGTTATTCCTTAGTCGATTTCTTCAATAAGCAAGACTTTAATAAATCAGTTTTGTAAAAGTATTTTGTTTTGTCCTTTGGGGTTTCGACCTTTGAATGTAGTCTGTATTTTAAATGTTCATTGTAGAAGAGAAAAACTTGTGTTTAGCAAGAATCTGTGTTTAAGCTTGATGTAAAAAGGGTTACAGTTGAGAGCTAAGATTTGATGCTTCTTTTGCTATCGTTTTCTTCGAAGAGATACGAACTGTAATTTTAAAAAAGGGAAAAACGATAAAAATAAATGTGAAGTGTATGCATATGCAATCGCATTTGAATTGATAGATAAATGATGAAATGTTTGTGTTTTTAAATCATTGTTTTGATTCTAAGAAAAGGGAAAAACGTCTGTATCTAAATTCTTTGAATACTTGTGAAAAGATTTTGACGAAAGGGTATTACCCTAGGTCAGTTGACCAGAAAATGAAATGTGATTCCGGATTTGATACTGTTTAAAGAAATAATATGCTAGCTCTATTAAACCAAAGTTTGCGAAAAGAAAATGTTTAGGGTTTAGGGTTTTTTGTCGAGACCTTGAAACTTTTCAAGAACTTAAATGGACACTGATCTATATGTTTTTTCTGTGTGTTAGTAATAATTAAAGTACAGAGATAGAATAGAACTAAGTAAGATTGAGAAGATAATTTGAAAACATAAACCCTAGGTTAAACTTTAACTTGACAAAATAGTAGTGTACAGTATTGTTATTCAATCATTGGATATAAATTACTGTTGTTTTCCAAGGTAAATAGACTTACTATTGATAAGAAATATAATACTGTATACTTGGAAAGTAAATATTTACAACTATAATTTCAAAACATTCTGCTGTAAAGAATATAGTGAACCTAGAAAATTTTAATGAAAATGAGGTGAGGAAAACATGGGATTATGATAATTGATACTGAATATTAATAGTAGGAAACTAACGAAATATACAGAGTTAATCTTCTCATTCATCTGGCAATCTACCTATTAAATCTATCTACAATTAATTTATTCTCTATACTAGAGTACGATGCCGATCCACTAGCATGGAGAAAAATGTAGAGAACTATTTTATTCATTCATAATCACTTCTATACATAATCTAAACTTAGTCAGAAACTGAAATAATTGAATTTATTTAAATAAATTTATAAAAGAAAATAGTAACTTTATTGCAGTTAGAAACTTTAAATGTTTGAAGTTAGGAAAGACAATGGAACCTGTAGATGAAGATAGGGCAGAAAAACACCCAAGGAGGCCTGTTCCTACCAACCTATTCCAGAAGAAGCAGCCAACTACTAGCTTCTTGTGAACCATCGAGCCTGATTACTGAACCACTAAGTAGACAGAATCTGTGTAGAAGCAAGGCACTCAATATGCCTTCATCACTTAGCATCAAACTCCTGTATTCAAAACATGCTTTCAACAGTCAACATCAAACTCCTTAACTCAATAAATTTTTGCAGACTCACAACATGATAAAAAACTTAGCATATCCCCTCATCAAATCTCTTGGGTGCAAACCCAGGAAAACCCCAAGGTAAATTTCCTCGTCAGGAAAAGTGATGAACCTCAGTTCATAATTTGATGGCTATTATATAGACTGCCTAGGTCTTTAGTGGTCAGTTTGGAATAAATGAGCCTCAAGCTCTAGTCCCACTTTCTAGGGCAATCTGACCACAATTTAAGGGAGTTGTCCCATACCAACGCTAGTTAGTTGCATCATGATGCTGCCACTTATCCATTGCCTTCTACCCCAAATTCCATTCCACCTAGTGGATCAATAACCACTCTTTCAATAGTCCTCTTAGGTGTTTGTCTCCTATGTTATTTATTAAATAATAAAATATTGTGCAAATTACAGTCATCCTTGGGCACTTGTCCAATATAAAACTTTACAATAAAAGTTAACATAATGTTTTCAGCATAAAAATGTTTTTCAGCAAAGAGGGTATGTTACAAACACCCCCACTTAAGATCAACATCATCCTCGGTGTTGCTTATTCATCATCAAGTTCCTCATGGAACAGAACTGGATATGTTTCCCACATATTACTTTCTAGTTCCTAAGTAGCTTCATCAGGGCTAAAGTGCTTCCATTGCACCTTTACCTGCCCTACGGTGCGATTCTGAAGCATAATTTCTCTCCGGTCGAGAATATAGCCCGGTTCCACTTGAAAATATCCTTCGGGTTCCACCTTTATGTCATTCCAATTCAGCACATGAGTAGCATCGTGCACATACTTCTTTAAAACTGATATGTGAAAAATGTTATGAATTTTTAAATTTGATGGCAATGCCAACTAATAAGCAACCAGTCCAATCCTTGATATGACTTTGAATGGACCACAGTACCTTGGTGCTAGTTTAGCTCAACTCCCAAGTTTTAAGGAACTTTTCTTGGGTTTTACCTCTACAAAAACATGGTCTCCAACCTGAAATTCTCTTTCAGTGCATTTCCGATCTGCATAACTTTTTTTCCTATCTTGTGCAACTTTTAAGTTGCTTTGTAGCTGTTTCATGGTTAGCTCCATTTCTTTCAATAAATCTGGTCCTAACATTAATCTATCTACATGATTATCCCAAGAAATAGGAGTGCTGCATTTCCTTCCATATAAAATTTCAAATGGACTTAACTTAGCAGATGCTTGATAATGATTATTGTATGCAAATTCAGTTAAGTGTAGATAATCCTCCCATTTAGAGGGTCGATATTTCACATACGGTCTTAACATATCTTCTAAAATTTGATTCACCCTTTCAGTCTGTCCATCAGTTTGTGGGAGAAAAGCAGTACTGAAATTTAACTTAGTGTTTAAACCTTTAAACAATGCTGTCCAAAAATTTCCAGTAAACTTAGAGTCTCGATCAGAGATGATTACCTTCGGAATTCCATGCAAGCGAAAGATTTGCTTCATAAAAATATATGCAATGTTAGAAGCCTTGAAAGTAGTTTTCACAGGAATAAAATGAGCAGCTTTATTAAGTTTATCAACAACAACCATGATTGAGTCATTCTGCTTCTGATTTCTAAGCAAACCAGTGATAAAGTCAATACTTATAATCTCCCATTTCCATTCTGAAATTGGAAATGGCTGCAATAGTCCAGTTGGATGTTGATGTTCAGCCTTAATTGTCTGACAATCAAAACATCTAGCTATGTACTCAACCACTTCATTTTTCATGTGGGGCCAAAAATAATCATTTCTCAACATAGTTATCATTTTTTGATAACTTGGATGTCCCGAATAAAGACTTTTATGAACTTCATAAAAAATCAGCAGCTTAACTTTCGGTTCATTTGGTACATAGATTCTGTTTTTATAAGTCATTAAGCCTCTTTCATTAATGTTGAAATCTGTAATTAAATTTTTAGATACATTTTCAGCCACTTTAGCATGCAATTCTTGTTAATTCTTATCTTGATTAATTCCTTCTCTAATTTGATTTTCCAGATCAGTCTTAAAAGTACTGATTGCTACCACCAAAATCAATCTGGCATTTCTGCTCAAGGCATCAGGAACCTTATTTTCTTTACCATTAATGTGATGAATCTCAAAATCGTACTCGCTAAGGAAAGCTAACCACCTAGATTTCCTTGTGTTAATATTTGTTTGATCTAATAAATACTTTAAGCCTTTATTATCAGTCATTAGAATGAATTTTCTCCCGATCAAGTGATGACACCACATTTTAAGTGCATGTATTACGGTTGTCAACTCAAGATCGTAAGTTGTATAATTCTTTTCATGTATTTTTAATTTCCTTGACTTAAAAGCAATGGCATGACCTTCCTGACTTAAGACCCCTCCAAGTCCTTCGTTGCATGCATCGATGCACACCACGAAATCCTTATTGGGATCAACAATTTTTAAAATTGGTGCAGTGGTTAATAATTCTTTTAACTTGTTAAAGCTTTCTTGACACTTTTGATCCCATATGAATTTATTTCCCTTCTTCTGTAAAGAAGTGATGGGATTTGCAATTCGTGAGAACCCTTCAATAAAATTTCTATAATAACCTATTATCCCCATCAATGACCGTACATCAGTTATGTTCTTAGGGACAGGCCACTCATTAATTTCTTTTACCTTGTCTGGATCAACAGAAATACCATCTTTAGAAATTATATGACCCAAATATTAAATTTTATCTTTATAAAAATCACA
The DNA here is from genome assembly GCA_027924585.1 of Larix kaempferi. Taxonomy (NCBI): domain Eukaryota; kingdom Viridiplantae; phylum Streptophyta; class Pinopsida; order Pinales; family Pinaceae; genus Larix; species Larix kaempferi. The sequence continues at coordinate 10,367,652 of BSBM01000109.1, forward strand.
TTTAGTAAACTTAGTGTAAAGTTGATGCTCTCTTAAAACTTGCAGAATTATTCTTAAATGTTCGTCATGCTCTTCTTTAGTTTTTGATTAAATTAAAATTTCATCAATGAACACAACTACAAACTTATCCAAATACTTATGCAGAACATTGTTCATCAAACACATGAAAACTGTCGGTGCGTTAGTCAGCCCAAAAGGCATAACTACGAACTCGTAGTGTCCATATCGAGTTCTGAATGCAGTTTTGAATATTTCTTCGTCTTTTATTCTAACTTGATAATATATAGACCTTAAATCAATTTTAGGAAATATCTTTGCTCCACGTACTTGATCAAATAGATCATCTATGCGGAGCAAGGAATATCGATTCTTAATTGTCATTTTATTAAGCTGACGGTAATCAATGCACAATCACATGGTACCGTCCTTTTTAACAAAAATTACTGGTGCTCCCCAAGGAGACACACTTGGCCTTACGCAGTTTTTATCTATTAATTCTTTCAGCTGAGATTTTAACTCATTTAACTCCAAAATATTCATCCTGTAGGGAGCCTTGGAGTTTGGTACTGCACCGGGTACTAACTCAATGGTGAAATCAAGTTCTCTTTTCGGAGGTAATCCTAGAATTTCTTTCGGGAATACGTCAGAAAAGTCCCTAAGGATGGGAATATCCTCTAGTTTTAACTTGTCTTCTTTAGATGAACACTCGTCATTAATAACAATAACAACAAACATTTTACAGCCTTTTCTGGTAGCTCTCTTTACTTGTAGAGCAAAAATCTGTCTTACTGAAATCTTCCTATGAATTCCTTTTACTGTTTCAATGTTACCTTCATTATTTAAAGAGGTAAGAGATTTTTCATAACAATTCAATAAAACTCTATGCTGCTCAAGCCAGTCCATACCAATCAACAAATCATATGACCCTAAGGGTAAAACATTCAGATTAATTTGCGTTTTCAACTGACTTACAAATACTTTACAATCTTTGACAAAATCTGTAACCTTTCTTTTAGTGCCAGTTGCAAGATGAACTAACCATGCATAATCAAATTTCTCTACTTTTAATTTGCAACTGTTCACTAAGGTAGGTGAAATATAACTTAGATTTGCACCTGAATCTATCAGAATGGAAATATACTTGTTTTGTATCATACCTTCAATTTCAACCATGGATGTTTGATGGTCAGCTTGACGATTTTCCAGCGCTGCATTTATTCTGGGCATTTCGCTTACGATATCTCCAACTGTAGGTTATGCTTGCATAGTGTGAATATTGTTGACTATCCTTTTGTTGCGTGGGAAATCTGCTCTCTTATGTGGTCCACTATAGTCATAACACTTCATAGGTCCTTTCTGTTCAGCATACGTGTTGTTCTTATTATTGTTATTGCTGTGATTATTATTGTTAGGTACGTTCCTTGCAGCAGTAAAGCTCTGAGATGCATTATTCCTGTAATTATTATGACTAGGAAAATTTCTGTTATTAAAACTTTTCTTAAAACTTCCAGAATTATGATTATAATTCTTCTTTTTATAATCGAACTGATTAGTCTTACTGCTCTTCCAGCCAGTTTTTCCTTCCCTTTTTCTATTTTGATCGAAACAGAAATTGGCTTTTCTCATGGCCTCTTCTAAAGAGGAAGGGTTGTGATACTCTATACGGTCCTTTATATTGAAAGGTAGACAAATGAGAAACCTCTGCACTTTAGGCTTCCCCTCAACCATATAAGGCACATACCTCAGCAAGCTAAGGAACTTGCTGCACAATTCTTCCATGTTCATTGTATCCAACTTCAAATCGTAAAACTCCTTTGACTTATATTCAAAATATTGTTCCCACAAAAACTTCTTTTTAAACAAACTTTTAAACATATTCCAAGTTACTTCTTTTTCTTTTATACTCTTAATTATTTTAAGATCCTGCCACCATATATCTGCCTTTCCGGTCAGATTGTAAATAGCCATCTTGGATTTTAATTGAGAAGAGTAGTCATAAATATTAAAGTACTTCTTCATTCCAGACAGCCATGCTTCAGCTGTATCACCCTTCTCTCTTTCGCCATTAAAGGTGGGTGGCTTAATATTTTTAAATTCTCTAGTAATATATTCATGATGTTTATGTTTTCTCTTTTTAGAGCAGCAATCACTATTACTGTTGTCATGATCAAAGTCATTATTACTTGGATCAGATTTAGATGATGAGTAACTATTCCTTTTATCATTTCTTGCTTTCTTATGCTTATGTTTGTGGGACATTGTTTCAGAATCGGACTTCATTTCTGATTTTCTGCCTCTTTCATCATTACGACAGTTCTCCCTCAAATTTTGTTGTAACTCCTCCCGACAATTCTCAGTTAAAACCTGTACAGTACGTAAAAATTCGGAAGACTGATTATTTAATTCAACATAAATTCCTTCAGGATTATTATTATTAATATGTTCATTATGAGGATATCTATCCTCTGCTAATTTTTCTGGTATTTCCATACCTGCAATTTAAAGGTCAATCTGTTCTCTGCAAAAAAAAATTGAATTAAAAGTTAGTAACATAAACTTTCTGATTTGTTTTCTGTTTGCGTGCATGAGCCTAGTTCAGGCCTAGAGTTTGAATCTCTGCTCTGATACCACATGTAACATCCCAAAAATTGCAAAAAAAAAAAATTGAAATAGAAAAATCACTAAAATTGTTGATTGCGGAATAAATAATATTTAACAAATTAACTAATGGCAGCTTAACATGATTTACAAATTGTAATACTTAACATAATAAGACAGCAGATTATAATTATAATTCAATATAAGATATTCATTTTCTCATGTGTTACAGTTCTAGTGATAATACTGATGACTATGCTTGCATGTTGATGAAGGGGTTTCCTACGGGGTTCCCTGAGGCTTACTTAGCATAAGTTCTAAAGTATTGTACACGTTTCTTCGCAGATTCACAGGTAATGTATTAAGTCAATTCAAGCTCTTCAAGTTATTTAATATTTGTTTCTGCTAATCATCATTGCAAATATATAAAAATAAAAGTGAAAGTACGTCCTGAATGGGAAGGGTGCTAAAGGTATGGATCTTCAGTTTTATTTCTTCAAGTTCAATAAGTGTTGTACTAAATGGAAAACACCATCTGAAGATGTCATTGATTTTCATTACCTGTTCTAATTCCTGCAAGGGTTAGATGAGTTCTTTGTTTTCAAGGCATCAATATTAAAGTAAACAATGTTGACAGAACATATCTATTAATGATTGATATTGCTAAGTGAAACATGGTGAAATTATGTAAAGCTAGGTTGATCCATTGATGTCCTAATGTTTATGCAAAAGTGAAATTATCTCTTCTTCGTTTAATAACTCTATTAGTTATTATACTCATGTATCGATATAATGTGGTTTTGCTACGTCAAAATGTTACAATTTGCATTGGGTTCTAATGCTAATGTCATTACCATGAAAAATATTGTAGCAAAATCCTAAGGATATTATAACAAATATTATAGTTTGAAAATGTTGAGATATTGTAACTTCAAAGAATATTATATTTGTACTTTTGATCCGGATCTTCCATAAAAGTATTAAATAGAGAGGCCACCCTCTCTCATCGATGGTATTTAGTAGCACATAGTTTTGGTCCATGGTATAGCCTCAAAACACATTGTAATAATGCTATATAAAGGCCTAGAAAGCCTTCACATGATATGAAGTTACTCATTTGGTTTCTCTCCTATTTTCTATTGTTCATTGTGAGATTATTTAGATCTGAGTGAGTTATTGGTAATTAGTTTTAGAGGTGGGGCTCCTCTTTGAGCCTCACCTCCCATTCACTTCATGTGTTTTTGTTCATGCTTATTCTTATGCAATATTAGGGTTTTCATGTGAATTTTATGACAGATTTGCATGCTCAATCTCCTCCTCTCTCGGCATTCAAGCCTTCCGGTTCTCAGCTCCCAAGATCCGGATCAACTTTATTATTCCGAAGATGATTCATTCCTCCGTGAAGATCTTATTGTATATCCGAAGATGTTTATTCCTCCGTCGGAATGTGGTAACTTGGGTTATTAGACTTCCCTAGTGGGGGTCGGCCCTGTATGTGTTATGTGGGTCAAAGGGTTATTAGACCACCCTAGTGGGGTCGGCCCAGTCAGTTGTAGTGGGGTATTTAAACCAATGGTTAAATACGAGAATACATGATTTGTGTAAAAGACAAGTCGAAGTAGTGTATAAATAGAGGAGGTGTATTCCTCATTTCACACACACTCACTCACTTGAGAGTAGCGCACTTGTGGAGGAGAGGTCTGCTGTGGAGAAGGAGGAGCTTATGGTCAGGGTTACATCTTTGTATATTGCTGGTCATCTATATTGAGGAAGCTTTGCTGGGTTTTATACCCCATGAGTGTTTCCCAGGATAAATCTGTGTCTCTTGTGTTTATGCTGTGCTTGTTGTTTCTTCAATGATCCTGTATATGCTATTATTGTGAAATGGAATGTAATGCTGCTATTTTCTGTCTTAGCATATTAAATCTTAACAGCAAATACACTTACCAATGGTTATTCAAATAAAATCTAAATAATGAAAATACGAAACTTTACTTGCAATGTAACTATTATGAAATATATGTATTAGTGGTCTACGTAATATAAAATCTATCCATATGAATATATAAAATGCGAATTGCATAGTATGGAAATAACTATGTGATAAATGTGAAATGCGAATAGTAAAGATTGGACTATAATGTATTGTATTATCATAAGCGATACTATGTAATAGTTTGATGACATGACAAATTGTTAATGTAGTGTGGTTCGTCCCAGGCTGAGTTAATGGAGTGGATAAGTCTTTAATATCTCTGCAGTGCTTCGAGATTTGGTATCACACCTCTGTCCTGAGATTTTAATGCTTCCATCGACTCTTTTAGTGGGAAGTCTTGTTGGCACTCCAAGTGGAGGGTTCCACATGAACACTTATAAGGGGAAGCTGAAATGTAATGTAGATAGTGGAGGAGCTACCTTTGCGTTGGCTCCGGCGTTAATGCAATTATTAATGAACCTGGAACACACTTGTGTTTTGAGTTTCGTGACCCCAGATGGCTTGATCTGCGCCGTCGATTTAGTTTGTCCTTGGGTTTGGGTTTTTGACCTAACAATATGTGACACATAAACTTTGTATTTACCCCTCGGCATTCAATTGATGAGTCTGGTTTTGGAGAGAGGCCGACAGGCCGCTTAGTTATAGGGTTCAAACCTTGGTTGTTTTGCATCTTCATGCTTCAGAAAGGATGGTGGAAAATCTGGTTGTAAAAGTTTCAGGGTTTGAAATGAAATGTAAGTGGTGAAACGCTGTGGATTTCATCATGTAAACTGATAGGGTTTTTCCTAGGGTGTGAGAATCAGAGTCTTTGAATGAAAGCTCGTATCCTGCATGCTTCCTCTGTTGCGACTGTTAAAAGGTTTGGAAACTAATGGAGAAAGGGCAATCCAACTTCCTGCTCTTACAAACAAGGTAAACTTTGCTTTCGTGAATGTTGTTTTCTATTCTTACTATTGACCTCGTGTGTCGTCTTGTTTTTTGGAATGTATTTAACCTCGTTGTGTTTTATATGGCAGGTACTGCCTTCATCATGGAGTTCATAGTGTTGAGACTTAATGAAAATTGATGGCTCGCTTCTTTCGGTAAGCCCCGGTGGCATAACCCTTCATAGGTTCTACTGGCAGAATGGCCATCGTTGATGTTTGAACCATGCTTGTGGTTTTTGGAAAATGAATTGATATCGGTCCTGTGTTGTGCTAACCATTTGTAGAATGGATGCCTTTTGGCTTGCCTGGCTAATGTAAGAATTTTTTATGGCTATTGTGTCAAAATAGATAATGTAACCTCTGTCGACGAGAGTTATTCCTTAGTCGAGTTTTTCAATAAGCAAGACTTTAATAAATCAGTTTTGTATAAGTATTTTGTTTTTTCCTTTGGGGTTTCGACCTTTGAATGTAGTCTGTATTTTAAATGTTCATTGTAGAAGAGAAAAACTTGTGTTTAGCAAGAATCTGTGTTTAAGCTTGATGTAAAAAGGGTTACAGTTGAGAGCTAAGATTTGATGCTTCTTTTGCTATCGTTTTCTTCGAAGAGATACGAACTGTAATTTTAAAAAAGGGAAAAACGATAAAAATAAATGTGAAGTGTATGCATATGCAATCGCATTTGAATTGATAGATAAATGATGAAATGTTTGTGTTTTTACATCATTGTTTTGATTCTAAGAAAAGGGAAAAACGTCTGTATCTAAATTCTTTGAATACTTGTGAAAAGATTTCGACGAAAGGGTATTACCCTAGGTCAGTTGACCAGAAAATGAAATGTGATTCCGGATTTGATACTGTTTAAAGAAATAATATGCTAGCTCTATTAAACCAAATTTTGCGAAAAGAAAATGTTTAGGGTTTAGGGTTTTCTGTCGAGTCCTTGAAACTTTTGAAGAACTTAAATGGACACTGATCTATATGTTTTTTCTGTGTGTTAGTAATAATTAAAGTACAGAGATAGAATAGAACTAAGTAAGATTGAGAAGATAATTTGAAAACATAAACCCTAGTTTAAACTTTAACTTGACAGAATAGTAGTGTACAGTATTGTTATTCAATCATTGGATATAAATTACTGTTGTTTTCCAAGGTAAATAGACTTACTATTGATAAGAAATATAATACTGTATACTTGGAAAGTAAATATTTACAACTATAATTTCAAAACATTCTGCTGTAAAGAATATAGTGAACCTAGAAAATTTTAATGAAAATGAGGAGAGGAAAACATGGGATTATGATAATTGATACTGAATATTAATAGTAGGAAACTAACAAAATATACAGAGTTAATATTCTCATTCATCTGGCAATCTACCTATTAAATCTATCTACAATTAATTTATTCTCTGTACTAGAGTACGATGCCGATCCACTAGCATGGAGAAAAATGTAGAGAACTATTTTATTCATTCATAATCACTTCTATACATAATCTAAACTTACTCAGAAACTGAAATAATTGAATTTATTTAAATAAATTTATAAAAGAAAATAGTAACTTTATTGCAGTTAGAAACTTTAAATGTTTGAAGTTAGGAAAGATAATGGAACCTGTAGATGAAGATAGGACAGAAAAACACCCAAGGAGGCCTGTTCCTACCAACCTATTCCAGAAGAAGCAGCCAACTACTAGCTTCTTGTGAACCCTCGAGCCTGATTACTGAACCACTAAGTAGATGGAATCTGTGTAGAAGCAAGGCACTCAATATGCCTTCATCACTTAGCATCAAACTCCTGTATTCAAAACATGCTTTCAACAGTCAACATCAAACTCCTTAACTCAATAAATTTTTGCAGAATCACAACATGATAAAAAACTTAGCATATCCCCTCATCAAATCTCTTGGGTGCAAACCCAGGAAAACCCCAAGGTAAATTTCCTCGTCAGAAAAAGTGATGAACCTCAGTTCATAATTTGATGGCTATTATATAGACTGCCTAGGTCTTTAGTGGTCAGTTTGGAATAAATGAGCCTCAAGCTCTAGTCCCACTTTCTAGGGAAATATGACCACATTTTAAGGGAGTTGTCCCATACCAACAACTAGTTAGTTGCATCATGATGCTGCCACTTATCCATTGCCTTCTACCCCAAATTCCATTCCACCTAGTGGATCAGTAACCACTCTTTCAATAGTCCTCTTAGGTGTTTGTCTCCTATGTTATTTATTAAATAATAAAATATTGTGCAAATTACTGTCATCCTTGGGCACTTGTCCAATATAAAACTTTACAATAAAAGTTAACATAATGTTTTCAGCATAAAAATGTTTTTCAGCAAAGAGAGTATGTTACAAACACCCCCACTTAAGATCAACATCATCCTCGGTGTTGCTTATTCATCATCAAGTTCCTCATGGAACAGAACTGGATATGTTGCCCACATATTACTTTCCAGTTCCTAAGTAGATTCATCAGGGCTAAAGTGCTTCCATTGCACCTTTACCTGCCCTACGGTGCGATTCTGAAGCATAATTTCTCTCCGGTCGAGAATATAGCCCGGTTCCACTTGAAAATCTCCTTTGGGTTCCACCTGTATGTCATTCCAATTCAGCACATGAGTAGCATCGTGCACATACTTCTTTAAAACTGATATGTGAAAAATGTTATGAATTTTTAAATTTGATGGCAATGCCAACTAATAAGCAACCAGTCCAATCCTTGATATCACTTTGAATGGACCACAGTACCTTGGTGCTAGTTTAGCTCAACTCCCAAGTTTTAAGGAACTTTTCTTGGGTTTTACCTCTACAAAAACATGGTCTCCAACCTGAAATTCTCTTTCAGTGCATTTCCGATCTGCATAACTTTTTTGCCTATCTTGTGCAACTTTTAAGTTGCTTTGTAGCTGTTTCATGGTTAGCTCCATTTCTTTCAATAAATCTGGTCCTAACATTAATCTATCTACATGATTATCCCAATAAATAGGAGTGCTGCATTTCCTTCCATATAAAATTTCAAATGGACTTAACTTAGCAGATGCTTGATAATGATTATTGTATGCAAATTCAGTTAAGTGTAGATAATCCTCCCATTTAGAGGGTCGATATTTCACATACGGTCTTAACATATCTTCTAAAATTTGATTCACCCTTTCAGTCTGTCCATCAGTTTGTGGGAGAAAAGCAGTACTGAAATTTAACTTAGTGTTTAAACCTTTAAACAATGCTGTCCAAATATTTCCAGTAAACTTAGAGTCTCGATCAGAGATGATTACCTTCGGAATTCCATGCAAGCGAAATATTTGCTTCATAAAAATATATGCAATGTTAGAAGCCTTGAAAGTAGTTTTCACAGGAATAAAATGAGCAGCTTTATTAAGTTTATCAACAACAACCATGATTGAGTCATTCTGCTTCTGATTTCTAAGCAAACCAGTGATAAAGTCAATACTTATAATCTCCCATTTCCATTCTGGAATTGGAAATGGTTGCAATAGTCCAGTTGGATGTTGATGTTCAGCCTTAATTGTCTGACAATCAAAACATCTAGCTATGTACTCAACCACTTCATTTTTCATGTCGGGCCAAAAATAATCATTTCTCAACATAGTTATCATTTTTTGATAACTTGGATGTCCTGAATAAAGACTTTTATGAACTTCATAAAAAATCAGCAGCTTAACTTTCGGTTCATTTGGTACATAGATTCTGTTTTTATAAGTCATTAAGCCTCTTTCATTAATGTTGAAATCTGTAATTAAATTTTCAGATACATTTTCAGCCACTTTAGCATGCAATTCTTGTTAATTCTTATCTTGATTAATTCCTTCTCTAATTTGATTTTCCAGATCAGTCTTAAAAGTACTGATTGCTACCACCAAAATCAATCTGGCATTTCTGCTCAAGGCATCAGGAACCTTATTTTCTTTACCATTAATGTGATGAATCTCAAAATCGTACTCGCTAAGGAAAGCTAACCACCTATATTTCCTTGTGTTAATATTTGTTTGATCTAATAAATACTTTAAGCCTTTATTATCAGTCATTAGAATGAATTTTCTCCCGATCAAGTTATGACACCACATTTTAAGTGCATGTATTACGGTTGTCAACTCAAGATCGTAAGTTGTATAATTCTTTTCATGTATTTTTAATTTCTTTGACTTAAAAGAAATGGCATGACCTTCCTGACTTAAGACCCCTCCAAGTCCTTCGTTGCATGCATCGATGCACACCATGAAATCCTTATTGGGATCAACAATTTTTAAAATTGGTGCAGTGGTTAATAATTCTTTTAACTTATTAAAGCTTTCTTGACACTTTTGATCCCATACGAATTTATTTCCCTTCTTCTGTAAAGAAGTGATGGGATTTGCAGTTCATGAGAACCCTTCAATAAAATTTCTGTAATAACCTATTATCCCCATGAATGACCGTACATCAGTTATGTCCTTAGGGACAAGCCACTCATTAATTTCTTTTATCTTGTCTGGATCAACAGAAATACCATCTTTAGAAATTATATGACCCAAATACTAAATTTTATCTTTATAAAAATCACATTTACTAAACTTAGCGTAAAGTTGATGCTCTCTTAAAACTTGCAGAATTATTCTTAAATGTTCGTCATGCTCTTCTTTAGTTTTTGAGTAAATTAAAATTTCATCAATGAACACAACTACAAACTTATCCAAATACTTATGCAGAACATTGTTCATCAAACACATGAAAACTGTCGGTGCGTTAGTCAGCCCAAAAGGCGTAACTACGAACTCGTAGTGTCCATATCGAGTTCTGAATGCAGTTTTGAATATGTCTTCGTCTTTTATTCTAACTTGATAATATCCAGACCTTAAATAAATTTTAGGAAATATCTTTGCTCCACGTACTTGATCAAATAGATCATCTATGCGGAGCAAGGGATATCGATTCTTAATTGTCATTTTATTAAGCTGACGGTAATCAATGCACAATCACATGGTACCGTCCTTTTTAACAAAAATTACTGGTGCTCCCCAAGGAGACACACTTGGCCTTACGCAGTTTTTATCTATTAATTCTTTTAGCTGAGATTTTAACTCATTTAACTCCAGAATATTCATCCTGTAGGGAGCCTTCGAGTTTGGTACTACACCGGGTACTAACTCAATGGTGAAATCAAGTTCTCTTTTCGGAGGTAATCCTAGAATTTCTTCCGGGAATACGTCAGAAAAGTCCCTAAGGATGGGAATATCCTCTAGTTTTAACTTGTCTTCTTTTGATGAACATTCGTCATTAATAACAATAACAGCAAACATTTTACAACCTTTTCTGGTAGCTCTCTTTACTTGTAGAGCAGAAATCTGTCTTACTGAAATCTTCCTATGAATTCCTTTTACTGTTTCAATGTTACCTTCATTATTTAAATAGGTAAGAGATTTTTCATAACAATTCAATAAAACTCTATGCTGCTCAAGCCAGTCCATACCAATCAACAAATCATATGACCCTAAGGGTAAAACATTCAGATTAATTTGCGTTTTCAACTGACTTACAAATACTTTACAATCTTTGACAAAATCTGTAACCTTTCTTTTAGTGCCAGTTGCAAGATGAACTAACCATGCATAATCAAATTTCTCTACTTTTAATTTGCAACTGTTCACTAAGGTAGGTGAAATATAACTTAGATTTGCACCTGAATCTATCAGAATGGAAATATACTTGTTTTGTATCATACCTTCAATTTCAACCATGGATGTTTGATGGTCAGCTTGACGATTTTCCAGCGCTGCATTTATTCCGGGCATTTCTCTTACGATATCTCCAACTGTAGGTTATGCTTGCATAGTGTGAATATTGTTGACTATCCTTTTGTTGCGTGGGAAATCTGCTCTCTTATGTGGTCCACTATAGTCATAACACTTCATAGGTCCTTTCTGTTCAGCATACGTGTTGTTCTTATTATTGTTATTGCTGTGATTATTATTGTTAGGTACGTTCCTTGCAGCAGTAAAGCTCTGAGATGCATTATTCCTGTAATTATTATGACTAGGAAAATTTCTGTTATTAAAACTTTTCTTAAAACTTCCAGAATTATGATTATAATTCTTCTTTTTATAATCGAACTGATTAGTCTTACTGCTCTTCCAGCCAGTTTTTCCTTCCCTTTTTCTATTTTGATCGAAACAGAAATTGGCTTTTCTCATGGCCTCTTCTAAAGAGGAAGGGTTGTCATACTCTATACGGTCCTTTATATTCAAAGGTAGACAATTGAGAAACCTCTGAACTTTAGGCTTCCCCTCAACCATATAAGGCACATACCTCAGCAAGCTAAGGAACTTGCTGCACAATTCTTCCATGTTCATTGTATCCAACTTCAAATCGTAAAACTCCTTTGACTTATATTCAAAATATTGTTCCCACAAAAACTTCTTTTTAAACAAAATTTTAAACATATTCCAAGTTACTTCTTTTTCTTTTATACTCTTAATTATTTTAAGATCCTGCCACCATATATCTGCCTTTCCGGTCAGATTGTAAATAGCCATCTTGGCTTTTAATTGAGAAGAGTAGTCATAAATATTAAAGTACTTCTTCATTCCAGACAACCATGCTTCAGCTGTATCACCCTTCTCTCTTTCGCCATTAAAGGTGGGTGGCTTAATATTTTTAAATTCTCTAGTAATCTATTCATGATGTTTATGTTTTCTCTTTTTAGAGCAGCAATCACTATTACTGTTGTCATGATCAAAGTCATTATTACTTGGATCATATTTAGATGATGAGTAACTATTCCTTTTATCATTTCTTGCTTTCTTATGCTTATGTTTGTGGGACATTGTTTCAGAATCGGACTTCATTTCTGATTTTCTGCCTCTTTCATCATTACGACAGTTCTCCCTCAAATTTTGTTGTAACTCCTCCCGACAATTCTCAGTTAAAACCTGTACAGTACGTAAAAATTCGGAAGACTGATTATTTAATTCAACATAAATTCCTTCAGGATTATTATTATTAATATGTTCATTATGAGGATATCTATCCTCTGCTAATTCTTCTGGTATTTCCATACCTGCAATTTAAAGGTCAATCTGTTCTCTGCAAAAATAAAATTGAATTAAAAGTTAGTAACATAAACTTTCTGATTTGCTTTCTGTTTGCGTGCATGAGCCTAATTCAGGCCTAGAGTTTGAATCTCTGCTCTGATACCACATATAACATCCCAAAAATTGCAAAAAAAAAAAAATGGAAATAGAAAAATCACTAAAATTGTTGATTGCGGAATAAATAATATTTAACAAATTAACTAATGGCAGCTTAACATGATTTACAAATTGTAATACTTAACATAATAAGACAGCAGATTATAATTATAATTCAATATAAGATATTCATTTTCTCATGTGTTACAGTTCTAGTGATAATACTGATGACTATGCTTGCATGTTGATGAAGGGGTTTCCTACGGGGTTCCCTGAGGCTTACTTAGCATAAGTTCTAAAGTATTGTACACGTTTCTTCGCAGATTCACAGGTAATGTATTAAGTCAATTCAAGCTCTTCAAGTTATTTAATATTTGTTTCTGCTAATCATCATTGCAAATATATAAAAATAAAAGTGAAAGTACGTCCTGAACGGGAAGGGTGCTAAAGGTATGGATCTTCAGTTTTATTTCTTCAAGTTCAATAAGTGTTGTACTAAATGGAAAACACCATCTGAAGATGTCATTGATTTTCATTACCTGTTCTAATTCCTGCAAGGGTTAGATGAGTTCTTTGTTTTCAAGGCATCAATATTAAAGTAAACAATGTTGACAGAACATATCTATTAATGATTGATATTGCTAAGTGAAACATGGTGAAATTATGTAAAGCTAGGTTGATCCATTGATGTCCTAATGTTTATGCAAAAGTGAAATTATCTCTTCTTCGTTTAATAACTCTATTAGTTATTATACTCATGTATCGATATAATGTGGTTTTGCTACGTCAAAATGTTACAATTTGCATTGGGTTCTAATGCTAATGTCATTACCATGAAAAATATTGTAGCAAAATCCTAAGGATATTATAACAAATATTATAGTTTGCAAATGTTGAGATATTGTAACTTCAAAGAATATTATATTTGTACTTTATTATTCCGAAGATGATTCATTCCTCCGTGAAGATCTTATTGTATATCCGAAGATGTTTATTCCTCCGTCGGAATGTGGTAACTTGGGTTATTAGACTTCCCTAGTGGGGGTCGGCCCCTGTATGTGTTATGTGGGTCAAAGGGTTATTAGACCACCCTAGTGGGGTCGGCCCAGTCAGTTGTAGTGGGGTATTTAACCCAATGGTTAAATACGAGCCTACATGATTTGTGTAAAAGACAAGTCAAAGTAGTGTATAAATAGAGGAGGTGTATTCCTCATTTCACACACACTCACTCACTTGAGAGTAGCGCACTTGTGGAGGAGAGGTCTGCTATGGAGAAGGAGGAGCTTATGCTCAGGGTTACATCTTTGTATATTGCTGGTCATCTATATTGAGGAAGCTTTGCTGGGTTTTATACCCCATGAGTGTTTCCCAGGATAAATCTGTGTCTCTTGTGTTTATGCTGTGCTTGTTGTTTCTTCAATGATCCTGTATATGCTATTATTGTGAAATGGAATGTAATGCTGCTATTTTCTGTCTTAGCATATTAAATCTTAACAACAAATACACTTACCAATGGTTATTCAAATAAAATCTAAATAATGAAAATACGAAACTTTACTTGCAATGTAACTATTATGAAATATATGTAATAGTGGTCTACGTAATATAAAATCTAGCCATATGAATATATAAAATGCGAATTGCATAGTATGGATCTAACTATGTGATAAATGTGAAATGCGAATAGTAAAGATTGGACTATAATGTACTGTATTATCATAAGCGATACTATGTAATCGTTTGATGACATGACAAATTGTTAATGCAGTGTGGTTCGTCCCAGGCTGAGTTAATGGAGTGGATAAGTCTTTAATATCTCTGCAGTGCTTCGAGATTTGGTATCACACCTCTGTCCTGAGATTTTAATGCTTCCATCGACTCTTTTAGTGGGAAGTCTTGTTGGCACTCCAAGTGGAGGGTTCCACATGAACACTTATAAGGGGAAGCTGAAATGTAATGTAGACAGTGGAGGAGCTACCTTTGCGTTGGCTCCGGCGTTAATGCAATTATTAATGAACCTGGAACACACTTGTGTTTTGAGTTTCGTGACCCCAGATGGCTTGATCTGCGCCATCGATTTAGTTTGTCCTTGGGTTTGGGTTTTTGACCTAACAATATGTGATACATAAACTTTGTATTTACCCCTTGGCATTCAATTGATGAGTCTGGTTTTGGAGAGAGGACGACAGGCCGCTTAGTTATAGGGTTCAAACCTTGGTTGTTTTGCATCTTCATGCTTCAGAAATGATGGTGGAAAATCTGGTTGTAAAAGTTTCAGGGTTTGAAATGATATGTAAGTGGTGAAGTCCTGTGGCTTTTTTCATGTAAACTGATAGGGTTTTTCCAGGGTGTTAGAATCAGAGTCTTTGACTGAAAGCTCGTAGCCTGCATGCTTCCTCTATTGCAACTGTTAAAAGGTTTGGAAACTAATGGCGAAAGGGCAATCCAACTTCCTGCTCTTACAAACAAGGTAAAATTTGCTTTCGTGAATGTTGTTTGCTATTCTTACTGTTGATCTCATGTGTCGTCTTGTTTTTGGAATGTATTTAACCTCGTTGTGTTTTATATGGTAGGTACTGCCTTCGTCGTGGAGGTCATAGTGTTGATACTTAATGAAAGTTGATGGCTCGCTTCTTTCTGTAAGCCCCGGTGGCATAACCCTTCGTAGGTTCTCCTAGTAGAATGGCCATCATTGATGTTTGAACCATGCTTATGGTTTTTCGAAAATGAATTCCTATCGGTCCTGTGTTGTGCTAAGCATTTGTTGAATGGATGCATTTCGGCTTTCCTGGCAAATGTAACAATGTTTTATGGCTATTGTGTCAAAATAGATAATGTAACCTCTGTCGACGAGAGTTCTTCGTCAATCAAGTTTTTCAAGAAGCAAGACTTTAATAAATCAGTTTTGTAAAAGTCTGTCGTTTTGTCCTTTGAGGTTTCGACCTTTGAATGTAGTCTGTAATTTAAATGTTCATTGTAGAAGAGAAAAACTTGTGTTTAGCAAGAATCTGTGTTTAAGCTTGATGTAGAAAGGGTTACAGTTGAGAGCTAAGATTTGATACTTCTTTCGCTATCGTTTTCTTCGTAGAGATACAAACTGTAATTTTTAAAAAGGGAAAAACGATATAAAGAAATGTGAAGTGTATGCATAAGCAATTGCATTTGACTTGATAGATAAATGATGAAATGTTTATGTTTTTAAATCATTGTTTGGATTCTAAGAAAAGGGAAAAACGTCTGTATCTAAATTGTTTGAATACTTGTGAAAAGATTTCGACGAAAGGGTATTACCCTTGGTCACTTGACAAGAAAATGAAATGTGATTCCGGCTTTGATATTGCTTAAAGAAATAATATGCTAGCTCAGTTAAACGAAAGTTTGCGAAAAGAAAATGTTTAGGGTTTAGGGTTTTCTGTCGAGTCCTTGAAACTTTTGAAGAACTTAAATGGACTCTAATCTATATGTTTGTTCTGTGTGTTAGTAATAATTAAAGTACAGAGATAGAATAGAACTAAGTAAGATTGAGAAGATAATATGAAAACATAAAACCTAGTTTAAACTTTAACTTGACAGAATAGTAGTGTATAGTATTGTTAATTAATCATTGGATATAAATTACTGTTGTTTTTCAAGGTAAACAGACTTACTATTGATAAGAAATATAATAGTGTATGCTTGGAAAGTAAATATTTACAACTATAATTTCAAAACATTCTGCTGTAAAGAATATAGTGAACTTGGAAATTTTTAATGAAAATGAGGAAAGGAAAACATGGGATTATGATAATTGATAGTGAATATTAATAGTAGGAAACTAATAAAATATACAGAGTTAATCTTCTCATTCATCTGGCAATCTGCCTATCAAATCTATCTACAATTAATTTATTCTCTGTACTAGAGTACGATGCCGATCCACTAGCATGGGGAAAAATGCAGAGAACTATTTTATTCATTCATAATCACTTCTATACAGAATCTAAACTTACTCAGAAACTGAAATAATTGCATTTATTTAAATATATTTATAAAATAAAATAGTAACTTTATTGCAGTTAGAAACTTTAAATGTTTGAAGTTAGAAAAGATAATGGAATATGTAGATGAATATAGGGCCGACAAACACCCAAGGAGGCCTATTCCTCCCAACCTATTCCGGAAGAAGCAGCCAACTACTGGCTTCTTGTGAACCCCCGAGTCTGATTACTGAACCACTAAGTAGATGGAATCTGTGTAGAAGCAAGGCACTCAATATGCCTTCAACACTCAACATCGAACTCCTTAACTCAATAGAGTTTGGCAGACTCACAACATGATAAAAAACTTAGCATATCCCCTCATCAAATCTCTTCGGTGCAAACACAGCAAAACCCCAAGGTAAATTTCCTCGTCAGGAAAAGTGATGAACCTCAGTTCATAATTTGATGGCTATTATATGGACTGCCTAGGTCTTTAGTGGTCAGTTTGGAATAAATGAGCCTCAAGCTCCAGTCCCACTTTCTAGGGCACTATGACCACATTTCAAGGGAGTTGTCCCATACCAACAACTAGTTAGTTGCATCATGATGCTGCCACTTGTCCATTTCCTTCTACCCCAGATTCCATTCCACCTAGTGGATCAGTAACCACTCTTTCAATAGTTTTCTTAGGTGTTTGTCTCCTATTTTATTTATTAAATAATAAAATATTGTGTAATTCCTTGGACACTTGTCCAATATAAAACTTTACAATAAAAGTTAACATAATGTTTTTAGCATAAAATTGTTTTTCAGCAAAGAGAGTATGTTACAACTCTCTTAAATCTTCCTATGCCCACTCCATATCCCAGTGTAACAATACTTGTCACTCTACTCAGAGTTATAACTTATTAATACATGAAATTAAAAATATATAGAAAAAATGGTTATATGGATCTTGAATTTCATGAAAAAGACTTTGTTTTCAATTAAGTAATTTTTTGAAAATGATTAAAACATAATAGTATCAATGTGAAATATTATATATATATATATATATATATATATATTCTTTTAAAAATATATTGAATAATTAATTATAATAATTACAATAAAAAAGAGTGACTTAACATGGGGAGATGTTGTTAGGTTATCAAAAATAAAAAGTAATCATGAAATAAAAAAATAAAACTAAATGAAATGGGCTTGAGATTGATGTGGTATAAAATTTATATATATTTTAAAGTTATCTTAACACATTTTGATAACTATCATATTTAATTATTATTTTTTATTTTAAAATTATCTTAACACATTTTGAAAACTATCATATTTAATTGTTTTTTTATGTGTAAAAAAATTTAAGTTAAAAAACATTTATACTTCAAAAAATTGGATCCATCTCAGTGCTTAATAAATTTCGGTAAAAAATTAAAGTATTTAAATACTAAGTAAAACATTAAGAGGGAAATAAATAATAATTATTATATTAATATAAAAACAAGTAAATTTGAAGGAATATGTGAAATGAATATTAAATTTATAATCACAAATCTAAATTTTTCATAGTTATGTATTTATTTGAAAAATATTATTATTATGTCAAGAGTACTAATATATTTTAAAATTCAATAAAATAATTAAATAATTCACCATAAATTTATTTTAAATTTGGATCTATTAAGTAAATTTAAAACTTAAATTATTTCTTTTATATTTTTAAAAATCAATAAAATATTGTCCATTTTAAATTTGGTTATTAAGTAAATTTAAAACTGAAATTAAATTTTTTATATTCTTTAAAAATCAATTAAATATTACAAATAAATTTATATAAATCTATTTTAAACTTGATTTTATCATTACAAAGAGATTAAATTTATTAAAGTTTGCATGACATGAAATGAAAAGAAAATGCACATTAAAATTTTTAATTTTTTTCATATTATTTAATGAATATAAATTTAAAATATTATTTTTTATTACAATCAAAATGAGTATCAAAATTTAATTAAAAATAATAATATTTTTAAATACAAACTAATTTTATATTTAAAATATTGATTTTTATTATAAATGAATTATATATAAAAAAATTAATTAAAAATTCTTTACTATTATTAAATATCAAATTTTAATTAATATTATTAAATATCAATTTTTTATTTAAAAAATTAATTAATATTGTTAAATATCAATTTTTTATTTAAAAAATTAATTAATTTTATTAAACAAAAATATTTTTTAAACAAACACATTGTTAAATAAAAACCAGTAATGTATATCTAATTTTATTTTAACGGATTATACTTGAAATGATTTTTTTTTATATATAACTATAGTGTTGATAGGAAATATTAAATTTAATATTTTGTCGACGCAAATAAAACAAAATCTACAGTTGGATTTTCACCAAAATCCCATCCAAAGGCTGAATTAGCCTGAATTTAAATTTCTGACATCTCGGTTATGAATTTAAATTTATGGACATTTCTGTTACGATTAGATTTGATTTTTTGTAGTTAACAATGTAACTGTTTCTGACATCTTTGTTACTAATTTAAATTTGTGTTTGATATTTCTGTTATGATTAGATTCGATTTTTTTTACTTAACAATGCAACCGTTTCTGACATCTTTGTTACTAATCTAAATTTGTGTTTGACATGTCCGTTATGATTGGATGACTTGAGGTTGAATTTATTAACGGCTCGATTTGAATTTTCTTAGCCGTATTCGTTGGTTGAAATTTATTTTCTACGAGAATTAAAAGACACAAACAGAATAAACATGTGAAACAGATCATGCTTGAAATGATTTTTTAAAATTTAAATTTGTGTCCACACAAATAAAACAAAATCAAAATGATTTTTTTAAAATTTAAATTTGTGTCCACACAAATAAAACAAAATCAAATCTATAGTTCAATTTTAACAAAGCTGTTGTGAATTTAAATTTGTCGGACATTTATGTGATTGAAAAATCAACACCGTTGTGATTGAACCTTCTAGATTTTTTATCGAACCTTCTAGATAGCTGAAATCACCACCATTTTGTGCGTATAGATTTAATAAAAACCTATTTTCATTCTTATTATACTCTTTGCTTTCGGCTAGCTCACCCGCTCCTCTCTTTTTGTTCGGCTTCCATGTTGTGAACGCTCTGGTAATGTTCTCTGTCATTTCAGAACCGAGACAATGTGGCAGCATGGAGTTCTGGAGTTCTATTGGCTAACCTGATCTTTCTTGGAGAGTATAATTCTTTATTGATATTTTGGTAGATCCGATTATTATTTTGTTGTATTTTAAAATGCATTTGAATTCATCCATAGAAATTGTTTATGAATTCATGGTAATGTTAATTGTTTATGAATCCATGGTAGTGTATGGTACTACTGTATTGTTTATTTTATTTAAATTTACCCATAGAAATTGTTTATGAATTCATGGTGTCAATTTCTGATCGAACCTTCTAGATAGCTGAAATCACCACCATTTTGTGCATATAGATTTAATAAAAACATATTTTCATTCTTATTATGCTCTTTTCTTTCGGCTAGCTCGCCCGCTCCTCTCTTTGTGTTCGGCTTCCATGTTGTGAACGCTCTGGTAATGTTCTGTCATTTCAGAACCGAGACAATGTGGCAGCATGGCTAACCTGATCTGCATATGCCTTAATTCTTTCTTGGTATAATTCTTTATTGATATTTAATTGCTAGATCAGATTGTTATTTTGATGTATTTTAAAAGGCATTTATCCATAGAAATTCATGGTAGTGTCAATTGTTTATGAATCCATGGTACTGTATGGTACTACTGTATTGTTTATTTTATTTGATGTATTTTCAAATAGCATTTGAATTCACCCATAGAATTTCTTTATGAATTCACGGTTTCAATTGTTAATCGCATAAATGAAGAAATTAAGGAATCGGTACTGAACTTCTTTATGAATTCACGGTTTCAATTGTTAATCGCATAATTTTTATCGGTTAGCAGGCCAAATAATTAATGGACAATATGGTACTGTATTTTTATGGGTTGGCAGGCCAAATAATCAATGGACAATATGACAACATCACGTGCAGGACAATTAATGAAGGCGTAGAGACAGATATTTTTGAGCAAGAAAACAGAAAATAGCTGGATCCTCTACACACCCATATGCAGAAGGAAATGAAACAGGTACATATAGCATGAACAACTTTGAACAGTTTCAATTTCATTCTCTTAGCTTAATCTACAGTTTTAGTTTCATTCTCACAGCGTAATATACATTTTCAGTTTTATTCTTACAACTTCACTTTTGTAAAATTACAAGAACTTCATCCAATAGAAACAAATAAAATCGACGATTATAATGTTGCATGTGTATAAAGTTGGGAATCTAGATTAGATTGATTGTATTGTGGCCCAGTAGTTTACATTGTTTCAGCATTAAGCATTTCCTAGTATTCCTCCAAGTGATAGTTGTGATTTTCTTTGGTACAGAAAATTACATCCACCGTAATCAGGTTTATAATGGGAGGTATCTAATGCTAAGAAAGTTCATTAGATAATGTTAAGAAAGTTTGACGAGTAAACTAGATTTTCCATGAATTTCGTTTTTATCTGCATGTTTAGATCCTAGGTTCTAGGGTTATACCTTACCATTGTCAAAATTTGTTAAATGCTCGGGTTAGGTTTAATTTAATAGTTGGAAACAAGATGGGTTCTGGTTTAGGATCTTAACGTCATATTAGTTATCACTGTTGGTGGTAAGTGATAAGGATTTTAGATTTTCCCATGTGTTTTCGAAGTGAAAGTGCAGATCTAGTTAGTTGGACATTACATGAAATTCTTGCATATGTTTGTGGAGCATACACCTAGCCTATGTTACCGGCAGATTAAAGAGAATATACCTATTGCTCCCGGAATTCTTGTTTTGATTTGATTCAATTGTAATTGAAATTCATTTATGAAAATGACCTCTCAATCTGACTTAATCGAAGTCCTTCTAGTAATATATCTTTATTTGTTTCCTTCCTATCCCCGATTTCATTAATTTATTGACTTAATCAAAATTCCTCTATGAAAATGATTTCTTCAAGCTGTAGTAATATCTCTTTATTTGTTTCCTTCCTCTCCCTGATTTCATTAATTTATTGGTTAATTGTGGCAGAAGGGAGACGATGTAGACGATGTAGCATGGATTTCTATTGGTTAACCTGATTGCATATGCTTCTTTCTTGGTGAGTTTAGAACTTTATTGGTATTTTGTTAGATAAAAAGATTAGATAATTATTTTATTTGATTCATTTTCAAATGGCATTTCAATTCATCCATAGAAATTAGATTTCTAGTTTATGAATTCATGGCGTTAATTTTTAATCACATAAATGAAGCAATTAAGTATCAAATATTGTAGGGTTCATGGCTAGGAAAGCTGGGCGTAGAAGCAGTTGAGATTGACATTTTTGAGGAAGAAAATTGAAAATAGCTGGATCCTATACATATCCAAATGCAAAAGGAATCGAAACAGATAAATTATACACTTTCATTCTCATAGCTTTCATTTCCTAAAATAACCAGAACTTAATCCAATAGACACAAATAAATATTCATGGTTATAATCTTGCATGTGTATAAAGTTGGGAATCTAGATTAGATTGATTGCATTGTGGCGAATAATATTATATCCTTTCACCATTAAGCATTTATTAGTATTCATCGTATTTTGTAATGGGAGGTAGCTAATGTTAAGAAAGACCAGTAAACTAGATTTCCGAGATGGATTTTATTTTTATCGGTTTGTTCAATTCCTCGGTTCGAGGGTTACTCCTTGTCACTGTAAAAAATTGTTCAATGGTTTGAGTTAGGATTAATTTAATAGTTGAAAACAAGATGGAATCTAGTTTAGGAGCATAGTAGTTATCACTGTGTTGCATGATTGAATCATTGATCACCAACCACACAACGTTTAACCATCTTGTAGTTGACTCCTCGTGTCAAACAATTAGTCCTAATCGAATCGATCCCAAGCTTTCACAATTCTTCATCCTATCGTTTTCTTTTGAAGTAAACAAATGTATTGCTTCTCTCACTCATTTTCCCAATTTACATATATAACTTATCGCATCCATTTATTTTCCATTTACATATATAACTTGTAAGGCATTCATTTATTTCCCATATATATAACCTCAGGATTTGGTTGTGATGCACCATATAATTTCCTCTCCTAAGTTCAATCTTGCTCGTGTTTAAGTCATTATTATATATTTATATATATTTGCATATATATTCATTCAACTTCAAAGATTTACCATTGCAGGTGTCATAATGACAATTATTATATCCTTATTGTATTTCTCTTCATAGGGCCTATTAATTATCACCGGGTTTATGTAGAATGTTGGCTGCATTACCAAAGAGTGTGATGTAGAGAGGTCTAATAGTAATAGAATATTATATAATTTTTTTTCTTCTTTTTCCATTGGTAACCGACAGAGGAGATTCAATTAAAAGGAGACGTAAGGACAAAACTTGTTTTCTAAATGTAAAAGTATCCCTCCTTCCTTTCTTGTAGCCAAGCAAGTCAGATAGACTATATTGTACTAGCATAGGGGGCGTCTAAAGAGGCTTATATTGTTTCTTTGTTATCATGTACTTTTTTTTCTCAAAAAACTTGAGCACCCACTTTAATTGTACTTTTTTTTCTCAAAAAAACTTGAAAACCCACTTAACTGTACTTTTTTTTCCGAAAAAAACTTGAAAACCCACTTTAATTTATTAGGAAATGTTCATTTTACCTTTAGAATGGTGTGCTGCTCCACTTTCTCTCGTGTTTGATAAACATTTAGCGTGAGGGAACATTAGAAACAATTGTTGAAGCACCAAACCAATATTCATTGAAGGGAGTAGAAGAAAACAAAAGCGACTGGCCAACGGTCATGAATTAAAATGCTAGGTTTTTCGTTTTTTCGATTTTAAATCCAAAAACAACTCGAGTTTCCTTTTTTGCTCTATATCGTCATGGAAACTTGCTAATTTAACTTTCTGCTTTTCTACTGCCAGTTTTGAAAGTGAAAGATAAAAGCATGGAGAGCCATGCACCCAAATAAAAATGTAATGTACTAGCGATCAGTTCAATTTTCTGGTAATCTCGTCACAATTTGGAAACTCGAACATTCTCAGATTTCAATTGATCTGCCAGACAATTTTGTAAGTTTTCTTCATGTTATTTCAGATGTTCAATAGGTTATTTCTTAAATTCTTTCATATTTCTAATTAAAATTCAGCTGGCTTTTCTTCATTGTATAAGATTTGCATGGAAACTTTCCGATTAACAGATCGTGTTAATCGCAGGATCATATAGCTATTTAACAATGCATCTCGTGAACATTTTTTCATATTTTTCATAGAAAAAGCATTCATAGTTCACGGCCCACGCAGGCCAGGTTAAGTTCATAGTTCATATTTTTCATAGGAAACACAATTATGCTATCCTGCACATGAACATTGAAATAGTTTCTCTAAATCCGGGACACTGCGTGCTTCAAGCCAAACATTCATAGGAAACACAATTATAGGAAACACAATTATGCTATCCTGCACATGAACTTTAGAACATGAATTGTCACACTGCGTGCTTCAAGCCAAACATTCATCCACAGAAACTCCCGCCGTGATCTCTGCATAATTGCGGATGAATCTGCGGTAATATTATGCTCACAACATACAATCTCCCTCGCGCGACGCTAAAATCTACGGATGAATCTACATTTTCTGTTGATACACGTGGATGGCCATGATCTGGCGTTAACAAACAAGTTTTTTTTTAATTGTTAATGATCTGGCCATGAATTGGTGGACTGTGTCATATTGTTTTTAGCATAAAAGGCGTAGTCCCACCAGTGCACTGCATGCAGGATTAATTAGTTAGAAAATGTTTTAAACAAAGGGTAGTAAATGCTTCCTTTAATTCTTTAGGATAAGAGGGTGAGTTATGAATATAAGTGAATTCTTTTTTGGCATTAATAAGGTGACCTATGTCCCCACATGGTAGAAGAGAACACAAAAATTAAGGCTTAGGTTAAATAAAAGCAAGTGAGAAGTGTATCTTAGCTTTAGGCATAGTTTAAAATGGTGTGGGAGAGCTTAGAATTAGGATAGGGTAGTGTCTTGTTATTTTTATTATTTTTTGTTTTATTTTTTAATGTTGTTGTTAAATTTCAAGTAGCTAGGTTTAGAATTTATATTTAATATTTGGTTAGTTTTGTTAGTGATAAGTTAATTTTTTATTTTGTTCTTTTGTTATTTTTAAATTATTGTTTATTTTTCATGGAGTAAGGTATAAAACGCTTGGTAATGGGTTTTGATTCCTGCCTTGTGATTAGGTTTGGTCGTTCATTAAAGGGGAGTCTTCTCTTTATTACTTGGGTAAGATGAAAGAAAGATAAGATAGGATAGGAAGTAGAAAATTAGGGAAGAGTTATGCGTTGTCTAATGGCAATATTTAATTTTATAAAGATATTTTTTTTTCTTTCTATGTTTGCTTGTAATAATTATAAATTTAGTTTAATTATATTTCTTAACTCAAAAATAAATTTTGTGTTTATTTTTACATTTTTCATATTTTTACTAAGCATTATGAAATTTTCATAATTTTTTTCTACTAATTTAAAAAATAAATTTTGTGTTTATTTTAACTTTGCTCATTTTTCATACCTTTACTAAGCATTGTGAAATTTTCATAATTTTCTTCTTGAATACTTAATTTTCTTTATTGTTTTCTTGTATAGTTGTTTTCTTGTATAGAATTTTATGAGATGTGAAATGTAAATTTTCTTGTAATTAATACTATGATGTCTATTTTTTTTCAATGTTATTCTCAATAATTTAGTTTTTTTCCATATTAAAATAGTTCCGATTAATAATTAAGAGTTTGTTGAAATAGTTTAGAGTTCGAGTTAATAATTATGAGTATGTTGAAATAGGTTAGTGTTCTAGTTAATCGTTCTTAGTTTAAAGTTGTGTTAGATTAAAAATTGCTATCTTGTTTATTTTTGGTAAATTGTTTTCAATGTTCTTTTAGTGGTTATATATATAAATTTAATTGGAATATTTAAATGAGAATAAGATTGTAGAAAATGTTTTTTTTAATGAAGATTAAATTGTGTACAATTTTTTTATATTGTTTGCATTAGTATACCATAGGGTGTCTATTAAAAGTCTTGTATAGAGTGTTTTCAAAGGACCATTTTGGGAAATTGCCTGGAAACAATTTCCTAACTCGGTATCTTGAAACATGTGCCTTTGTTGTAGCTGGAAACTAGGACGCCGTTGCGCTAGTAATAGGTGGAGGGAGGTAACTCCTAGAGAAGCCCTCCTAGTACGCCCCAAGTTGGGTGGTCGACCATGTATACACAAGGTTTTTAAAGTGGTCTAACGAGGGACCCCCCTTTGTTGACACTCTATTCAAGCAACCTAGGAGTTAGGATCTTTTTCCTTGGTAACTATAACTTTAACCTCCTCTAAACCTTAACTACTTTAGCCATTCTCATCCAACCAGTATAACTTGCAACCACTAACTTTTAGAACATAACACTTATAAATCATACAAATGATCATCCCTAAAACCTTTGGAAATTTATATAACACCAAAATCAAATTATCTTAAATATTGTAACCCATATTATAATAAAACCTAAACATCTCTCTCTCTCTCTCTCAACCCCTAACCCCCCCCCTCTCTCTCTCCAATGTCCCTCTCTCTAAACCTCTAATCCCTAACCCCAAAACTCTCTCTCTCTCTAAACCCCTAATCCCCAATCTCTCTCTCTCAACCCCTAACCCTCCGCTCTCTCTCTCTCTCCAATGTCCCTCTCTCTAAACCTCTAATCCCTAAACCCAAAAATCTCTCTCTCTCTAAACCCCTAATCCCCAATCTCTCACTCTCTCTCTAAACCCCTAACCCCCAATCTCTCTCTCTACAACCCTAAACCCCAATCTCTCTCTCTAAACCCTAAACCCCCAATATCTCTCTCTTTCACAATCCATAACCCTCATTCTCTCTCTCTAAACCCTTAACCCCCAATATCTCTTTATCTCTCTAAACCCCTACACTCCAATATCTCTCTCTCCCTCTCTCTAAACCCCCAACCCAAAATATCTCTCCCTCTCTAAATCTCTAACCCCCAATCTCTCTTTCTCTCTCTCTCTCTCAACTCCTAACCCCCAATCTCTCTCTAAATCCCTAATCCCCACTCTCTCTATCTCTATAAACCCCTAACAACAAATATTTATCTCTCTCTAAATCCGTAAACCCCAATCTCTCTCTCTCTCTCTGAACTCTAAGCCCCAAATCTCTCTTTGTCTCTCTAAGCCTCTAACAGTGAATCTCTCTCTCTCTCTCTCTCCTCTCTCTCTCTCTCTCTTTCTCTTTCTCTATTCAACCCATCAACCCCAATATTTCTCACTCTTTAAACCCCTAATCCCTGATATCTCATTCTCTAAACCCTTAACCCCCAATCCTCTCTCACTCTAAACCCTTAACCCTCGATCTCTCTCTCCCCCTCTCTCTTTAAACATCTAAACCCCAGTCTCTCTCTCTCTCTCTAAACCCGTAAGCCCTAGCCCCCAAAATCTCTTGCTCTCTCTAAAACCCTAACCCACAATCTCTCTCTCTCTCTCTCTCTAATCCCATAAACCCACATATCTCTCTCTCTCTAAAACCCTATTAACCCCCAAACTAGCTCTTTCTCTAAATCCCTAACCCCCAATCTCTCTCTCTCTCTCTCTCTCTCTCTCTCTCTCTCTTTAAACCTCTAGCCCCCAATCTCTCTCTCTCTCTCTCTCTCTCTCTCTCTCTCTATTTAAACCCCTAGCCCCCAATCTCTCTCTCTCTCTCTCTCTATTTAAACCCCTAACACCCAAGATATCTCTCAATCTATATCCCTAGCCCCCAATATCTCTCTCTAAACCCCTAACCCCTAACCCCTAATCTATCTCTCACTAAACTCCTAACTCCCAGTCTCTCTTTCTCTTTAACTGTCTAAACCCTTAACCTCCAATATATATATCTCTCTAAACCCCTAACCACCAATCTCTATATCTCTCTCTAAACCCCTATCCATAAATATCTCTCTCTCTAAATTCCTAAACCCCAATCTCTCTCCTTCTATCCCTCTCTCTCTGAATTCCTAACCCCCAATCTCTCTTGTTCGATCTCTCTATCTAATCCCATAAACTCCAATCTCTCTCTCTCTCTCTCTCTCTCTCTCTCTCTCTAAACCCCTAACCCACAATCTCTCTTTATATATCTCTCTAAATCCCTATCCCTTAATCTCTCTCTCTCTAAACCCCTAACCTTTATCTCTCTTTCTCTCTAAACCCCTAACAACCAATCTCTATCATTCTCTCTATCTCTCTAAATCCCTAACCCTTAATCTCTCTCTCTCTCTCTCTCTATGTCTCTAAATCCCTAACACTTATTCTCTCTCACTCTCTCCCCCCAAACCCCCATTCCACACCCACCTACCCATCTCTCCTTCTCTATCTCTCTCTTCCCCCAACCAATGATCATCCATACTCCCCCCATGATCTCTCTCTCTCTCTCTAAACCCCTAACCCCCAATATCTCTTTCTCTAAACCCCTAACCTCACATATATATATATCTAAAATACAAACCCCAATTTCTTTCTTTCTTTCTCTCTCTATCTTTCTCTCTCTTTCTAAAAACCCCTAACCCCCAATCTCTGTCTCTCTCTCTCTCTCTCAACCCATAACCCTCAATCTTACTCCTTCTCACTCTCCCTTTGTAAGCCCCTAACACCCAATCAATCTCTCTCTATAAACCCCAACCAACAATCTCTCTCTCTAAATTTCGAAGCCCCAATCTCTGTCATTCTCTCTAAACCCCTAACCGTCAATATCTCTCTCTCTCTCTAAATCCCTAACCCCTAATCTCTCTCTCTCTCTCTCTCTCTCTAAACTCATAGTCCCTAACCCCCAATATCTCTCTAAACCCCTAACCCTCTATATCTCTCTCTCACTAAATCCCTAACATGCAATTGATCTCTATCTCTCTCAGGCCTTGACGACTAGCCTCATGACCAATCTCTCTCTTTTTGTCTAAATCCCTAACCTACAATATTTCCCTCTCTCCCACTCTCTCTAAACCCCTAAGCCCCAATATCCCTCTCTCTCTCTCTCTCAAACTCTAAACCCAAATCTCCCTCTCTCTCTCTCTCCTTAAAACCACTTTACCCCAATATCTCTCTCTCTATCTAAACTTATAACCCCCAATCTCTCTCTCTAAACCTCTAGCCCCCAATCTCCCTCTCTGTCTCTCTTACTCTCTCTTTCAAACTCTAATGCCCAATATTTTATTCTAAAACCCTAACCCCCAATCTCTCTCTCTCTCTAAACCCTTGACTACCCATCTCTCTCTTGTTATCTATCTATCTATCTATCTCTCTAAACCCTTATTTTGCAATCTCTCTATATCACTCTAAACCCCTAAAGCCCAATCTCTTTATCACTCTCTAAACCCCTAAACCCCAATCTCTTTATCACTCTCTAAACCCCTAAACCCCAATCTCTCTCTCTCTCTCTCTAAACCCCTAATCCCCTAACCCCAAATCTCTCTCTCTCTCTAAACCCTAACCCCCAATATCTCTCTCTCTCTAACTCACTCTAAACCCTAACAACCAAACTCTCTCTTTCTTTAAACCCCTAAACCCGAATCTCTCTCTCTCTCTCTCTCTCTCTCTCTCTCCAAACCACTACCCCCAATCTCTCTCTCTCTCTAAACCCCTAAACCCCAATTTCTCTCTCTCCATCTCTCTCTCTAAACCCCTAACCCCCAACGTCTCTCTTGCTCTCTTTCTCTCAGCCTCGAACCCCCATTCTCTCTATCTCACTAAATCCCTAATAGCCAATATTTCTCACTCTCTAAACCCATAACCCTCAATATTTCTCTCTCTCTCTCTCTAAACTCCAAGCCCCCAATTTCTCTTTCTCTCTCTCTCTCAACCCCTAAAACCCAATATCTCTCTCTCTCTCTAAACCCTTAAGCAGTAATTCCTTTCTCTCTATATAAATTCCTAACCCCCAATATCTCTCTCGCCCCCTCTCTCTAAAACCATAAACCCCATTCTTTTTCTCTCTAAATCCCTAACCCCCAATCTCTCTCTCTCTCTCTCTCTCTCTAAATAACTAACCCCCAATATCTCTCTCGCTCCCCCTCTCTCTAAAACCCTAAACCCCAATATCTCTCTCTCTCTCTCTTTGTAAATCCCTACACCATAATCTCTCTCTCTCTCTCTCTCTCTCTCTCTGTAAATCCCTAAACCCTAATCTCTCTCTCTCTCTCTCTCTCTCTCTCTCTCTCTCTCTCTCCAAAATCCAAACCCCCACACCCACCAACCAATCCCCCCTCTCTATGTCTCTCTTCCCCCGAACACTAACCATCCATACCCCCCCATGATCTCCCTCTATCTCTAAAACCCTATTAACCCCCAATCTCTCTCTATCTCTCTACAACCCCTAACCTCCTCCCTCTCTCTCTTTATTTAAACCCCTAATACTAGTCTCTCTCTCTATCTATCTATACCCCTAACCCCCAATATATCTCTATAAATCACTAACCCCCAATCTCTCTCTCACTAAACTCATAACCCCCAGTCTCTCTCTCTCTCTAAACCCCTAACCACTAATCTCTCTCTCTCTCTCTCTCTCTAAACCCCTAACCCTAAATATCTCTCTCTCTAAATGCTTAACCCCCAATATCTCTTGCTCTATTTCTCTATCTCTAATACCATAATCTCTCTCTCTCTCTCTCTCTCTCTCTAAACCCCTAATGCCCAATCTCTCTCTCTCTCTCTCTAAACCCCCAACCATTAATCTTTCTCTCTCTCTCTCTAAACCCCTAAAATGCAATGTCTCTCTCTATCAAAACGCCTAACCTCAAAAATCTCGATCTACCTTTGTAACCCCCCTCTCTCTCTATCTAAATATCTAACCCAAAATCTCTCTCTCTCTCTCTCTCCATCTAATCCTGTAAGCCCCAATATCACTCTCCCTCTAAACCCCTTACACCCAATCTCTCTCTCTCAAAACCGTTAACCACTAGTCTCTCCATCTCTCTCTCTCTAAACCCTTAACCTCCAAAATCTCTCTCTCCCTCTTTCTTTGACTAAACCCCTAAGCCCAAATCTCTTTATCTCTACCTAAGTGCACAACTTCCAATCTCTCTCTCACTAAACCCCTAGCCTCGAATCACTCTCTTTCTATGTATGTCTCTCTCTCTAACCCCCTTGCATCCAATCTATATATCTCTCTATGCCCCTAATATCTTATCTCTCTCTCTCTCTAAACCCCTAACCTCAAATCTCTCTCTCTCTAAACCCCTAACCCCTAATGTGTCTCTCTAAACCCCTAACCTCCAATATATCTCTCTCTCTAAGCCCCTAACCACCAATCTATCTATTTTTATCTCTCTCACTCTCTAAATTCCTAAACTCCAATCTATTTATCCCTCTATAGACCCCAAACCTCCAATCTCTCTCTCTCTAAACCTATGACCCCTACCCTCCAATCTCCCTCTCTCTGAAAACTGCTAACTTCCAATCTCTCTCTCTCTCTCTAAACCCCCAAACCTTCAATATCTCTCTCACATTCTCTCTATAATCTCACAACTCTGAACCTCTCTATCTCTCTCTAAACCCCTAAATCCTAGTTACTCTCTCTCTCCTACCCCTAACTCCAACCTGTCTCTCTCTCTTTCTAGATGCCTAATCGCAATCTCCTCTCTCTCCAAACCTCTAACCACCAATCTCTCTCTCTCTAAATCTGTAACACCCAATCTCTCTCACCAAACCCTTAACCCTCAATCTCTCTTTCTCTCTCTCTATCTATCTAAACCCCAAATCCCCAATATCTCTCTCTCTAAACCCCTAACCCCCAATCTCTCTCTCTCTAAACAACTAACCCCCAATCTCTCTCTCTAAACTCCTAACATCCAATCTCTCTCTCTCTCTCTCTCTCTCTCTCTAAAACCCAAAGCCCCCTTCTCTCTCTCTAAACATCTAACCCCCAATCTCACTCCCCTTCTACTTATTTCTCTCTCTCTCTCTCTCTCCAAACCTCCATTGTTGACCCCCCTACCCTTCCCCTCCTCTCTAAGTATCTCTACTTCCCACCACTAACTATCCATACCCCCCCTCCTGTGATCTCTCTCCATCTCTAAACCCCTATTAACCCCCAATCTCTATCCCTCACAATCGAAACCCCTAGCCTCATATCTCTCTCTCCCTCTCTCTAAACCCCTAAGTCTGAATCTCTCTCTGTAAACCCCTAACCTCTCTCTTTGTAAACCCTTAAACTCCAATCTCTCTTTCGCTCTCTCTAAACCACTAACCACCGATATATCTCATTCTCTATCTATCTATCTCTAAAACCCTAACCCCAGATATCTCTATCTCTCTTTAAGCATGTAACCACTAATCTCTCTCTCTCTCTCCCTTTAAACCACTAATCAACAATCTCTCTCTTTCTATATGTCCCTCTCTCTAAACCCCCAACCCCCAACCACTAACCCATAACCTCTCTCTCTCCAAAACCCTAACTTCCAATATCACTCTCTCTCTAAACCCCTAACCACTAAAACCTAACCCTAATCTCTCTCTCTCTCTCTCTCTCTCTCTCTCTCTCTCTCTCTCTTTAAGTTCACTTAAACCCCAATCTCTCTCTCTTTGTCTAAACTGCTAAACCCTAATCTCTCTCTCTCTCTCTCTCTCTCTACCTAAATCACTAACCTCTCTCTCTCTCTCTCTCTCTCTCCAAACCCCCACTGCTTACCCACCTACCCATGCCCCGCTCCCTTTGTCTCTGTCCCATAACCCTAACATCCAATCTCTCAATCCCTCTATGAACCCTTAATCTCCATTCTCTCCCTCTCTAAACCCCTAACTAACAATATCCCTTTTTCTATCTCTATCTCTAAGCCCCTAAACCCCAATCTCTCACCCTCTCTCTCTCTCTAAACCCCTAAGCACAAGTCTCTTGCTTTCTATCTCTATATATTTAATCCCTAACCGCTAATCTTTCTATATCTCTCTAAACCCCCAACCCCCAATCTCTCTTGATCTCTCTCTCTAAATCTCTTACCCCAAATATTTCTCTATCTAAACCCCTATTACCTAATCTATCTATCCCTCTCTCTCTATCTACATAAATGCCCAACCCCAAATTTCTCTCTCTCTCTCGCTCTCTCTCTCTAAATCCCCAACCACTAACCATTTATATTCCCCCCATGATATCTCTTTCTCTCTAAACCCCTAACCCCCAATCTCTCTTTCTCTAAACCCCTAACCTCATATCTATATCTCTCTCTCTAAAATTCCAACTCCCAATTTATCTACCTCTCTCTCTCTCTATCTTTATCTCTCTTTCTCAAAGCCCCTAACCCCCAATCTTTGTCTCCCTCTCTCCCTCAACCCATAACCCTCAGTATTCCTCTTTCTCAATCTCCCTTTTTAAGCCCCTAACTCCCAATTGACCTCTCTCTCACTTCCTCTCTATAAACCCCTAAACAACAATCCCTCTCTCTCTCTCTAAACTCCTAAGCCCCAATCTCTCTCATTCCCTCTAAACCCCTATCCACCAATCTCTCTATCTCTCTCTCTCTAAATCCCTAACCCCTATCTCTCCCTTTCTCTATCTCTCTCTTGAAATCCCTAACCCCCAATCTCTCTTTCTCTCTCTTTCTCTCTCTCTCTCTCTAAACTCATAATCCCTACCCCCCAATATCTCTCTCTAAATCCCTAACTAGCCAATCTCTCTCTCTCACTAAATACTTAATACCCAATCTCCCTCTCTCTCTCTCTCTAAGTGCTTAATCACCAACCTCTCTCTTTCTCTCTAAATCTCTAACACATAATATTTCCTTCTCTCTGACTCTCTCTAAACCCCTAAGCCACAATCTCCCCCTCTCTCTCTCTCTTACTCTCTCTCTCAAACTCTAACCTCCAATCTGCCTCTCTCTCTCTTACTCTCTCTCCTTAAAACCACTAGCCCCCAATATCTCTCTCTCTATCTAAACTTATAACCCCAAATTTCTCTCTCTCTAAACCCCTAGCCCCCAATCTCCCTCTCGCTCTCTTACTCTCTCTTTCAAACTTTAATGCCCAATATTTTATTCTAAATCCCCAACCCCTCTCTCTCTTTCTCTCTCTCTTTAAACCCCTAAGCATCCATCTCTCTCTTACTATCTATCTATCTCTCTCCCTTTCTCTATTTAAACCCTTATCCCCCAAACTCTCTCTCTCTCTCTCTCTCTCTCTCTCTCTCTATTTAAACCCCTAACCCCCAATATCTCTCTCTATCTATACCCCTAGCCCCCAATATCTCTCTCTAAACCCGTAACCCCCAATTTCTCTCTCACTAATCTCCTAAATCCAAGTCTCTCTCTCTCTTTCTTTCTCTAAAACCCTAACCTATAGTCTCTCTCTCGCTCTAAACCCCTAACTACCAATCTCTCCCTTTCTATCTCTATCTCTCTAAACCCCTAACCCACAATCTCTATATATATCTCGAAACAACTAACCATAAATAGATCTCTCTCTCTAAATTCCAAACCCCCAATCTCTCTTGTTGTATCCCTCTCTATCTCTAAATTCCTAACCACCAATATCTCTCATTCGATCTCTCTCTCTCTCTAATCCCATAACCTTCAATCTCTCTCTCTCTCTCTCTCTCTCTCTCTATCTCTATCTAAAGCCCTAACACACAATCTCTCTCTCCCTCTCTTTATCTCTCTAAACTCCTAACCCCCAATCTCTTTCTTTCTTTAAGCCCCTAAGCCCTAGTCTCTCTCTCTCTCTCTAAACCCTTAATAACCAATATATACCTTTCTCTCTATCTCTATAAATCCCTAGCCCCTAGTCTCTCTCACTCTTTCTCCCAAAACCCCCACTCCACACCCACCTACCCCTCCGCCCTTCTATATCTCTCCCCCCCCAATCACTAACCACTAACCATCCATACTCCCCGCATGATCGCTCTCTCTCCTCTAAACCACTAACCCCCAATCTCTCTTTCTCTAAACCCCTAACCTCACATCTCTCTCTCTCTCTAAACTCCAAACTACCAATTTCTCTCCCTCTCTCTCTCTCTATCTTTCTCTCTCTTTCTCAAAAACCCTAACCCCCAATCTCTCTATCTATCTCTCTCAATCCATAACCCTCAATATTCCTCTTTCTTAATATCCCTTTGTAAGCCCCTAACACCCAAGAAGCCTCTCTCTCACTTTCTCTCTATCAACCCCTAACCAAATCTCTCTCTCTCTCTCTCTCTCTCTCTCTAATCCTAAGCTCCAATCTCTCTCATTCTCTCTAAACCCCTAACCACCAATCTCTCTCTCTCTCTCTCTAAATCCCTAACCCCTTATCTCTCCCTTTCTCTATGTCTCTCTCAAAATACCTAACCCCCAATATCTCTTTCTCTCTCTCTCTAAACTCATGATCACTAACCCCCAATCTCTCTCTCTAATCCCCTAACCCACAATCTCTCTCTCTCACTAAATCCCTAACACTGAATCGATCTCTCTCTCTCTAAGGCCCTAACCACCAACCCCTCTCTTTCTCTCTAAACCCCTAAGCCACAATCTCCCTCTCTCTTTCTCTCTTACCCTCTGTCTCAAACTCTAACCTCCAATCTCCCTCTCTCTCTCTTAATCTCTCTGCTTAGAACCACTAAGCCCCAATATCTCTCTCTCTTCTAAACTTATAACCCCGAATATCTCTCTCTCTGTAAACCCCTAGCCCCCAATCTCCCTCTCTCTCTCTTACTCTCTTTCAAACTCTAATGAAATTTTTTTATTCAAAACCCCTAACCCCCAATTTCTTTCTCTCTCTCTCTCTCTCTCTCTAAACCCCTAACCCACAATCTCTCTCTGTCTATCTCTCTAAATACCTATCCCTTAATCTCTCTCTCTCTCTAAACCCTTAACCTTTATCTCTCTCTCTAAACCCCTAACAACCAATATCTCTCTTTCTCTCTATCTCTCTAAATCCCTAACCCCTAATCTCTCTCTCTCTCTCTATCTCTCTAAATCCCTAACACCTAATATCTCTCACTCTCTCTCCCAAAACCCCCACTTCACACCCACCCACTCCTCTCCCCTTCTCTATCTCTCTCTTCCCCCAACCAATGGCCATCCATACTCCCCCCATGATCTCTCTCTCTCTCTAAACCCCCATTAACTCCCAATCTCTCTCTCTCTAAAGCCCTAACCCCCAATCTCTCTCTAAACCCCTAACCCTCTATATCTCTCTCTCACTAAATCCCTAACATCCAATTAATCTCTCTCTCTCTCTAAGGCCTTGACCACCAACCTCTCTGTTTTTGTCTAAATCCCCAACCCACAATATTTCCCTCTCTCTCACTCTCTCTAAACCCTTAAACCCCAATATCCCTCTCTCTCTCTCTCTTACTCTCTCCCTCAAACTCTAAACCCAAATCTCCCTCTCTCTCTCTCTCCTTAAAACCACTTACCGCCAATATCTCTCTCTCTCTATCTAAAGTTATAACCCCTAATCTCTCTCTCTCTAAACCTCTAGCCCCCAATCTCCCTCTCCATCTCTCTTACTCTCTCTTCCAAACTATAATGCCCAACATTTTATTTGAAAACACTAAGCCCCAATCTCTCTCTCTCTCTAAACCACTAACTACCCATCTCTCTCTTGCTATCTATCTATCTATCTCTCTAAACCCTTATTCTGCAACCTCTCTATCTCACTCTAAACCCCTAACCCCCAATCTCTTTATCACTCTCTAAACCCCTAAACCCCAATCTCTATCTCTCCATAAACCCCTAGTCCCCAACATTTCTCTGCCTCTCTCTCTCTCTCTCTGAAACCCTAACATATAAATTCTCTCTCTCACACTCTAATCCCCTAACCCCACATCTCTCTCTCTCTCTAAACC
The DNA here is from genome assembly GCA_027924585.1 of Larix kaempferi. Taxonomy (NCBI): domain Eukaryota; kingdom Viridiplantae; phylum Streptophyta; class Pinopsida; order Pinales; family Pinaceae; genus Larix; species Larix kaempferi. Next base: position 10,404,284 of record BSBM01000109.1, read on the forward strand.
CTAACCCCCAATCTCTCTCTTTCTCTAACTCACTCTAAACCCTAACAACCAAACTCTCTCTTTCTTTAAACCGCTAAACCCGAATCTCTCTCTCTCTCTAAATCCCTACCCCCAATCTCTTTGTCTCTCTAAACCCCTAAACCCCAATTTCTCTCTCTCCATCTCTCTCTCTAAACCCCTAACCCCCAACATCTCTCTTACTCTCTTTCTCTCAGCCTTTAACCCCCATTCTCTCTAGCTCACTAAACCCCTAATAGCCAATATTTCTCACTCTCTAACCCATAACCCCCAATCTTTCCCTCTCTCTATAAACTCCAAGCCCCCAATTTCTCTTTTTCTCTCTCTCTCTCAACCCCTAACACCCAATCTCTCTCTCTCTCTCTCTCTCTCTCTCTCTCTCTCTCTAAACCCTTAAACCGCAATTCCTTTCTCTCTCGCCCCCTCTCTCTAAAACCCTAAACCCCAATCTCTTTCTCTCTAAATCCCTAACCCCCAATCTTTCTCTGTCTCTCTCTAAATATGTAACACTCATTCCCTCTCACTCTAAACCCATAAACCTCAATCCCTTTCTATTTCTCTCTCTCTCTCAAAATAACTAAACCCCAATATCTCTCTCTCTCTCCCCCTCTCTCTAAAACCCTAAACCCCAATATCTCTCTCTCTCTCTCTCTCTTTGTAAATCGCTAAACCCTAATCTCTCTATCTCTCTTTCTCTCTCCATAATCCCTACCCCCTCACCCACCAACCAATCCCCCCTCTCTATGTCTCTCTTCCCCCGAACACTAACCATCCATACCCACCCCATGATCTCCCTCTATATCTAAAACCCTATTAACCCCCAATCTCTCTCTATCTCTCTACAACCCCTAACCTCCTCTCTCTCTCTCTATTTAAATCCCTAACCCTAATCTCTCTCTCTATCTATCTATACCCCTAACCCCTAGTCTCTCTCTCTCTCTCTCTAAAACCCTAACCTCAAATCTCCCTCTCTCTCTCTCTCTAAACCCCTCACCCTAAATATGTCTCTCTAAATGCTTAACCCCCAATATATCTTCTTCTATTTCTCTATTTCTAATACCATAATGTCTAATCTCTCTCTCTCTCTCTCTCTCTCTCTCTAAGCCCCTAATGCCCAATCTCTCTCTCTCTAAACCCCTAAACTGCAATGTCTCTCTCTATCAAAACCCCTAACCTCAAAAATCTGGATCTACCTTTGTAACCCCTCCTCTCTCTCTATCTAAACATCTAACCCCAAATCTCTCTCTCTCTATCTATCTCTCCATCTAATCTTGTAAGCCCCAATATCACTCTCCCTCTAAACCACTTACCCCCAATCTCTCTCTCTCTCAAAACCCTTAACCACTAGTCTCTCCATCTCTCTCTCTCTAAACCCTTAACATCCAAAATCTCTCTCTCTCTCCCTCTTTCTCTGTCTAAACCCCTAAGACAAAATCTCTATATCTCTATCTAAGCACTTAACCTCCAATCTCTCTCTCTAAACCCTTAGCCTTGAATCACTCTCTTTCTATCTATGTCTCTGTCTCTAACCCCCTCGCATCCAATCTATCTCTCTCTCTACACCCCTAATATCTTATCTCTCTATCTCTCTCTATCTCTATCTAAACCCCTAACCTCAAATCTCTCTCTCTCTCTAAACCCCTAACCCCTAATTTGTCTCTCTAATCCCCTAACCTCCAATCTCTCTCTCTCTAAGCCCCTAACCACCAATCTATTTATCCCTCTATAAACCCCAAACCTCTAATCTCTCTCTCTTTAAACCTATGACCCCTACCCTCCAATCTCCCTCTCTCTGAAAACTACTAACGTCCAATCTCTATATATCTCTCTCTAAACCCCCAAACCTCTAATATCTCTCTCACATTCTCTCTATAAGCCTACAAATCTGAACCTCTCTATCTCTTAGTAAACCCCTAAATGCTAGTTACTCTCTCTCTCCTACCCCTAACTCCAATCTCTCTCTCTCTATTTCTAGACGCCTAATCCCAATCTCCTCTCTCTCTAAACCTCTAACCCCCAATCTCTCTCTCTCTCTCTAAAGCTGTAATACCCAATATCTCTCTCACTAAACCCCTAACCCTCAATCTCTCTCTCTCTCTCTCTCTCTCTAAACCCCTAACCCCCAATATATCTCTCTCTCTCTAAACAAATAACCCCCAATCTCTCTCTCTAAACTCCTAACATCCAAACTCTCTCTCTCTCTCTCACTCTAAAACCCAAAGCCCCATATCTCTCTCTAAACATCTAACCCCCAATCTCACTCTCCAAAATTCTAACATCCAATCTCTCTCTCTTCCTAAACCCTAACCCCAAATCTCTCTCCCCTTCTACTTATTTCTCTCTCTCTCTCTCTCTAAGCCCCTCTCTCTCTCTCTCTAAGCCCCCCCCCCCCTCTCTCTCTCTCTCTCTCTCTCTCCAAACCTCCATTGTTGACCCCCCTACCCCTCCCTCCTCTATAAGAGTTCCTACTCCCCACCACTAACTATCCATAACCCCTCTCCTGCGATCTCTCTCTATCTCTAAATCCCTACTAACCCCCAATCTCTATCCCTCACAATCGAAACCCATAGCCTCCTATATCTCTCTCCCTCTCTCTAAACCCCTAACTCCCAATCTCTCTCTGTAAACCCCTAGCCTCTCTCTCTCTAAACCCTTAAACTCCAATCTCTCTTTCGCTCTCTCTAAACCACTAACCACCAATATCTCTCTCTCTCTATCTCTATCTCTAAAACTCTAACCCTGATATCTCTATCTCTCTTTAAACTCATAACCACTAATCTCTCTCTCTCTCCCCCTTTAAACCACTAATCAACAATCGCTCTCTTTCTATATGTCCCTCTCTCTAAACCCCCAACCACTAACCCCCAGCCTCTCTCTCCCTTTGAACCTCTCTCTCTCTCTCTCCAAAAACCTAACTTCCAATATTGCTCTCTCTCTAAACCCCTAACCACTAAAACCTAACCCTAATCTCTCTCTCTCTCTCTAAACAGTTAAACCTCAATCTCTCTCTCTTTGTCTAAACCCCTAAAACCTAATCTATCTCTCTCTCTCTCTCTCAGTAAACCCCTAAATGCTAGTTACTCTCTCTCTCCTACCCCTAACTCCAATCTCTCTCTCTCTATTTCTAGACACCTAATCCCAATCTCCTCTCTCTCTAAACCTCTAACCCCCAATCTCTCTCTCTCTCTCTAAAGCTGTAATACCCAATATCTCTCTCACTAAACCCCTAACCCTCAATCTCTCTCTCTCTCTCTCTCTCTATCTATCTAAACCCCAAATGCCCAATATCTCTCTCTCTAAACCCCTAACCCCCAATATCTCTCTCTCTCTCTAAACAACTAACCCCCAATCTCTCTCTCTAAATTCCTAACATCCAAACTCTCTCTCTCTCTCTCACTCTAAAACCCAAAGCCCCATATCTCTCTCTAAACATCGAACCCCCAATCTCACTCTCCAAAATTCTAACATCCAATCTCTCTCTCTTCCTAAACCCTAACCCCAAATCTCTCTCCCCTTCTACTTATTCTCTCTCTCTCTCTCTCTCTCTCTCTCTCCAAACCTCCATTGTTGACCCCCCTACCCCTCCCTCCTCTATAAGAGTTCCTAATCCCCACCACTAACTATCCATAACCCCTCTCCCGCGATCTCTCTCTATCTCTAAACCCCTACTAACCCCCAATCTCTATCCCTCACAATCGAAACCCATAGCCTCCTATATCTCTCTCCCCCTCTCTAAACCCCTAACTCCCAATCTCTCTCTGTAAACCCCTAACCTCTCTCTCTCTAAACCCTTAAAATCCAATCTCTCTTTCGCTCTCTCTAAACCACTAACCGCTAATCTCTCTCTCTCTCTCTCTCTCTATCTATCTCTAAAACTCTAACCCCGATATCTCTATCTCTCTTTAAACTCATAACCACTAATCTCTCTCTCTCTCCCCCTTTAAACCACTAATCAACAATCCCTCTCTTTCTATATGTCCCTCTCTCTAAACCCCCAACCACTAACCCCCAGCCTCTCTATCCCTTTGAACCTCTCTCTCTCTCTCTCTCTCCAAAAACCTAACTTCCAATATCGCTCTCTCTCTAAACCCCTAACCACTAAAACCTAACCCTAATCTCTCTCTCTCTCTCTCTCTCTAAACAGTTAAACCTCAATCTCTCTCTCTTTGTCTAAACCCCTAAACCCTAATCTCTCTCTCTCTCTCTCTCTCTCTGTCTAAATCCCTAACCCCTAATCTCTCTCTCTCTCTCCCTCTCTCTCTCTCTCTCCAAACCCCCATTGCTTACCAACCTACCCAATCTCCACTCTCTTTGTCTCTCTACCATAACCCTAACATCCAATCTCTCTCTCTCTCTCTCTCTCTCTAAACCCTTAATCTTCATTCTCTCTCTCTCTCTAAACCCCTAACCAACAATCTCCCTTTTTCTATCTCTCTATCTAAGCCCCAAAACCCCAATTTCTCACCCTCTCTCTCTCTCTAAACCCCTAAGCACAAGTCTCTCTCTTTCTATCTCTATATCTTTAATCCCTAACCCCTGATCTTTCTATATCTCTCTAAACCCCTAACCCCCAATCTCTCTTGATCCCTCTCTCTAAACCCCTTACCCAAAATATTTCTCTCTCTAAACTTCTATTACCTAATCTATCTATCCCTCTCTCTCTATCTATCTAAATGCCAAACCCCAAATTTCTCTCTCTCTCTCTCTCCAAACACTTAACTCACAATCTCTATCTCTCTCTAAACCCCTAACCTTTAGTCTCTCTCCCTCTATATCGAAACCCCTAACCTCCAATCACGCTCTCTCTATATATCTATATCTTCCTAAGCTCCTAACGTCCAATAACTCACTCCCTCTCCCTCTCTCTCTTTAAACCCTTAATCCCTTGGCCCTAATCCCAATATCTCTCTCTCTCTCTAAAACCCTAACCCCCAATCTCTCTCTCTCTGTCCCCCCAATTACCCACTCCACACCCACCTACCCCTCCCCCTTCTCTACCGATATCTCCCCCTACTACTAGCCATCCATAATCCCCCAACGATTTCTCTCTTTGTAAACCACCATTAAACCCCAATCTCTCTCTGTCTCTCTCTAAACCCATAACCTCCAATCTCTTCCTCTCTCTAAACCTTTAACCTCATATCTATCTCTCTTTCTCTCTCTCTTTCTCCAAAACCCTAACCACCAATCTCTCTCCCTTCCTCTCTCTCTATATATTTTTCTCTATTTCCATGAAGCCCTAACCACCATTCTCTCTCTCTCTCTCTCTAAAAAACAAAAACCACCAATCTCACTCTCTCTCTCGAAATCCCTAACCCCCAATCTCTCTCTTTCTCTCTCTAAACTACTAACACCCAGAATATCTATTTCTTTAAACCTCTAACCTTGACTCTCTCTCTCTCTCTCAACCCCTAACCCCCAAACTCTCTTTCTCTCTCTCTCTATAAACCCATAACCCCTAGCCTCTCTCTCTTTATCTCTCTAAACCCCTAATTGCTAGTCTCTCTCTATCTCTCTCTAAAATCCTAACACAAAATCCATCTCTCTCTCTAAACCTCTAACCCCCAATATATTTACCACTCTCTAAACCCTTAACCTCCAATCTCTCTCTAAACCTCTAATCCCCAATCTCTCTCTTCCTATCTCTCTTTCTATCTAAACACCTTACCTCCAATCTCTCTCTCACTCTCTAAACACTTAACCCCCAATCTCTCTCTCTCTAAACCCTAACGCCCAATCTCTCACTCTATCTCTCTCTTAACCCTTAACCCTCAATATCTCTATTTCTTTAAGTCACTAACCCCTAATCTCTCTCTCTCTCTCTCTCTCAACCCTTAACACCATTCTTTCTCTCTAAACCCTTAACACCCAATGTCTATATTTCTCTCCATCTCTCTAAATACCTAGCCCTAGTCTCTCTCTCTCTCTCTCTCTCTCTCTCTCTCTAAATCCCTAAACCATAACCCCCAAAATCTCTCACTCTCTAAAAACCTCTAACACTCAATCTCTCTCTTGCGCTCTGTAATCCCCTAACCCCCAATCTCTCTCTCCCTCTCCTCCCCCCTCTCTCTCTCTTCCCAAACACTCCTTACCCACCTACCCCTCCCCCTTATTTATGTCTCTCCCCCCCACCACTAACCATCTATACTCCCCCATGATCTATCTTTATCTCTAAAACTCTATTAACCCCAAATATCTCTCTCACTCTCTCTCTAAAACCCTATTTACCCCCAATCACTCTCTCTCTCTCTCTCTAAAACCCTATTTACCCCCAATCACTCTCTCTCTCTCTCTAAAACCCTATAAACCGCCTCTCTCTCTCTCTATCTATTTATATATATTTAAACCCCTAGCCCCCTATGTCTCTCTCTCTATCTATACCCCTAGCCCCCAATATCTCTCTGTAAACCCCTAACCCCCAATCCCTCTCTCTCTAAACTCCTGGCTCACAGTATCTCACTCTCTCTTTCTCTCTCCAAAACCCTAACCTCGAATCTCTCTCTCTCTCTCTCAAAACCCCTAACTACCAATCTCTCTATTTTTCTCTCTATCTCTCTAAACCATTAGCCCCCAATATCTATATTTCTCTCTAAACCCCTAACCATACATATCTCTCTCTCTCTAATCCCATAACCTCTAATCTCTCTCTCTCTCTCTCTATCTAAAACCCTAACACCTAATATCTCTCTCTCTCCCTCTCTCTCTCTAAACCCCTAACCCCTAATCTCGTTCTTTCTTTAAATCCCTAATCCCTAGTCTCTCTCTCTCTCTCTAAACCCCTAACCCCCAATCTCTCTCTCTCTCTCTCTAAACCCTTAATAACCAATATCTCTCTTTCTCTCTGTCTCTCTAAATCCATAACCCCTAATCTCTCTCTCTTTCTCTCTAAACCTCTAACCTCTAATCTCTTTCACTCTCTCTCCCAAAACCCCCACTCCAAACCCACCTACCCCTCCTCCCTTCTCTATCTCTATCCCCCCAACCAATAACCATCTATATTCCCCCCATGATCTCTCTCTCTCTCTAAACCCCCAATCTCTTTCTCTCTCTAAACTCCTAACCCCCAATCTCTCTTTCTCTAAACTCCTAACCTCATTTCTATCTCTCTCTTTCTCTAAACTTCGAACTTCCAATTTATCTACCTCTCTCTCTCTATCTTTATCTCTCTTTTTCAAAACCCCTAACCCCCAATCTCTGTCTCTCTCTCTCTCTCAACCCATAACCCTCAGTATTCCTCTTTCTTAATCTCCCTTTTTAAGCCCCTAACACCCAATCGACCTCTCTCACACTTCCTCTCTATAAACCCCTAACCAACAATTTCTCTCTCTCTCTCTCTCTCTCTCTCTCTAAACTCCTAATCCCCAATCTCTCCCATTCCCTCTAAACCCCTAAGCGCCAATATCTCTCTCTCCCTCTCTCTAAATCCCTAACCCCCCTATCTCTCACTTTCTCTATCTCTCTTTCGAAATCCCTAACCCCTAATCTCTCTTTCTCTCTCTCTCTTTAAACTCATGATCCCTAATCCCTAATATCTCTCTCTAAACCCCTAACTAGCCAATCTCTCTCTCTCTCACTAAATCCCTAACACCCAATCTCTCTCTCTCTCTCTAAGGCCCTAACCACCAACCTCTCTCTTTCTCTCTAAATCTCTAACCTGCAATATTTCTCTCTCTCTAACTCACTCTAGACCCCTAAGCAACAATCTCCCCCTCTCTCTCTCTTACTCTCTTTCTGAAACTCTAACCTCCAATCTCCCTCTCTCTCTCTTACTCTCTCTCCTTAAAAGCACTAACCCCCAATATCTCTCTCTCTATCTAAACTTGTAACCCCAAATCTCTCTCTCTCTCTCTCTCTAAACCCCTAGCACCCAGTCCCCCTCTCCCTCTCTTACTCTCTCTTTCAAACTTTAATGCCTAATATTTTATTCTAAACCCCCAATCCCTTTCTCTCTCTCTCTCTCTCTAAACCCCTGAGCACCCATCTCTCTCTTACTATCTAGCTATCTCTCTCCCTCTCTCTATTTAAACCCCTATCCCCCAATCTCTCTCTCTCTCTCTCTATTTAAATCCCTAACCAATATCTCTCTCTATCTATACCCGTAGCCCCCAATATCTCTCTCTAAACCCCTAACCCCCAATTTCTCTCTCACTAAACTCCTAACTCCAAGTCTCTCTCTCTCTTTCTCTCTCTAAAACCCTAACCTCTAGTCTCTCTGTCACTATAAACCCCTAACTACCAATCTCTCTCTTTCTATCTCTATCTCTCTAAACTGCTAACCCCCAATCTCTATATATCTCTTGAAACAACTAACCATAAATATCTCTCTCTCTCTAAATTCCAAACCCCCAATCTCTCTCCTTCTATACCTCTCTCTCTAAATTCCTAACCCCCAATCTCTCTTATTCGATCTCTTTCTCTCTAATCCCATAACCTCCAATCTCTCTCTCTCTCTCTCTCTCTCTCTCTCTCTTTCTCTCTCTAAAGCCCTAACACACAATCTCTCTCCCTCTCTTTATCTCTCTAAACCCCTAACCCCCAATCTCTTTATTTCTTTAATTCCCTAAGCCCTAGTCTCTCTCTCTCTATCTCTAAACCCCTAACCCCCAATCTCTCTCTCTCTAAAGCCTTAATAACCAATATCTCTCTTTCTCTCTATATCTCTAAATCCCTAACCCCTAATCTCTCTCACTCTCTCTCCCAAAACCCCCACTCCACACCCACCTACCCCCCCACCTTATCTATCTCTCTCCCCCCCAACCACTAACCATCCATACTCCCCGCATGATCGCGCTCTCTCTCTAAACCCCCATTAACCCCCAGTCTCTCTCTCTAAACCCCTAACCCCCAACCTCTCTTTCTCTAAACCCCTAACCTCACATCTCTCTCTCTCTCTCTCTAAACTAAAAACTACCAATTTGTCTCCCTCCCTCTCTATCTTTCTTTCTCTTTCTCAAAACCCATAACCCCCAATCTCTCTCTCTATCATTGTCTCTCTTTCTCAAAACCCATAACCCCCAATCTCTCTCTCTATCTCTCTGAACCCATAACCCTCAATATTCCTCTTTCTTAATATCCCTTTGTAAGCCCCTAACACCCAATAAGCCTCTCTCTCACTTTCTCTCTATAAACCCCTAACCAAATCTCTCTCTCTCTCTCTCTCTTTAAAATCCTAAGCCCCAATCTCTCTCATTCTCTCTAAACCCCTAACCACCAATCTCTCTCTCTAAACCCCTAACCCACAATCTCTCTCTCTCACTAAATCCCTAACACCGAATCGATCTCTCTCTCTCTCTCTCTCTCTCTCTCTCTCTCTCTTTCTCTCTCTAAGGCCCTAACCATCAACCCCTCTCTTTCTCTCTAAATCCCTAACCTGCAATATTTCCCTCTCTCTCACTCTCTCTAAAACCCCAAGCCACAATCTCTCCCTCTCTCTCTCTCTCTTACCCTCTCTCTCAAACTCTAACCTCCAATCTCCCTCTCTCTCTCTTAGTCTCTCTGCTTAAAACCACTAAGCCCCAATATCTCTCTCCCTATCTAAACTTATAATCCCCCATCTCTTTCTCTCTCTAAACCCCTGGCCCACAATCTCCCTCTCTCTCTTACTCTCTCTTCAAACCCTAATGAACAATCTTTTATTCTAAACCCCTAACCCCCAATCTCTCTCTCTCCGTCTCTAAAACATTGACCACTCATCTCTCTCTTAGTAACTATCTATCTCGCTAAACCCTTATCCTACAATCTCTCTATCCCTCTCTAAACCCCTAACCCCCAATCTCTTTATCATTCTCTAAACCCCTAAACCCCAATCTCTCTCTCTCTCTAAACCCCTAAACCCCAATATCTCTCTCTCTCTAAACCCTGAATCCTCAACATTTCTCTTCCTCTCTGTCTAAACCCTAACATGCAATCTATCTCTCTTTCTCTCACTCTAATCCCCTAACCGCACATCTCTCTCTATATCTCTCTAAACCCCAACCCTCAATCTCTCTCTCTCTCTCTAAACCCTAAACCCCATGTCTCTCTCTCTCCCTAAACCCTAACCCCCAATCTCTTTTCCTCTCTCTCTAACTCCCTTTAAACCGCCAAAACTTGAATCTCTCTCTCTCTCTAAACACCTAACCCCCAATATTTCTTTATCTCTCTACAACCCCTAACCACATATCTCTCTCTCTCTCTATCTATTTAAACTCATAACCCCCAGTCTCTCTCTCTCTCTCTTACTAAAGCCCTAACCCCCAATCTCTCTATCTCTCTCTCTCTCTCTCTCTCTCTCAGACCCTAACCCCCAATCTCCCACTTTCTCAGTCTTCCTCTATAAAACCCTAACAACCAATCAATCTCCCTCTCTCACTCTGTCTAAACCTGTAACCACCAATCTCTCTCTTTCTATGTCACTCTCTCTCCATCTCTTTCTCTATCTAAATGCCTAAGTCTCAATCTCTCTCTTTGTGTCTAAACCCCTAATCTCCAATCTCTCTCTCTCTCTAAATCCCTAACCTCCTATCTCTCCCTTTGTCTATCTCTCTCTCTCTTTCTCTAAACTCATAACACATGATCCCCAATATATCTCTTTCTATCACTAAACACGTAACAACCAATCGATCTCTCTCTCTCTCTCTCTCTATGCCCCTAACCACTATTCTCTCTTCTCTAAACCCATAAGCCACAATATCTCTCTCTCCCTAAACCTGCAACCCCCAATTTCTCTCTCTCTAAACCCAATAACCCAATCTCTCTCTCTCTCTCTATAATCCCCAAAACCTCTCTCTCTCTCTCTCTCCAAACCCCCACTCCTCACCCACCTGCACCTCCCCCCTCTCCATGTCTCTCTCTTTCCCCACCACCAACCATCCAAAATCATTATGTGATCTCTCTCTATCTCTAAACCCCTATAAACCCCCAATATGTCTCTCTAAACCCTTAAACCCAAATCTCACTCTTTTTAAATTCTTGACCCCTAATCTCTCTCTCTCTCTCTCTCTCTCTCTCTCTAAAACCCTACCCCCAATATCCATCTAAAACCTGTTGATGCCTTGAATATCGCTGCATCAATCAACAAGGGATTCTCCCCGGTAAGCAATCCCAACTAGATCACTCACCATTTGGTGTGGGGAATCCGTCCGATTAACAGTTCCGACTACCATGGGTTTTAAAGATTTGTTTGTTTTACCGGTTGTGGCCCGATCCATCGGTTCTATATTTTGTATTTAAAATGATATGCAAGTGCCCTATATTAAATGCATGCGGGAAAACAAATCTATTTTAATCTGATTTAATCTAAATTACCTATCCTTATAAGGAGCAGATTTAAAGAATGGGCAATAAACTGGAAAATACACCCAATAATTCCACAGATAGCTGTTAAATTGAAAGGAGCATTTACAGCAGAAAAGAAAGATTATCCAAGACAACTTAGATAAATGTAAGTATTCAATTACCCATTTAACACAGAAAATTTGCATAAGAATATGAAACCATTCATAGCAGAGAATTAATTCATAAGAGCCAGGAAAGATCTCACAAGAAATGTATGAAAAGTGCAGAAATAGTTCAGCATTTAATCAACAGGACTCCATGCAAAATGTTTTGCCAGCTTCCACATGCCAAAACAATTTTTCCATTGATGTAGCAGAAATAGTTCCTTCACAAGACAGAAAAAGAATTTCACCTGCCAAAAGTCCCTGTTCTCTCCTTCTAATCAGCTATATATAGCTCTACAAAATGTGCCCAGAGTTGCCACCTATACCCTAACTATTTATATTCCCCTAATTTGTCTTGTAGTGCTGAATATTACATAAGAGAAATATATCAAATATTTTGCAACAACGGGAGTTAAACATTACAAGTCATTTAATATTCCAAAGGAATATACAAAAATAAACGTTCATGAGGCACGCTGGAGGACGCAAGCTATCCCTGAGCCAGCTCCTTTGGGGCCTAAGGCACTTTTGGGATCGTTTGGGTTTCTTCTTGCACTAATGCAATGGCTGGGCCACTCTCCGATGTGGTAGCTTGGATGGCTTCCAATGCCTTCTCCACCTCTGCTATATGAATTCCCCAGTGATTTGTGTCCCTTACAATATTCGTTCCAACCAGGGGACTCATGAATCTGAGAGATATTTCTTGCTTGGCCAGTTCTTCTGCTAAGACGGTTATTTCGGTTGTGGTGATGAACAACAGCTTGGCTGATAAATTGGTGTAGATCTTCTGCTGTCAAGGTGTCCAGCTTCTACACATATTCACTTTCTGCCTGGAGCTCTATACTTAGATTAGCTAAATACTGTGCTTTATCCGGGAACTCTTCTATCCTTTAAGGCATGGCTATTCGGCAGCTTTCCTGTGTGGTCCGGGTTTGAGAGTACACAGTCTTGCACTAAACATAAGTGGCTGAGGTTACGGTGGCCAACTTTACTCCACAGTCTTTATATTACTCTAGGGTACGTATATATGCCTTGTATTCAACAACATACTTAAGGGGAAGGGTTGCTGGGAACTCTGACTTCCCTTCTCTCCATTCGATGTGATTTTGAATCTCCCCACTGATGCGTGCATGCTTCCTCCTGATCCTGGTGGCTTTAACATTGATTTCCTTGACTTTGGTCATGACTGCTTTTAGTCTGTATTCTTCCTCTGCTATGAGTTTTCGAACTCCATAGGTCTCTCTTAGTATTCCACAAGCTTGCTCATGGAAGGGGTTGATGTCTCCCATTTCGTTGTTTGCCAACTCCAATCGTTGCTCCAACGATTCATTTTCTCCTTGTAACTTCTCAATGTGCTCCCTCAGGTCATCGACTTCTTGAAGGTTGTCAAATTTATCCGATTCGAGCTTCAAATTCTTACCTTTAAGCTCTGCATTTTCTGCTTCTAATATTTGTTGATGTATATGTAACTTCAGAATGTATTTCATCTATGTATTATATATATATATATATATATTTATTGTACCCTTATAAGATATGTGTCATTCCTCTATAAGGAAGTGTCGTCATGTGGATTGACAAGTGTCCCAAGTGTCTGTACTTGCCGATGGGTTATTAGACCACGTTGTGGGGTCGGCCCTGAATTATATATAATATAATGTGGATGTACCTAGCTAGACAAGTCGGCCCCATAAGGTCATTGGGAAAAAAGGTTAGTATAAATAGAGATCGGAGATCTCTATTTTACTCATTCGGAAAAGCAACTCACTCTCACTTAGAAAGTGACGCACTAGTGAGGATGAGGATCGTCTGCTACTAGGAGACTATCTCAGTGTATTTTGGTTGTACTTATGTTGAGCCATTGCTCTCTCTATCTCTGAGGAAGTTGTGGGGTTTTTTACCTTAGGGTTTTCCCCACGGAAACTCTGTGTCTCTTGTCTCTCATGCTTTTGATTCTTGTGATGCTTGTCATGCTTATTGTGATTTTCATGCATTGATATACTGTATATGTTATTATCTCAGTAAATATCCTAGAGTATTGTGAATTAATGCTCAAAATTTAACATCGTATCAGAGCTAAGCTGAGAAGAAGACATTTTGCAGTGACGGAAGCTTGAGTTCCTTGTTTATTGGGTTTCTCTCCATAGAGTTTTGAAAATCAGTATAGTAGATTGACTCTACTCATCAAGGCGCATCTATCTGTCCAATCAGAATTCAATTCCGAGCATTTTCAGATTTGGCCCTAAAAATTAGGGTTTCCACAAAAATAGGAATTTCTGGAATCTGAAGGCATAGCGGGAAGCTCCTTGCAAAAATCGAAGTTTAGAGCTTTGGATCGAGATTTTTGGTTGGGTAGATCTCCGGAAAACTCAAACCCTAATTCAGGGCTCTTCCTAGTGAACCCAGGAGGACAAAAAGGAAATTCTGAAGGGAAAAACTTTGCTGATATCAAATTCTGAATACACCAGGCTGATCAACTCATCATGGCACATCTTTCTATCCTTTCAGAAATTTGAAATTCACATTTTGAGTTTTTAGGGTTTTTTCGACAAACCCTAATCCGGGACCAGATACAGTTTTCAGCATTTCAAGTGGTAAGACCTAAATATTTTCTATTTCCATTTGAAGTACTCTTTAAGATGTCTCTCCACACCAAGCTTGAGGATAAGCTTGAAGGGGCTGATAACTTCCGAGCCTGGAAGTATAGGATTGGGTTAATCCTGGAAGAGAATGAGTTGGACTCATATGTGAAAGAAGACATCCCTATCCTAGAGGATGAAGAGGCCAAGGTATTGCATAAGAAGAACTTGGTCAAGGCAAAGAGAATCATTGTTGATTCTATCAAAGACCATCTCATACCCCATGTGTCTTCCCTTAAGACACCCAAGGAGATGTTTGACTCTTTGACCAAGCTATTTGAAGGGAAGAACATAAATCGGAAGATGACCGTGCGGAACCAATTGAAAGGAGTAAAGTTTCAGAATGGAGAAACCATTCAATCTTATTTTTCAAGAGTCTCCCAGATCAAGGAACAACTAGAAGCAGTGGATGAAATGGTGGAGAATGGTGAAGTGGTGATGACCACTCTAAATGGCCTACCCAGGTCATGGGATTCCTTCATTCAAGGAATTTGTGCAAGAAAGAATTTGATATGCTTCAACAGATTGCAGGAAGAATGCTCTCAAGAAGAAGCTAGACTTATAGATCATGAGGAAAAGATGGGAGGTGAAGATCAAGCTCTTGCAGCTCACACCAAAAGAAGCAAAACCAAGAAGGATCACTCTCGCCACAATAGATCCTATCAAAAGAGTAAGAAGGACCTAAGATGCTTCACATGCAATTTGCTTCAGATTGTCCCAAGAAAAAAAGGGATAATAACAACAACTCCAGTAAGAAGAAGAAGGGCAGCAAAAGAAGGTTTCATGCTCATGCTGCCGAAGATGATGAACCCCCAAAGAAGAAGGCTAGGGCAGAAAGTGATAGTGATGATGACTCATCAAGTGAAGAAGAGTATGTTCTGATCTATGCTCTCACAGGTACTATCTCCCATGGTTGTAATGATTGGTTAATTGACAGTGGGGCTTCCAAACACATGACTGGGTTTAAGGAATATTTTGTGAACCTATTTGAACATGAATCACCCCATAAGGTGAAACTTGGGGATGATTATCAATACCCAATCAAAGGAAGTGGTGAAGCCTCCTACAACCTAGATTCTGGAAAATCCTTGAAGATGAAAAAAGTCCTTTATGTACCTGGGCTCAAGAAGAACTTACTCTCCATCTCTGCTTTGGATTCAAAAGGTATGAGGGTTGCATTTGTGGATGGCCAAGTCCTAATGTGGCCAAAGGGAAAGAATATAGATGATGCAGTAGTGATTGGAGAGCAAGAGGGAGGCTTGTATAAATTGAAGGGACAACCTGAACATGCCATGGTACATGAATCCATGGAGCCAAGTGAACTTTGGCATAGAATACTTGCTCATATGCACTATAGAGCACTTCCAATTGCAAGCAAGGCTATAGAGGGTCTTCCTGAAATCAAGACCAAACATGAAGGTGTTTACAAAGGATGTGAAAAAGGTAAGAACATTAAGAAGGCTTTCCCAAGCAGTGAAAGCAAGGCAAAAGATATCCTGGAAATCATTCACTCAGATGTATGTGGTCCTATGTCATCCAGTTCTCTTAGTGGGTATGTTTACTATGTCTCATTTATTGATGACTTCTCCAGGAAGACTTGGGTATACTTCTTGAAGAACAAAGATGAGGTGTTTGATAAGTTCAAGGAATTCAAAAACCTTGATGGAGAATCAAACTGACAAGAAGATCAAAACATTTAGATCCGACAATGGTGGAGAATTCACCTCAGGTGACTTCAAGAAGCTTTGTAGTGATTTAGGGATTAAGAGGGAGTTGACTGATCCTTATAATCCTCAACAGAATGGAGTTGCAGAAAGGAAGAACAGAACACCCCACAAGATATTGGACAACAAGACACCAGAAGAGGTCTTTTTTGGTAAGAAACCTGAAGTCAACCATCTCAGAATATTTGGTTGTCCAGTATACACTCATGTCCCAAAGGAAAAGATGACTAAATTAGATCCTTCAGGAAAGAAGGATATCTTTGTGGGTTACAGTGAAAGCTCGAAGGCTTACAGAATATACTTTTCAGGGTTCAAGAAGATTGATAATCCAGGAAGCAAAGATCAAGAGGGAGCACACTCCAGCAGCTCCTGCAAGGATGCAGATTTTCAGAGGGAGTTTACCATCTTCCTACATTCCACAACAGAAAGGTGTAGAAGAAGCTACTTCAGCAGCTCCTACCAGGAAGCAAAGACTCAGAGGGAGTCCACCCAACAAACAAACACAGATAAGTATTTCAATTATCATTTCTTGCATATTTTGTTTGTTTAAATAATATTATGCTTATGTTCCTAGACTTAGGAGATGTATTGTGCATATTAGAATGATTGCATTAATGAACAGTATACTACTAATATGCATGTGATGGGTAAGTGGCCTATGGCACTGCACAACATTCCAGTGCTACTTATCTAGAATGAAACCTCTTTGCTGACATGTTGGGAGTAGTGCAAACTCCTAACAATGTTCTGGTAGAGACTGGAAGGCATCTAGAAAGTTGTGGAACATGGATAAATGTTGTATTGAAGCATTGGCTAAGATAACTGCATGACTGCATGACATATTTATTATGTATGTATGTATGCATCATGTTGGATGCTGGATATGATCAGTTGGATCATTTATATGTATGTACGCATCATGTTGGATGCTGGATATGATCAGTTGGATCATTTATATGTATGTACGCATCATGTTGGATGCTGGATATGATAAGTTGGATAATTTGTATGTATTTTGTATATGCATCATGTTGGATGCTTGGACCATGTATCTGTATATGTATCAGGTGGATACATTGTATGATCAGGTAGATCATGTATATTGATATGTATCAGATATGATCAGGTAGATCATGAATGTTGATGGATACATTGTGTGGATCATGTATCTATGTATCAGGTGGATACACTATGTATGATGATATGTATCAGGTAGATACGTGGTGTGCATCAGCTAGATGCATTGTATGATTAGGATGATCGTGGATGACGAGCTTCTCCAGATGACATGCAGCAGGATGTTGCAGTGATGATGATCAGGGTGATCATGTGTACATCAGGATGATGTATGATGAGTATCAGATGATACTTTGTGGCCGTGGATCAGGTTGTGCAGGTAAGCATGTAATTTGTGCCCTTGGAGATTTGCAGATGGTCTTTCGAGGTTTTGCCTATGGCATGTAATTCGGTGCCCTGGGACATCTGGCAAATGCTCTTTCGAGGTTTTGCTTGGGAGGACATATAATTTGTGCCCTGGGAGATCTGGAGATAGTCTTTCGAGGTTTTTCCTATGGCATGTAATTCAGTGCCCTAGGATATCTGGCAGATACTCTTTCGAGGTTTTGTCCTATGGCATGTAATTTTCTCCTAGGAGATTTGGACAGGATGAAAAAGGCCTCAGATGCTTCAGCTAGGTTTTGCCATGACCACATGTAATTTGCTCCTGGGAGATCTGGACAGGATGAAAAAGGCCTCAGATGCTTCATCCAGGTTTTGTGGTGAGATCACATGTAATGTGCTCCTGGGAGATCCGACAGGTAGAGCCGTGTGCTCGTAACAGCCTGGGATGCTTCAGCCAGGTTTTGTGATGGGTCACATGGAATGTGCTCCTGGGAGATCCTACAGGTAGAGCTGTGTGCTCGTAATCGCCTGGGATACTGCAGCCAAGTTTTGTGATGCACGTAATAAGTCCCGAGGTTTCCACAGTATGGCCAGTGATGATGAAGACCTGTAGGTGGTGGGCCTACATCCAGTATGAAAAAGGACTGGATCTGTAGAACTTCCTATGACGAGTAGAGTCAGAGATTGGTTGAGATAGCAGCAACAGTGACGATGATGATGATGATGCATCGATGACGATGATCCCGAGAAGAAGATTTGTCTAGCAGTACTGTGTCGAGAAATACCTTCCTAGTTAAGAGGGAGTGTTGATGTATATGTAACTTCGGAATGTATTTCATCTGTGTATTTTATATATATATTTATTGTACCCTTATAAGAGATGTGTCATTCCTCTATAAGGAAGTGTTGTCATGTGGATTGACAAGTGTCGCAAGTGTGTATACTTGCTGATGGGTTATTAGACCACATTGTGGGGTCGGCCCTGAATTATATATAATATAATGTGGATGTACCTAGCTAGACAAGTCGGCCCCATAAGGTCACTGGGAAAAAAGGTTAGTATAAATAGAGATCGGAGATCTCTATTTTACTCATTCGAAAAGCAACTCACTCTCACTTAGAAAGTGGCGCAGTAGTGAGGAGGAGGATCATCTGCTACTAGGAGACTATCTCAGTGTATTTTGGTTGTACTTTGGTTGAGCCATTGCTCTCTCTATCTCTGAGGAAGTTGTGGGGTTTTTCACCTTAGGGTTTTCCCCACGGAAACTCTGTGTCTCTTGTCTCTCATGCTTTTGATTCTTGTGATGCTTGTCATGCTTATTGTGATTGTCATGCATTGATATACTATATATGTTATTCTCTCAGTAAAGATCCTAGAGTATTGTGAATTAATGCTCAAAATTTAACAATATTCTTATTTGTATTGCCAGAGCTCTCCTATCTACCTCCAATTGTTGGAGTGATTTATTTAATTCTTCATTTTGAGATGTTAGAGCATTATTCTTCTCGATCATCAGATTTGTGTAATTCTTCTCTTTGACTAAGGATTCCTGAAGCTGCTGCACCTTCTCCTTTTCTTCTTCAAACCTATCACCCAGTATGTTAACATTGTTTGCGATTGCTATAACCGTGGCTATGGAGATGGATGCTAGGAGCCTGGAAGCCTCTTCTGTTTTCCGCATGACCGTGGTTTCCTATGTGGTGTTGATGTATGGCCGAAAAGGCCTTTTCAATTTGGAACCTGTCTCTTTGACAATGGTCTTTCTCTTCTTGTTGTAAGAAAAGTTCTGCCAATTAGAAACTATGTTGCCTTTATAGGGTGTGAAAGGGACAATGGGTAGATCCCTTATGGGGGAACCCATATCCAAGTTTTGCAGGTCTGGGATTTTGGGATCAACATATTCTTGGGATTTCTTTTCTTCTTCTTCTTTTCTCGGTGCCTCTTCCTCTTGCTCCTTCCTTCTTTTGTCATCTTCTTCCTGCTTAGCATTAATTTCTAGCCTAATTCTTTCTTCCTCTTCTTCTTTCTTCTTGGCCTCGGCTTCGGCCGCTTGGATCCTCAAATTTTCTTCTTCTCTACGTTTATCTTCTTGGATTTTCTTTGCTTGTTCCAAGAGCCTTAGTTCTTCTTCCGAGAAAGCCTTGGAGCTCGAGCTGGCCCCTCCTTTGTCCACCTGACAAATCTGTAGCTTAG
Source organism: Larix kaempferi (assembly GCA_027924585.1). Taxonomy (NCBI): domain Eukaryota; kingdom Viridiplantae; phylum Streptophyta; class Pinopsida; order Pinales; family Pinaceae; genus Larix; species Larix kaempferi. The sequence continues at coordinate 10,423,680 of BSBM01000109.1, forward strand.
CCATATTGTTGATTCCCCTATATGGTTCCTCCTATGGATCATAAAAGTTGGCATATTCACAAGGAGTGGAGAGTTCTTTGCAATGCTGTGCAATTTAGCCCTGCCGATCATTCTTGTGAAAAATCCTTTCTCCGAAATGAAATCTCCTCAATTCTACAACAAACTCTTTCACAGTTGCAATTCCTGAAAACTTGTAGGACCCAACATAAAAGGGTAAGGGGGGAAAAGTGTCTTTCTTGGCCTTATACAAGGTGTTACCCATCCCATCAATGAATACTTGCCTTACCATTTCCTTGTGGACTATGTAATCTGTAGCATACCTTGGGAGAATATATGGGGCTTTGGAACCTTCGTACATTCTTATGTAGGTACCTTCTGGGGAGAAATAGAAATCGCCATACTTTTCCAAGGCTTCCATGGCGTTTTCAGATAAACAATTAGGTTCTTCATTAAAGATCAACTGATAAAGGGGCATTATGAAATCCTCGCAAATGAGCTTGTAATCCCTCTTGTAATTTTGAGCCCAAAAGATCTTGTAGGCTATGAATACCGGACCCTTTGCTGAGCTCCACATGCATACCAACTTGGGAAAAAGACATTTTTCCACGATACAATCTATGAGGTACGAAGCCATATAAAATTCTGCTTTCCTTTCTACCAACCCTTCTTTAGCCATTGTTATTGCTGATGTCAGGCTGTCTGAGAGAATGTCAGCCCAATTGAAGATTGTCCCTTTGAAGGCTACATAGTGGATGATAGGGACCCATTATAGCATAAACATCGTCTCATCGGGTCTCCCGAATATTCTGCTTAGCATGAGAGCGATCAGTTTGAAGGGAGGCCTCGGATTCTGGACTTCGTATTCTTCACTGTCTTTTCTTCTGAATTGCTTGCCTGAAATTAACAACCTTCTTGCCATGTCTAGATTATCCTTATGGATTTCTTCCAACCACGCATTGTCAATCCGCTGCTGTGCTTTGGGTAGTTTGTAAGTTGTTGAGATATAAGACGGGTGAAATGATTGAAAGGCCTTTCCCATGCTATCTACTATGACTCTAGTTTCGGTGTTGGCATGCTGCAACACCCATCCGATTACCTCTGAGCATGGGAAGAGTTCTGGACATGTGGCTACTTTGGATATATAGGAGTTCCAAATATTTTGATATAAGCATTCTTCTTCAATGAGAGCTTCAGGGAAGTTCTAATCTCTTATCATGCGGTAGACATCACCCCAGTTTACTTCCGGAGGCACGTTTGTAGTGCATTTGATTTCTTGGAACGTTGTCTCCAGTCTAGTGCTTTCATTGACTGCCTTCGTTCTCCTTTTTCCACCTTTAGCCATTATGGGAATCCTGTTCAACAATTAACGTGAATAAGCATGCATGTCATGATGTTGATAATCCAACTAATTTCTGTTAGATAATCTCTTTATTTCAACCAAAACTCCTGCAAATGTTCCCTTCATATATCGGTTTAAAACTTGTGAGACCACTAATTAAGTTACTTTTACGGTTGCTATGGTGATTAGGGATTATGGCAGCAGATAGGTAAAGGCTGGTGTTGGCTTGGTTTTGCAACCAAGCTTGAGTGCTATGGGAACCTATCAACAAGTGATAGCAGTTTCAAAGATTGAAAGCAAAAACAACAATTATAAATCTAAATCTAAACTAAACTAGCATGTGCATATAACAAATAAAATTTCTTGAAAATGATTCAAGAACAATATGTAAAAAATGATTTTGTATTAAGAATAGGGGCAAGCAAGTGCTGTGGTGAAGATTGTTGAGCAACTTCCAAGGTGAGTAGCTCCAAGCTCCAAAGGCCTCTTCTCCAAGATAGATACAATGGTCAAAAGCTCATGAGAGATTTTGACAGCATGAGGATAGGATGATGGATGGATGGAAAGTGAGGAGCCCCTACCACATTTTTATAGTTTTTGGTGGTGGGGAATACCATTATGGTTTTGAGGAAACTAATGGTATTGACCAACATGGTTTAGGTACCTTTTCCCTCCTTTTTTCTTTTTTTTCTTTTTTTGAATATTTTTATTCCCTTTTTAATATTTTTGGGAATTTTGGACCATTTTTTAGGGTTTTTTATGCTTTTTGAGGAAAAATATTCATTTTGAGTGGAAAAAGGGGTGTATTAAGGTCTTTTGGTGACCTTTGATGGCTTTAGAGGCTCAAATGGTGAAAAAGTGGACAAATGGGTCATGTGAATAAGGAAATGATCTAGTGAGCACTTTTTGGGTGTTAACAGATTGCCCCCTGATGTGTGAGGGCAGGAGCTCATCGTATGGCTGATAGACATCATAGTTCTTTTGTCATTTTTCTGGGGTTTGGGGAAGAGAAGAGACCGATTGGAGACTGGATCCACGGCCCTTGGAAGCTGCAAAATAAACAATATTACATGGCCTCAATATGAATGAGGAATAATCTATGATAATGGACGAGGCGGGCATACCCATGCTCGTATCAAGACATATACATAACAATTGGTCCCAAGAAGGGGGATCTGAAAAATACCTAAAAAAAATCTGCGGGTACATCATAATGGTCCAGAGGGGACATCATTTTGGGATGTACTCATGATCATAACATGACTGATCGCAATAACTGATACACTAGAATAAAGCATCAACCGTTCTGAATAAGTCTCAGAAGGGTTGATGAACTACTGAAACGGAAGGTGTCCAACATCTGTAGGGATTCAATGACTGTGAGTCATCACTGGGAAGTACTTGTAACTGTATACTCGAGGGAGTATAAAACTAGGGTACATCTGAATACTGTCGCCATGCGCAACCCGGATATCTATAGAAGAAATGTGACTGGTTGTTTCCATAAGTAGACTCTCAAATGTGGAAGAGTCAGGTGGTATCTGGGGTCTTGAACAAATAACTGAACGGACCAATACCCTGTGCGAGTCTCAACAATGCGATCAAGGTGTTGAAGTCGAGCATGTGAGAAACAACCATTTGGAGAGGCACTGAGGACTCTTCTCGAAATGATTAGTAGGCACTCATCGTAAATGGTGATGAGTCCAAGACACAGGGACCTCTAGGTCTATCCTCTGGAATAAATTTGGTTGTCGTCGACAGAGGGAGACCAGCAACTAACAAGGCAATGATGTTTCCTTGATAGGAGCGCGAGGTGTAGAACTGAAGTGTGGTAGTACTGATGGTAGGACTGACATACTTGTGGGGATGGGAAGTAACTGGGGTCATATAGTGGGTAGACTCAAACTTCCTTTGTTCAGAGCATGATGACATGGTTGACCTGGCAGCATAGGGAACTGATTTGTAGGTGCGGGGATCATAGCTTTTAAGGATTGAAGGGTATGTATTGACTCTGGGGGGGTCAAGTTGTTTGGTGCTGTCGAGAGGTTCTCAGGGTGAGATATTGCAGAATACTCTAAACAAAGGCGATCAAAAAGGGGAATCTGCCATATGAGTAGGCGTGATCTATTCTGGTGCCGAGAAGCACCGTTGGGTCCTTCTTCGTAGTTTTAATGAGCTCCAAGAAGGGATAAAAGTGTGCTCTAAAAATGGTATTGTCCTATGGATTTTGTAATCCCAGGACTGTTCGTGCTTATGAGTGCTTTCATTTTTAAGGAGTCTGAAAATGATAAGAAGACTCTACAGTGGTTGTGAGTACCATCCTGTTGGTTTTTACGAGCCCAGGATGGTGATTGCTCGTGGTCGCTTTCATGTTTAGAGAGTCTGAAAGTGGTAAGGGGACTCCATTGGTGTTCTTTTTCGTAAGTTAGTCTCCCAGGCCCGAAAAAGCATAAAATGATGCAAATGGGGAACTCTTCTAGCCGATGTGACTAGAGTATTCCTTTTTTGTAATTAGTCTACAAGGTCTAGAAAAGGGGTAAAATTATACCAGGTAGACACCCTTTCAGATACGTTTAGCGAGCATGAAAGGAAGCAAGGTTGCTCGACGATCTTTTCATTGTTTTAGGAGTCAGAAAAGAGCTTAACAGAAACTCCCTAAGTGCCTTTTTCGTAAAAGGGATTGCTCGGCCCAAAAAAGGGGTAAAATTATACCGAACAAAAAAGGGATTGATGAGAGTGAGAATAGGTCTCAAGCATCATCATGTGTGCGGAATACTGGATCTGGTGACATAAAGATTGTCAAAAAGGGGCAACGACCAATGTGGCACGTAAACCGAGGTGGTGGGTGGGCATGGTAAAAATGCCCAAAAATTATGGGGTGAGATTGAGAAATGATCTCAAGCATCATCACGAGCGCAGAAAACTGAATCCGACGATATAATACTCGTAAAAAATAGACGACGGCCGATGCGGCACCCAAACCGAGGCAACGGGGGGGAATGGAAAAAATGCCCAAAAAAACTGGGCATGAGGGTGAGAAATGATCTCAAGCATCATCACGGGTGTGGAAAACTAAATCCGGCGATATAAGACTCGTAAAAAATGGACGACGGTCGATGTGGCACGCAAACCAAGGCAATGGGGGGGCACAGAAAAAATGCCTAAAAAATCTGGGCATGAGGGCGAGAAATGATCTCAAGCATCATCACGGGTGCGGAAAAATGAATCCGGTGATATAAGACTCGTAAAAAATGGACGACGACCGATGTGGCATGCAACCCGAGGCGACGGGGGGCCATGGGAAAAAATGCCCAAAAAATTTGGGCGAGAGAGCGAGAAATGATCTCAAGCATCATCACGAGCGTGGAAAACTGAATCCGGTGATATAAGACTTGTCAAAAATGGATGACAGCCGATGTAGCACACAAACCGAGGCAACGAGGGCGTGAAAAATTTTGTCAAAAAATGGACCTGGTGAAAATAGGAAAAGGAAGGAACTATCATGAAGTTCTCGCTGTGCTGATTCCAACGGTACCAACGGTTTGAGGAACAGACGTCGTATGACACCGGAATGGTTGTTTGAAAAATGGTGGAATTTCTATAAATAGGGCGTAGGGCCCATATGACGTGTCATTGTTACGTGTGAGTTTGGCAGAGCAGTCAGAGCTCTATCTTGATTTTTGGGAGATTTGACCGTTGGTTTTTGATTCCGCAAGTTTCAGGTAACCCTATTCTCCTTAGCCTTTTCAATTATGTCTTTTCTGGTTAGTGGCGGGCCCTCGAAGGCCGCGAAATTCCATGTTGGCCTTCCAACATGGAATATCACAGGTTTCATCTCTTTTGCCGCGATGGACATCGCGGGTTTGAGGCGGACAGTCGCGATGTTCATCGCGACTGTCGGGTTGAAAGTCACGATGTCCCTCATGAGTATTGGGGAGACAGTTGCGATGTTCATCGTGACTGTTTGGCCAATACCCGCGATGTTCATTGTGGGTTCTTGTATGGAAGGCGCGATGATCATCGCGGCTTTTGATGGAAAAGCCGCGATGGTATTTTTTGAACAATTTTCTCTGGTGCTAAAAGTTTCTTTGTTTTTTGGCAGGATGTTGAGGAAACCATTGGTGTCATGGCGAGAGCAAGAGATGGAGGAGGATTTGATGGTTCGGATTCGGACTGATCAGGGGGTCCGACAGGCTCTGGCGGTGAGTGGACTGCTGAAGTTCGCTCAAATTCCACCGATGCATTTAGTAGGGCCGCTACTGAACAAATTGGTGAGTTGGTGGGTTCCTGCAGAGGGTGCCTTTATTATTGGGGGTGAGAGGTTGGAGATCACCCTTACTGATGTATATTTTCTTACCGGGTTACCTCGCTTAGGGGAGGTGGGGGATCTTCTGCCGAGGATCCCGGCAAGTGTGAACATGGAGGATCTCCTGGAGACCTTCTGTGTTGCTGGGGTGATTGTGCAGAATAGCGCTATGAGTTTGAGATCATTGCGGGAGTGGGACATGCGGGTTGTCGGGGCTTGTGTTTTGTGGGTGCTGGGTGCCGCGGCGCCACATCGTTTGTCGGGGGGACAAAGGATGATGGTGGATTCTGTGCTGAGGGGGACCTACTATGCACGGGGTCAGATGTTTTTGGGTGGTGTTCAGAGAGATTTGGACAAGGTCAGTCGAGAGGGGGGAGAGTTTTGATATGCCTCCTTTTTGTGTTGTTTTTTCTTTGAGCAAGTACGAACTTTGCGGCCATGGGTACCGGTTCGAGACGGTCTGGCGAGCGAGCCGCGCATGGTGCAGTGGGGGCAGATGATGCCCCGTGGTGGTGGTGGTATCCGCGGGTTCTTTTCGCAGGAGATGTACGAGCAGTGGGAGCAGATCCCCCTGCTGATTGAGGACTATCCATATGCTGGTATGGATTATCGAGGAGATCCGGAGATGCCTCGAGCCCAGGGACAGGCCTGGGGTTTAGATGGTATGTTTTGTGTTTTGTTCTCTACTATATCATTTTTTAGATGTGTTTGTTATGACTATAGTTAGATATTTATATGATGGTTACTTGCGTGATTGTGCAGATGTTGGTCTTGTACCACCAGCCGACTATGTGGCTCGTAGGGGACGGGCGATGGTGGTTGCTCCACCTCCTGTAGCGGTACTACCTCCGCATGGTCGGGGATTTGGGGCTCGCGGTCGAGGAGCTGGCCCTCGAGATGATGATGTGGAGGGTGTCTGAGAGACACTTGATATGATTCTAGCAGGATTCCCAGACGATGGGTGGAGGGATCTGGATCGGGACATCGTCGAGCGATGTTTCGATGCGCCTCGTGAGTGGCGCTCGATCCTGCTGAGAGCGGCATTGTTGGCAGCTGAGTGGAGGGATGGGGCTAGATAGGATCAGGCAGGGTCGGTGGAGGGGAGGATTCATTTACGAGATGCTCCAGTGGGGCCGGCGGAGAGGAGAGTCCAAGCTCGGTATGATCCGGCGGGGCCAGCGGAGGAGGTGCCAGAGGAGCCTAGGGACCGTGATGATTAGATGATATTGTATCTACCCCCAAATGCTGATGAGCATATGGGGAAGCACTTTTTGTACGGCTGATGTATTTTTGTATATTGGGTGCTGAGGGCACCTATGACATGTTTTGACTATATGATGATGATATATATATATATGATGTTGGTATATAGTCGTGTATGCACGTGGATGCATTCATTGTCTTTTTGTTTGCCCGTGGAGGCATGTTTGATTTTGTGTATGCCCGTGGAGGCACATGTTATGCACGTGGATGCATTTTTTTTGTCATATTTATATATGCCCGTGGAGGCACATGTTATGCACGTGGATGCATTTTTTGTTTTATTTATATATTCCCGTGGAGGCACATGTTATGCACGTGGATGCATTTTTGTTTATGATATGATTTGATTGGTGTGCCAGTCAAGAATGTTGTTGGCCATATGGTCTGCTACACTATTGAGGTTTCTTGGGACATGTGTAAATGAAATGGATTCAAACTGTCGAACCATTTGTTTAGTACGTAAGAATTTTATGAAAAGACATGGATCACGTACCTGGTAATCATTGTTGAGCTGGGAAACAAGGAGTTGTGAGTCCAATAAAACGTTAAGGTGACGTTGCTCATTTGGAGAGCTGCGGCCAGGAGACCGGTCACTGCATCGTACTCAGCTTGGTTGTTGGTGGCAGCACCTAAACACACTCCATCGATGTGGATCAACTCATGTGAAGGGGAGTATATTACCCAAGCTGCCGAGGCCAGATTGGGGGACCAACGGCTTGCACCATCAGCGAAACCGACGTAGCAGTGTGGAAAAGGATCCATCTGTGATCAAGCAGAGAAAACAAATATTTTAGGTTTTTTTGAATTTTTTGTGAAAAACAAAATAATACTGTACAATAATGGATGGTGGTGTCCATCAGGTTTACTATGGGTAAAATCGCTTGAGGTACAACCCGTTGCGTGGGTTGCGTAGGGGGTTGCCTTCTGAATCGGTCAGAATGTATGCCCCCTGTCCGAGGCAAGTGTGTACAATATATGGGCCTTGCCACATGGACACAAACTTTCCTTTCCCGGTTTTGTCATGAGCCTGACGTAGGCGAGGACAAGGTCCCCTTCAGTAAAAGTTCTTGGGTGGACATGTTCGTCGATGTGATGTTCCATAATTTTAGGATCGAGGCCAGGCATCTTGGTGTAGGGCCAGGTGAAGACATCACGAAACTCTTGGGAGAGTTCCTTATATGCCCGAGTTTCCGCTTGAGTGCATGATGCACCTAGCGAGATGAGCTCAGGTTTTCCAGGTGTGGTGGAAATGTCGATTTGTAAGGGTTGGACATGTGTGTCAAAGGGATCAATGGAAGGGGCCGACCAGACAGAGGGGTATCCAGTGGAAATCGTGTAAATGGTGTTAATTTCTTCCGAGGAGGAAGATGGTGGGGGATGAATTTCCTCAATGAGAAGAGGGGATATCTCGAGGTCGACGTTATTCATCTCGTACAAGGCTGCTCTGTAATCTGGGAGATCGGGGCAGTGATGTGAATAATGGCCGTAGATTCCGCATATGGCACAAGGGTGGTTGGTACGCAGTGATTTATCACGAGGCTTAGGGTTTGGATCTAGTTCGACAACCGAGATGTTGCGGTTGTCATCAAGCATTTGCATGTGTTCCTGTAATGCAGGTAATTGTGGACATTGGTGAGTCAGATGGCCTAACTCATCACACAATGAGCATTTGGGGGGAGCACAAAACACGGGAGGGGGTTTAACTGTCTTGGGAGGGGGTACAACAGTGTATGGTTGTGGGCCTCTGCCCCCAGTGGGCTTGATAAGAGGAGGGGGTTTCGTAGATGACGAAGGGGTAGTGACACCGGGAGGTGGTTGACTAGTAGTGACAATGGGTTGTACCGGTTGTAGGACGACATTTGGTGTCAGCGGGGGAATGGGAGGCGAAATATACCACACGGGTAAGCCTAAAGTTAACCCAGGGAGGCTTAGGGTAGCCATAACTGGGGCGCTTACTACTCCCGAGGGAGGGAATAGGAAGGGGATTGTGTGGATGGGTGTAACACCAATGTGACTAGGTACCAATGGTGGTTTGGGTAACAAGGGCGGTTGATTGTTGGGTGTTTGTGTATTGTGGGAAAGAGTACAGAGGTCAGAGACGTGGGTGGAATGGATTGGAATGTAGAAGTCATCAGTGCGTCGGAGTAAAGTCTGGGTCCCACGGAGGAAACAAACGAGGTAGTTGCACCACAAACAGGTTGTTCAACCATGGGGAGAACATTTTCGGGTGCAGCGGGAGCCTTGGGATCATAATAGGTGAGTTGGTCAACCTTGACCACGCGTCCGTCATGGGGGAACATCATGGTACGAAAAATGGATGAGGCAACCGCCCGCATGGCATACATGTAGCTGCGACCAAGTAAGAGGTTATAATCAAGTTTGGCATTGATGACCTCTATATCAATGAGCACGGTTTTACCAGCCAGCTGGACAGGGACATTAGCTAAGAGACCTTGGGGTTGAGCCGAACGGCCGTCGTAGGCTTGCAACGCAGTGGTGGACTGCTGGAGAGTAGGGGATCCCAACTTTTGCCAAACGAATGTGGACATAATGCATGTAGAGGAACCTTCATCGATAATGCATCGATGGATGACAAGATTCCGAACGAAAACAGAAACTTGGAATGCTAAAGTGGAAGGCAGGCGTGGTTCAAATTGGTCCGAATTGAATGCCATCAGTTGTGAATCATTGGGGTCAATAGCACCAATGGCAGAGAGCAAAGTCTTACACTGTGAAGGACAGTTTTTTAAGACTTCTAAAGCAGACATGGCTGCGGGAGACTGGGCTAAGTCATCTACAATGCTGTAATTCGACACAGCGCAAGCATTGGGGTTATTGTTGATGCAACAAAGTGGGAAGCGAGGTGCTTTAGAGGCTCCATCGAGTGGAGCCAGAGGTATACGTAATGTCTGATCAGTGGGATGAGCGTTAGTGTTTTTGTCGGTGGGAGGGTCTTCAGGGGTGGATCCATATTGGTTCTGATGTGTTTGGAGGTTGACATCAGCGGATGACATCATTAACAAGTGGTGGGTACCTGAATCGAACATGGGTTGATTAGGAGCGGCATAAGTGATAATATGTTGTGGTGGCGTGTTTCCTTGAGGGGGAGCCAATAGTTGAGTGTTCACTATGCCTTGGGTTGGTAAGGGGTTTTGCAGCACCAAAGGTTGCTGCTGAGGGGGTGGGGGTTTGGGTGGCGCCTAAGGAGTCGCATGCCCTTAGCGATGGGCATCATCAGTCCAGAGTTGTCGAGCTCACTCCAAATGTGGGCAAGCATGTGTGTAGTGGCCATAGACCCCGCATATAGAACATGGGTGGTTTGTTCTTAGATTATTGTTTTTGGGCTGCTTGGGATGACGATCCAGGTTCTAGTTGGGAGGAGCAGTGTTTTTATTATTTGGAGGATTAGGAGGTGGTGGGCCTTGATTATGTTGTTGGTTGTTTCCGTGGTTACGTCCTCTTCCACGGTTTTGTTGTCCACCTTGGTTGCATGGGTTGTTTTGATGTTGGGGCTGATTGTGTTGTGTGTACACTTACCCTTGAGCAGTGGGAGGATTTTGGTTTTTCGCAAGTGCGGGATTAGGTTGCGATGGATAATAAGCTAGTGGGGCTGGAGGTGGTCCAGTTACCTGCTGGGGTTGTTGGTAACCCTGAGCTATTGGAGGTGTTGGGTTGGTTGTTGTAGCTTGCTGTGGGTAATACATTGGTTGTGGCGGGAACTGAATCGGGTTCTAGGTGGCAGGTTGGTTATAGTATGTGGGAGGTACATATGCCGATGGTGCTTTCCCATAGCAATGTTGTGGACAAGAGGTTCCATGAGTGTGATGAGTTTGATTCGTTGGAGCATAGGAAGTTGTCGCTCCAGAATTAGATGTATCCCTAGAGAGGTCTGGGGCATTTATGGTGCTCACCATACTAAAAGGTTTAATTTGCGGTGTGACTTGGCCAATAATACCATCAGCGACATGTGATTCCCCCGACGCGTCATCGCGTGAAGAATCACCTCGTGGGGCGTCTGGTATGATGGTGTAGAGATAGCCTGATTGGGCGTAAATTAGGTCGAATTGCTTAGCTTTTAGGATAGCTTCTTCCTCTGACTGGGGTCGTTCGGAAGCTACGTCTTTTTCTATGAGGGGTAGGAGTGATTTAAGGAACCAGTCCAAAAATATATGGTCATCTAGTTTAATCTTACAGAGGCTACGACGCTTGCGCCACTCATGGATGTGGTCCGTGATGTGGGTAGTTGTGTTTTGTCTGCAAGACAACAATATTTCAACTCCTGCATCGTAACGTACAGGTAGCTGAAAAAACTGAAGGAAAGTGAAGGTGAGAGACGTAAAAGTATGGTGGGTCCCATGTGGTTGTTCGATGTACCACTTGGCTGTAGAGCCAGTGAACGTTCGTTGCAATAGTCTTAGACGAATGGAGTCATCCACTATGGAGTTAGATGAACACCATAAGTGAAAAGACATTATGTGGTTTTGAGGGTCCTCCCCAGGTTTTCCTTCAAACTTGGGTATGTCCAAGGGGAGTTTCGTAGACATGGGTGGCCATGTAGGGTTGTGCCTGATAGGATCGTTGGTTAGCCTGGCTAAGTCTGGTAAGTTCAGACTAGCCATATAAGGTAAACTAGCATATGGGTGTGGCGTAGTGACTGGGACATAACTATTGATGGTGGCATTATGTAGTGCTCTAGCAGCCCCTAAGGGTATGCTAGGTATTGAAGGTATGTGTCCTCCAACTGCTGTGGTTTGGTATGGACCAGCGTTTCCAAGTGCAACATGGGTTACATCAGGGTTAGGAATAGTGCCAGGAATTCCTAGGATCTGGGTTGTGGTAATGACAGGTGGTTTGATTTCTATGTTTGGCATACCCATAATAGGAGGTAGTCCTGTGTTGGGCATACCTAAAGGTGGAGTATCCCCCATATTAGGCATGCCTAGGGGGGTTGTTGTTACCATGGATGGCACGGTAGTAGAAGGGTTTGTGGATGTATCGCCAATAGTACTGGTAAAAAGTGGGTCATATTGAGTTCCAACCATGAGGTTTGTTGGTAATAATTCAGTAGGGTTTTCGGATTCAGCCTCAGCATCAGATGTGAAGTGAGGCATGTCAGAATCGGATGACTATATGTTTGGTCGATGACGTGTCGAGTCAAGGGATAAGGCTCGATGTCGGTGACATGGAGAGCCAAGTAGACTGAACTAAGGGGGTTCACCCTGAAGACGACGAGATCGTCTAAAATTCTCAATGGTGAGAAATAAAAATTTTCAGTGTAAGGTGGTGATGTAAAAAACTCGAAACCCTAATGCAACAAAGAGTGCAAAAAAGGGGAGTGAAAATAAAGGCTCTCAGGCCAAAAATCAACCTCAAAAAGCACTTATTATAGCAGCTGTGCTATAATAAGTGGAGGGATGCAACAAAATTGGTCAGAATACCAACAGTCAAACAGTTTCTAGAAAAAAGAGGTGCTACTAGACCAAAGGTGGGTAATGTATCATGCAAACACCTAACTAGAAGTATTGTGAGTCAACAAACGATATCCTCTACAAGGCGATGAAATCCAAGTCAGACAATATAGAGTGTTGAATCAACGGCTAGATATCCCCCTACTGGGAGGGACACTGGGTAGACAATCCTAAAGAGTGGCAACTAGGATACCCTGTTCATGACACGTTCAGAAAAGGTGAATCTGCCGTTTGGTCCTTTTACCGTAGTACCCCCATACAGGGATACCCCGAGAACTGCAAAAGGTAGCCTTCGGTTACTGAATGGATTGCGGTATTCCACTCAGGCCTCTGGAACCAGTCGGGCGACTTCAACCCTCCTGGGGGAGAGGCCCTTTGATAAACTGGTTGTGACCGTGCCAAAAAATACTGGGGGATTTTGGTTCCCTAATGGACAACAACTATGTCTCAAATGTAATAACTGAGGGGTGTTATTGGAACACCTATCCTCTCAATTCTACCTAACTACAAAATTCTTTTAAGTGCTCCCCAAGTGGGGTTAAAAGTTGGTTGAGTTTAAGGTAAATTTTAAGGCTCAGTTTAAATTATGTGGCAGAGTGGGTGCAAGTGTGGTATTTAAACTGAAATTGATTTGCCTCGTTTGGGCGATTTTACAAATGAAAGAAAAGACGCTTCCAGTTTTGCAAAAAATAAAGGCATTTTTGAAATGTAAATGCTTGAAAAAACTATTAAAAAATAATGGATCTTTGAAATAATTCGAAGGAAAGCAAATAACATGAACACTTCAAGAAATAAATGGATCTCTTAAAAATTGCTTGGGCAAAGTATCGAGCAAATAAACAGTAAAACCTTGATCTAGATAAAATGCAGGAAAATCTCTCTTTCAATTTTTGAAAATTTTGTAAAAAGACTTTTAATGAAGCATTCTAAATAGTAAAAGATTTCTTATGGCTGTAAAAATGCAGGAAATTTAATACTGTAAAATATGATAAATGGGCAGAAAATACAGCAAAAAATATTTTTCAAAAAATTGGCCGAATTGAAAAAACTTGCATCGCGGGTTTCGGGAAAACAGCCGTGATGGGCAGTGCGGATTCCTATCACACAGTCGTGATGGGTAGCGCGGGTTTCAGCCGCGAAGCCACGATGTGCAGCGCGGGATTTCATCACACAGTCGCGATGTGCAGCGCGGAAAATGGCCGTGAAGCCGTGATGTGTAGTGTGTAAATTGGCCGCGAAGCCGCGGCGAGCCGCGCGGAAAAAAGCCGCAAGGTCGCAATAAGCCGCACGACTGTTAGGCAAAAAACCGCGAGGCGAAAGATGAAAACGAACCCGAAAATGGAAATTTTGGGCTATTAATGGCAATAGAAGGGGCCAAGATCTAGAACAGCAATGGCTCTGCTGTCTAGGATGGCAGATTTATGAATTAAACTAATTAAAACTAACAAAAACTAAGATCTAAAGCAAAAAATTGAGATCTAAGAATTCGAAACCAGCGGAGTCGCCAAAAACTGTTGGCTTGGTTTTGCAACCAAGCTTTAGTGTTATGGGAACCTATCAACAAGTGATAGCAGTTTCAAAGATTGAAAGCAAAAACAACAATTATAAATCTAAATCTAAACTAAACTAGCATGTGCATATAACAAATAAAATTTTCTGAAAACGATTCAAGAACAATATGTAAAAAATGATTTTGTATTAAGAATAGGGGCAAGCAAGTGCTTGCAATGGTGATACCTCCAAGTGGTGAAGATTTTTGAGCAACTTCCAAGGTGAGTAGCTCCAAGCTCCAAAGGTCTCTTCTCCAAGATAGCTACAATGGTCAAAAGCTCATGAGAGATTTTGACAGCATGAGGATAGGATGATGGATGGATGGAAAGTGAGGAGCCCCTACCACCTTTTTATAGTTTTTGGTGGTGGGGAATACCATTATGGTTTTGACGAAACCAATGGTATTGACTAACATGGTTTAGGTACCTTTTCCCTCCTTTTTCCTTTTTTGAATATTTTGAATATTTTTATTCCCTTTTTAATATTTTTGGGAATTTTGGACCCTTTTGGAGGGTTTTTTATGCTTTTTGAGGAAAAATATTCATTTTGAGTGGAAAAAGGGGTGTATTAAGGTCTTTTGGTGACCTTTTGATGGCTTTAGAGGCTCAAATGGTGAAAAAGTGGACAAATGGGTCATGTGAATAAGGAAATGAGCTAGTGAGCACTTTTTGGGTGTTAATAGCTGGTCTAGGTACTTAAGTCCTTGGAAACCAACATTTACTGGTGCGTAAGCGCGGAAGGTGTAAATTTTTCAATAGCAGATACGTCCATGAGAAAGGGCAGGAAAGGTCTAGCGGGTGATGGGTATGTGCATCATTTTAAAGTGCGAGAGTCTCGAGACCCTTTACATCTATGCTTAGGGTTGCTTAACAAACGTCTTTTAGGTTGGGGGGAAAACTGTCGTCTGGGACCATGAAGAACAAGCTCCATTCTAATGACAGAAAAAGAGCTATCGTAGTAACAGGACGACCTTGCGTAGAAAAATAGACCTAGACATGACCGTGATTAAGAAGGTGAGACTAGGCAGCATGATACTCTATGTCAGGTGCACGAAGGGTCGACAATTTGTTCCGAGAAAACATCATAGTTTAGAAAAGAACAAAAAATGAAGCGACGAAATATCATTTTAAGTAGGCACATACATCCTACAGAGCCAATGAATGTACTTACTTGGAATCAAAAGGCGTGGCGCTGACGATTGTCTAGTAGTGTGTGAATCTATTCCTTCAGACGACGATGGACACACTTGGTTGTTCGAACAAAATGAAAACAATCCTTCGAGCGATGAAAACAAATGAAATTCCAATGGGGTTTGACCCCTATATATTTGAATTGGTACGTGTGGGTCATTAATTTGGTGGTTGCATGCCATTAAACGGGTTTTAAGCCTGGGTATGGCTGGGTCACGTCGAAACCTTTTCAATAAATGCGACCATCAAACGTGGGAGGGTTATGCTAACGCTTCCGACCTACGCGGGAAGAAAAGATAAAAATGGTTCACTGTTTGTGGGGAAGTTGTGTGAAAGCTTCCGTGAATAAGTCATGTATCGTGGCGGACTTAAGCAAACGTTTCCGCTTTCGCGGGAAAGTTGGCCAAGTTCTTCCGAAAATATGCCAAAGTTTGCGGGGCAGAAGAAAAACACGAGTCTCTCCGAAGAACTTGTTGATACGTTTTTGACGTTTGCGGAAGGGTTAGATGAAAGCTTCCGCGTAGCGGAATGATTTGATGAGTTTGCTCCACCGTGGGCTAATTTGAGAAAACGTTTCTCCTTTTCGGAGACTTTGTGATAACTTTTCTGCCACGATTGGACTTGGATTTTTCTCTTTGGTTTCAAAAGACTTGGGCCAACTCTTCTATTGTCGCGGCGAAGTTAGCTCAGTGCTTCCGCTGTTAA
Source organism: Larix kaempferi (assembly GCA_027924585.1). Lineage (NCBI taxonomy): Eukaryota > Viridiplantae > Streptophyta > Pinopsida > Pinales > Pinaceae > Larix > Larix kaempferi. Next base: position 10,439,502 of record BSBM01000109.1, read on the forward strand.
GGGCCAAAAGACTGAGTTTTACTTGGGCAAAAAGACGAAACTCAAAAGTTCTAAGGAAATTTAAGATCAAAAGAAACTAAGTCACTGGATGCCAAGTTGTTGCAAAACTTTTTAAGGCAAACATACTCAAAAAAGAGGAAGGGCCCCAATATTTTTCAAAAAATAAAAAGGGGCAGTTTTTGTACCAACAATAAAACCCTACCCCCAATATCCGTCTAAAACCATACACCCAATCTCTCTTTAAACCCCTAACCCCCAATCTCTCTCTCTATCTCTCTCTCTCTCTCTAAACCCCTAACCCCCAATATATCTCTCTCTAAACCACTAATCCCCAATATTAAACCCTTAAAATCCATTCTCTCTCCCTCTATGTCTCTCTCTCTAAACCCATAACATCCAAAATCCCACTCTCTAAACTCCTAATTCCTAATTCCTAAGTCCTAACCCCCAATCTTTCTCTATTTCTAAACATTGAACCCTCAATCTCTCTCTCTCTCTAAGTTCCTAACCCCTAGTCTCTCTCTCTCTCTCTCTCTCTCTCTCTCTCTCTAAGATCCTAACCCCTAGTCTCTCTCTTTCTCTCCAAATGCCTAACTTGCAATCTTTCTGTGTCTAAACCCCTAACCACCAATATCTATCTTTCTCTCTCACTCTCTCTCTTAACCCCAAACCTGCAACATCTCTATAAATTTCTCAACCCATAGCCCCTAATCTCTATCTCTCTCTCTTTGTAAACCAATAAACTCCAATCTCTCTCTCTCTCTCTCTCTCTCTCTCTTTCTATCTAAATTCCTAACCCCTAATGTCTATTTTTCTTTAAACCCCTACCCCCAATATCTCTCTCTCTAAACCCCTAACCCTCAATCTCTCTTTCTCTCACACTTTCTCTCTAAAACCCTAACTCATAACCCCCCTCTCTCTATCTATCTAAACCCCTAGCCAACAATCTTCATCTCTAAACCCCTAACCACCAATCTCTCTCTCTCTAAACCCCTAACCACCATTCTCTCTCTTTCTCTCTCTCTCAAAACCATTAACCCCTAGTCTCTCTCTATCTCTGTCTAAACCACTGACCCCCAATCTCTCTCTCTCTCTCTCTCTCTCTCTCTCCCCCTAAACCTCTAACCCCCAATCTCTCTCTCTCTCTCTCTCTCTCTCTCTCTAAATGCATAACCCCCAATATTTCTTTCTAAACCCCTAACCCCCATTCTTTCTCTCTCTCTCTATATATATATCTCTGCTCTAAATCCCTGACCACCTATCTCTCTCTTGCTATCTCTCTATCTCTCTAAACCCCTATCTCCCAATGTCTCTATCTCTCTCAAAACCACTAAACCCCATTCTGTTTATCACTCTTTAAACCACTAACCCCGAATATCTCAATCCCCAATCTCTCGCTCTTTCTCTAAGCCATTAATCCTCAATATCTCTCTCCTTCTCTCTCTCTAAACCACTAACATCCAACCTCTCTCTTACTCTAAACCGATAACGCCCAATCTGTCTCTCTGCTTCTCTAAACCCCTAACCTCCGAAATCTCTCTTTCTTTAAACCCCTAACCTCAAATCTCCCTCTCTCCCTCTCTCTCAACCCTTAACCCCCAAACTCTCTCTCTCTCTAAACCCATAACCACTAATCAATGTATCTTCCTCTAATTAAACCTCTATCTGTCAGTCTCTCTCTAAAACCCTAATACAAAATATCTCTCTCTCTAAAACCTTAACCCCCAATCTTTTTTTTCACTCTCTAAACCCCTAACCACCAATCTCTCTCTTTGTCCCTCTCTAAACCCCTAATCCTCAATCTCTCTCTTCCTGTCTTTTTCTCAAAACCCCTAACCTCCAATATCTCTCTCCCACTCTCTAAACCCATAACCGCCAATATCTCTCTCTCACTCTCTAAACCCATAACCGCCAATATCTCTCTCTTTAATCCCTAACCCCCAATCTCTCTCTCTCTCTAAACCCCTAACCCCCAATGTTTCTCTCTCTATCTAAACCCCTAACCTCCAAAATATCGATCTCCCTTTGTAAACCCCCCCTCTCTCTATCTAAACATCTAATCCAAAACCTCTCTCTCTCTCTCTCTCTCTATATATATATATATATATCTCCATTTAAACCTGTGAACCCCAATCTCACTCTCCCTCAAAACCCCTTACCCCTAATCTCTCTCTCTCAAAACCCTTAACCACTAGTCTCTCTCTCTCTCTCTCTCTAAACTCTTAACCACCAAAATCTCTCTCTCTCTATCTCTCTTTCTCTCTCTAAACCCCTAACGCTCAATATCTTTATCTCTATCTAAGCTCTTAACCTCCAATATCTCTCTCTCTCTAAATCCCTAGCCCCAATTCACTCTCTTTCTATGTTTGTCTCTCTCTCTAACCCCCCCACCTCCAATCTCTCTCTCTCTCTCTCTAAACCCCTAACCTAAAATATCTCTCTCTCTCTGAACCCCTAACCCCTAATTTGTCTCTCTAAAACCCTAACCTCCAATATCTCTCTCTCTCTCTCTCTAAACCCCTAACCATCAATCTATCTCTTTTTATGTCTCTCACTCTCTAAAATCCTAAACCCCAATCTCTCTATCCCTCTATAAACCCCAAACCTTTAATCTCTCTCTCTTGTTCTATCTCCCTCTCTCTGAAAACTGCTAACATCCAATCCCTTTCTCTCTCTCTAAACCCCCAAAGCCCCAAACCTCCAATCTTCGTCTCACATTCTCTCTATAAGCCCATAATGCCCAACCTCCATTTCTCTCTCTCTCTAAACCCCTAATCCTTACCCCAAAACTATGTCTCTCTCTAAACCCGTAATCCCGAATCTCTCACTCTCTCTCTCTAAACCCCTAACCCCCAATCTCTCTCTCTACAACCCTAAACCTCAATCTCTCTCTCTAAACCCTAAACCCCCAATCTATCTCTCTCTCCCTTTCTCTCAACCCCTAACCTCCATTCTCTCTCTCTAAAACCTTAACCAAAAAATATCTTTATCTCTCTGAACCCCTAACCTCCAATATCTCTCTCTCCCTCTCTCTAAACCCCTAATCCCAAATATCTCTCTCTCTCTAAATCGCTAACCCCCAATCTCTCTTTCTCTCTCACTCTCTCTAAACCCCTAACCCCCAATCTCTCTCTAAATCCCTAACCCCCACTCTCTCTATCTCTCTAAACCCCTAACAACCAACCTTTATCTCTCTCTAAATCTGTAAACCCCAATCTCTCTCTCTTTCTTTCTCTCTCTCTTTCTCTTTAAACTCTAAGCCCCAAATCTCTCTCTGTCTCTCTAAACCTCTAACACTGAATCTCTCTCTCTCTCTCTCTATTTAAACCCTTAACCCCAATATTTCTCACTCTTTAAACGCCTAATCTCTAATATCTCATTCTCTAAACCCTTAACCCCCAATCCCTCTCTCACTCTAAACCACTAACCCTCGATATCTCTCTCCCCCTCTCTCTCTAAACCCCTAAACCATACTCTCTCTCTCTCTCTCTCTCTCTCTCAACCCCTAAACCCTAGTTCCCAAAATTGCTTTCTCTCTCTAAACCCCTAACCCCTAAACCCCAATATCTCTCTCATTGCCCCCCAATGTCTCTCTACCCAAACCCCTACTCCTCACCCACTTACCCTCCCCCCTGTCTATGTATCTCCCCCCACCACTAACCATCCATACCACCCCATGATCTCTCTCTATCTCTAAAACTCTATTAACCCCCAATCTCTCTCTCTCTCTCTCTATTTAAACCCCTAGCCCCCAAACTCTCTCTCTATTTAAACCCCTAACCCCCAATATATCTCTCTATCTATACCCTAGCCCCCAATATCTCTCTCTAAACCCCTAACCCCTAATCTCTCTCTCACTAAACTCCTAACTCCCAATCTCTCTCTCTCTCTCTCTAAACCTCTAATCTCTAATATATCTCCCTCTCTAAACCCCTAACCACCAATCTCTTTATCTCTCTTTAAACCACTAACCATAAAAATCTATCTCTAAATTCCTAACCCCCGATATCTCTCATTTGATCTCTCTATCTAATCCCATAACCTCCAATCTCTCTCTCTCTCTAAACCCCCAACCCCCAATATCTTTCTTTCATTAATCCCATAATCCCTAGTCTCTCTCTCTCTCTCTAAACCCCTAACCCCCAATCTCTCTCTCTCTAAAACCCTAACAACCAATCTCTCTTTTTCTTTCTATCTCTCTAAATCCCTAACCCTCTCTCTCTCTCTCTAAACCCTAATAACCAATCTCTCTCTTTCTCTCTATCTCTCTAAATCCCTAACCGTTAATCTCTCTCTCTCTCTCTCTAAACACGTAAACTCCCCCCCCCTCTCTCTCTCTCTCTCTCCCAAAACCCTCACTCCACAACCACCTACCCCTCCCCCCTTCTCTTTCTCTCTCTCCCCCCAACCACTAACCATCCATACTCCCCCCATGATCTCTCTCTCTCTCTCTAAACCCCCATTAACTCTCAATCTCTTTCTCTCTAAATCCCTAACCCCCAATATCTCTTTCTCTAAACGCCTAACCTCATATATATATATATCTAAAATCAAAACCGCCAATTTCTTTCCCCCTCTCTCTCTCTCTTTCTATCTCTTTCTCAAAACCACTAACCCCAATCTCTCTCTCTCTCTCTCTCTCAACCCATAACCCTCAATATTCCTCTTTCCCACTCTCCCTTTGTAATCCCTTAACACCCAATCGATCTCTCTCTGAATCTCTGTTTATAAACCCCTAACCAACAATCTCTCTCTCTCAATGCCCAAGCCCCAATCTCTCTCTCTCTCTCTCATAATCCCTAACCACCAATCTCTCTCTAAACCCTAACCCACAATATCTCTCTCTCACTAAATCCCTAACACCTAATCGATCTCTCTCTAAGGCTTTGACCACCAACCTCTCTCTTTCTCTCTAAATCCCTAACCCACAATATTTCCCTCTATCTCACTCTCTCTAAAACCCTAAGCACCAATCTCTTTCTCTCTCTCTTACTCTCTCTCTCAAACTCTAAACCCAAATATCCCTCTCTCTCTCTCCTTAAAACCACTAACCCCCAATATCTCTCTCTCTATCTAAACTTATAACCCCCAATCTCTCTCTCTCTCTATCTAAACTTATAACCCCCAATCTCTCTCTCTCTCTAAACCCCTAGCCCCCAATCTCCCTCTCCATCTCTCTTACTCTCTCTTTCAAACTCTCATTCCCAATATTTTATTCTAAACCCCTAACCCCCAATATCTTTCTCTCCTCTCTCTAAACCCATGATCACCCATCTTTCTCTTGTTATCTATCTATATATCTCTCTAAACACTTATCCTGCAATCTCTCTATCTCACTCTAAACCCCTAACCCCCAATCTCTTTATCACTCTCTAAACCCCTAAACCCCAATCTCTCTCTCTCTCTCTAAACCCTCGATTCCCAACATTTCTCTACCTCTCTCTCTCTCTAAAACCCTAACATCCAACTTCTCTCTCTCTCACACTCTAATCCACTAACCCCACATCACTCTCTCTCTCTCTAAACCCTAAACCCCAATATCTCTCTCTCTCTCTCTAATTCACTCTAAACCCCTAATAACCAAACTCTCTCTTTCTTTAAACTGCTAAACCCAAATCTCTCTCTCTCTCTAAATCCCTAAACCCCAATCTCTCTCTCTCTAAACCCATAACCCCCAACATCTCTATTGCTCTCTCCCTCTCAGCCTATAACCCCCATTCTGTGATGAACCTGCAATAATTAATTAATGCAAATACACAAGATATCAGAAATAATAGAACTCAGAATAACTTTTATATTGATCACGGGCCACTTCGAGGGGGCAACCTCCTTTGAGCAAGCTCAATACAATTAACTTCATGGTGCCTTCATAGGCCTCAACACACACTTATATACTAAGTCTAGGCACCAATACCATGGGTCAATACTATGTGTCAATACAAACCATGGGCTAAGTCTAGGCGCCAATACTATGAGTCAAAACCATGGGACATATAATACTATGGGACGACTTACAAAGCATATGTGTCCAATACTATGGGTCAATACTATGGGCTAATATAAACTATGGATCAACAAATACTACGGGACGACTTACAAAGCATATGCGTCCAACAACAATATACTAACAAAGTAAAGACATGGGTTGCTAACATCCTCTCTCCCTTAGAAAAAGCTTTGTCCTCAAAGCTTTAGATGTGGAAATTGATGCAGAATCTGAAGGAGTAGGTCCCCTGTAGCATCCTCTGGTTGCATTCCGAGCCACTGGCGCCTTTGGCATTTTAGGGAGGATTGCATGGAAGGTTGTAGACGAATAAGAACCATATCAGCGATGTGAAAAGTGCACTTAGAATGGTGTTGATCGGCTTGTTGTTTCAGTCAAATTCTTGCCATGTGAAAATTGTCCTACAGAATGAGAAGAAGCTGATCACGGTTTCGAAGAATTGAGTCAATTGCCTGAACTGGGGAGTTGCTGAAGGTGTATGGAAGAAGAACTGGTGGTGCCTATCCAGAGACTGCTTCATATGGTGTCCTTTGAGATGTGGTACTATACCACAGGAGCGCTTCTAGGAAATCCATAGAAATAGTTGTCCAAATCTGTGGAGGGACGGGTAAGGGTTCGAGCAGTCCTGAAAGGAGGGTCATTTCACCCTTGTTGGCCTGGAAAGTATTATAGTCAACCACCATCCGTTGAATTGTCCTTGTGAGTCCCTTCCAAAATAAGTTACATTGTTCCTGGTCATACGTTTTGAGGAACCCAGAGTGCCCTATTGATGAAGAAGCATGGAGTGCATAGAAGAGATAGCCCCGTTGAACAGATTGCAACCCATTTGGAACAAGCAGAGAAATAGTTGTAAGAGAGACTGGGTCATCAAATGTGCGAGGAGGAGCATCTTCCACCATATTGTCCTTACCCTTCTGGTAAGTGGTCGCATAGTCATAACCCATGAGTTGGATAATCCATTTCAGATGTGTTGGGGAGGAGACCCGTTGTTCCAGGAAAGTTTCCAGACTCTGGAGATTAGTCTTGATGTAGAAATAATTCCCCAATAGGGATGGCTGCCACTTCTGTACTATATGCAAAATAGTCAACATTTCCTGCTGAGAGGTAGATGTAGCTAAATTCTTACCAGAAAGGTCTCTTGAAGGAAACAAGCTCATTGGTTCAGCAAAGACACCTGCATATCTATCCAAGGAAGTAGTGGAGACTGTTGGTGGGTGCATCTGAATGGAATGGAGCTGAGCGATGACACCATGTGAATTCTTCTTAAGTATTTTTTCTAGGTGATGTGAACTGATGATGCAGAGAGACCCTGGTTGTAAGCCCATAAATTTGTGTGGTGCCCCATTGACTGAAAACTGCATCCAAAGTTCAGCAAAATCCCATAAGATGGATCTAAGTGTGCGTAACCATTGAATGCCCAAAACCACATCACATCCGCTTAAGGACAAGGAAAACATGTGAGAGCACAAGTTATAATCTTCCATAGAGATACGCACATTGTGACACTTCCCCTTGCAAGGTAAGGTGCCCCCATTGGTAACCATGACTTCAAAGTTGGAGCAAGGATGGAAAAAACAATCATCCTGTTTGGCAATCCAAGGATCAATGAAGTTATGAGTGCTACCAGAATCAATGAGTATGGTAAGAGGGAGCTTCTTGAAGTATCCCCTGACTCGCATTGTTTGTGGGATGGTGACGCTGGTTACAGCATGGAGAGAGATCTTGGGTGGGTCGTCCTGAGATGGGGTGTCAACAGGCGGCTGTTGAATGTCGACCTAATCATCTACTGTATCTGGAGCTTCTTCATCAAGTTCTGAGGCAGGCGGAGAATCCACATCCAAGAGATAGAGCTTTTGTTGAACACATCTATGTCCCCGAGTGAATTTCTCATCACCATTATAACACAGCCCTTTTTCTCGGCGTGCCTGCATCTCTGTTTCAGACAAATGCTTGATAGGAGTTGGTTGAGGAGCAAGCGTGATGGGAGGTCGTTGGGAACCCATATTTCTAAAGGGAACAAAGGTGGGTTTGGAGCATTGTTGAGCTGCGATCTTGTCCTCTGCCAACTTAGCCAACCTTAGGACTTCCATCATTGTGTTGGGACAGAACATTTTGACCTCTGAGCAGATTTCATCCTTGAGACCACTGATAAAACAACTCTTGTAGAATTCATCAGACAATCCTTTTGTGTGATTGGCCAGTTTCTCAAATTATGTCTGATACTCTCTCACTATACCCATTTGGTGAAGTTTAGTGAGTGCTCCTGTGAAGTCATCAAAATAACTAGGACCAAATCGTGACAAAAAGAGTTGGCAAAAATCTGTCCAGTTTGGCTTGGGATGAGCTTTGATGTACCAACAGTACCATTGAAGGGCTTCCTGTTCCAAATGAAAGGATGCAAGTGGAACTTTCTGGACATCAAAAGTATTATGCAGACTGAAATATTGTTCTACTTGGTATATCCATCTAGTCGGATCAGTACCATTGAAGCGAGGAAAACCAAGCTTCGACCCACAAAAATTGCTGGAAGAAGAGAACCCGGTGGTTGCAAAAGATTTTGGCTATCGGTTATTGTTCATGGCTGAATGCTGAAGATGGAGGCTGAGAAATTTTTCATCCAGATCTTGGAGTTTGGTTTGGATGGCTGCAAGTGATTCCTCCATGGTGTTGGCTCCTGTGCGAGTGACAACCATAACCAATAATTTTTATTTTTTTTTCGGGGGGGGGAATGGATAGAAAAAAAAAACACAAGCTTATTTAGTAAGGGGAAATTTTGATTTAGGAAAAACTCGAAGGGGTAATTGGGGTTTGACTAGGTTTTTGACACTTTCTGAGGGACAGGGAAGCAAAAAATGGGGATTTCAGAAGTGGGAACTCTATGGTAAAATTTGAAGACAATCGGGTGAAAATTGAAGAAGTTATGGCAAACCCTAAAAATAGACAAATGTGGGATTTCTGGTCTTGGGAAGTGGAATTTGGGATAGAGTCTTTAGGAATGAAATATGCAGAATGGGATTGCAAGGATGTCAGTGAAGTTTCAAGCAAAACAGAGTTGAAACAAGGGAGATATGGCCGAAAAATAGTTTTTTTTTTTTCCAGAAATGGATCAGCAACATCGGCGCAGAAGGGATACGCAATAGATGGATTTGCAACGGCGCGGAAGGGATCGAAAATGGCTCGATCTGAAATGACAACTCGATCTGGAATGACTTTCAGAATAGATTTGAAATGGCTGGATCTAGAACGGAAGTGATCGGCAATAGTTCAACTGAAAATAGATATGGACCCCAGGTATGTACGGCTTCCTAACAGTTCAGGGGTTTCACTCGGCCACCAATGCTATCTGACAGCTTGCGTATTGGGGAAGTACCCCTCACTCCATGGCTTAGGTAAAACTGATAACCGCTTTGCCACAAACGACAGCTCTTGGTTTACCTCACGGGTGGGAACTAGTCAATCAGGTAGGGGTCATTGCCCTTTTCGCTGGCAGGTCCTCTCAATGGGCCAGCTACTTTGGGGTTCCTGTGGTACTCCTCACAATGAGTTTTAGGGCTTATGCCCAAGTACTTCCCACAGTTAAGCGGATAGGGATTATTCCCAAAACTGAAGCTGCAACAGATGCAAAAAAAAAATTTGGCAGAAATTCCACCCAACGAGCCCAAGAAAGTGCTTTGATACCAGATGTGATGAACCTGCAATAATTAATTAATGCAAATACACAAGATATCAGAAATAATAGAACTCAGAATCACTTTTATATTGATCACGGGCCACTTGAAGGGGGAAACCTCCTTTAAGCAAGCTTAATACAATTAACTTCACGGTGCCTTCATAGGCCTCAACACACACTTATATACTAAGTCTAGGCGCCAATACCATGGGTCAATACTATGTGTCAATACAAACCATGGGCTAAGTCTAGGTGCCAATACTATGAGTCAAAACCATGGGACATATAATACTATGGGACGACTTACAAAGCATATGCGTCCAATACTATGGGTCAATACTATGGGCTAATATAAACTATGGATCAACAAATACTATGGGACGACTTACAAAGCATATGAGTCCAACAACAATATACTAACAAAGTAAAGAAATGGGTTCCTAACACATTCTCTCTATCTCTCTGAACCCCTAATAGCAATTCTTTCTCACTCTCTAAACCCATAACCCCCAATCTTTCTCTCTCTCTCTCTCAAATCCAAGCCCCCAATTTCTCTCTCTCTCTCTCTCTCTCTCTCTCTCTCTCTCTTAACCCCTAACACCCAATATTTCTCTCTCCCTCTCTAAACCCTTAAAATGCAATTCATTTCTCTCTCTCTAAACCCCAACCCCCCAATATCTATCTCACCCCCTCTCTCTAAAACCCTAAATCCAAATCTCTTTCTCTCTAAATCCCTAAACCCCAATCTCTCTCTCTCTCTCTCTCTCTCTCTAAATACATAACACACATTCTATCTCACTCTAAAAACATAAACCTCAATCCCTTTCTCTCTCTCTCTCTAAATCCCTAACCCCCAATATATCTCTCTCCCTCTCTCTCTAAAACCCTAAACCCCAATCTCTCTCTCTCTCTTTGTAAATACTTAACCCCTAATCTCTCTCTCTCTCTTTGTAAATACTTAACCCCTAATCTCTCTCTCTCTCTAAAGCACTTTCCCCTAATATCTCTATCTCTCTCTCTCTCTCTCCAAAACCCCTACCCCCTCACCCACCAACCAATCCCCTTGACCACTAACCATCCATACTCCCCCCATGATCTCCCTCTATCTCTAAAACCCTATTAACCCCCAATCTCTCTCTGTCTCGCTACAAACCCTAACCTCCTCTCTCTCTCTCTCTATTTAAACCCCTAACCCTTCTCTCTCTCTCTCTCTCTCTATCTATCTATACCCGTAACCCCCAATATCTCTCTCTAAACCTCTAACCCCCAATATCTCTCTCACTAACCTTCTAACCCCTAGTCTCTCTCTCTCTCTCTATAAACCCCTAACCTCAAATCTCCCTCTCTCTCTCTCTCTCTCTCTCTCTCTCTATCTATCTATCTAAACCCCTAACACCCAATCTATCTCTCTCTCTAAACCTCCAACTGTTAATCTCTCTCTCTCTCTAAACCCCTAAACCGAATTGTCTCTCTCTATCAAAACCCCTAACCTCAAATATCACGATCTACCTTTGTAATTCCCCCTCTCTCTATCTAACCATCTAACCCAAAATCTCTCTCTCTCTCTCTATCTATCTCTCCATCTAATCCTGTAAGCCCCAATATCACTCTCCCTCTAAACCCCTTACCCCCAATCTCTCTCTCTCTCTCTCTCTCTCTCTCTCTCTCTCAAAACCCTTAACCACTAGTCTCTCCATCTCTCTCTCTTTAAACCCTAAACCACCAAAATCTTTCTCTCTCTCCCTCTTTCTCTCTCTAAACCCCTAAGCCCAAATCTATTTATCTCTATCTAAGCTCTTAACATCCAATCTCTCTCTATCTAAATCCCTAGCCTCGAATCATTCTCTTTCTATGTCTGTCTCTCTCTCTAACCCCCTCACATCCAATCTCTCTCTCTCTCTCTCAAACCCTAATCTCTTATCTCTCTCTCTCTATCTAAACCCCTAACCTCAAATCTCTCTCTCTCTCTAAACCCCTAACCTCAAATCTCTCTCTCTCAAAACCCCTAACCCCTAATTTTTTGTCTCCTTAAACCCCTAACCTCCAATCTCTCTCTGTTTAAGCCCCTAACCACCAATCTATCTATTTTTATCTCTCTCGCTCTCTAAATGTCTAAACCCCAATCTCTTTATCCCTCTATAAACCCCAAACCTCCAATCTCTCTGTAACATACCCCTTTTTTCCGAAAAACATTTTATGTTGGAAACATTATGTTAACTTTTATTGTAAAGTTTTATATTGGACAAGTGTCCAAGGATGACTGTAATTTGCACAATATTTTATTATTAAATAAATTAAATAGGAGACAAACACCTAAGGAGACTGTTGAAAGAGTGTTTGCTAATCCACTAGGTGGAATGGAATCAGGGGTAGAAGGAAATGGACAAATGGCAGCTTCATGAGGCAAGTAACTAGCTGTTAGTATGGGACAACTCCCTTGAATTGTGGTCATAGTGCCCTGAAAGATGGGACTGGAGCTTGAGGCTCATTTATTGAAAACTTACCACTAAAGACCTAGGCAATCTTTTTAAGAGCCATCGAATTTTGGACTGAGGTTCATCACTTTTCTTGACGAGGAAATTTACCTTGGGGTTCTGCTACTTGCACCCAAGAGATTCGATGAGGGGATATGCTATGTTTTTTATCATGGTGTAAGTCTGCCTGATTTACTATTGAGTGCAGAGCTATACTGCTAAGTGCAGAGTTTCTACTGCTGAGTGCAGAGATTGAGGTTTTGGAAAGTCTCTATTGATTGCTGGTTATACAAAGTTGAGTGCCTTGCTGCTACACATAGTTCATCTACCTGGTGGTTTAGTAAACAGGCTCGGGGGTCCAAAGGAGGCAAGTAGATTGGCTGCTTCTTCAGGAGAAGGTTGGGAGGAACAGGCCTCCTTGGGTGTCTGTCCACGCTATCTACAGTTACAAGTTCTACTTGTTATTTCAATCCTAAGTAATTAAATTATTTCTATAATCACTGATTTAGTATTTCATTAGCTTAAAACTGATATTTTACATTGTGCAGAAGTAAAATGTGGTTTTCTAAGTTGTTTAGGAGTTTATAAACTGTTGGATAGAATTATGAATTGATAAAATGCCTCCACTATATTTTTCCTTATACTGTTTTCTGTATAGTAATCTAGTACAGGGAGGAAGAATTAGAATAAGATGAATGATAGGAATGAGTATGATGAATGAAAGAACTGACTCTGTTCACTTCCCTTAAAGTTGTCCTTTCTATTATTTTGTTCTTTTAAAACCTTCTTCTATTTGTTATATTTTGCTAATTTAATCTCAGAAAAATGTAACAGCATTTCATATTTAAGGCATGGTAATATTTCTTTTACATAGCAATAGAAGTAAACATTTCATCTCTGTATAAAGCCTAAGGTTTTCACTTTAGGTCATTTATTCCTTTCAAACAGTTTAGTGTTATAATTTCACTTTATTTCTTTCATCGGCATTCATGAAATATAACAACTGCAAAATTAAACATTACAAATTACACAAAACTGCTACCAAGTACTTTATCTCTAAAACATAATTATTATCAATTGCATACAACAACATTGCGGTATAGCATTATCTCATCCTCATTATTCACATCTTTTATTTTGATTTGTTTATCAAACTACAATTATAAATTCAAACACTTCTACTGTAGAATCAAAACCCCAATGTTCCAACCCTAGTCTCTATACTTCTACTTTTAGTATACATTTCAACATTTATCATATCAAATAAAATATCTAAGACCGAGTTAATATAAGACTTCTATATTCATAACAGACACGGGTTCGAAACCCTAAACATAAATTTAAATAACCTTAAACATCATGACAGGTTCATAACTAATTCAGTGATCAAACCCTTAGCAGATTAAACATCTACCTTTGTGATAATAACACAAGTAGGATTCAACACCCTCATTCAAACAAAAGTAAAGTTTAGTCACGATTCCATTACTTAGACTACAACCGAAACAAAGAGACATAATTATCCTAGTATCATTTTTTACATAGTGGTTTCACAACCCTATTAGAACTTTAAGTATGCTTTGACAACCATTTACATAAACGAGATTAAGAATCAGTTCTGAGGTTCGATTTCCAGAACTATCAAAGCTACCATCGAAACCTACAGGTTAGGGTTTCGACTACATAGTACAAGGTTAAAACCTATGGCTCTTAGCCATCATTTAAGACATACGAGTTCATAAACAAAAAATTACATTATCCCATTTACTGAAGCATCACTCATAGTCTCAACACATAAACATCATGCAGTTATGGAACCAAAATATTTTATTTAAACCAGAATAGCCGAGGGATAAAACCCTCTCAACTGTCTACATCCTTTTTACAAAGTGACTACGCAGAAAAAAAACACTACAGCCTTAACGCTGAAGTGGGTTGAGGATTTTATCCTCCCCATGCTGCCAGTTAGCTCATAAAACTTCACAACGACGGCCACCATCCATAACCATACATCAACATTGAAGTCTCGGCTAAAAACCAAAGAGGGACCAACAGTCACCAAGCCGAAGTCAATAAGGAGAACCACCAAAGCTTACCAGTTCCAACGTAGCTACCATTACCCAAGCTCAAGCATGGAAGCCAAGAGATAATGACACCTGCCACACAATCAAGTTATGGTTAAAAGGGTATCATAAAAAGGAAGTTCATTAAACAAAAAAACAATAACTGAGATTACTAAAACCTGTACATTACCTTGCAAAAGTACCGGATGCCTGAAACTTAGCATGGATATGCTCGACAAAGACCAGATCCATCATCTTGCTAACAACTCAGCAAAGAATGGATGCCATTCTGAGAAACCACCATTTACATGAAAGGAAAATAAAACCGACCTCTGGTCAAACTCCACTCACAAGACTATCTTATAACCCTGGAGCTATTACAACTACAAACTAGTGCAGTAAGCCTGTACTCATAACAGACTCAGCTCTGAAATTCTAGTTCACAGTCATGAAGTCATGACATCGAAACCTGGGAGGAGTGCTACAAAGACTTGCTAAACAAACCCTAAGCTTATGCAGGCCGATTGGCCTCTCCACTGAGCACTCTCCAACACAATGAATGCCCAAGGAAAATACATCTTCGAGAATTATTGGAGGTTTAGGGTTAAGTCCCAAATCCCAAGAGTAACTTAAGATCAATGGTGGAGATCTTAGCTCACAGCACATCAAAATTCCAAACAACCACCACATTTAAGACGTGGAGACCAGCTCAGGTCGAACCTTGCATATCTCAACAGTGTGGGCTCCTTATAAAATCCTTCATGTGATACTATACACGATAGCAGCCACCAGGATATCCACAATGGATGTAGTTGGGAGTGTTAAATGCCAAGGTTGGATTACGAATTCCTGCCAGCACATAGCCACTATATCATTAAATACCCTGTCCTTATCGTGCGTTGGTTCAATAGTTACATTTGCAAACCTGGCAATAAAATATATCTTAATATAAGTCAAAGTTTATATTATGGTATTCAAATCAACATGGTATCGTTCACATGTTATACAAGTGTCACTTGTGTTATAGGTCAAATCTGCACTTCTCCGTCCCGTGATCACCTTGCCTTGTAGATCACACAAAAGGACACAAAGGAAGGAAGGGGTAGATTGCCTCAGATGAGTTGATGCCAGAAGTACACTCCTAACCTGAAAAGATTGTAGTTTCTCCTGCTTTTGCCACATGTATGCCCCTCTCTGCATACAAGACTAGCATACTGTAGCCTACTCTCCTCAAGGGAAACCAGTGTACACCTCCCAAAAAGTTGTAAACGCATGTTGTAAAGCATAAAAGTTGCTTCCTGTACGTTGCTCTTGTTGTATGAAACCTGTTTACATATTAAGATGAAATCAAAAATATATTAATTTGACGAATTGGGATTAGTTGAAGTTGGTTCTGCAACTTCCCCAACCTCCCAATCCATTCACCTCTCGATCTTAACTGCCTACCTTGTCCCATAAATACAAGGAGGATCCATGAGAGGGGTTAGACTCACAATATCCATAAAATATTGAGAGAATTCTTAGAGGACTGTTATGCTGGAGGAATTCCCAAGTCATTGTGGAGAGCAGAACCCAGAGTCTGGTTGCAGAAGAATCTCGACACGTCATGTATACTTGTATTGATTTCATGCTTCTTTGAGAATAAAAAGGTCAAAATACCCTTCCTGTCCCAAATTGAATGTCTAATAGATTGTATGTTCATTTGGTTAATCTCTGATTATATTTGATGTTAGATTACTGTCTATGTTCATCATATTTATATATAGTCAAGATACGATGAGGAAGGTATTGCCTTGTGTTGCAGGTTCATTAAGCGAAGGATCAAGTGGAAGACCAAGCGAAAGTTAGGATCAGCTGTCAGTAATAAGGTGCCTCTTTCTATACCTTGATCTATTTCATTTGTAAGAACTAGTTGTAACACAATGAATGTATTTACCTATCAACCCCGCCTAGTTGGTAGTGTCCATCTCCTCACTATAGGGTAGAAATCCCAAACAACAGACTGGCAACTCCGCTGGGGAGTAACCATGTATTTCTTTCTGCTATAGGAGACCTAGTTAGGTGTTCCTTCCCACCCTTGTTTTAGTTTTTGATTGTCTGAGAGGCCTTGTAGGTCTGTGTTCGTTGTTCCTTCTTGCTTTACTCATCTCAGTAGTCTGCTGCAAAGCCTGTTTGCACCCTTATTAGGCATGTACACTGATCTCCCCTACATATAGTAGCATTTGCTAGTTGGTGTACGCCCCTCCTTGCACTGAACAGTAGCGTACACCTCCTCATGTATGCTGGTTTCAACACTGCATAGTGGTGAATTAGGTAGTGTCCAGTTTGCTATTAGGCTTTGTTTCCAAGCTGTTGGTTTATGTTCCAGCCTATTGCTTTTCCTTCTTTACTTACCCTTGAGACCTTTGATGTATCCCTTGAGTCTTGTTGGCCTCTCCAATCTATTTTAAGCTTGTTTTTGCTTGCTTGAGTCTTTGTAAGTGTCTTCACTACCTTCTAGCCTTTTCAAAGTTGGTGCACTTCTCTGTTTTTGGTCTAGTTGCACACCTTGATCCTAGTTGCTAGTTGCAATCATGCAAACCTGCGTTTCTTAAGCGTTAGTTGTTTGTGGCAACGTTAGCACGCTTCCTTGGTCTCTTATCCTTTGCTTAGGGTTTGACCGAGTTTGAATTCCTTAGGATTGCTTTGGAGAGTTGCTTGGTTTAGTCACTTCCTGATTGTCTTTTAGTTTGAGTCCAAGTAAGTAGAAGCCCTCTAGTTTGCTTCCTTTCGATTCTATGTGCTTGGTAAGTTAACTTTTTGGTTTTCTTGCTTACTTTCTACTTGGATTAGTGTTTTCCTTAGGGTTTTGATGCTTAGGAGCAGCCTTGTAGGTCTTCCTTTCCGCTTAAGAGTGTCTCTTTTCCCTCTTTCTTTTGCGCTTTGTTTCCAAGTCTCAAGTTTTTCTTTTGCAAAAGCTTGCTAAGTCAAGTCTTCTTTAGATCAGTTGATTTGTTTGTGTGAGCCATTTAGCTGTTAGTTTTACCCACACATTTGCATTTAGGTCTTGCTTGCACTTTTACAGTTTCTTTTTCTTGCACAATTATCAGAAAAAACAAAAAATTGTTTTAAGTAGCTTAGTAGTAAGGCCTAATTTTGTTTTGAGGTAGCTTAGTTTGCTTCAAAATATTAAAATAAAATACAAAAAGATTTTGATTTTAGGATTTCCTAGTTTTCGATTTCTGAAAGAATACAAACAAAAAAGAGAAAAAAATTTGTGAATTTGAAAGCTTTTGCACTTTACTTTCATAACAAACCATTCCACACACTGCACTAGTAACAAGTAGCCCTTAAAAGGAATTATTAATAAAATTTATTAGCAAAATTTTTCTTTTTAGGAATACACGACATCAACTAGCTTAGGCTAGAGTTTCGAGCTTAAATCACCTTAAACTGCTTGGAACTGGCTTCATTACTCAACAATCGTAGTACGACTTTCATTTAGGTAAATCCATCTATATCAAATAGTCCTGGGAAACTCTACTTAAACCAGAGCTAAGCACAAGGCTGTGGGAGACTGGAATTGTTGAGGATATCCCTTCACTTTCCTTTTGACCATAAACCAGAGTTGACTTGCGTACAGGGGTCCTTTCGGACTTTGGGCTTTGTTACCTTGCCCATGCATTTCGATTGGGTTGACGACTGTCCCCCCATGTTATTTCGTATTGATGGTAGCCTTAGTATCAGACCTTTAGGATTCTACACAGGTAGAGTGGGTGGTTATTCCCACCTCACCTCGGATAGACGTGGAAGGTAACCCTCTGGAAGTAATCCTGAGAAGGCGGTTTGGTGATTCAAGCGCCTGCACCCAGTGGACTTCCAGAGGATGCCACGTAACTGACTGTCGATACTCTGTTAGTCTGTTCTAGGCCCTGATCATCCTAGACTTGATTCTGAGAGTATTTTCCATCCATTTTCTTGGTTTGATTACCTAGGACCTTTTTAGTGGTGTGCTCTTTGTGCCATTTGTTTCTAGTTGGCCTTAGATATTTTCTAGCCCATTGAGTCAGAAACCATGGATAGCATCCTGATGAGCACCAATCAAGGAACACCTGTTGAAGGGGCTTCTTGTGCTTTTCCATTCATTAGGAACATTGGTACTCCCTTAATGGCTACTTTGAATCTTCCGGGATTCACTATCGGGCTACTGGTTTGGTTGTTTTCCACTCCGAACGCCTTGCATGCTTCTGATGCTTCTCAAGTAAGAACTTCACATCAAGAGCATTAGAACCCTATGCTTGCTTCGCCAGTAGCATCTTATCCTCCTCCTTCTACCTCATGTGGTGAAAGTAGTAATACTAGTAACCAACAGTCTAAAAGGAATAGATGGAGGAAGAATAGGAAGAAGATGCCAAAGCAAGGGGGCAACCACCCAGCCTCTGCAATTCATGCTGGGGGCACCCACCCAGCCTCTGAAGGTCATGCTGGAGGCACCTACCCAGCCTTTGGAGGTCATGCTGGGAGAAAAATTTCAGTCACTGCAAATCATACTGAAAGCATGTATTCAACCACTATTGCTCATGTTGAGGACACATCATTGATCACTACTGGTCATATTAATGACAAGTCACCAATTCCTGTGAGTCATACTGGAGACACTGAATCAGCCACTGCAAGTCACGCTGAGAAAGTTGACATTGTCGACAAACCTAATAAACAGAAGCTTAAGTTCCCTTGTAAGTTTTGCGAGGGAGACCATCTTACTCACCGGTGCCCTGCTATTCCAGAGGTGCAAAGAGTGTGGTCCATAGTTCAAAATTCTTCTGCTTCTGAGAAACCAGCCAATGCAAGTCATGATGGGGGCAAGCTGTCAGCCAATGCTAGTCATGCTGAGAGTACTGTTGTTGTTACGTATTCTAAGCTTATAGGACGCAAGCCAAATTTCCCTTGTAAACTTTGTAAGGGAGATCACCTTACTCACCGATGCCCTACCATTCCAGAGGTGCGGAGAGTGTGGTCCATGTCTGAAGGATCCTTTGCTCCTTAATTGTCTATAGATTCCCAATAGCTGGATCAACCTTTGGTTGATGAAGTGGTTGAACCAATGTAATCTTTGGTCAACCCCACTCTTTCTTTGGAGAGTGAAGCGATCGAATCAATGCAATCTTCGACCGATCCCATTAGTCCTTCAAAGAATGTTGCACCTGTCCCTGAAGTCTTCTGCATTACGAGTTTGGATGTCTCTAAAAATGGGGGCACTGCATCTATGTCAAGTAAACCCCTACCAAGCTCTGGGATCATTTCCTTTGATTGGAATAGTCTAACTGGGCCTCGCCTTCCTTCTTCTTCACCTTTCTAGATAAAGGTTGATATTGGAAACCATATGGTTCACCGATGTGTTGTAGATGAAGGAGCCTCGGTTAGTATCTCATCCCCTTATGCTTGGAGAGATTTAGATTTCCATAACCTTATTACAGCTGTTAATTGGTCATTGACCTTCAACAGAAGACCTAGTGAACCGTTGGGATTCCTCCCTCAGGTACCTGTTACTTTGGGTGGAAAAATAGTCTTAGTTGATTTTATGGTTTTAAAGGACCCTATGTATTTTGATATGATCCTCGTGCATGATTACGTATATGCTATGCAGGCTGTGGTGTCTACGCTCTTTCGTATGATGCATTTTCCTCACAACGAAAGCATTGTCACTATCGATCAACTTACATTTGTTGATCCCTCTTATTACCCAACTATAGACCAAGTATGTCCCTCGTCAGTAGGCACTACCATGTTACAATCAAATTATGTGGCATATTGTTCCTTGAGTCCAATTGCTACTGAGAAGAATCCTATGAATTCATGCTTACCTTCTCGGGACTGGGTCCCGGCAATTGACCAGGTGATGACTCCATCTGAATGTTTAGATATGTGTTCTATCTGGGATAATATACTTCCCTTTGATGAAGTTTTCCTAGAGTCTATAATGCAGTCTTCCATTCATTTGGACATTGACCCACAATTGAGCAGTCTTCCACCTTTCCTTCGAGCTCGTTAAAAACAGTAAGGAGGCTACGAGGATTTCTTCCACCTTCACTTTGAGCTTGTTAAAAACAGTAAGGAAGTTATGAACATTTCTTCCACCTTCACTTCGAGCTTGTTAAAAATAGTAAGGAAGTTACGATAATTTCTTTCACCTTCACTTCGAGCTCATTAAAAACAGTAAGGAAGTTGTGAGCATGTTTCTATCTCCTCTGAGCTCATTAAAAACAGTAAGGAGGTCACGAGTTTACTTTTTTGGGCTCGTTAAAACTTTACGAAAAATATCTTTATAGAGTTCTTTCACGCTCTTGTTTGACTCTTTAAATATGACAAGATTGTTGAGTATAGTTGTCTTTTCAGACTCGTTAAAGGATTTGAAGCGACATCCGCTTAGGTATAAGTTTAACCCTTTTCCGGACTTTTGCGGATTAATTACGAAAAATGAATACTCTAGTCATGCATGGCTAGAAGAGTTCTCCTCTCATTGTTTTATACTTTTTCAGGGGAGGGGACTAACCATATGAAAAAGGCCTTTTGGAGCCTCTCTTTAGGGTTTTTAGGCTCTCTAAACATGAAAACACCAAGCGAGCATTCACCTACTCGGGCTCGATGTGAAATCCACGAGAGGGTAAATAGAGGATTGCTTGAGTTTTTCAGACTCTATAAACAGGAAAAGATCGGCGAGCAAGAATAGATCTCGGCTTGATATTAAAATCTAGAGATCAGTACTATAGAGTATTCTTCTATCTCTTCTTTGAACTCTGTAAACAATGAAGAAGGTCCCGAGTCTTCCTCTCATGGGATCGTTAAACTTATTACATGGTTGGACCTATTGAGTTTTCTATTTTTCTTGGACTCATTAAATAAACAAGAAGAATGTTCTTTTACCAAAAAGAATAAGGGATAAGAAGGGTGTATCGCATCTCTTTCAGTTTCAAAGGCAGTTAAGTCAGTCATATCCTTGAACACAGCACCTACTTGAGTCTTTCATGTCAGTTGGGTTTTAGTTCTTGACCTTAGGGTGAACCTGATCTCTGATTTTTTACCCCCCCGGTTGGTTATTCTTCCAACCATATGGAGGGTCTGTCATCTCTCCTACATTGTAGACTTATATCATTCCCCATTATGTTGAAAACTGCCTAAGTCACTTTGTGTCATGCTCATTGATCAAGGATATAACATGTGTTGGCCATTCTGCAGTTTACCTTGACTTCATGTGTCGGCCATCCTGGTGTCAGTTTGTTTCATCTTGTTACTCGTCCTACTCCACATCAGCTCATACATGTGAGTGTTCCTCATGTTGGATGATGCAGGATGCATTAAGGCCTCCCTTCCAATGGACTTCTTCCCATCGAACTCAGCTCATTATGCTATGGGAATGAAGTTTAGAGTTTTGGTTAGTACCTTGGGGATTGCAGTCATCAGTGGTAGTCTCCCTCGCTGTTGAATAAATGGGAATACATCAATGTCTCTTATTCGAAAGGTTCCTCAAGTGTTCGACTTCAAGTCCTCTTATTCACACTTGTTGGGTCGTACTAGGTACCTTGGACCCCATTATCATTATCGATGGAAGTCCTCGCGTTTGTTAACGGTATACATCAATGGCCGGTAATCAAACTTAACCCCCCATGTTTGAATTCAACTCATTTATTCGCATGGTTAGGGTTTGTACCTTGGGTTGTTTTCGATGAAGACCTTGGGACTATGATAGCATCACCATATTTATGTTATCCCCCAAGATGCGCAAGACTAAGCCTCACTCATTTTGGCTCTTTGTGAGACATAGATCCAACTTATTGTCATGGCTATGATCTCTCTGTTGACATGGATCCATGCTTTTATTTCAGTGGCCATGCTCTATATATACATCTCCTAGTTATGTATTGGAGATCATGTTACACATCTATATGATGTCAATATTGTAATTGCTCGCTGACCTTAATCGTTGTTTTAGGTGTTTTTTGTTACTTGGTTCTGTGGTTTCTTGCTCCTCCTTTGACTTGGACTTATAATGTATTTCGGCCATCGTTTGCCTCTGACCTCACACATTAGGGGGTTATCTTTTATAGGTCAAGTTTGCACTTCTCCGTCCCATGATCACCTTGCCTTGTAGATCACACAAAATGACATAAAGGATGGAAGAGCTAGATTGCCTTAGATGAGTTGCTGCCAGAAGTACACTCCTCACCTGAAAAGATTGCAGCTTCTCCTACTTTTGCCACATGTATGCCCCTCTTTGCATACAAGATCAGTGTACTGTACCCTACTCTCCTCAAGGGAAACCAGCATACACCTCCCAAAAAGTTGTAAACACATGTTGTAAAGCATAAAAGTTGCTTCCTATACGCTACTCTTGTTGTATGAAACCCGCGTACATTTTAAGATGAAATCAAAAACATATTAGTTTGGTGAATTGGGATTAGTTGAAGTTGGTTCTGCAAATTCCCCAACCTCCCAATCCAACCACCTCTCGATATTAACTTCCTACCTTGTCCCATAAATACAAGGAGGATCCATGAGAGGGGTTAGACTCACAATAGCCATAAAATCTTGAGAGAATGCTTGGAGGACTATTATGCTGGAGGAATTCCCAAGTCATTGTGGAGAGCAGAACCTAGAGTCCGGTTGCAGAAGCATCTCGACACGTCAGGTATACTTGTATTGATTTCATGCTTCTTTGACAATAAAAAGGTCGAAATACCCTTCCTTTCCCAAATTGAATGTCTAATAGATTGTATGCTCATTTGGTTAATCTCTGATTATATTTGATGTTAGATTACTGTCTATGTTCATCATATTTATATATAGTCAAGATATGCTGACGAAGGTATTTCCTTGTGTTGCAGGTTCATCAAGCGAAGGATCAAGCAAAGGATTAAGCGGAAGACCAAGTGAAAGATAGGATCAGCCATTGGTAATAAGGTGCCTCTTTCTATACCTTGATCTATTTCATTTGTAAGAACTAGTTGTAACACAATGAATGTATTTACCTGTCAACCCCACCTAGTTGGTAGTGTCCATCTCCTCACTATAGGGTAGAAATCCCGAACAACAACTTGGACTCTCACATATGCATATTATTATTTTGGAACCAAGGCTTAAACTTCACATGTATAGGATTTGCATATAGTTTATAAGCTATAGGAATTACATAGGAGTGCTTATAGTTTGCATAATATAGGAATTTCAAATATGGCATATAGTTTACAATATAGTGATTATATTGTAAGTTACAAATAGATCATACTATAGGAAAAGCATGGAAGTAGTATATAGATTATCGATTATAGGGAATCACATAGCATTTTGTTAAATTTTGAGCATTAATTCACAATACTCTAGGATCTTTGTTGAGAGAATAACGTATACAGTGTATCAATGCATGACAATCACAATAAGTATGACAAGCATCACAAGAATCAAAAGCATAAGAGACAAGAGACACAGAGTTTCTGTGGGGAAAACCCTAAGGTGAAAACCCCACAACTTCCTGAGAGATAGAGAGAGCAATGGCTCAACCAAAGTAAAACCAAAATACAATAATATAGTCTCCTAGTAGCAGATGATCCTCCTCCTCACTAGTGTGCCACTTTCTGAGTGAGAGAGATGTACTTTTCTGAATGATGTAAATAGAGATCACCTGATCTCTATTTATACTAATCTGTTTGCCCAGTGACCTTATGGGGCCGACTTGTCTAGCTAGGTATATCCACATTATAATATATATTTCAGGGCCAACCCCACACATGGTGGTCTAATAACCCATCGACAAGTACACACACTTGCGACACTTGTCAATCCACATGACGACACTTCCTTATAGAGGAATAACACATCTCTTATAAGGGTACAATAAATATATATAAAATACACAGATGAAATACATTCCGAAGTTACATATACATCAACACTCCCTCTTAACTAGGAAGGTATTTCTCGACACAGATCTGCTAGACAAGTCTTCTTCTCAGGATCATTGTCATCGATGCATCGTCATCATCATCGTCACTGCTGCTACTATCTCAACCAATCTCTGAATCTACTCGTCATAGGAAGTTCTACAGTGCCAGTCCTTTTTCATAATGGATGTAGGCCCACCTCCTGCAGGTCTTCATCATCACTGGCCATACTGTGGAATTCTCAGGACTTATTATGTGCGTCACAAAACCTGGCTGCAACATCCCAGGCTATTACGAGCACACAGCTCTACCTGTAGGATCTCCTAGGAGCAAATTACATGTGACCCATCAAAAAACCTAGCTGAAGCATCCCAGGCTGTTACGAGCACACAGCTCTACCTGTCGAATCTCCCAGGAGCACATTACATGTGATCTCACCACAAAACCTGGCTGAAGCATCCCAGGTCGTTACGAGCACACAACTCTACTTATCGGATCTCCCAGGAGCACATTACATGTGGTCCACCACAAAACCTGGCTAAAGCATCTGAGGCCTTTTTCATCCTATCCAGATCTCCCAGGAGCAAATTACATGTGGTCATGGAAAAACCTGGCTGAAGCATCTGAGGCCTTTTTCATCCTGTCCAGATCTCCCAGGAGCAAATTACATGCCATAGAACAAAACCTCGCAAGAGCATCTCAGGATGTTACAGGTACACAACTCCGACTTGAAGATCTCCCAGGGCACAAATTAAATGTCCTCCCAGAGCAATGTCTCGAAAGAGCATCCCAGGCTGTTATGGGTACGCAACTCTGACCTATAGGATCTTCCAGACATTCTCACCTGCACAACTTGATCCATGGCCACAAAGTATCATCTGATACTCATCATACATCATCCTGATGTACACATGATCATCTTGATCATCATCACTGCAACATCTTGCTGCATGTCATCTGGAGAAGCTCGTCATCCACGATCACTCTGATTATGCAATGCATCCATCTGATGCACACCAAGTATCTACCTGATACATATCATCATACACAGTGTATCCATTTGATACATAGACACATGATCCACATAATGTATCCATCAACATACATGATCTACCTGATCATACCTGATACATATCAATATACATGATCTACCTGATCATACAATGTATCCACCTGATACATATACAGATACATGGTCCAAGCATCCAACATGATGCATATAAAAAATACATACAAATGATCCTACCGATCATATCCAGCATCCAACATGATGCGTACATACATATAAATGATCCAACTGATCATATCCAGCATCCAACATGATGCATGCATACATATACATATAAATGATCCAACTGATCATATCCAGCATCCAACATGATGCATACATACATATAAAAATGATCCAACTGATCATACAAAGCAGAAACCAGAACATCATCCTGATGCTCATCATCCAGTGCTTACATCCACAGCCATGTGAAGGATCCTCCTTCCAACATGCTTGGAATGGCTTCAGCAAATGTGTCCATCACTTCTTCCTCGAAGTGTCCTCGATTTGAAGAACACCAAGCCCCTCCCTGGAGTACTCAAACTTCACCCTGTCTAGTGGCTTCGTCAGCACATCTGTAATCTGCTCGTCCGTCGCAACATACAGGAGCTTCACAGCTCCTCTCTGCACCATATCCCTGATATAGTGATATTTGATCTCTATGTGTTTCAACCTGTCATGAAACACTGGATTCTCGGACAGCTTCACACAACTCTGGTTATCACAAAAGATACCATTAGCATCCAACGGGAGATCAAATAATTGAGACAGTAGCTTCCATAGCCATACTGCCTCACAACTAGCTGAACAGGTTGCAACATACTCTGCCTCAGCTGTACTCAGTTCTACGCAGGAATGCTTCCTGCTAAACCAAGAGATCACACCTGATCCCATATTGAAGCAACACCCAGATGTGCTCTTCCCATAATCCATTGTACCCTTCAGGTACCTCAGAACATGCTTTACAGCAACCAGGTGAACACTCCTCGAATCTGTCAAGAACTGGCTCAATGTGTTCACATCAAAGCAAATATCCGGTCTCGTGTTCGTTAGGTACATCACGGACCCAATAATCTGACGATACATAGAGACATCAACCGGCTCAGATGAAGCATCGCATAGAAGCTTCAGATTTGATGCCATAGGTGTGGCCATGGCCTTGCAATTCATCATCCTGAATCTCTTCAGGATATCTACTGTGTACTTCCCTTGACCAAGGAAGATCCCACCTGCACTCTGCCACACCTCCATACCTAGGAAATAATGCATCATTCCCAAATCTTTCATATTGAACTCAGCAACAAGCTTCCTCTTAGTATCTGCAATCAATCTGTCATCTCCTGTTACAAATAAGTCATCCACATATAGGAGTAGAACCACAGGATTCCCTTCTTCAACCTTGTAGTAAAGGTTGGAATCCGCTTTACTCTTGGTAAAGCCCAAACTAGATAGGAAACTGTCCATCCTACCATACCAGGTTCTGGGAGCTTGTTTCAAGCCATACAAGGCTTTCTTTAATCCGCACACATATGACTCCCTGTCATGTATTTCGAAACCAAGTGTCTGCTCCACATATACTTCTTCTTCAACTACACCATTCAAGAAAGCAGTCTTGACATCCATCTGGTGTATTTTCCATTTCATCGCTACAGCCAGGGCAAGTACTGTTCTGATGGAAGTATACCTGGCTACAGGTGCAAAATTTTCTTCATAATCTATTCCCTCTTTCTGAGAGAAGCCATGAGCTACGAATCTTGCCTTGTATTTCTCCACACTGCCATCTGCAGCATGCTGGATTTTGTAAATCCATTTGGAAGTCACAACAGACTTCTTTTTAGGTCTTGGGATAACATCCCAAACATCATTCTTCATTATTGATTGATATTACTCAACCATGGCATCCTTCCATTCTTTCTTTTCCGTTGATTCTTCATAACTGGAAGGCTCTTTGTTCATAATGTCACAGAGTAAAGCAACATAGCTGGTATGTGATTTGGTTCTCTTCTTTGCTCTGTGTTCCTCTTCTGGAATGCCAAATCTTTCTGCATCTTGAATGAGATCTCTATCCCATGCAGGTTTCCTCTTGTGAGAGTTATCCTCATGGGGTGGATCTACAGGTTCTTGCGGATCTTCAAACTCACGAACAACTTCTGGAACTGCTTCAGTCATGGTAGTGTCTTAAAATCTAGTTTCCTTAGGTTCTTCATAAATTTCGATCGGTGCCTTCCTTGATTTGATGAATGCTGAGTTCTCATCAAATGTCACATCCCTGCTGACATCAATCTTCTTGAACCATGGAAAGTATATTCTGTAAGCCTTCGAGCTTTTACTGTAACCCACAAAGATACCCTTCTTTCCTGAAGGATCTAGTTTGGTCCTCTTTTCCTTTGGGACATGAGTGAATACTAGACAACCAAATATTATGAGATGGCTGACTTCAGGTTTCTTACCAGAAAAGACCTCTTCTGGTGTCTTGTTATCCAATATCTTGTGGGGTGTTCTGTTTTGTACATATACAGTTGTTCTAGCTGCTTCTGCCCATAGATGCATAGGTAGATCCTGGTCATGGAGCATTTCTCTTGCTGCTTCCATGATTGTTCTATTCTTCCTTTCTGCAACTCCATTCTGTTGTGGATTGTAAGGAGCAGTCAACTCCCCCTTAATCCCTCAATCACTGCAAAGCTTCTTGAAGTCACCTGAGGTGAATTCTCCACCATTGTCAGATCTGAATGTTTTGATCTTCTTGTCAGTTTGATTCTCCATCAAGGTTTTGAATTCCTTAAACTTATCAAACACCTCATCTTTGTTCTTCAAGAAGTATACCCAAGTCTTCCTGGAGAAGTCATCAATAAATGAGACATAGTAAACATACCCACTTAGAGAACTGGATGACATAGGACCACATACATCTGAGTGGATCATTTCCAGGATGTCTTTTGCCTTCCTTTCACTGCTTGGGAAAGCCTTCTTAATGTTCTTACCTTTTGCACATCCTTTGCAAACACCTTCATGTTTGGTCTTGATTTTAGGAAGACCCTCGATAGCCTTGCTTGCAATTGGAAGTGCTCTATAGTGCATATGAGCAAGTCTTCTATGCCAAAGTTCACTTGGCTCCATGGATTCATGTACCATGGCATGTTCAGGTTGTCCCTTCAATTTATACAAACCTCCCTCTTGCTCTCCAATCACTACTGCATCATCTATGTTCTTTCCCTTTGGCCACATTAGGACTTGGCCATCCACAAATGCAACCCTCATGCCTTTTGCATCCAATGCAGAGATGGAGAGTAAGTTCTTCTTGAGCCCAGGTACATAAAGAACTTCTTTCATCTTCAAAGATTTTCCAGAATCTAGGTTGTAGGAGGCTTCACAACTTCCTTTGATTGGGTATTGATAATCATCCCCAAGTTTCACCTTATGGGGTGATTCATGTTCAGATAGATTCACAAAAGATTCCTTAAACCCAGTCATGTGTTTGGAATCCCCACTATCAATCAACCAATCATTACAACCATGGGAGATGGTACCTGTGAGAGCAGAGATCAGAACATACTCTTCTTCACTTGATGAGTTATCATCACTTTCTGCCCTAGCCTTCTTCTTGGGTGGTTCATCATCCTCGGTAGCATGAGCATGAAACCTTCTTTTTCTGCCCTTCTTCTTCTTGTTGGAGTTGTTGTTTTCCTTCTTGTTCTTGGGACAATTTATGGCAATATGTCCTTTCTCATTACAGGTGAAGCATATTCTTCTTTCTTTGAAGTGATCTGAAGATTTCTTGGAGTGAGATGGCTCTCTCTTGGGCTTCCCTTTCTTAGTGTGAGCTGTGAGAGCTTGATCTTCATTCCCCATCTTTTCTTCTCATGCCACAAGCCTTGCATCTTCTTGTGAGCATTCTTCCCGTAGTCTACTGAAGGAAATCAACTTCTTTCTTACACAGATTCCTTGAATGAAGGAGTCCCATGACCTAGGTAAGCCATTCAGAGTGGTCATGACAACTTCACCATTCTCTACCATTTCATCCACTGCTTCTAGTTGTTCCTTGATCTGGGAGACTCTTGAAAAATAAGATTGAATGGTTTCTCCATTCTGAAACTTTACCCCTTTCAATTGGTTCCGTAGGGTCATCTTCCGATTTATGTTCTTCCCTTCAAATAGATTTGTCAAAGAGTCAAACATCTCTTTGGGTGTCTTTAGAGAAGACACATGGGGTATGAGATGGTCTTGGATAGAATCAGTAATGATTCTCGTTGCCTTGACCAAGTTCTTCTTATGCAATACTTTAGCCTCTTAATCCTCTGGGATAGGGATGTCTTCTTTTATATATGAGTCCAACTCATTCTCTTCCATGATTAACCCAATCCTATACTTCCAAGCTCAGAAGTTATCAGCCCCTTCAAGCTTATCCTCAAGCTTGGTGTGGTGAGACATCTTAAAGAGTACTTCAAATGGAAATAGAAAAGATTTAGGTCTTACCAATTGAAATACTGAAAATTGGATCTGGTCCTCGATTAGGGTTTGTCGGAAAAACCCTAAAAATTCAAAATGTGAATTTCAAATTTTTGAAAGGATAGAAAGATGCGCCTTGATGAGCTGATCAGCCTGGTGCATTAAGAATTTGAGATCAGCAAAGCTTTACCCTTCAAATTTGTCTTTTTGTCCTCTTGGGTTCACTAGGAAGAGCCCTGAATTAGGGTTTGCGTTTCCCGAAGATATACCCAGCCAAAAATCTCGATTCAAAGCTCTAAACTTCGATTTTTGCAAGGAGCTTCCAGCTATGTCTTCAGATTTCAGAAATTCCTATTTTTGTGGAAACCCTAATTTTTAGGGCCAAATCTGAAAATGCTCAGAATTGAATTCTAATTGGACAGATAGATGCGCCTTGATGAGTAGAGTCAATATACTATACTGCTTTTCCAAAATTTGTGGAGAGAAACCCAATAAACAAGAAACTCAAGTTTTCGTCACTGCAAAATGTCTTCTTCTCAGGTTAGCTCTGATACCATGTTAAATTTTGAGCATTAATTCACAATACTCTAGGATCTTTTCTGAGAGAATAACATATATAGTGTATCAATGCATGACAATCACAATAAGTATGACAAGCATCACAAGAATCAAAAGCATAAGAGACAAGAGACACAGAGTTTCCGTGGGGAAAACCCTAAGGTGAAAAACCCCACAACTTCCTCAGAGATAGAGAGAGCAATGGCTCAACCAAAGTACAACCAAAATACAATAAGATAGTCTCCTAGTAGCAGATGATCCTCCTCCTCACTAGTGCGCCACTTTCTGAGTGAGAGAGATGTACTTTTCTGAATGATCTAAATAGAGATCACCTGATCTCTATTTATACTAATCTATTTGCCCAGTGACCTTATGGGGCTGACTTGTCTAGCTAGGTACATCCACATTATAATATATATTTCAGGGCCGACCCCACACATGGTGGTCTAATAACCCATCGGCAAGTACACACACTTGCGACACTTGTCAATCCACATGACGACACTTCCTTATAGAGGAATAACACATCTCTTATAAGGGTACAATAAATATATATAAAATACACAGATGAAATACATTCCAAAGTTACATATACATCAACACATTTTGCATGTAGTTCACATGTTGTAAGAATATAAAGTATCATGCATTTAACCTATGTTTCATAAAGGTCGATTATCCTTGTTACAAATAATTGCATCATATATTATCCCAAACCAATGCTATAATACCTCAGAAATTTATTACAGATATATTATCCCAAACGTATGAGTTGTGTAGTTTACAAATACAAACTTATATGAGTCACGTTATAAGTACCTTAGAAATTTATTACAGAACGTTTGACGGCTAACTGGAAGTGAAATTTTAAATTATATTTGTATTACTTGATCTGATGTTTCACCCTTACCTGTAATCTGTGAAAGGGAAAGTCCAAATGCTTTAGCATAAATGCTAAGTAATCCTCGGGGTACCCTTAGGACCCATTTCATCATCAAAAGAAGAACAACAATTAGAACTTATAAACATTAATATTTGATTGAGCATTGACATAGGTAATATAAAAATATAGTTGAGACAAGAAAAACATCCAATAGCATCTTAGAGTAGACTTAAATTTCATTCATAGAAAAACGCAAAACATTACATTGAATGATCGTTACAAACATTTATTCCAGCATAACGACATAGAAGCATTAGTTATAATTCTGCACAGTTAGTATATACATTAAATGCTATGTTGAAAATTTTTAAATTTTTGTGAATTTTCGGGATGTTACACTCTCTTTCTCTCTAAACCTCTAAACCCCACCCTCAATTCTCCCTCTTTGAAAATTGCTAATGTCCAATATCTCTCTCTCTCTCTAAACCCCCAAACCTCCAATATCTCTCTCACATTCTCTCTATAAGCCCACAACTTTGAACCTCTCTATCTCTCTCTAAACCTCTAAATCCTAGTTACTCTCTCTCTCTCCTACCCCTAACTCCAATCTCTCTCTCTCTTTCTAGATGCCTAGTCCCAATCTCCTCTCTCTACAAACCTCTAACCCCCAATCTCTCTCTATCTCTCTAAACCTATAAACCCCAATCTCTCTCTCACTAAACCCCTAACCCTCTCTCTCTCTCTCTCTAAACAACTAACCCCCAATCTCTCTCTCCAAACTCCTAACATCCAATCTCTCTCTCTCTCTCTCTCTCTCTCTCTAAAACCCAAACCCCCCATCTCTCTCTCTAAACACCTAACCCCCAATATCACTCTCCAAAATCCTAACATCCAATATCTCTCTCTCTTTCCAAACCCTAACCCTGAATCTCTCCCCCTTCTACTTATTTCTCTCTCTCTCTTTCTCTAATCCCCTTACACCCAATCTCTCTCTCTCTCTCTCTCTCTCTCTCCAAACCTCCATTGTTGACCCCCCTACCCCTCCCCTCCTCTCTATGTATTTCTACTCTACACAACTAATTATCCATACCCCCCCTCCTACGATCTCTCTCTATCTTTAAACCCCTATTAACCCCCAATATTTATCCCTCACACTTGAAACCCCTAACCTCCTATCTCTCTATCCATCTCTCTAAACCCCTAACTCCCAATATCTCTCTGTAAACCCCTAACCTCTCTCTCTCTAAACCATTAAAATCCAATCTCTCTTTCTCTCTCTCTAAACCATTAACCACCAATCTCTCTCTCTCTCTCTCTCTCTCTCTCTCTCTCTCTCTCTCTCTAAAACCCTAACCCCTAGTATCTCTATCTCTCTTTAAACCTGTAACCACTAATCTCTCCCTCTCTCTCTCTCTCCCTTTAAACCACTAATCAACAATATCTCTCTTTCTATATGTCCCTCTCTCTACACCCCCAACCACTAACCCCCATACTCTCTCACCCTTTGAACCTCTCTCTCTCTCTCCAAATACCTAACTTGCAATATCACTCTCTCTCTAAACACCTAACCAATAAAAACCTAACTCTAATCTCTCTCTCTCTCTCACTAAACACCTAAACCCCAATCTCTCCCTCATAGTCTAAACCCATAAACCCTAATCTCCCTCTCTCTCTCTCTATGTCTAAATCCCTAACCCCTAATCTCTCTCTCTCTCTCTCTCTCTCTCTCTCTCTCTCTCCAAACCCCCACTGCTTACCCTAACATCCAATCTCTGTATCTCTCTCTAAACCCTTAATCTCCATTCTCTCTCTCTAAACCCCTAACCAACAATCTCCCTTTTTTCTATCTCTCTCTCTAAGCCCCTAAACCCCAATCTGTCACCCTCTCTCTCTCTCTAAAACGCTAAGCATGAGCCCCTCTCTTTCTATCTCTATATATTTAATCCCTAACCCCTAACCCCCAATCTCTCTTGCTCCCTCTCTCTAAACCCTGACCCCAAATATTTCTCTCTCTAAACCGCTAATACCTAATCTATCTATCCCTCTCTCTCTAAACCCCTAACCTTTATGTTAGGATATTCCTATACTCCATCCTAGTCCTACTAGCATTTTCATCCTTTGAATTTTCAGTCATGCATTCACTTTTAGTGTTTGCATGCATTTGCATGCATCCCAGTCATCAGCCCTAGCACCTAGCCCTCAGTTAGTGGCCCCCAGAGCTTCTTTCCACTCAGTTTTAGCCCTCCTAGAGCTTAGTGCATCCTCCTTTCATCTACCAGTTGAGAAAGGCGCCCTTCCTTACCTACCATTTAGTTATACTTTAGTTATCTTCAGTTCTCTCCTTGATTTAAGGATAGACTGACTCTTAACTGACCTTATCACTCTGATGGACCTCCAGTGAGACTTGACTGCCTATTTTGACTTCAGTTAGCTCCCCATGCGCCCTCCACTGAGCCTCCTTCATTCAGTTAGTGTCTCCATGTGCCAGTTACACTTAGTTACACCTACCACACTTAGTTAGACTCAGTTTGAGTGACGATTGATAGTT
Source organism: Larix kaempferi (assembly GCA_027924585.1). Classification (NCBI taxonomy): domain Eukaryota; kingdom Viridiplantae; phylum Streptophyta; class Pinopsida; order Pinales; family Pinaceae; genus Larix; species Larix kaempferi. The sequence goes on from BSBM01000109.1 coordinate 10,473,113, forward strand.
ACTTGTGCATTGATGGCTCCACAAATGATGAGATAGACTTCTAGTTGTGCTCCGATGACACTCCAGTGATCTTTTGATCATTCTATGAAGGCTAATTTGAATTTCCACCTTGGCATTTGAATCCTTATGCATTGTACTATTTATTTGTCCATATTGTGATTAATTAATCGGTGTGTGTGAAGTATTTTTGCTTCTATCCGAGTTCTACTATATTATTATTCTGTTGCTCATTACACTACATTGACCACTCTTCTTCAATCTTCCTACTTAATCATAATTACTCTTGTGAGGTATAAATCATCTCCTAGATCTGCTATGAGTATTTTCACATGGTATCAGAGCATGTTGAGAGTATTGTTTATCTCCATTCCTGAGAGTTTTTTGCAGGTTATTATCAAGATTTTGAGTGCAACAGTTGCAGCAGTAGCAGTTGCAGATATTTTCTATTGTTTTTGCAGGTCTTCTATAGCTTCCATGTATTCATAAGAAATCCGTCCTCTTTCTCCATTCAACTATGATCTTTTTTCTCCATTCAACTATGATGAATGGAAACCGAAAATGATAGCACATTTGAAGAGAAATGGTCTCTTTGATTATTGTTTTGAAAGAGAGTTCGAATCCTCTGAAGAAAAGTATGACTGGTTAAATGAAGGTGAAAGAGTCAGTGCAACCATGTTGTTTGCTATGTGTCGATGCATGGTAAACCACTTCCTTGATTTTGATGATTATTATTATCCAAAAGAGCTATGGGCCCATCTGGATGAAAGATTCGGCAAGTAGAATGAAGGAATTGGTCCAAATCCTTTCGAGAGCAAGCAAAGTGATGCATTCACTCTCCTTGATGATCTCATTGATCATGAATTAGTATCAAACATATCTCATATTGAACTTGTCCACAAAGAAGAAGAACTTGCAGATTCTACACTCATGCTCCAAATTTCTTCTATTTCGAATTTTGTGCCAGCTCACACTCTAGAAGTTGCAGAAGGTCCTAAATCCTCTCTTGCACCAGAGTCTGTTGGTTTGCATCATGATCTACTGAATGTTTCGGAGTTAAATTCAGCCATTGGAGGTAATGGATTCGCTCTCCTTGATCAATCACCTCTTATTTACTATTGTAAGATCATTATTTCATGCTGTCAAGAGGTTATTGAAGATGATGGCCATTGCCATTCGCTTGCGATAATTTCTCATGCACTTACTGGTTTTCATCTCACCTCAAATGGTTCCAAGGAGATCTCAAGAAACCATGATTCAAGTCTTGGATCTAATTTGGATTCTAAGCAAACACTGATATTTGATGGCCATTTCCATTCGCTTGGTATAATTTCTCATGCATTTACTGGTTTTGATCTCACCCCTACTAGTTCAAAGGAGATCTCAAGAAACCATTCTTTAAGTCTTGGATCTGATTTGGATTCAAAACATTTACTATTATTTGATGGTTCTTTTTGGCATAATATCACCCATGATGGTTCGAAGGAGAAGACAAAAGACTATCTGCACATTCATAGATTTGATCCTACCTCAGCTGATTCGAATCACAGGTTCAAGGATCATCCTCATATTTTTGGATTTGTTCTCATCACATTCGATTTGAAGAGACAGTACAAGCACATGCTTTCTGAGTATGTGTAATGTCCCCATTTTGACCCGCTTTGCATTTAAATCGTAAATGATGTAAATATTGTTATTTAATCATGGTGAGGAGCTCAAGGCCAAGGCCCCACCATTGATTTAGCATTTTATGTATCGGCAATTAAAGAAATAGATGCCTATGGTTCTTGTGCTAGATAGGCACAATGTAAATAAGACATCATGTAAATACGAATTTTAATGAAAAAACCACAACTGGCTATGCTATGCAACAAAGAGATGGGGGCATGATTCTACAAGGAATAGGGAGGGAAATTATTCAAACCCTTGAGCCAATGGTGTAATCCATGTGTCAATGAGAAAACCCATAATCTACCAACTACCCATTTTGGGTTATGGACCCAATCATTTAATTCTTCCAGAAATTGGTTGAGGCAGTTAATGCCTTGGGAATGAAGAGGTATGGCAGCCAATTTCATGCATGGGCAAGCCATCAACCTGGAAAATCATATTTTGTCTCCTTGGGCAAGAAAACACCCACGAAATGGTGCCCAAATCCATTCTAAACCCATAGTCTTTCCTCTCTCACGTAGTCTGAACTACTGGGTCTTTCCCCATCACATTTTTCACCATTTTTTCTGCATTTTCCATGACTGGGAGCTCGCTTTTGCATTTTACAGCAGCTGGGAGAGAAGGGCCACGATTTGGGACTATTATGGAGGCCGTTTTTGCTCCAAAATGCCCATGGATGTTTTTCTGAAAATGGATCTGGCTTCCCAGGGTTGTTCCCCATCTTCCAGTTTTCATTTTTGGGTTTCCCACATTTTTCTGAAGCTAATGAAAACCCCATCTTTGGGCATCTCACTGGAAAAACGTTTCTTCACACCCAACACTTATACTTTTGCTGTTATGTGCATCCCTGTTTTGATTTGAATCTATGAGTAAGAGATTTGGAGTGGTAGTGGACAGAATTGGCTTGATAAACCTAGTGGGGGAAATAACCTCTCAAGACGATCAAGAGGGCTAGCTACTCTTCTATACACACCTGGGACACTCTAGAATTGGAAAGTATGGCCTAAGGGACTGTGAATCGGTGAAGGGAATACTTCCTTGAGTAGGGTGTGTAGGAATTGTGGGTGCCAAGCTAAATAGATCTTGTAGAGGTATCCATAGCTCTGTGGTTGAGCTCACTAGCTTAGCAATTCTTCCTTTCCATTTCCTAGCAGCCTGATAAGCCCAATTGTAGATTAGCTTGGCTCATCTTGGTGTATGCTTGGCTATGTGTGAGTCTGTTGTTCCCTGGTTCCTTGTAGAAATCATGCCCACCTCGGGGGTGGCAGTTGTATCAAGAGGTTGATAAGCACAACTGGCCTATGGTTGGGTGGAACGTTGCAGATGCATAGCTGGTTGCTTGGGACTACTGTGTTAAGATAAGTATTCTCTTGTGTTAACTTTGCAATTATTATTTGATGAATTTCTTGAATGCATGATGGATGTGTTGTTGATATTATTTCCGCTGTGTTTTTTGTAGCGCTCTGTTTTTCGACAGAGCCCTAAGTCATCTTCTATGTTACTTTTCTATGTATCAAACTTATCCAGGTATATATGAGTAAATTTCTAATGAAGATTCTATGCTTTTAATTGACGTTTTTGTCTTTAATAATCATACATTCGTATTTAAAAATAAACTAACCTATCAATATTTTCCTTCAACAATTTGTTTTCAGCATAAGAATATGTTTCACTGTAGTAAATCAGTAAATAGCAAGGTATATGCAGGTTTCAGAGTAAGTTTCAACATAATAATCAAATAAAATAAATAACAAGGAAATTACCTGATCTTGATGCTTAGTAGACCGTAGGTTGTAGCAGGTTATGTTTTTATTCTCTGAGTCAGCCAAGATGATGTGTCCACCCTACCGACTAGTTATTATCTTGCTGGCCCTTGGAAATCAAAGGATTTCCAAGCCCCCGAGCTCACAAACTGATAATCCTGAGAGGAGTATTTTCTTGGGTTCTCAAAACCTTTCTCTGTTCTCAAACCTCTCTCTCCACTTCCAGCTATCTCCCCCTTACCTTCAACTTTCTCCCCCTCTTTATACATTTCCTTCCTCGAGAAGACCTTGGGCTTACTCCACCGCCCCAAACTCCCCCTCTCGAGCCCCTCAAACATTTACTCCTTTCACTTAGTTCATTTATACACGTTACATTATAAAAATGTATTTTTCACAATCAATGTACTGAATAATTAATTACACTCATGGTAAATTTATTTGATTTTGATTGATGGTCATAAGTATTTATTACGGCGGGAATCATTACCCAAAGGTTATCCATTCGGGACAAGGTTTATTAATTACAAGTCTATTCACCACCTTTGTATTTAATGTTATTAGTGTAATTAATAAAATATTATATAAATAGTTGACCTTTTCAACTTGGACATGGTGTGTCTTAATGGTCTACCTCATCCGTCAAGATAACTTATCTTGAGATTTAAATTCTAAGATTCGTATTGAATAATTAAATAGTAATAAACCATTTTCCATCACATCACATCCATTCCAAAATTGTTATCCTATTATGTCTAACTTAATAATGGAAATAATCACACTCTAATCATTTATTAATCAATATTTAAATTTTACCTATATTGCAATTGTTATGACATGGATAGTAATATTATTAAAATAACATTAATTAAGTAATAATATTAATTAAATCACCACAAAGTAATAATAAATGGTGAATTTAATAAAAATTTCTTTTAAATCATTTGTTTATCACATGAGTACCCTAACATCAACATAGTATCCTCGTTCTTCTAAACAAAGCACCCTTAAGGGTTTAAACAATCTTACTAATTAATTAGACAGTACCATTACCTTATTTACAACAATTCTCAGATGACAATGTTAGCTGATGACACTTGTCTCAATTGTTTATCACAATGTTTACCAACAAGTAATACATAGCTTAATTGACTTGTTTTACACATCTTAAATAACTTTATATTCATTATCTGAATTCGATCAATGCATGATTAACCTAATTACTTATGACAACTTATACATTTATTCAATATGTTAAGTATTTGTGTATCAATACTAGTGTACATGTGAAATGTGTGCATGCGTGGCCAGCGTATGCACAGATCAAAAATGTACTATAGACAAACCCCATCCCGCCTATGCATACCTGCTAACTAATGGTAGTATTTACCCCCATGTAGAAGAACAAGCATAATATATATAGTACAATTACTTTAACATCCTCAATTATTTAACATTTAATTCTTTACGATTTCACATCATTATCTTTATGTTTACATTAGTGTAACCAATCATGTACAAGGAAGGGTACCTACTACCACTAACTCAGAATCAAGGAATACCTAACCCTAAATAGTACTAACTAACACATCCTCCCATCATAACCTACGTCCTGCATCCTCCCTATCCTTCCTCTACTAGTACAAAAGTGGATGTTGGACTCACCGACCTGACCACATAGAACTTGAGAGTGATAGCGTCGGCTGAACAACAGACCTATCCTCCCCTAGCAGGCATCCGACCATCGTCATCACAACTACATGGGGAGCGTGTCTCAGCATGGCCCTCCCACGACCTTAGTTCTCATGGAACCATAGGGTGGGAAACACATCCATCCCTCTCAACATACTGGGCCTACGCCCTTATCAACTCATACTTTGCTGCTATCGGGATTATCAGTTTGTGTTATCGTATCATCATTTTTGGCTGCTAAGGTTTACTGTACGAACATGTTTTTTTGCATATACCAGATCAAGTAACTAGCTATCCCATAGCCTTTATGTCCTGTAGGTTAGTATTTCGCAAAATACACATTTTATAGAAAGTATTTCCCATCAATCACCAATTGATCCATATTATCAACAACATTTTATTTCTTGCGACAATTTTAGTTCATCAACGATGCATATGACATATAACACTTCAATAAATCATATCATAAGATGGTGTCCACATACCGCATCATATATTTCACATCTTATTAATGAAAACATATAAAGACATATTGTAATCGTAAAACAAGGGAGTCCTATGAAAATCATGACATCATAACCGCATAACGTAACAACATCATAATCATAGTGAAATCATAAAACACAGTAACATCATATAATTGGGTCCATCATGTTGTAATAAAGTTTACTCAGTCGAGCTGAGTCCAATAGATAATAAGTGACTATGTAGTATGGTTGACTGATAAACATGCCTAGTCGAAATATGGGGCGTTACATACACCCTCCCTTCAGGAAACTTTGTCCCGAAGTTACGGTGAAAATAATGCAGGAAAATTTCGACACATAGTCTCTCTATTCTCGCAAGTAGCATGTCCTGGCCATACATGTCCTACTTAGCTTTCACTTGACCAAATATGTCGATATTATCTTAAAATGTTACTTCTTTTATCCCATGCTATGTGTTCTAATAATTTAAGAACATTTAGATTAATCCTTCTGTCGAATCTCAATGTTATGCCTAGAATGCCTAAATGTTATAATCATGTGCTATCCACCTTAGTGTCATACATCTTACCTTTTTACAATATCCTTTAAGTTACATCATCTAGATAGGTTTTCTCATCACACAACGAATTTTCCAAAAGCTTATATTGATCCAACTTAGCATGAAATAATCAACGGTTTAAAATGGAAGTCTTATAACTCATATTTTGTATGCACTCAACACGCAACTACCAAGGGCCCTTAAGGCTGGATACCTCTCTCAGGAAAAGAAGGTTCATGTCCTTTAAATCCTAAGGTCATACATTACTGTTTCCTTATCGGTAATAAGCAATGACAAAGTATTGTATCATTCATTAAACTAGGAGGACTATTATTGTTTACATGGTTTCTTATCAAAATTCAAATGTTATCATGATTCATTATTCTCCTTTTTTAGAACTAATATAATCTCGTGGGGAAACCATTACTTCTTTAATTCATATCTTTACTTAATGCTCCTTACGAACTACGACTCATGCATCTCGTACTACACCCCTTTGTTATCGATTAAATATTATGACTTCAGTGCACTCCCTTATCGAATACCATCATTTCACATGCACCATGAATTCCAAGTTATTGTGCCCTTAAAAATTTCTCGTTTGACAACCCCCTACATTGTCGACCTGCTCTTAATCTACCCTTACTAGGTGAAGGTGAAGAGCATGCCTTTATTTGAGGTACTAAAATTTAATCCCTTGTACCCCCAAGACTAGACACCACTTGCACATGCTCATTCTACTATGATCTACTCTTCATTACTATTGTTATATTCTTTCCTTGCCACCTCCTTTCATCATTAACTTACGAGTATATCATGCGTTATCCTACTCTCCCTAATAGTGATGCCACATTCCCTAACATATTCATGTTACTTCATCATTGTGTTCCTTTATGCATATATGCATTGTACATTTCAGGCTTAATGATAATGCCCTTCTATTTCGTTATTTATTGATACAATCCATCACATCTAGGATCTCCTCACGCTTTACTCTTTACCATCCACGCTTAATCATATTACCCCATATTGCATAGCGTTTTACATTACGTTGACCCCCATATTAGTTGAAAATTATATCCTTCGTTGATTGTATTATATTAATGTTCACATTACGTGGCCTGTACGTACACTCGCTATATATTACTTCATTTAATAATACTTATCATATGCCATTACTCTTTTTTTTGTATAACAGGTTCATTAAGTGCTTGCTTCTTTTGTCTTTTCTTATCGTTAATCTCAATAACTATCGTAATTGTATTCATATTAATATGCATACCTACTATCACCCATGTATCAACTACGTCGATATCGGTGTCCGTTATAACTATCACCTATCTATATATTTGCAATTCTTTCCACAAGGAAGTTCATCATTAGGGAGAACATGCCCCTTACTCGTTATTAGGGAAACTAATTCTAGATAATGGAAACAACTTATTATTTGCTTAAATGGAAATGAACATTTCTCTTAGGTGAACATTCTAATATTTATACAGATTTCCACTATTAACTCATTAAATCAACAAAATCTTCTCTCTCTTTTTTTTTTTTTAAATGACATACATAACTAGCACTAGAATTTGATCTATCACTGTCAAAACGTAAGCTCAAATTAGATCTACAACATGTGAATTTTGGTAGCAAAGTACACTTCATATGTACCACAATGAAGTTACAAATACATGCCAACAACTTATCATAAGCTGGTACAAGGTTGTCCTTCAAGCTTATCATAAGCAGTGTTGCAATATCTCTAATTTCTCCTGATATTTCCGATAAGTTTATTTTTCAACCCAAGGTGATATATTCCTAGATATGATGTTCGCAACTTCAATCAGAGTGACAACTCTCTAATGCATCCAATCCCTAGCTAGGAATCCACCTTAAGAAATGAACCCTATCAAACAAATATGGTTTAGCAAGGCATTGTAACAAGCTACTCCTAGTTGCTTTAAAAGGCTCAACAAGTTGGCATCAACACCAACAAGTCCAACCTCAATTTGTTTCAATCCTGCCTAGCACATGATTTCCATGAAAAGCATTTGAAAATCTCCCCTAGAGTTTCCTTGCATCCAATCCTAGTCCTCTCCTAATGATACTAACCCTAGCATTTCAAGTCTCCTCTAGTTTTTTTTTTTCTCGTAAATCTTATCACCTCCTCCTATTGCATCACAAAAGTACAAATACCCCACACAGTTTTATTGACGCGATACCATCATCTAGTTAACTCTAATGATCTTTTCCATCATAGAGTTTGCATCCCACAATGATACCATGGAATATCAATTGTACTTTAGCATAAGCTTCATGTCCTATTTAAATTTTAATTGTCATTAAATTTAGATGTTTTAATAGGTTAATTCTAGTATTAATAATGATATTAACACTAAATCCATCATCAATTCAAAATTTACAATTTCCTACTTCATCCAATATAACATCTAATTTGATTATAACCCTATTTCAATTTAGAACATAAACACATTTTAAATTAATTATATATAAACTTATACAATTACATATAATTAATTTATATTTTAATCTAAATTATCAATATAATTAAAACTTTAAAATTGATATACATGGGCTTAAATCGTTAAATTTCAACTTTTTTTTTTAAATAATTATTATTATGATTATTAATTAATTAATTAATTAATTATTATTTGTTGGATGCCAACCATGGTGTAAAAGGCGCATTCCTACGGCATCCACCCTATCCACGTAGATAACATGCTATACTTACCGCATCCTTCATCCACGTAAAGGCTATGCTCCATGAACCTGCTTCACATAATGCGTCCATGTCGAGGTCAAGGCTATGCTACATGCGGCCACTCGTACTACATGCAAAATAAACTAATAAATAATTCATACAAACCCTAAAAGGAAAAACTCTCACTATTCGTCATTTTCCTAGATCAGCTCATGGAGAACTAAGCTCTGCAACTCCCCCTTGCAACTCCGCCATGGAAAGCAGTTCAAGCTGCGTCCGATTTCAGGTATAATCTCCACCTGGTTCTGTTTAAATTGCTAGTTTTCATTTTCTTTCCTTCATGCTTTTAATTTGGTAGGTTTCATTTTATTTGGTAGTTTCCCTCTCACTTCCTTACTTGTGCGCCGCCATGTGGAGTGGCTGTTGGGTTGAGTTTTCTCTCCCACTTCCTTTATCTCTGCACGACCTAGGCATCTAAGAAAAAGTAGCTTGGAAGTATGGAAACATTGATATCTTTCGACCGTGAGGATAGAGTACTGGATGCGGCAACAATCTGTTGCATTCATTCCCCCCTTCAAAGAGCATAAGTGGTATTCTTCCAATCGATCAGCCCTATTCCGCCCAGCCCCGGCTCATGTATCCCCCTCCCGGGTCCTGCCCTATCCTAATTAGGCTTCTTGGATTTTCATGGCTTCTCGGCTTTGGGGAGGGTGATCAAGTTACTGCTCATCAGTTTCAGTTTCACTGCTTTTTGTCCACATGGCGATATTGGTTTGGGTCGGGGGGTTTCTCTGAAGCATATTCCTGAGGTGTCGGATGAGCATTATCCTGGTCTATCCTTGCTATTAGTCGTAGACTGTTATGGCTCTTGCGGGATTTTAATGCTTAGCCAAGTGTCCTTGTTTACAGCTTAATGGTATTCATTTTCCGAATGGCCGGCGAGGGTGGTGGGAACTTGCAGAAACAAAAACCTGAGGCCATTCAATATCCCCAGAACATGATGGAATTTTTCTAGAAAATGGTTTTTTTGTTTTATATATTTACACACTTCAGCGTTTTGTTTTATATATCTGACTTACACAGTTCATCGTTTTGTTTTATATATCCGACTTACACACTTCAGCGTTTTGAGGTTGTCTGTTATTTGAACTTTCTCAAACACCACTTACTCCACAACTTTCGTCATCTGCAAAGGCTGTGCTTAGGATCTTTGGTAGTTTTCTAGTTTTGAAAACCAAATGTAATGCTCGCGTGCTGGATGGGCTGGCTACACAGTGCCTGGACACGTTGCCCAGTGGGCTCCTCCATTGTTGGGCATTGATTAAGTTAATAGTGTTCTGACCTGGTAACAAAAGGAAGGTGAGGCTGTTTTCTGTAGCGCTCTATTTTTCGACAAAGCCCTAAGTCATCTTCTATGTTACTTTTCTATGTATCAAACTTATCCAGGTATATATGAGTAAATTTCTAATGAAGATTCTATGCTTTTAATTGACGGTTTTGTCTTTAATAATCATACATTGGTATTTAAAAATAAACTAACATATCAATATTTTCCTTCAACAATTTGTTTTCAGCATAAGAATATGTTTCACCGTAATAAATCAGTAAATAGCAAGGTATATGCAGGTTTCAGAGTAAGTTTCAGCATAATAATCAAATAAAATAAATAACAAGGAAATTACCTGATGCTGATGCTTAGTAGACCGTAGGTTGTAGCAGGTTATGTTTTTATTCTCTGAGTCAGCCAAGATGATGTGTCCACCCTACCGACCAGCTATTATCTTGTTGGCCCTTGGAAATCAAAGGATTTCCAAGCCCCCGAGCTCACAAACTGATAATCCCGAGAGCAGTATTTTCTTGGGTTCTCAAAACCTTTCTCTATTCTCAAACCTCTCTCTCCACTTCCAGCTATCTCTGTTGGACACACCAAGCACACTGAGAGGGGGGGGTGAACAATGTGTATAGCTTTTTATTACTTTTTCAACTTTAACAATCATCAATTGCTTCTTCAATACATCATTCATTAATGTATTACCACATTATCATTATATCATCAGCATTATTAACAATTACAGCTCATCATCACATATCATCATATCATCATCACATAGGAAGCATAGCAAAACACAGTACACAAGATTTTTATGTGGAAACCCAAGTCCTGGGGGAAAAACCACGGAAGCCTTTATAATAATAATTTACCAGCAACAACTGAAAGGAGGCAACAACCCCCTTTGTTACAAAGACTTCAATTCTCCAGCTGCAACTGGAAGGAGGCTACAACCCCCTGGTATACAGGCTACAACCTGAAGGAAGCCTTAGCTCCCTATATTTCCTTGCCCTGTCCTGCCACCCTGATACAAAGATAGATACTAATATGAATCAAAACCGCACTGATCCTGCAGACCTATTAACCAACACCTGCACCACACTGCTCAACCACTGTCACTTCTCATCAACTGACCACTGTCATCAATTGTTCACTGCTCATCAACTATTCACTGCTCATTAGCTGACCACTGCTCATCACAACTATGCCACACTGTTCATCAACCTGTACAATCAATCTGTTCAATCTAGCTGTACCAATCAATCTGTCTGATCTAGCTGTAGCAATCAATCTGTCTACATAAATCAATATGCTGTTCACATCATTCGAGTTAGTCAATCTGAGTTTAACCAACCGTACACGAGACTCAGTCCACCTGAGTCAAACCAACTGCTCATACAACTCAGCCAATATGAGTCAGACCAAATGCACATGTAGTAGCCTGTGCTAATGCTGCTCAACTGAACCAATGTACTCACTCCTAATTACCACTATTCATGATTGTACTATTGTCATCAATGCATCATTTATAATTCTATATCATCACACATTGTGTTTTCATCATACATCACTGAGTATCACTGTGTAAACATCACTGAGCATATCAAACTGATCACATCATTGTGTAAACATCTCTAGCACTTCATACATAAACTGAGCATTTATCATTGTGTTTCATCATACATATATTATTGTGTACTAAATGTCATGCCATTGAGTGTATTTTACTGAACATACCACTGTTTAAATATTACTAAGTACATATGTATATTCCACTGTGTAAATATTTCATGCATATATCATTGAACATGCAAGTTATTGTGTGTATCATTGTCACCCAATGGATGTCATTCAACTGTCATTGTCAAGGCGGTCAACTTGTGCTAACTTGTTCAACTGTTCATATGATCATCTTGCTAACCTACTCATATAGTAAACATGATAAACTAATCATGTAATCAATCTTATCAACTGCTAATCACTAAATCAATCTTTCACTTATCATATCTTATCAAGTCAATACTTAGTCACAAAGAATGTCATCATAAAACTCTAGGAGTTGACCTTTTCAACTTGATTAAGCACTTGTAGGCACTATGATTTAGCCAACCAATGCTAACACGTGACTATAATGATGCCTACAAGATTATGTGCTTACTTAACTCAACACTGCTTGAACATGCCTTCATTGCTATAGTTTTTCAAGGCTTGCTTGAACTCTGAGCTATCAGAACTTTTAACACTGTAACCAAAAAATGAACTTGTCTTCCAGATTGACTTTTACATACCTGATATCCCTACTTGAACAAGTTTAGACCTTCACTTGTATGTGCTCCTTTGATATGTATGCTTGACAGAGTAACACTGGCTTCAGGGCTTTCCTAATTCCAAGCTCATATCACTGTGGTGTCAATCAAGCGCCTTGCTACAACATACTTGAAGTTATTTTGCAAATGTGACTTCATGCGGAGGGTGCCTCAGTCTTTGGATCAGATCATCTTACTTCCACGTTCAAGCAACTTCAACAATATTGTGTAACAATACCAATTTAGTCTTCAGTCTGTCCAGTACAAGGATAATCAACGAGTTCGGCTCCACCTTCTGAGTTTGCTACAGGCTTTGGAAAATATCAGATTCACTTCTAAACTTCAACCTTGTGTCATCAAAAATATACTAGCAGCTGATCTTTATAAGCTTCCAAAATCAAATATCAGGTTCACTTCTAAACTTTACTGACTGTAAATTTCAACCTGCTATTACTGAGTTGACTGTGGCTGCCTTAGAACAGTGTACCTGAAATTCTGAGCTTAACTCACCCGAAAATCGGAGAGGGATAAAGATAAAAATAAAACACCTCACTGCTGTATAAACTAGAAAATTTCTCAAGCTGTGGCTGCCTTTCGCGAGCTGCTCGTCACTATATTGCCAAAAACAAATTACTCAGTGAGGTCCAAAAACAATCAGAGCATCAATGTCTTGTTGGCACTGTCAATCAACTTCAAAACAATTCTGTATAATCATCTTTTAAACAGTCCGAATTTTTTTTTTTTTGGTGGCTGGCCCAAACTCTGCTTCTGCGGATTTGCTACTACTGAGTTTTTCACTTCATCAGACCAAAAAGAATTGTCTTCTCTTGCGTTACTGCAGCCATCCAAATATCCTTAGTCAAATAGTACTGACACCCGAAAAACCTCGAAAATCAGAGCTCAAAATAACTCCACTTTTTGACCAAAAATAAATATCAAAAAAATAAATTTTCTGCTTCAGAGGGGGTCCAAAAATCAGAGGTCTGAGCACACTTCACATGTCTGAATTACACCCATAAAATTGTCATAAAGTTGATCTTCCTTATGCTGCCTCTATCCTTGACTGTGGCTTCCTGAATACCCAAAAATCAAAGCAAAACAAAAAAAACTTTCCTGTCTACTGTAGCTGCTACAGTACCCCGAAAATTTCAGAGCTGGATCCTTAAAAGTGTATGAAATGGATGGAATAAAGGTGTATATATATAGGTCAATGTGGAGTAATTTAAGCTAGCCGACATGCAATTCAAAATTACAAATAATTAAATTTTCTTTTGTTAGGTCGGCTCACCCAAAAAGGTGGGGTACACTAACTTAAAAAATTCATATCTCTTCAACCATAAGGAGTTAGAATATGCTCCACATCTCAATGGAAATGGCTTGATGAGGACTATCTCCCTATGATGGGTTTATTTGCAAATTATTGGTCTAATACCCTTAAATTATTCAATGTGTCTAGGACGTCAAAGACCCCACACATGAGGGTGCCAAAAACCATACCACTAACTACAAGAGTTTCAAAGTCTTCTTCAACATATCAAGGCATGTCCGTGGGATCTACCTCCATCTACATCCCAATAGCCATATATCCATAAATAGGACCATACATCACCATGGTTCAAGACCCAAGGCACCGCATGCAAGGGTTTCAAGGACTCTTTCAAGGATATCATATAATATTTAAACAAGATACTTTCCATGGATTTCAAGCCCATCACATAGGACTCCATCGCCAAGTGATGAGGGAATCATGACCAAGGATTCTATCATATCAAAGGCTCCAACAATCATGGGCTTACAAACCACCATATGTATGGATTCCAAGACCCAAATCATTTACGAATGCACCATCAATGATCATATAGTGTCCAAGGGTCATCATGCTGCCATTTATGTGGGTGCCAGACCTTCTCATGCATAATGACCATCTCCAAGGGTTCCATGACCCAAGTTTGTGGGCTTAAGGACCAAATTAACACATCATCCAATCATGCAACATAGATACCTTCAATCAACAGACAACTAGGAGCAGGGGATACAACAATGGACTCAACTAGGACCAAGATACAGCTTAGGGGCACTTAACCAAGCTAATGGTAGCCAGGGCTTTTGCCATTGCCCCAAGGCCTCCAAGGGATTCAAGCTTGGTCTTGGACAAAGTCAAAAGGTCTCCTCTTGACACAGACAACCACAAACCAAACACTAACCCTCAGGGGCTCCACAAGGGGCACCAAGACGCAACTATTGGCATCAATGGCCAGGCACTGTTGGCATCAATGACAACTTAATCAACAATCTCCCCCTTTGTCATTGATGAAAACAATCAAGCTCCCCCTGAGAATAGGCTCCCCCTATTCACAACTTCTCTCCCCCTTTGGCATCAATGGCAAAGGGTACTACCTTGAAGTAACGCTCCCCCTCAAGGCATGCTCCCCATGTCAACAACTTCTCTTCCTTTTTGCATCAATGGAAATGAGAACTTTCATTAGCAATACTACTCCCCCTATCACTCGGTATTGTTGTTGCTTGTATGCTGGAACCAACTGTGATCGTTGATCTCAATCCATGATAATTAGGTACATAGCTCCTTTTACACTTCATAACACTAATCGATAGTCTTCAAAATGGTATTGGGTTTTTCCCAAAAATTTCATCATTCCTGTTCTGATCAACGATGCAATCTACTGACTTTCTTCTCCATACCGTGGTAGACTGATTGTTGTTCATGACATTCGATTGAACTTGCTTTCTTCTCCAAACTTTAACTTCTCCCTGCATCTTGCAATGTTTTGCAAAATGACCATAATGATAACAATTATAACATTGAACGAAAAACATAACTTGATTTCTTTCTGGAGTGATTCTTTCATGAGCTCTGCAATGGATGGATTTGTGACCATAGCTGTTACACTTGTAGCAGTGACCACTGAACATCATGGGATATCCCTGAGCAAAGGATCATCTTTGTGATGCAACTTCTCTGTTTCTATTCTTCCTTGAATCTTTCTGATCATGGGATCTATGGAAAATATCTATATAACTATTAGCCTTTTCTTCTTTTTCCCTGGAACTTTCACTTTCTTCAATGTTCTTTTCAATCTTTGAATTTGTCTTCAACTGAGCAGCTGTCTTGTTCAAATCTTCCTTTAGAGAGAGGATCTTCAATTCTTGCTTTTGACAAATTTCTATCTTTTCTTGGAGTTGTCTTGTTAGGTCTTCTTCAATTTTCTTGACTTCTTCTACCTGGCTTTTCAGATCAATAATACTGTCTTCCATCTGTCCTTTTGGGTTCTGATCTTCTTCATGAGATTTTTGCAGTCACCCTTTTAGTACTTGATTTTCTTTTCTGATCTCTGTGAGTTCTTTTTCAAATTCAAAATTTGTCAGACATACCTTTCGTAATTCTATCTTTAAGGATTTTATTTCACTTTCTTGTTTTCTTCTTAGTTTCTCTTCAATCTCATGACTGAACTGAATTTCCTTTTTGTCACTTGAATCTCCTTTCTGACTGGTGGTACTTTCCTTCTGCAATTTTTCAAGTGAGGTACTGATCTCACTATCTTTGTCTTGAGGTTTGCGAGTCAATTCTTTCTCCTTATCTTCTAGTTGTCTTTTGAGCCTGTCAATTTCTTCTGATTGCCTTTTATTTTCAGCAGCTGACTTCTCAAGTTGATCCTTTAGAGAGTTAGATATGGCTTCTTTGATTCTGGTAGCTTCTTCAACTTGGAGGTTTAGATTAACTATAGTCTGTGTGGCCTTCTCACAATCTTCTTGATTCCTCTTCTCAGATTTGTCCAATTTCTCTTGCAATACCTAGTTCTGTTCATAAGGTTTCTCAACCTTTTGCAAAGCATTAGTAATATCATTGTTTAAACATTCATTTCCATCATTTATCAAGAAACAATGAGATTCATCACATTTTGATGTATTACAATCTATGAAGTTTGAATAGCACTTATCCTCTATACTTGATAGACATATTTCTTCAAAAACATTACAAACAGGGTGTTCAATAGACTTACCTTCATACTTACCTGGATCTTGTACTGACCTTTCTATGGAGTTGTCTTCTGCTTTCTGTTCTTCAATGGAGTAGAGTTGATCTAACTTCAGTGCTAATTCTTCAATTGAGTTGCACTTTCCTATTTTCTTCTTTTGGAGATCTGTCAAATCTGCAGTCATGAGTTTCATAACTTCTTCTTCATGTTCCTTAGAGGAGTAGAGATGTTCTATTTTGAGCCATAGTTCCTATGTAGTGTTGCACTTTCCAATCTTCTCTTTTATGGAATTTGACAAGCCTTCAAGAATGGATTCCATAGCCATTGAATTATTTTTCCTTGCTTCCTTCTGAGCTGTTGTTTTCACTTTCTTCGGATGATTGTACCCAGCAAGCACTGACTGCCATACCGCACTGCCTTCTGCTTCAAGATAACCTTGCATTCTTATTTTCCAAATCAAGTAATTTGTCCCACAAGACAATCCATTCACTGAGAATCCCATGGTGTGTCAAGGATCTACTTCAAGCTAGTAAGGATTTCTATGAAGGACCTGCTCTGATACCAATTGGTTATGTTTTTATTCTCTGAGTCAGCCAAGATGATGTGTCCACCCTACCGACCAGCTATTATCTTGCTGGCCCTTGGAAATCAAAGGATTTCCAAGCCCCCGAGCTCACAAACTGATAATCCCGAGAGCAGTATTTTCTTGGGTTCTCAAAACCTTTCTCTATTCTCAAACCTCTCTCTCCACTTCCAGCTATCTCCCCCTTACCTTCAACTTTCTCCCCCTCTTTATACATTTCCTTCCTCGAGAAGACCTTGGTCTTACTCCACCGCCTCAAACTCCCCCTCTCGAGCCCCTCAAACATTTACTCCTTTCACTTAGTTCATTTATACACGTTACATTATAAAAATGTATTTTTCACACTCAATGTACCGAATAATTAATTACACTCATGGTAAATTTATTTGATTTTGATTGATGGTCGTAAGTATTTATTACGGTGGGAATCATTACCCAAAGGTTATCCATTCGGGACAAGGTTTATTAATTACAAGTCTATTCACCACCTTTGTATTTAATGTTATTAGTGTAATTAATAAAATATTATAAAAATAGTTGACCTTTTCAACTTGGACATGGTATGTCTTAATGGTCTACCTCATCCGTCAAGATAACTTATCTTGAGATTTAAATTCTAAGATTCGTATTGAATAATTAAATAGTAATAAACCATTTTCCATCACATCACATCCATTCCAAAATTTTTATCCTATTATGTCTAGCTTAGTAATGGAAATAATCACACTCTAATCATTTATTAATCAATATTTAAATTTTACCTATATTGCAATTGTTATGACATGGATAGTAATATTATTAAAATAACATTAATTAAGCAATAATATTAATTAAATCACCACAAAGTAATAATAAATGGTGAATTTAATAAAAATGTCTTTTAAATCATTTGTTTATCACATGAGTACCTTAACATCAACATAGTATCCTCGTTCTTCTAAACAAAGCACCCTTAAGGGTTTAAACAATCTTACTAATTAATTAGACAGTACCATTACCTTATTTACAACAATTCTTAGATGACAATGTTAGCTGACGACACTTGTCTCAATTGCTTATCACAATGTTTACCAACAAGTAATACATAGCTTAATTGACTTGTTTTACACATCTTAAATAACTTTATATTCATTATCTGAATTCGATCAATGCATGATTAACCTAATTACTTATGACAACTTATACATTTATTCAATATGTTAAGTGTTTGTGTATCGATACTAGTGTACATGTGCAATGTGTGCATGCGTGGCCAGTGTATGTACAGATCAAAAATGTACTATAGACAAACCCCATCCCGCCTATGCATACCTGCTAACTAATGGTAGTATTTACCCCCATGTAGAAGAACAAGCATAATATATATAGTACAATTACTTTAATATCCTCAATTATTGAACATTTAATTCTTTACGATTTCACATCATTATCTTTATGTTTACATTAGTTTAACCAATCATGTACAAGGAAGGGTACCTACTACCCTAACTCAGAATCAAGGAATACCCAACCCTCAATAGTACTAACTAACACATCCTCCCATCATAACCTGCGTCCTGCATCCTCCCTATCCTTCCTCTGCTGGTACAAAAGTGGATGTCGGACTCACCGACCTGACCACATAGAACTTGAGAGCGATAGCGTCGAATGAACAACAGACCTATCCTCCCCTAGCAGGAATCCAACCATCGTCATCACAACTACATGGGGAGCGTGTCTCAGCATGGCCCTCCCACAACCTTGGGTCTCATGGAAACATAGGGTGGGAAACACATCCATCCCTCTCAAGATACTGGGCCTACGCCCTTATCAACTCATACTTTGCTGCTATCGGGATTATCAGTTTGTGTTATCGTATCATCATTTTTGGCTGCTAAGGTTTACTGTACGAACATGTTTTTTTTGCATATACCAGATCAAGTAACTAGCTATCCCATAGCCTTTATGTCTTGTAGGTTAGTATTTCGCAAAATACACATTTTATAGAAAGTATTTCCCATCAATCACCAATTGATCCATATTATCAACATCATTTTATTTCTTGCGACAATTTTAGTTCATCAAAGATGCATATGACATATAACACTTCAATAAATCATATCATAAGATGGTATCCACATACCGCATCATATATTTCACATCTTATTAATGAAAACATATAAAGACATATTGTAATCGTAAAACAAGGGAGTCCTATGAAAATCATGACATCATAACTGCATAACGTAACAACATCATAATCATAGTGAAATCATAAAACACAGTAACATCATATAATTGGGTCCATCATGTTGTAATAAAGTTTACTCAGTCGA
Organism: Larix kaempferi; assembly: GCA_027924585.1. Classification (NCBI taxonomy): domain Eukaryota; kingdom Viridiplantae; phylum Streptophyta; class Pinopsida; order Pinales; family Pinaceae; genus Larix; species Larix kaempferi. The sequence goes on from BSBM01000109.1 coordinate 10,492,510, forward strand.
GCTGAGTCCAATAGATAATAAGTGACTATGTAGTATGGTTGACTGATAAACATGCCTAGTCGAAATATGGGGCGTTACATTTTTCTTATAATTTTATATTCCATATGTCTTTTATATTATGTGAATGCTTAGTTAAAAGCTCATGGGGCTAGATGCCTGGATTTAGTGTCACGTCCTCTCTATCATGCTGGTATGATGGGAGGGGACTTTACAGTATGATCCACTTCTTCCCAAGAAGAAGATACCTCCAGACATATGACCAAGCATCACACCTGCTTGAGTTTGGAGCATTTATTTTTGTGTGTGCCTTACAGTCTATTTTGAGGGGGGTATTTTTCCCATGAGGTTTTCCCCATTTCCTTGGTTTATTGACTGCTATTATTCATTGTATTGGGTGACCTTTGGTCTTAGTTACCAGGGCCTAGGAAGGATTAAGGGGGGGTGTTAGGATATTCTTATACTCCATCCTAGTCCTACTAGCATTTTCATCCTTTGCATTTTCAATCATGCATGCACTTTTAGGGTTTGCATGCATTATTTAGGGTTTGCATGCATTTGCATGCATCCCGATCATTAGTCCTAGCACCTAGCCCTTAGTTAGCTATCCCTTGGAGCTTCTTTTCACTCAGTTTTATCCCTCCTAGAGATTAGTGCACCCTTCTTTCATCTACCAGTTGAGAAAGGCGCCCTTCCTTACCTACCATTCAGTTTTACTTCAGTTATCTTCAGTTCTCTCCTTGATTTAAGGATAGACTGACTCTTAACTGACCTTATCACTCCGATGGACCTCCAGTGAGACTTGACTGCCTATTTTGACTTCAGTTAACTCCTCATGCACTCTCCACTGAGCCTCCTTCATTCAGTTAGTGTCTCCATGTGCTAGTTACACTTAGTTACACCTACCACACTCAGTTAGACTCAGTTTGATTGACGGTTTACAGTTACTTGTGCATTGATAACTCCACCGATGATGAGATAGACTTCTAGTTGTGCTCCGATGACACTCCATTGATATTTTGATCACTCCATGAAGGATAATTTGAATTTCCACCTTGGCATTCGGCTCCTCATGCATTGTACTATTTATTTGTCCATATTGTGATTAATTAATCAGTGTGTGTGAAGTATTTTTGCTTCTATCCGACTTCTACTGTATTATTATTCTGTTGCTCATTACACTGCATTGACCACTCTTCTTCTATTTTCCTGCTTAATCATAATTACTCTTGTGAGGTATACATCATCTCTTAGATCTGCTGTGAGAATTTTCACACTATAGTCTCTCTCCCTCTATCTATAAACCCCTAACCCCTAATTTCTCTCTCTCTCTCTAAACCGTTAACCTCTCTCTCTCTCTCTCTCTCTCTCTCTCTCTGTATATGTATATATATATCTTTCTAAGCCCATAACCTCCAATAACTCACCCCCTCTCCCTTTCTCTCTAAACTCTTAATCCCTTAGCCCTAATCCCAATATATTTCTCTCTCTAAACCCCTAACCCCCAATCTCTCTCTCTCTCTCTCTCCCCAATCCCCACTCAACACCCACCTACCCCTCCCCCTTCTATACCTATATCTTCCCCTACTACTAGCCATCCATACTCCCCCCACGATTCCTCTCTCTGTAAACCACCATTAACCACCAATATCTCTCTGTCTCTCTCTAAACCCCTAACCCCCAATATATTCCTCTCTCTACACCGCTAACCTCATATCTATCTTTCTTTCTCTCTCTCTCTCTCTCTCTCTCTCTCTCTCTCTCCCTCTCTCTCTCTAATTTTTTCTCTATTTCTATGAACCCCTAACCACCATTCTCTCTCTCTCTAAACCCCTATCCACCAATCTCTCTCTCTCTAAAAACCAAAAACCACCAATCTCACTCTCTCTCCCTCTCTCTCTCTCTCTCTCTAAACCCATAACCCTTAGCCTCTCTCTCCTTCTCTCTCTGAACCCCTAACTACTAGTCTCTCTCTATCTCTCTATAAAACCCTAACACAAAATCTCTTTCTCTCTCTCTCTCTAAAGCCCTAACCCTCAATATCTTTACCACTCTCTAAACCACTAACCTCCAATCTTTCTCTATCCCTCTCTAAACCTCTAATCCCCAATCTCTCTCTTCCTATCTCTCTTTCTCTCTAAACAACTAACCTCCAATCTCTCTCTCTCACTCTCTAAACACTTAACCCCCAATCTCTCTCTGTCTCTAAACCCTAACACCCAATCTCTCACTCTATCTCTCTCTTAACCCCTAACCCCCAATCTCTCTATTTCTTTAAGTCCCTTACCCCTAATCTCTCTTTTTCTCTCTCTCTCTCTCTCCAAACCTCTAACCCCCATTCCCTCTCTCTCTAAACCCTTAACACCCAATCTCTCTCTTTCTCTCCATCTCTCTAAATACCTAACTCAAGTATCTCTCTCTCTCTCTCTCTCTCTTTCTCTCTCTCTCTCTCTCTCTCTCTCTCTCTCTCTCTCTCTCTAAATCCCTAAACCCTAACCCGCAGAATCTCTCATTCTCTCTAAACCTCTAATGCCCAATATCTCTCTCGCTCTATATAATCCCCTAACCCGCAATCTCTCTCTACCTTCCCTCCCCCCCCCCTCTCTCTCTTCCCAATACCTCCTCAACCACCTACCCCTCCCCCCTGCTTATGTCTCTCCCCCCCACCACTAACCATCTATACTCCCCCCATGATCTCTCTCTATCTCTAAAACTCTATTAACCCCAAATCTCTCTCTCTCTCTCTCTATTTAAACCCCTAGCCTCCAATGTCTCTCTCTCTCTATTTAAACCCCTAACCCCCAATATCTCTCTCTATCTATACCCCTAGCCCCCAATATCTCTCTCTAAACCCCTAACCTCCAATCTCTCTCTCTAAAATCCAAGTTCACAGTCTCTCTCTCTCTAAAATCCTTGCTCACAGTCTATCTCTCTCTCTCTTTCTTTATCTAAAACCATAACCTCTAATCTCTCTCTCTCTCTCTCTCTAAACCCCTAACTACCAATCTATGTATTTATCTCTCTATCACTCTAAACCACTAACCCCCAATATATATATCCTAACCCCCAATCTCTATAACTCCTAACCCCCAATCTCTCTCGTTCTATCCCTCTCTATCCAAATTCCAAACCTCGAATCTCTCTCGTTCAATCATTCTCTCTAATCCCATAACCTCCAATCTCTCTCTCTCTCTCTCTCTATATATATATATATATTTAAAACCCTAACACCCAATCTCTCTCTCTCCCTCTCTCCCTCTCTCTCTCTCTCTAAACCCCTAACCCCCAATCTCTCTCTCTCTCTTTCTCTAAATCCTTAATAACCAATATCTCTCTTTCTCTCTATCTCTCTAAATCCACAACCCCTAATCTCTTTCTCTCTCTAAACATTTAACCTCTAATCTCTCTCACTCTCTCTCCCAAAAACCCCAGTCCACACCCACCTACCCCTCTCCCCAACCACTAACCATCCATACTCCCCCCACGATCGCTCTCTCTCTCTAAAATATGAACTTCCAATTTATCTACCTCTCTCTCTATCTTTCTCTCTCTTTCTCAAAACCCCTAACCCCCAATCTATGTCTCTCTCTCTCTCTCAACCCATAACCCTCAATATTCCTCTTTCTCGATCTCCCTTTTTAAGCCCCTAACACCCAATCTCTCTCTCTCTCTCACTTCCTCTCCATAAACCCCTAACTAGCAATCTCTCTCTCTCTCTCTCTCTCTCTCTCTCTCAACGCATAAACCCCAATCTCTCTCATTCCCTCTAAAACCCTAACCACCAATCTCTCTCTCTCTCTCTCTAAATCCCTAACCCCCTATCTCTCCCTGTCTCTATCTCTCTCTTGAAATCCATAACCCCCAATCTCTCTTCCTCTCTCTCTCTCTCTAAACTCATAATCCCTAACCCCCAATATCTCTGTCTAAACCCCTAACCCACAATCCCTCTCTCTCACTAAATCCCTAACACCCAATCGATCTCTCTCTCCCTCTAAGGCCCTAACCACCAACCTCTCTCTTTCTCTCTAAATCCCTAACCCACAATATTTCCCTCTCTCTCACTCTCTCTAAACCCGTAAGCCACAATATTCCTCTCCCTCTCGCTCTCTTACTCTCTCTCTCAAACTCTAACCTCCAATCTCCCTCTCTCTCTCTTACTCTCTCTCTATCTAAAATTATAACCCCCAATATCTCCCTCTCTCTAAACCCCTAGCCCCAAATCTCCCTCTCCCTCTCTTACTCTCTCTTTCAAACTTAAATGCTCAATATTTTATTTTAAAACCCCAACCCCCAATCTCTCTCTCTCCCTAAACCCCTAAAGACCCATCTCTCTCTTACTATCTTTCTATCTATCTCCCTCTCTATATTTAAACCCCTATCCCCCAATCTCTCTCTCTCTTTATTTAAATCCCTAACCCCCAATATCTCTCTCTATCTATACCCTTATCCCCCAATGTCTCTCTCTAAACCCCTAACCCCCAATATCTCTCTCACTAAACTCCTAACTCCCAGTCTCTCTCTCTCTATCTCTCTCTCTCTAAAACCCTAACCTCTAGTCTCTCTCTCTCTCTCTCTGAACCCCTAACTACCAATCTCTCTCTTTCTCTCTCTATCTCTCTAAACCCCTAACCCCCAATATCTATATATCTCTCTAAACAACTAACCGTAAATATATATCTCTCTCATTCTATCCTTGTCTAAATTCCTAACCCGTAATCTCCCACATTCGATCTCTCTCTCTCTCTAAACCCATAATGTCCAATCTCTCTCTCTCTCTATCTCTATCTAAAACCCTAACAACCAATCTCTCTCTCCCTCTCTTTATCTCTCTAAACCCCTAACCCCCAATCTCTTTCTTTATTTAAGCCCCTAGGCCCTAGTCTCTCTCTCTCTCTCTATCTCTCTATAAACCCCTAACCCCCAATATCTCTCTCTCTCTAAACCCTTAATAACCAATATCTCTCTTTCTCTCTATCTCTCTAAATCCCTAACACCTAATCTCTCTCACTCTCTCTCCCAAAACCACCTACCCCTCCCCCTTCTCTATCTCTCTCCCTCCAACCACTAACCATCCATACTCCCCCCGTGATCACTCTCTCTCTCTAAACCCCCATTAAATCCCAGTGTCTCTCTCTCTAAACTCCTAATCCCCAATCTCACTTTCTCTAAACCCCCAACCTCATCTCTCTCTCTCTCTCTCTCTCTCTCTCTCCAAAATCCAAACTACCAATTTCTCTCCCTCTCTCTCTCTATATTTCGCTCTCTTTCTCAAAACCCCTAACCCCCAATCTCTCTATCTATATCTCTCAACCCATAAGCCTCAATATTCCTCTTTCTTAATCTTCCTTTGTAATCCCCTAACACCCAATTGACCTCTCTCTCACTTTCTCTCTGTAAACCCCTAACCAACAATCTCTCTCTCTCTCTCTCTCTCTAAACTCCTAAGCCCTAATCTCTCTCATTCTCTCTAAACCCCTAATCACCAATCACTCTCTCTCTCTCTAAATCCCTAACCCCCAATCTCTATTTCTCTCTCTCTCTCTAAACTCATGATCACTAACTCCTAAACCCCTAACCCGCAATATATATCTCTCTCTAAATCCCTAACACCGAACCAATCTCTCTCTCTCTCTCTCTCTAAGGCCCTAACCACCAACCTCTCTCTTTCTCTCTAAATCCCTAACCTCCAATATTCCCCTCTTTCACTCTCTCTAAACCCCTAAGCCACAATATCCCTCTCTCTCTCTTACTCTCTCTCTCAAACTCTAACCTCAAATCTCCCTCTCTCTCTCTTACTCTCTCTCCTTAAAACCACTAAGCCCCAATATCTCTCTCTCTATCTAAACTTATAACCCCCCAATCTCTCTCTCTCTCTAAACCCCTAGCCCCCAATCTCCCTCTCTCTCTCTCTCTTACTTTCTCTTTCAAACTCTAATGCCCAATCTTTTATTCTAAACCCCCAACCGCCAATCTGTCTCTCTTTCTCTAAACTCTTGACCACCCATATCTCCCTTACTATATATCTATATCTCTAAACCCTTATCCCACAATCTCTCTATCCCTCTCTAAACCACTAGCCCCCAATCTCTTTATCATTCTCCAAACCCCTAAATCCCAATCTCTCTCTCTCTCTAAACCCCTAATCCCCAACATTTATCTGTCTCTCTCTCTAAAATCCTAAAATGCAATCTCTCTCTCTCTCTCTCACTCACTCTAATCCCCTAACCCCACATCTCTCTATCTCTGTCTTTCTCTCTCTAAACCCCAACCCCCAATCTCTCTCTCTCCCTAAACCCTAAACCCTAAACCCCATGTCTCTCTCTCTCTCTAAACCCTAACCCCCAATCTCTTTGTATATCTATCTAACTCCCTTTAAGCCCCTAACAACCAAACTCTCTCTTTCTTTAAACCTTCAAAACTTGAATCTCTCTCTTCATCTCTATCTCTCTAAACCCCTAACCCCCAATCTCTCTTTGTCTCTCTATAACCCCTAACCACCTATCTCTCTCTCTCTCTCTATCAATATATATCTCTATTTAAAATCATAACTCCGAGTCTCTCTCTCTCTCTTACTAAACCCCTAACCCCCAATCTCTCTCTATCTCTCTTTCTCTCAGACCCTAACCTCCAATATCCCACTTTCTCACTCCTCCTCTATAAACCCCTAAAACCAATCAATCTCCCTCTCTCACTCTCTATAAACCTGTATCCACCAATCTCTCTCTTTCTATGTCTCTCTCTCTCTCCTTCTTTCTCTCTCTATCTAAATGCCTAAGTCTCAATCTCTCTCTTTCTCTCTAAACCCCTAATCCCCAATCTCTCTCTCTCTCTCTTTCTAAATCCCTAACCTCCTATCTCTCCCTTTGTATATCTCTCTCTCTAAACCCTTAACCCTAATCTCTCTCTCTTTCTCTAAACTCATAACATATGACCCCCAAAATCTCTCTCTATATCACTAAACCCCTAACACCCAACCGATCTCTCTCTCTCTCTCTAAGACCCTAACCACTAATCTCTCTTCTCTAAACCCCTAATCCATAATCTCTCTCTCTCCCTAAACCTGCAACCCCAAATTTCTCTCTCTCTAAGCCCAATAACCCAATCTCTCTCTCTCTCTCTCTCTCCAAACCCCCACTCCTCACCCACCTACACCTCCCCCATCTCTATGTCCCTCTCTGTCCCCACCACTAACCATCCAAACTCCTTATGTGATCTCTTTCTATCTCTAAATCCCTATAATCCCCAATATGTCTCTCTAAACCCTCAACCCCGAATCTCACTCTCTTTAAACCCCTGACCCCTAATCTCCCTCTTTCTCTCTCTCTCTCTCTGATCTCCTAACCTCCAATCTCTCTTTCTCACTCTATCTCTAAAAACCAAGCCTCTCTCTCTCTCTAAAACCCTACCCCCAATCTCCCTCTAAAACCCTACACCCAATCTCTCTTTAAACCCCTAACCCCAATCTCTCTCTCTCTCTCTCTAAGCCCCTAACCCCCAATACTTCTCTCTCTAAACCCCTAATACTCAATATCTCTCTCTCTCTCTAAACCCCTAACCTCCATTCTCTCTCCCTCTCTATCTCTCTCTCTAAACCCATAACATCCAAACTCCCACTCTCTAAACTCCTAAGTCCCAAGTCCTAAGTCCTAACCCCCAATCTTTCTCTATTTCTAAACACTGAACCCTCAATCTCTCTCTGTCTCTCTAAGCTCCCAATCCTTAGTCTCTCTCTCTCTCTCTAAATGCCTAACTTGCAATCTTTCGGTCTCTAAACCCCTAACCACCAATCTCTATCTTTCTCTCTCTCTCTCTCTCTCTCTCTAAACCCCAAACCTGCAACATCCCTATAACTTTCTAAACGCATAGGCCCTAATCTCTCTCTCTCTCTGTAAACCAATAAACTCCAATCTATCTCTTTCTATCTCTCTCTCTCTAAATTATTAACCTCCAATCTCCCCTTCTCTAAACCACTGACCCCCAATCTCTCTCTCTCTATCTAAATTCCTAACCACTAATGTCTATTTTTCTTTAAACCCCTACCCCCAATCTCTCTCTCTCTAAACCCCTAACCCCCAATATCTCTTTCTCTCACTTTCTCTCTAAAATCCTAACTCCTAACCTCTCTCTCTCTCTCTCTCCCTCTCTATCTATCTATCTAAACCCCTAGCAAACAATCTCTGTCTCTAAACCCCTAACTGCCAATCTCTCTGTCTAAAGCCCTAACCACCATTCTCTCTCTCCCTCAAAACCACTAACCCCCAATATCTCTCTATCTCTGTCTAAACCACTGGCCCCCAATATCTCTCTCTCTCTTTAACTCTCCCTAAACCCCTAACCCCCAATCTCCCTCTCCCTCTCCCTCTCCCTCTCCCTCTCTCTCTTTCACTCTCTCTCCCCCTCTCTCTAAACGCATAACCCCCAATATTTATTTCTAAACCCCTAACCCCTATTCTCTCTCTTTCTCTCTCTTCGCTCTAAACCCCTGACCAACCATCTCTCTCTTGTTATCTCTCTATCTCTCTAAAACCCTATCCCCCAATCTCTCTATCTCTCTCTAAACCACTAAACCCCATTCTGTTTATCACTCTCCAAACCAATAAACCCCAATATCTCAATCCCCAATCTTTCGCTCTCTCTAAGCCCCTAATATCCAATATATATCTCCTTCTCTCTCTCTAAACCCCTAACATCCAACCTCTCTCTTACTCTAAACCCCTAACCCCCAATCTCTCTCTCTCTGTAAACCCCTAACCCTCTCTCTCTCTCTAAACCCCTAACATCCAACCTCTCTCTTACTCTAAACCCCTAACCCCCAATCTCTCTCTCTCTGTAAACCCCTAACCCTCTCTCTCTCTCTCTCTCTCTCTCTTTCTTTAAACCCCTAATCTCGAATCTCCCTCTCCACCTCTCCCTCAACCCCTAACCCCCAAACTCTCTCTCTCTATAAACCCATAACCCCTAATCTATATCACTTTCTCTAACTAAACCCCTATCTGTTAGTCTCTCTCTCTCTAAAACCCTAACACGAAATATCTCTCTCTCTAAACCCCTAACCCCCAATATGTTTTTTCACTCTCTAAACCCCTAAGCACCAATCTCTCTCTTTGTCCATCTCTAAACCCCTAACCCCCAATCTCTCTCTTCCTATATTTCTCTCTAAATCCCTAACCTCCAATATCTTTCTCTCACTCTCTAAACCCATAACCGCCAACATCTCTCTCTCTAAGCCCTAACCCCCAATCTCTCTCTCTCTCTCTCTCTAAACCCCTAACCCCCAATGTCTCTCTCTCTCTATCTAAACCCCTAACCTCCAAAATATCGATATCCCTTTGTAAACCTCCCCCCTTTCTCTCTATCTATCTCTCTATCTAAAACTGTGAAACCCAATCTCACTCTCCCTCTAAACCCCTTATCCCTTGTCTCTCTCTCTCAAAACCCTTAACCACTAGTCTCTCCATCTCTGTCTCTCTCTAAATCCTTAACCACCAAAATCTCTCTCTCTCTCTCTCTTTCTCTCTCTAAACCCCTAACCCCCAATCTCTTTATCTTTATTGAAGCGCTTAAACTCCAATCTCTCTCTCTCTCTCTCTCTCTCTCTCTCTAAATCCCTAGCCCCAAATCACTCTCTTTCTATGTCTGTATCTCTATCTAACCCCCTCACCTCCAATCTCTCTCTCTCTCTCTCTCTCAACCCCTAATCACCTATCTCTTTCTCTCTCTAAACCCCTAACCTCAAATCTCTCTCTCTCTTTCTAAACCCCTAACCCCTAATTTGTCTCTCTAAAATGCTAACCTTCAATCTCTCTCTCTCTCTCTCTAAAACCGTAAGCACCAATCTATCTCTTTCTATATCTCTCACTCTATAAATTCCTAAACCCCAATCTCTCTCTTTCTATCTCCCCCTCTCTGAAAACTACTAATGTCCAATCTCTTTCTCTCTCTCTAAACCCCCAAATCTCCAATTGCTATCTCACATTCTCTCTATAAGCCCATAATGCCCAACATCTCTATCTCTCTCCCCCTAAATCCTAATCACTCTCTCTCTCTCTTCTACCCCTAACTCAAATATCTCTCTCTTTCTAGACACCTAATCCCAATATCCTCTCTCTTTAAACCTCTAACCCTCAATCTCTCCCTCTCTCTAAACCCGTAACCCCCAATCTATCTCTTTCAAAACCCCTAACCCGCAATCTCTCTCTCTCTCTCTCTCTCTCTCTCTCTCTAAACCCCAAATCCCCAATATCTCTCTCTCTCTCTAAACCCCTAACCCCCAATCTCTCTCTCTCTCTCTCAATAACTAACCCCCGATCTCTCTCTCTCTCTCTCTCAATAACTAACCCCCAATCTCTGTTTCTAAACTCCTAACATCCAATCTCTCTCTCTCTCTCTCTCTCAAACCAAAACCCCCCATCTCTCTCTCTAAACACCTAACCCCCAAACCCTCTCCCCTCTCTCTCTCTCTTTCTAAACCCTAAACCCCCAAACTCTCTCCCCTTCTACTTATTGCTCTCTCTCTCTCTCTAAGCCCCTTACACCCACTCTTTGTCTCTCTCTCTCTCTTTCTCTCTCTCTCTCCAAACCTCCATTGTTGACCTCCCTACCCATCCCCTCCTCTCTATGTATCTCTGCTCCCTACCACTAACTATCCATACCCCCCCCTCCCACAATATTTCTCTATCTCTAAGCCCTTATTAACCCCAAATCTCTCTCCCTCAGACTCGAAACCCCTAACCTCCAATCTATCTCTCTCTCCCTCTCTCTAAAACCCTAACTCCCAATATCTCTGTCAACTCCTAACCTCTCTCTCTCTCTAAACCCTTAAACTCCAATCTCTCTTTCCTTCTCTCTAAATCGCTAACCACCAATCTCTCTCTCTCTCTCTAAAACCATAACCCCCAATCTCTCTATCTTTCTCTAAACCCCTAACCACTAATATCTCTCTCCCTTAAAACCACTAATCCCCAATCTCTCTCTTTCTATATCTCCCTCTCTCTAAACACTCAACCTCCAATATCTATCTCTCTCTAACTACTTACCCCCAACCTCTCTCTCTCTCTCTGAACCTCTAATATCTAATCTCTCTCCCTCTCTCGCTCCAAACCGCTAACCTTCAATATCACTATCTCTCCAAACCACTAAACACTAAAACCTAACCCCTAATCTCTCTCTCTCTCTAAACAACTAAACCCCGGTCTCTCTCTATGTCCAATTCCCTAAACCCCAATATATATCTCTCTCTTTGGCTCGATCTCTCTCTCTCTCTCTCTCTCTCTCTCTCTCTTTGTCTAAACCCCTAACCCCTAATCTCTCTCTCTCTCTCTCTCTCTCCCCAAACCCCCACTCCTCACCCACCTACCCCTGCCCTACTCTCTTTGTCTCTCTCCCATAACCCTAACATCCAATCTCTTTATCTCTCTCTAAAACCTTAATCTCCACTCTCTCTCTCTAAACACCTAACCAAAAATCTCCCTTTTTCTGTCTCCCTCTCTCTAAGCCCCTAAACCCCAAGCTCTCACCCTCTCTATCTCTAAACCCTTAAGCAAAATTCTCTCTCTTTCTATCTCTATATATTTAATCCCTAACCCCTAATATTTCTATCTCTCCCTAAACCCCCAACCCCCAACCTCTCTTACTCCCTCTCTATAAACCCTTGACCCCAAACCTCTCTCTCTCTAAACCCCTAGTCCCTAATCTCTCTCTCTCTCTCTCTCTCTATCTAAATGCCTTACCCCACATTTCTGTCTCTCTCTAAACACTTAACCCACAATCTCCGTCTCTCTCTAAACCCATAGCCTTCAGTCTCTCTCCCCCTTTTTCTCTAAACCCCTAACCCCTAATTTCTCTCTCTCTCTCTCTCTCTCTATCTATATCATTATAATCCCCTAACATCCAATCACTCACTCCCTCTCCCTCTCTCTCTCTCTCTAAACCCTTAATCCCTTAGTGCTAATCCCAATCTCTCTCTCTAAGCCCCTAACCACCAATCTCTCTCTCTCTCTTTATCTCTCTCTCTCTCTCTCTCCCCCCCCCCAACCCCCCACAACACACCCACCTACCCATCCCCCATTCTCTACCTATCTCTCCCCCTACTACTATCCATCCATACTCCCCCCACAATCTCTCTCTCTGTAAACCACCATTAACCCCTAATCTCCCTCTCTCTCTCTAAACCCCTAACCCCCAATCTCTCTCTCTCTCTATACAACTAACCTCATATATATCTCTCTCTCCAAACCCCTAACCATCATTTTCTCTCCCTCTTTCTCTCTCGTTCACTCTGTTTCTCTGAACCCCTAACCACCATTCTCTCTCTCTCTCTCTCTAAACCCCTGTCCACCAATATCCCTCTCTCTAAGAACCGAAAACCCCCAATCTCACTCTCTCTCTTGAAATCCCTACTCCCCCCACAATCTCTCTCTCGAAATCTCTCTCTCTCTCTCTCCCCAAAACCCCACTCCTCACCCACCTACCCCTTCCCCGCTCTCTTTGTCTCTCTCCCATAACCGTAACATCCAATCTCTTTATCTCTCTCTAAAACCTTAATCTCCACTCTCTCTCTCTAAACACCTAACCAACAATCTCCTCTATCTCCCTCTCTCTAAGCCCCTAAACCCCAATCTCTCACCCTCTCTCTCTCTAAGACCCTAAGCAAAAGTCTCTCTATTTCTATCTCTATATATTTAATCCCTAACCCCTAATCTTTCTATCTCTCTCTAAACCATAAGTTAGATAGAGCCACAGTGCATATACCTTTGGATCATATCTAGACACAAACAAAATCACTCTCACCTGCGCATTGCTACAACACTAACGAACAACTAGAAAATGCGCTTGACTAAAGACCCCATAGGGTCGCTACATATCAATGCATTTAATGTGCAAATTTTCAAACTGCAGAGTCTGCAGTTTGTGTGTAAAGCCTTCACTGTATTGCTAATGTGCAAATTTTCAAACTACAGAGTCTGAAGTTTGTGTGTAAAGCCTTCATTGTATTGTTAAGATTGGCACATGATGCTATGTATGAACCGTGACCAGATCAATAAAAGTAACATTTATCGCATTACACCCACACCGTGGTTAGAAGAGCTCACAACCTTGTAATGTTTTGTATGCAAACATTAAATGGAAAATAGTGGCTACAATTTTATATTTATTATCCTGGGCTGTTACCAGGCGTAGTAGGAAAAAATGGTCACATGTCAATTGAGGGGAAGAAACAATTTCTTGCCTGCTTGCTCTCGTTGGCAAAAAAAGTTCATCACTGTTTTTTTTTTCAAATATATATATTTTTGTAATACGATACTCAACATTTGGAAAATGTATCCAGACTTGAGAAAATTTCGGAAATTTATCTAGGTTTGAAATTTTACATAAATCCATGGACTCTAGACTAAATCCTATTATCATTTATTACTCCAATTCTCCCTGTAGCACAAAAAGCAGGAAAGATGATATAAATAAGATAATTTTATTAATGTCCATTGTCCAAGCAGGGAAGATGTTATAAATAAGATAATTTTATTAATGTCCATTGTCCATCAAATAACCACAAAAGTAGGTCAATAGAACTAAAAGGTACAACTAGTGTAAATACAATGTGGGAGTGTGAAAGCAACTACGAGATCAAAAGCAAAAAGCAAAAAACTAATCGCCTAGCAAAGGATAAGATAGGAATACATAGAAGATTGGGTCTTAAGAATATGTGATGATTACATGCAATGCACATATTGCTTTTCTTTTTTTGAATCACCAGGAGTTTATTGCCATTTTGCTTCTTTTCCTGCCATGATTACATGCAATGCACATATTGCTTTTCTTCTTTTGAATCACCAGAAGTTTATTGCCATTTCGCTCCTTTTCCTTGTTTTTGGACACGTCTTCTATGTTGGAGTGTATTTCTGGGCTCGTTTTTGTTTTCCTTTACCTTTTGATGATTCTTGTTTGTGTGTGAGTTGCATATAAACCCAATCTCATTCAGACAGTTGGTGCTGTATTCAATGCTAACAAGCTTTGTTGCTTCATTGGATATTTTATAGTATTAAGATTGTCCTTTAGAACCTGGAGAATAGTATTACTTTATTGCTAATGGTCTTTCTTGTTTTGCTACTTGGATGTTTGATGGAGTTTGGAAGTAGTCTTTAAATGTGGATATCCATGAAATTCCTTGGAAAGTTGGAAGAGGTCATCTTTGCAACTATATAGTAAATTGTACTATGAACATTAAGCCAGATATGTCAGTTTTACTTGTTTGCTTTGTGTATGAATTATATTGGTAAGGAACAAGTTTCCTATTAGTAAACTTGTAAAATATGAAGTCTAAATGATAGATATAAAATTAATGTCATAAGATCTAATGCTTAACTTGTGGTGCGTGTCAGAGAAACATTTAATATAGTTGCAAGTCCTATCCATTAATAGGTGATTTCAGCTTCTTATTTTCTCTTTGATATGTTGTTTAGATTGCTTGGGAATATATTTTGAAGCTAGTTATTCTTATTTTGATGAAATGGACGATCAACTGGCTTTTAAGTGTATTTTACAGGACAAACATAAATAATTTTCCCTTTTCTTCCTCTTCTTCTCCCCTCCTTCCACTTCTTCTTTTCTCCCAAATACTCCTTCCTCTTGCTATTTTCCCTAAATCCTCTTTTCTCCTTCCACTTTGTCTTCTACTCCTTTTTCTTCCTCTTCTTGTTTTTCAACTCCTACTTCATGAAGTATCAATTGGAAGTTAAATTTTTTTTACAAGACCTGTTACTGCACAAACTAGCACCCCTAAAGTGCAAGTTCTTCACAAGGATATAACCAAGGGAAACTATTAGAAATGTTGCCACTATCACCTTGACAATAGATTCTCTTCACTTCAGGCCTAGCACTAGGGGGATTCCCTAAGGGCAACTAATTTTCAATCAATGATATATAAAGTTGATTAATTATGAAACTAAGTTGGATTAATTTCAAATCTAGATTAAGGATTGGATTATGTTGAGCTAGGGTTTTAATATTCAATCCTTAGTTATAGATTGTTAGCCCAATTTACAGATTGATTATGATATTAAATTGTTGTTATAAAATGTAGAAATAAACTAGCGAAGAGATATCACCAACAACAGTAGATTCCAGCCTTCAAAATGTATAGAAGAGTATGCAAACTAGGCTAGAAAAGACAAGTGACCATGGGTTTTAAATCTGAGTCTTTTTAGGATCCATTAGTTACTTGTTTAACCATCAATATAGGGATATTCTATGATGCCAATTAGGTATTCATAAGGACAAGGCATGTTGCCATAGAGGAGGCCATAGGTCACAAGTTCAAATCTGGTGATGAACTCATGCAAAGAAGTAATGTATTTTTCTTAATAAATAAGTATTAAGAGTATGCCATTGTTCAAACTATTATAAATCTTGGTTTCCCTCAATCATTTTTTTTATTGTTAATAGAAATATTTATTTCTGTCTTCTCTTACTCACAGAGGTTCAAAGGCTTTGACTAGTTGTTTTGCATTTTTGTAATATTGAATCATAACAAGATTTGTAGCAGTGCATGAATCATGTGATTAAATTTCCCATAAAAGAGTGCAGGCATCGTCGACAATATGTGTTCTCATAAGTATTAATGTGTTAAATATTTCATATTTGTTTCTATATATGTAGATTGTTATCATTTGCTAAA
Source organism: Larix kaempferi (assembly GCA_027924585.1). Lineage (NCBI taxonomy): Eukaryota > Viridiplantae > Streptophyta > Pinopsida > Pinales > Pinaceae > Larix > Larix kaempferi. The sequence goes on from BSBM01000109.1 coordinate 10,508,180, forward strand.
AAAATGGCTAGCTTTGATCTTGTATTTTTAATATTGAATATGAACTATAATATATTATGATTGTATAATTTCTAATGATTTGCATTGAAAAAAGAAAATCTATGGTATGCTGGAGAATACCCATTGTCATGATTTTTGGTGTTTTTAAAAATTTAGTCTTCATTATTATCGGATCATGTTCTATGAGTTTGGTGGGGTAGTTATGAAGATGCAAATGTCTAATGTTTGTGGTGGTGTGATTAGGGAAATCTGCTTCAAAATACATTAGCAGAGTTATTTGCTTTGCTTCATTTCCTAGATCCATCTAAAGTTCCAAATCTAGACTATGTAACTTATGCATTTTCAGAAATTGGTGTCAAATCTAACCAATGTGATAGCACAAAAAGTGTTGAAAATATATCGCAAATTCATGAACTTTTGCATACAAGGTGTAGTCTTATATTACCCATTTTGATGTTGATAGATCGAGGGAATATTTGATTAGAAACAATGCATAATACGATGAATTTAATTTTTGTTTATCCATTGACCTTCTATAGGATGTTAAGAAGGATTAAATCTGAGGTGCTCCTTGATATACTACCCGGGAAACGATTAGTGGAAGCGCTATGTGCACTTGCCAAACCTCAGCGACATTTGTATTTGAAAAAAATACAAGGAGTTGAACAAAGTCATTTGCAATGGTATGTATTTTTAAAAAAATTCTATGTAATTGATTAACACTATTGTTGAGACATTAGAACATAAAATAGTACTTATGCATAATGATACACAACTATGCAATTTATGTTATTTTTCATTTCTTCTTTGACATCGTGTGAAATGCAATTTAGAAAAACTGTAATAGTCAATGTAATCTATTTGTGCCTGTTTATTTCCCATTGATCCTAGACTTGCACAGCTACATACTTATATAGAGATTACATTGCATAGAGATAAAGGCATTATTTTTACATACCTTAAAATCAACTCTAGGTTGATGTATAATTCTGCAAACTTATTTTATTCTTCACATGCATTAGCATGCAATGAAGTTTGCTGCTAATTATTTACTAAACATATGCAACCTAAAACTAAAATAGATACTGTCAATAATTCTGCACAACATCAATCATCAACAGCAATGTCACTCATATTTACCCATGAATTTTCCATAAAAATGGTTTTACTGTTCAACCTATGATTAAAATCTTTATGAACATGTCAATTTGAATTTCCTTAGCTGTATTCGTTGGATAAATCTTGATCGAACCTTCTGGATAAGAAAAATCAATATCCATAGAATTTGTTTGTGAATTCATGGCAGTGTCAATTGTTTATGAATCCACGGTACTGTATGGTACTACTGTATTGTTTATTTTATTTGGTGTTTTTTCAGATAATATTTGAATTCACCCATAGAAATTGTTTATGAATTCATGGTGTCAAGTTTTAATCACATAAATGAAGCAGTTAAGGAATCAGTACTGTATTTTCATGGTGTTAAATTTCTTTTTATCCCTTTTTCCCCAATTTTATAGGGATAGAGATGGGGTTTTACCTTGTGTATATTGAGGAAGAAAACAGTAACAGTACTAGGGTAGCTATTATTGGAGGTCATGAAGAAGAGAAACTCTTTGATTGTGAAGCAGAACAGCAACAAAAGCACCAATTTCCAGTTCAGCGAAGAACCCAACAATCTCTACAACTTTCACTCATTCAAGTTTTTCATGTATGGCTTCTCTCTCCGTTTCTGTCTAAGTTTGTGGGTATATTTTGAACTGTTTATTTTCTTAGTACTGTGCTTTCTGTTTTAAGTCTCAACGAAGTCTTAAAGAAGAAAACATTTAAATGGAGATCACAGACTTCAAAGGAACCTCTGTGTGCATCTGACATTTATTCATTTATTCTTTGTAACCTTTTATGGTTATTTGCAGTGCCGCAATTTATATCTAGCTTCAACTTTTCAATAATGCAACATTCTTGCCCTAATTTTGTTCATAAAGGTGCTTGAAGTTGATATAGCCCTGTGAATTTCAATAAAGGTTTAGACTACTCTACCATGTTGGGTTTTTCCTTCCCCGCTGTTTGTATTTTAGGTATCAACTCCCTTAATTCGTTATTTGTTCTTTGGCAAGGGAACCATATAACTTTGTTCTTCCTCCTACCTGAAAACAAGTCCGAGTTGCTAACATACTATATGGTAACTATTGTCACCCTCAGTATGTTGAGCCTTGGGCGGAGGCAAAGTTTGAAGATGAAAAGCAAGGACTTGTGCAGGTAATTGCATATCCTTTGATCTGCCTTACCTACAAACCAAATACTTGAATTGAGGGCATTGGAAAACTAGATAAATTGCCTGCTTCGTTGAGTTCCTTTGTGACTGGCTAGGACAAATAATTAATGGACAATATGGCAGCATCACGTGCAGGCCAATTAATGAAGTAGTCGAGAAAGATATTTTTGAGCTGGATCGTCTACACACCTGAATGCAAAAGGAAATAAAACAGGTAAACATAACAAGAACAACTTTGAACAACTTCATTTTTAGTTTCATTTTTAATTTTCATTTTTAGTTTCATTTTAGTTTCATTCATTTTTATTCTCAGCTTAATTTTCAGTTTTAGTTTTAGTTTTAGTTTCATTCATTCATTTTTATTCTTGGGCATGTGCAAGCTAATGAGGGTCACTTTTGGTGTGTTAGATGCAAGAAAAAATGAAAAATCAAGCATCCCTCAACTTACTTGGTTTTTTTGACATTCTTACACAAGATATCTTGCATTGAGTAAAAAAGATGAAATGTAGGAAATTGAGTCACGTTTCCGAATATATAAGTTTTAAGTATTGAAAATTTACATAACTATGTCAAATTTCATGTTTTCTAACAGTCACTTTTTTTTTTGGCAAATGATAAGGTATATGTTTTTGTGGGTGCAGCCTTTCAATGCCTAAATGACGATTTCAGGATACAAAAATTAGTAGACCTGTATAGAACCCGTAGCGCTAGTGCAACGCTGTTTTTCCAAAATTAAATATCTAATTTTTTTATTTTTTTAATTATGTAAGTGATCAAACCTCGAAAGCGATACATCAAATGTGGGTGCAGCCTTTGAAGGTCTTAATTCAGTTATTTTGACTTGGATTTTTTATAGCATGTAGAGGTCGGTGTCTTCTAGTGCAGCATACAATTTTTTTTTTAAAATGGTTGTGAAATGAAAACGTTATGGAATAAACACTAACAGTAATGTTTTTGACCAACGGAGTGATGAAACAAGAAAATTAGGAAATAAATAGAAAATATCAATATTTTTTTTTAAATTACATATTTGGAATCTGCATAAAAAATTCTATCTATGCCTAAAATTTCGTCAATAATGGTTATGTATGTCATGTTGTAGAGAGCGGTGAAAAACATGCATATTTAGGTGCAGAATTGCACCTAAAGGATCCCTCAACTTTGTGCACAAACCCTCTTCTCTTTTCTAAAATTACAACAACTTCATCCAATAGAAACAAATAAAATCGACAATTATAATGTTGCATGTGTATAAAGTAGGGAATCTAGACTAGATTGATTGTATTGTGGCCTAATAGTTTACATTGTTTCAGCATTAAGCATTTCCTAGTATTCCTCCAGGTGATAGTTGTGATGATTTTCTATGGTACAGAAAATTACATCCACCGTAATCAGATATCTAATGTTAAGAAATTTTGACGAGTGATTTTCCATGAATTTCGTTTTTATCTGCATGTTCAGATCCTAGGTTCTAGGGTTATACCTTGCCATTGTCAAAATTTGTTAAATGCTAGGGTTAGGTTTAATTTAATAGTTGGAAACAAGATGGGTTCTGGTTTAGGATCTTAAAGTCATATCAGTTATCACTGTGGGTGGTAAGTGATAAGGATTTTAGATCTTCCCATGTGTTTTCGAAGTGAAGGTGCAGATCTAGATAGTTGGACATTACATGAAATTATTGCAGATGTTTGTGGAGCATACACCGAGTTTAGTTATGTTACCAATAGATTAAAGACAATATAGCTATTGCTCCCGAAATTCTTGTTTTGATTTGATTGAATTGTAATTTAAATTCATTTATGAAAATGACCACTCAATCTGACTTAATCGAAATTCCTCTATGAAAATGATTTCTTCAACCTGTAGTAATATCTCTTTATTTGTTTCCTTCCTCTCCCTGTTTTCATTAATTTATTGGTTAACCGTGGCAGAAGGGAGACGATGTAGCATGGATTTCTGATTGCATATGTCTTAATTCTTTCTTGGTGAGTTTAGTACTTTTTTGGTATTTTGTTAGCTAAGAAGATCATATAATTATTTTATTTGATGCATTTTCAAATGGCATTTCAATTCATCCATAAAAATTAGATTTCTAGTTTATGAATTCATAGCGTTAATTTTCAATCACATAAATGAAGCAATTAAGTAACAAATATTGTATGTTTCATGGCGAGGAAAGTTGGGCGTAGAAACAGTAGAGATTGATATTTTTTAGAAGAAAATTGAAAATAGCTAGATCCTCTACACACTCGAATGCAAAAGGAAACGGAACAAGTAAATTATACACTTTTAATCTCATAGCTTTCCTTTCCTAAAATAGCCAGAACTTAATCCAATAGAAACAAATAAAATCCATGGTTATAATCTTGCTTGTGTATAAAGTTGGGAATCTAGATTAGAGTGATTGTATTGTGGCCAAGAAGATTATATCCTTTCACCATTAAGCTGTTATTAGTATTCATCGTATTTTGTTGCTGGTTAATTGCTAGTTTTTTTGTTGGTTAAGTGATAGATATAATTACCATCATGATAATCAATTTTGTACTGCGGAGGTAGCTTGACGAGTAAAGTAGATTTCCGAAATGGATTTTGTTCAATTCGTTGGTTCCAGGTTTACTCCTGGTCACTGTCAAAATGTGTTCAATGGTTTGAGTTAGGATTAGTTTAATAGTTGGAAATAAGATGGGCTCTCTAGTTTAGGAGCTTGCATTGGATTGGTGCATAGTAGGTATCATTGTGTTGCATGATTGAATCATTAAACACTAGCCACCTAGTATTTAACCATCTTGTACAAGTGTCAAACATTCATAATACTTTCAAATACTATAGCCATTGACAAGCATTCATAATACTTTCAAATATTATAACCATTGACCAGCATTCCTGATCCCATCGTTTTCTTTCGAAGTAAACAAATGTATTGCTTCTCTCACTCATTTTCCCAATGTTACTGTTGAAAGCACCCTAGTTTTTCCAATGGGTTTGGTTTCCCTCTGCATGATTACAATGGAAATTAAAAAAAAAACGTTCATCACTAAGCATTGTTTTATATGCTATCCACTTTTGGTTTTGCACAGGTTGTAGTCATAGCTTATCCTTGTACTAGAGTCTCGTCTCGGATTAGCTATAGAAAGCCACAACCATATTTTCCAGCTATGTTTTACTGGTTACTTATAAGATGTAACTAGTAAAAATTAGTTGGCCAAAGATAATTCTACATTTGGAAGGATTTTATATTTTTGTTAAAGAGTTGACAATTTATTAGCCTAATGACAAATGTTAATCCCTCGGTGAATAGAATTCCAAGCTTCTTCCCTACAAACACAAAGTCTGCAGAAATTTTAAACTCGACATCTACAACTTTTCTAAAATTAAGAAATTCTAAATGAAATAGTGCAAATATAACCAGTTTTAACCCAGCTTCAATGAAATTCATGGTTTGAGTAACAAAACCACAGTATTAGGAAAATTTTTACTAAATTAGCATGTGAAAATTTTGTTTGATATTGTACAAACCCTATCAAAAATTTAATAAATTCGAGTATAATGCTGAGTTAAATAAAGGTGTGAATTTGATGACGTACAATGGTTCAAATATTTTTTATAGTATGGCCTAAAAACGACATAGGGAAACAACACACGTAGGATAGCAGCAATAAATGAACAATGGCGCAGCTCATCGAACAATAAGATAAATCCATTTGAATCAAAATTCGTTGAAATTAAAACAAAGACAAGCAGTATGAAATCAAAAAGGAAAAACAAATAACTTAGTATTATCATGTGCAGTGACGAGGCTTCTTGAAACCTTTGATCTCCATAGTTGATAATCAACTATGATTCAAAGTTACAACCAATAGCAATCTAAATAAATAATATTTAATGAAATATTTAATAAGTAAATTTACAAACTATGTTAAAAATCTTAGGAGATAAGGAGAAATACACAAAGTAAAAAAGTAGCTAATCAAATACTAGACTAATAATAATACACCGTTTTCCCTTTCTAAGTTTTAATTTACGGTTTTATGTGCCTTAGTTGAATTTAGGGTTTTCCTCATCTCTCACTAATAATATAATAAAAATGATATAAATTTAAATGTTAAAAAACATTTACTAATTTTAAAATGAATAAATATAAATGTTTGAAGACATTTAATAATTTCCCAGTAGTTTACATTGTTTCAGTATTAAGCATTTCCTAGTATTCCTCAAGTGATAGTTGTGATTTTCTATGGTATGGTACAGGCAATTACATCTACCGGCAGATTAAAGCGAAATATAGCTATTTCTCCTGGAATTCTGGTTTTGATTTGATTCAATTGTAATTGAAATTCATTTATTAAAATGACCACTCAATCTGACTTAATCGAAATTCCTCTATGAAAATGATTTTTTCAAGCTGCAGTAATATCTCTTTATTTGTTTCCTTCCTCTCCCTGATTTGATTAATTTATTGGCTAAATGTAGCAGAAGGGAGGCGATGTAGCATGGATTCCTATTGGTTAACCTGATTGCATATGCCTTAATTCTTTCTTGGTGAGTTTAGTACTTTATTGGTATTTTGTTGGATAAGAAGATCAGATAATTATTTTATTTGATGCATTTTTCAAATAGCATTTCAATTAATCTATAGAAATTAGATTTCTAGTTTATGACTTCAGGGCGTTAATTTTTAATCACATAAATGAAGCAATTAAGTAACAAATACTATATGGTTCATGGCTAAGAAAGTTGGGCGTAGATGCAATAGAGATTGAGATTTTTGAGTAAGAAAATTGAAAATAGCTGGATCCTTTACAAACTCCGAACAGGTAAATTATATACTTTCATTCTCATAGCTTTCCTTTCCTAAAATAACCAGAACTTAATCCAATAGAAACAAATAAAATCCATGGTTATAATGTTGTATGTGTATAAAGTTGGGAATCTAGATTAGATTAATTGTAATGTGTTCAAGAAGATTATACCCTTTCACCATTAAGCATTTATTAGTATTCATCGTATTTTTTTGCTGGTTGTGATAGTTTTTATTTTTATTTTAATTAGTGCCATGGTAGATACAATTACCATTGTAATCAATTTTGTACTTGGGATATCTAATGTTAAGAAATTTTGACGAGTAAACTAGATTTCCGAGATGGATTTTATTAGCTAATGTTCAAATCCTCGGTTTTAATTTCATTCCACACTGATCCCTTCCTTACACTGTAAAATCTATTGAAGTCACTTATTATAAAAAGCAAGTCAGATAGATTATATTGTGCCAGCATAGGGGGCGTCTAAAGAGGCTTATATTGTTTCTTTGTTATCATGTACTTTTTATTTCTAAAAAAACTTTAAAACCCACTTTAATTGTATTTTTTTTTCTCAAAAAACTTGAAAACCCACTTTAATTTATTAGGAAATGTCAGGGAAAAGCACACCGCAGCTCTGCAATACCACAACACTGCGGCACAGTGATACCGCGACAGTGAATTTAAAAATTAACTGCGCAGTAAACAAACTTTTCTTTCGCTGCGACTGTGATGGAGACTTCAATTTTGACTTCGCGAATGACTTTCACTTTGCTGAGCAATCACTTCGTGAATATTGCCTTCGCGCAACTTTACTTCTCACAGGTTGAATCGCACCAATTTAATTCGCACCAATGCGATATGCGATATGCATAACCTTGCGATATGCAATACATTGCGGAAATTATAAACTTGAGGATATTTTTAATACGCGTTACACTAAAACTTTACCGTCGTGAAATACTTGGAATTCTTGAATTCTTTTTACTAACAGTAAATGTAAACAACATTTTCGTAGATGAATAAGAAGGAGTTGTGCGACATGCGACATGCATTGACCACCATTCTTGAGAATGAACACAAAATAACTATAGACTTATATATTACCGCAGTAAAACAAGTAACATTGCCGCAATATAGAGAGATAGTAAATACTTCAATCTTTCACCATTTTACACAAAGCTTGGGCTCTTCATACATTTCACGATCAACTTCTTCTTCTTCTATTTTCTACTTCTCTTTTCATCTCTGTCTAAGTTTTTAACAATGAACTTCTACTTATAGATATTTCCAACAGCCGACTTAGGATCGCTTCTCTTGGAAGCTACAAGATTGCATTTAAACACTGTAATAAATTCTATCCTAAGTTTTCTTGACTTGCGAACTATTAATGCGGTTACATAACTGCAAACAAGACATCTGTCGGATTTGTTATTAACTCGCTGACATATTGATATCGCAGACATCGCGTTGACACAAACAACGACTGACAGGGTGACTAACAGAGCCGGTGCAATGAATATGCGCTCAGCTCATAAATTATGATATATCCAACACTCCCCCTTAATTATGAACGAATGAGGATTTTTTTTTTTAAACAGAAGTAAAATATTACAAAATATTTCAAAGCAGAAACATGCTCTGTGCAAGACGAATTTCACTGCGCTGAACTTCTCATTCCCAAACAACTTCGCAGATACTGAAATGGGTCTTTTGCCAATGGTTTGGTAAAGATGTTTGCTACTTGATCTTCAGACCTGCAAAATTCTAAATAGATTTCCTTGTTATTTATCAATTCTCTGATGAAGTGATACCTTGTGTCGATGTGCTTGGTTCTCTTGTGATAGACATGATTATTTGACAGTGCGATAGCTGAATTGTTGTCGCAGTAAATGACTGTGGGTTCTTTCTGGTGCTACGACAGATCACTTAACATCCTCCGCATCCATACGGACTGACATCCAGCGCTTGTAGCTGCGATATACTCTACTTTTGCTGAAGAAAGAGTTACGATTGGTTGCTTCTTTGAAGCCCATGATACAACACCTATTCCTACATGAAATTTATTGCCATATGTGTTTTTTCTATCATCTATGCTACCTCCATTGTCGATGTCTGTGTACCCAATGAGTTTAAAATTTTATGTGGTTGAATACAAAATACCGAAGTCTCTTGTTCCATTTACATACCTCATAATTCTTTTACCTGCTTGCCAATGCGATTCTTTTGGTGTCTCCATGAATCTTGAGATTAAACTAACTCCATACATGATGTCTGGTCTTGTCGCTATTAGATACATAAGACTGCCAACAAGTATTTTAAACAGCGTAGGATCTACATTGGATCCGTCATCATCCTTGCTCAATTTCAAACCTGTTATTACTGGTGTTGGTGCTATCTTGCAATTATCATCTTAAATATGTTTAAGACATCACTTGCATACTTCAACTGAGATATAAATATCCCATTTGTAGTTTGCTGGACTTCAATGCCCAGAAAATACTTCATAAGCCCCAAATTAGTCATTTCGAATTCACTCTCCATGACTCTTCTGAATTCTTTTATGCCAAAATCACCAGTAAATATTAAATCATCTACATACAAGCAGACGATTAGCTTACTACCTTGCTTGTTTATTTTTGTGTACAGTGTTGGCTCACATTCACTTCTGTGAAATCCATTCTGAATCAGATATGAGTCGATGCGACTGTACCAAGCTCTGGGAACTTGCTTCAAACCATAGAGTGCCTTTTTTAGTCGGTATACTCTATGTCCTTGTCCTAGAACTTCATATCCTTGTGGCTGCTCCACGTATACTTCTTCCTCCAAATAACCATTTAAAAATGCAAACTTGACATCCATTTGATAAATAGACCATTTCTTTTGTGCTGCGATAGCCAGAACTGTTTTGACAGTGTCCATTCGTGCTACAGGTGCAAAAGTTTCATTGAAGTCTATGCCAGGCTGCTATGTGAATCCTCTTGCTACCAATCTCACCTTGTGCTTCTGCACATTTCCTTCAGCATCTTGCTTGGTCTTATAAATCCATTTGACGCTTATCACATCCTTGTCGATAGGAATGTCGACTAATTGCCATGTTTGATTTTTCTCTATGCATTTTATTTCTTCATTCATGGCTTGTGCCCAGACTTTATCTTCTACAGCTTCTTCATATGTTAGCGGATCATTAATTTGAGAAAATAATGCAAAACAAGAGAATGAATTAGGTGTACCAGCCTCATATATATCACGCAAAATTCTTGTCCTTGGTAGAGTTGCTGGTGTCGAACTGTGCGAATTGCTTGATGAAGTTTGTTGCGCACTTGGTGTGCTTGTCGTAGTTGTTGCAACTTGTGTTGGAGTGGCTTGTGCTGTGACATGCTGCACTATCCTGGGAGTAGATGGTGTTGTGAAGTTTTGATTCGCATGCGGAGTCTCAACCACATCTTCTGCGATGTCATCATGCTCAACATGTTACATGATTTTCACATTTTTCTCAACAGTTCCATCCCATGCTTCATTTTCCACAAACTGAACATCACCACTCCTTCCTCCTCTACCAACCCACCCACTCTTTCCAAATACACTGGCGGCAGAGGCCCACAACCTTATACTGCTCCACCCGTGCCTAAAGCCACTAAGAATCCTCCACCATTTCGTGCTCCTCCCAAATGCTCTTTGTGTGATGAGTTGGGCCATGCTACCCATTAATGTCCACAATTACCCGCATTACAAGAGCACATGCAAATGCTTGACGATGACCCCAACATCCCGGTTTTCCAGCTCGACCTTACCCCTAAGCCTCGTGATAAATCACTACGTACCAATCACCCTTGTGCAATATGCGGTATTTATGGCCATTACTCACATCAATGCCTTGATCTCCCATATTACAGAGCTACTCTCTATGAGATGAATAACTTGGACCTCGAGATGTCTCCTCCCGCCATTGAAGAGATCCACCCCCCAGAATCTTCGCCAACAGCAGAGATCAATACCATTTATATGATCTCTACTACTAGCATCCCCTCGTCAACCGATTTGACTACAAAACATTTCCACAATGATGAGGAAATTCTCCTCTTACCACACCTGATTATCCCTGGGAGGATATGCACCATTGTTCCTATTTCCTCACGGAGGAGTCCTCCCCCACCACAGCCACCAAATTTTCAGTTGAGTCCAAATATTTCCTCCCCACCAAGGTCGACTGGTTTAAATAGCACATTCTCGCTCCCGATGCCTTCGAGCAGGTAACATGGCCAATATATCACCCACAATCCCCATTGATATCTCTGCCCCAGGCAGTGCCCCTGAACTCATTACTTTGGGAGCCTCCTACAACGAGTAGGAGATTGGAGAGTACAAATTTTTTTTTCAGGAGTTCCACGATGTCTTTGCCTGGTCCTACACCAAAATGCCTGGTCTTGACACCGCTATCATAGAGAACCACATTGACACATGGCCAGATGTGCCCCCTGTTGGCCAAAAACAACGCCCCATTCACCCATCAAAGCTCCCCGTCGTTAAAGCAGAAATCGAGAAACTTCATGCAGCAGGTTTCATTTACCCCATTGCATACACCACTTGGGTTTGTAACCTCGTCCCTGTTAACAAAAAAAAGGCACATTCAGGGCATGTACTGACTTCCCCGATTTAAACCAATCATGTCCCAAAGACAACTTCTCGATGCCATTTATTGACCAACTCATCGATGCGTGCATGGGGCATGAAGTCCTATCCTTCATGGATGGGTTCTCTCGGTATAACTAGATTCAGATCCACAAAGAAGATCAATACAAGACTGCCTTCACCACCCCATGGGGCACGTTTTCCTATCGGGTAATGCCTTTCGGCCTTAAAAACGATGGGGCCACCTTCCAGCGTGCCATCACCTATTTTTTTAACGACTTGGTTCATATCCTATTAGTCTATCTTGACGATCTCACAGCACGTTCCAAGAAACGATCCGACCTTGGGCAAGTTTTTCTGCATTGTCGCAAGTATCAGATCCGCTTGAACGCACTCGAGTGTCTCTTTTGCATTCCGGAAGGCTAGTTGTTAGGTTTCATTGTTTCCCACAAAGGAATCGTTGTAGACCCCCTCAAAGTTCAAGCCATATTAGACCTTCCTACACCATGCACGCTCCGAAAGCTAAAGATTTTAGAGAGGAAATCTAATTTCCTTCGCCGCTTCGTTCCTGATTATGCCACCACAGTTCATGGTTTCTTACATCTGCTTCGTACTTACATACCTTTTGTTTGGGATGACAAGGCACAAGCTGCATTCGAAGCCCTAAAAAAAGCTCTCACGCAAGCCCCTTTGATCTCCCCTTTGGATTTCTCTTAGGACTTCATCCTTTATGTCTCGGCATTCGACCACGTCGTGTCAAGGGTCCTTGTTCAAGAAGACATTGCTCTCCAGGAGCATTTCATTTATTACGTCAGCCAAACCTTGTCTAGATGACCCCTACGTTACCCATATGAGGAAAGGATGGCCCTTGCCGCTGTCTTTTCCGTACAAAAATTGTGACACTACGTCCTCCTAAGTCATACTACCGTTGTCGTCGATTGCAACTCCATGATCTACCTCTTGAACCGTCGCCTTCTACAAGGCCGCGTCACTAAATGGGTAATTATCCTACAATAGTACGACCTGACTTTCACAACTCCAAAAAGTACTAAAGCCCAACTCATAACCGACCTCCCATCCCTTTTTCCGTCCCTGCCAATCCCCGATGAGTTACCGGACAATCACTTGTTCATTATCTCGTCAGATTACCCATGGTATGGTGACATTCTGATATACCTTTGCATGTAGAAGTTTCGCCCTGATATCGATCATGATGGACACCACCGTATACGTCACCACACCTCTCGATACCTCCTTCTAGGCAATGTCCTCTATCGACATGGTGCCGACACTTTCCTCCATCGTTGTCTGACACGATAGGAGGCTGAGCAAGTCCTCAACGACTGTCATAGTGGTTCCTGTGGCGGACATGTTTCTGGAATCGCCACATCCCAGAAGGTAATCTGCAATGGATATTTCTAGCCCACATTGTTCACTGACTACATCACTGCAGTCAAGCATTGCCATAATTGCCAACTCTTTGCCCCGAAGGCACGGAAACCACCCGCCCCACTCCATCTGGTCATTACCATTGGTCCCTTTTGTAAATGGGCCATAGAATTTATGGAGTGTAAACCCTCATCCACCAATGGCCATAAATACATCATCATCGCCATTGACTACTTCACAAAATGGGCTCAAGCCATGCCTCCCTTCAATTGTAAAGCCGACACCATTGCCCATTTCTTCTTTAACCATGTCATCACAAGATTCGAGGTCCCAAAACAGCTTGTCTCGGACCATGGTTCACATTTTGAAGATGCCATTTGGCATGAGTTGTCAACTCTCCTTAAGTTCAAACATCAGTATGCCTCTACTTACTACCCCCAAGGGAACGGCCAAGTTGAGGCCATTAACAAACTTTTGAAAACAATACTTCAACACACTGTTGACTGACATAAATCCAATTGGCATCATATGCTTTTCCCCGCATTATGGGCTTACCGTACATCAACTAAGACTACCACCGGTTTCACCCCTTTTCACTTAGTTCACGGTGTTGAATCTGTCCTCCTCATCGATTGTCAGATCCCCATCCTACACATCACTATTGAACTTCTCCCCGACACCTCCCCACTTGAACAATGTCTGTTGTTATTAGAACAAGCTGATGAAGACTGTCGTACAGCCCTCCAAACAATTGAGGCCACCAATAACCGCTCCAAAGCTAGTTACGATAAACATGTCCACCCATGAGCTTTCTGTGAAGGAGATCTAGTCCTCTTTTATGACCAAGCCCACGACAAGATAGCTAAAGGGAAGTTTTAATCCATGTGGCAAGGCCCTTACATAGTGCATACCTGCCTTGGACATGGGGCATATATTCTAACTGAATCAAAAGGCCACCCCTTGTGCAACCCCCATAAGCGGTTGTATCTTAAACGCTTTAATCCTTAACAATCCGGCGGACCCACTGGTCTGTAGTGTACAGATTGATTTCTTTTTGTTTTCCATTTTTTTCCCACAACCTTACATTCGTCATTTTCCTGCATGATCACAAATGAACCATCTTCCACCTTATTACATTGGCTTCGCCGATGCAGCAAGCCATTGGTCTACAACCCTGGCCTCTACAGCTTGGGTCTTATATTCCCCTTCACATGAGTTGATTCACCTTGACGAAATGTGCATAGGCTCTGCTACCAATAACCAGGCTAAGTACAATGCTGTGACCGGTCTCCTGACTACTGCGCTTCAAATGGGTATACGTAACCTTCATGTGTTCCTTGACTCCCAATTGCTTGTCTCCTAGCTCAACAACTGCTATCAGGTGCATGATCCTTGCCTCTTTAGAAAGTTCCTGCGCACAAAAAAGCCAAGCCGATAGTTTGAATCCATAACATTCACTCATGTCCCAAGAGATCAAAATAGTGTCACAAATCAAATGGCTAACAACATCCTCGACTGGCATATCAATCACACCATGTAAATCATCCATCATGCATAATCATCACATATCAACACATCAAAAACATAAAAATCCCCAAAAAACTACATCTACAAGAAAGGGAATCCATGTGCCTATCATAACCAATCATTTGCTTCCACGTGCAATAAACAACACAAAACAATACAGGTGGATCCACGTGCGTACAAAAAATAATCACCGCAAAAATGCATCCATGTGCATATCTATATAAATATATCATCATCATATAAATGTCATGAGTGTCCCAGCACTCAGATATACAAAAAATATACATCGAGTAGCATCAACAAAATCCCTGTCATAAAATACACGCCGTATATACAAAAAATCCCGAATGCCCATACGCATCAGGGGGAGTCCCCAACACCCCCTAATGAGAGTCATATCCCCCATCTGAACCATCGTCACTCTCTGTCGCAGCCACCTCTACTGCAGACTCATGCTCTCCTCACTCCTCCTTCGGATCCTCCTCTGGATCCTCCTCATTCCCCTCATGGACCGTACCACCCTCCCTGAGGACCCACTACTCACCCGAATCGAGAAAAAATTAAAGGTAGAAGTTTAGTGAAATACCTACAACTCACGGAAATAAAATTGGTCGGTCGGATTGCCCAGAAACGCCAAATCCGCTCTGGCCCACCACACTCTCCTGTCAAAGTCAACCGCACAAATGACACATGGCATTATGGTCCACTTAATATTTATAGATAGTTGACATTTTCTTGATTCGGCCATTTTGGATCCATACGGAGTCCATTTTCCGAACCGTTTCCACCACTGGAATCAAAATGACGAGACCTTCAGAATGGTCGACTCATTTTCTCATTTTCTCCGAACCCATTTTTTGGAATTTTTTCCACCTCGCTATCTCAATTTGCGTGCCACATTGGCCGTTATCAGTTTTTAGCATTCCTTATACCATTGGATTAAGTTTTTCAAGCCCGTGATGAGGCTTGAGATCATTTCTCGAGCTCACCCCTAGATATTTCAGGCATTTTTCACCAACCCCTAGTCATTTCGGTTTGCATGCCACGTCGGCCATTATCCGTTTTTGACATTTTTTATATCACCAGATTCTATTATCCGCACTCATGGTGATGCTTGAGATCATTTCTCGTTGTCACAGTCGCCCCTTTTTGACATTTTGTCTGTCCACCGTGCAACCGTGGTTTGCGAGCCACATCGGCGCCATCATTTTACACTTGCTTTGACACTGCAAGCACATCCATGAACTTTCCACTCCCTTCATACTACATTTATTTCATTATTTTGCCACCATTCACCATCCCGCAAGGAGACACCACTAGTGTTCCCCCCCAACCCTCGTTCTTGGTTCTCATCAATGTCCCCTGATTGAACACTCTCTCATTGCTTTAACATTCCTTTTGTTCAATATAATTTTATCCCTTTTTCGGGCCGGACAAGTCCTTTATGAAAAAGGCACTTAGGGAGTTTCTGTTAAGCTATTTTCTAACTCCTAAAAGAATGAAAAGATCATCGAGCAATCTTGCTTCCTTTCATGCTCGTTAAAGTACCTGAAAGGGCATCTATCTAGTATAAGTTTAACCCTTTTCCGGACCTGGTAGACGAATTACAAAAAAGGAATACTCTAGGCACACTGGCTAGAAGAGTTCTTCATTGCATCCTTTTATGCTTTTTCAGGCCTTGGAGACTAACACATGAAAAAGAACCCCCCCTAGAGTCTTCTTATTGTTTTCAGACTCTCTAAAATTGAAAGCAACCATGAGAATGCACCATCCTGGGCTCGTACAAATCCACACGACAGTACCATTCCATTATTTCAGAGTCTTCTTATCGCTTTCAGACTCCTTAAAATTGAAAGCAATCACGAGCATGAACTGTCCTGGGCTCGTATAAATCCACATGACAGTACCATTTTATACCTTCTTTGAGCTCCTTAAACCACAAAGAAGGACCCAACGGTGCCTCTTGGTGCCATGAAAGATCATATCTCATCCCCACATTATGGTTGCAACCCCAATACGGTCGCCTTTGTTTAGAGTATTCTGCGATATGCCACCCTTATGAGTTTCCGGATCTCGTACATTTGTTTGACCCCCCGAGCCTCTCCCATTACAGTGATATCCCCTGATCCCTTAAGATATGATCCCTTTCCCTCAAAATTCAATTTCATATGCTGCCACGCCAACCATGTCATCATACTCTGAATGAAGGAAGTTTGAGTCCCCCCCTACTTTGTGACCCCAATTATTCCCCATCCCCAAAATATGTCAGTTCCACTATCAGAACTATCACCTTCAGGTTGTTCACCTCACGCTCCTATCGAGGAAACATCATTTCCTTGATAGTTGCAAGGTCTCCCTCTGTCGATGCCAACTAATCTATTCCATAGGATAGACCCAGAGGTCCTTGTGCCTTGGACTCATCACCATCAGTGGTGAGTTCCTATGGATCATTTCGAAAGGAGTCCTCATTGCCTCTCTAAATGATTGTTTCTCACATGCCTGACGTCAACACCTTGATCGCATCGTTGAGACTCGTACAGGGTATTAGTCCTTTCAGTTATTTTTCAAAGACCCTGGACTTCCCCCGACTCTAGCACATTGGTGAGTCGCTCTAGAACACCCAAGTATATGTTCCCAGGGATATCCGGGTTGTGTTGGCGATAGTATTCGGAGGCCACCCACTCAAATGCTTCCTTGAGTACCCAGTATAGCTATAGTCCACTGTACCATTGAGGGTACGACTCCCCGTCATTATGAGGGTATAACAACACTATTATTATTCCATTGTATCAGTTCTTCAGCTCAGACATGGTTAGACCGATAGTATGTCCCAGACTTGTGTCCCCTCTGGACCCTTATGATGTACACAGTAGTTCTCCATGTATCTTTCAGGTCCCCTTTTTGGGTCTCATTGTTATTTTATATATCTTGATACGAGCATGGGTATGCCTGCCTCGTCCATATATTGATATTATGCCTCATTCATTATTAAGGTCATGTATTTTCGGTTTTTGCAGTTGCTTCGGGACCACTGTTCTGTTCTCCAGTCCGTTTCTTCTCTTCTCCACACCCTAGGAAAACCATAAAAGACCTATGATGTCTATCGTCCATACGATGAGCTCCTGCCCTCACAGATAAGGGGGCAATCTGTTAACACCTAAAAAGTGCTCATTACCTCATTTCCCTCACCACATGACTCATTTGTCTATTTTTCCCACCATCTTTGCTTCCAAAACCTCAAAGAACCATTAAAAAGCTACCAAAAGGCCAAAAAACACCTTTTTCTCCCCAAAATAATTTAAATTTCCTCAAAAGAGAGCAAAAACTCTCTAGAAGGGCCTAAATTCCCAAAAATCAAATAAAAGGGAATAAAAAATACAAAAAAGAGGAAAAAGAGGGAAAAAGGAAGCAAAAACTGTAAACCATTGACCTAAATCATATGGTGCCAAAAACCATAGGTCAATACTCCACCACTAAAAAAATATAAATAAGCGATGGAGGCTCCCCATTTCATATCCACAATCTATCATATCCTCACTCTACCAAAATCACACTTGAAACCCTAGCTTACCATTTGAGCTAGCTTCTCATTTGAGTGCCCCTTTTGTCCCATTATCCAAACACCTTGGATAAGGAGAAGGAACCCATTGGAGCACAGAAGCAACCCTCCTGGACTACTGCAAGAGCTCCACCAACCTCTATATCTGAGGTAAATGTAAATTTGGTCATACCATAATACAAAAGAAAAATTTCTATTATATTGTCATTGTCTTTGTATTTCTGTTGATGCACATGTTAGCTTATATTTTACTTTGTTTTACCGTTAAGTTTTATTGTTTTACTGAACAACTACTAAGGAGGCCCTTCTCCTTAGTAGGTGCTCATTTGCACAAGATAGGGTGAAAACCCTAGCTACAGTTTTGGCGACTCCACTATTGGTCTTTGAATTTCTAGTTAAAAATTTAAAAGTTTTTATTTTTTGCAAGTATTTTTTTGTTTTCCCTCTTCGGCTGTGGCTTTGGCCAGTTGGGTTTTTTGCCACAGATCGTGGTTCTGTTCCTCGTAGCCGCGATCCAGATCGCAACTTTCTTCCCTTTTCCCATGGCCCAGACCGAGACTTCCTGCCTTTTTCCCTGACCTGACTGCAGCTTTCGTCCTCTTTCCTGCGGCCCTGACCGCATCTTTCTGCCCCTTTGCCGCACTCTAGACTGCGCATTTTGGCCACAAACCTGCGATCCGACTGCAGCTTTCTTCCCTTTTGCCGCGCCCTAGACTGCGCATTTTGGCCACAGACCCGCGATTCGAACACAGGTTTCACCTCTACAGCCGCGCTCCAGACCGCGCATTTTAGCCATAGACCTTCGATCTAATCGTAGGGTTCACCCCTATAGCCGCGCATTTTAGTCACAGACCTGCGATCTGTTTTCTGCATTTTTACCCTTTTTTGAACCCAGAATTTTTCTGCAATATTTTCTACACCTGCACAACAACCTGTTCTATCTGCAGCCATAGTTACCTATAGCCTTTTTCTGCAATTTGCTTTATGTTCCATCTACGAAATTTTTAAGTTTAAGTATTTACATTGGAAAAAGAAAATTTTGCATTGCAAGTTAAATTTATGCATTATTATTGGTTAAAAAAGTTGCCCACACGTGGCACTTTTGATTGGATTCATTACCTCACACACACACACTCTGTCACCTAATTCAAGTGAGCCTTAAAACACTACTTAACAAAACCAACATTCTAACCCCACTTGGGGAACACATAAGAATATTGTAGTTAGGTAGGACAAGGGGGATAGGCATCCAAATAACACCCCTCGGTCGCTTACACTTGAGACATAGTTGTTGTCCTTCAGGGTACCAAAATCCCCTAGTATGTTATGACACAGTCATGACCAGTTTGTCAGAGGACCTCTCCCTTAGGAGGGTTGAAGTAGCCAGACTGGTTCCAAAGGTCTGAGTGGAATACCGCAATCCACCCAGCAACTGAAGGCTACCTACTTGTTGGTCTACATGTGGTGATTCCTTTTAGGCCCACACAGTGATAGGACCCGAGTTGCAGATTCACCTTTTCTAGACGTGTCATGAATGTGGTATCTCAGTTGCCTTTCTTCTAGGATTGTCTTACTCGGTGTCCCTCCAGGCAGGGGGATATCTTTAGCCACTTGGTTCTACTATCCATATTGTCTGACTTGGATTTCACCACCTTGCAGAGGATATGTCTGGTCGAATCAAAATACTATTTAGCTAGGTGTTTGCATGCTCCCTTACCTCCCTTTGGTTTAGTGACTCCATTTTGATTTTTAGGCAACCGTTTGCTTGTTGGTATTCTGAATATTTTTTCTGATACTCTGCTTATTGTAGCACAGCTGTTACAATAAGC
The DNA here is from genome assembly GCA_027924585.1 of Larix kaempferi. Classification (NCBI taxonomy): domain Eukaryota; kingdom Viridiplantae; phylum Streptophyta; class Pinopsida; order Pinales; family Pinaceae; genus Larix; species Larix kaempferi. The sequence continues at coordinate 10,528,187 of BSBM01000109.1, forward strand.
GTTTTGAGTTGGTTGTTGGCCTGAGAGCCATATTTTTTGCACTCTCCTTCTGCACACTTGGTTGCATTAGTGTTTTTTATCATTTTTTCACTCGACACAACCCCCAGATACTTGACACCATCTGTCACCATTGAGTCCCCGAGACACTCTCGGTACCTCCAGGGCGGGCCCCGCAGCACGGTTCACTTGACATCACTCGTAATAAATGTAGAGATACATCACTCGACACCACTTGTCATAGACCTAGAGTTCATCACTCGACTCCATTCGTCGACACCATAGAGCTCCGTCCCTTGACTCTGACGCTCCTTATTTCACATCTGATTCCAAGGCAGAGTCAGAAAACCCTACCTACATAGCACCAACCTGCCCCATGGTTGGAATGACCTCCATCCTGTTCTTTGTAGGCACGATTTGTGGAACGTCCACAACGACCCCAATGTGCACACTAGGCACAACCACACCTACCTTGGTATGCCCTCGATGGGGCCCACATCTACCTTGGGTATGCCCACGATGGGTCCCACACCTACCATTCCTGTTACTATTCTTATTGCAGTGACTACCATACCCAACCCAACCCCATCTGCAACTCATGTTACACTTGGCAGCGCAGGACCCTCCCATACCACCTTCATTCCGCCATCTGGGGGTAACATCCCCAACATGAACCCAGCTCTCATACTTGGGGGCAGCGGTCCCACCATGACCACCCCAACTAGTACGTCACATCCTTCTACTAGTTTTCCATTCATGGCCAATCTCAACCTTCCTGACCTAGCCAGATTGACCAATGATCCCATTAGACACGATCCCATGTGGCCTCACATGCCTACCAAACTCCCATAATACATCCCCAAGTTTGAGGGCAAGGTAGGTGAAGACCCACAAAATCACATTATGTCCTTCCATCTATGGTGTTCCTCCAACTCCATAGTGGACGACTCTGTCTAACTCCGTCTGTTACAACGAAATCTCACTGGCTCTACAGCCAAGTGGTACATTGAGCAGCCCCATGGGACCCATGCCACCTTTACTTCCCTCGCCTCGACCTTCTTGCAGTTCTTTCAGTTACCTATCCGCTATGATGTGGGAGTTGGGATCCTAATGTCTTGCAGATAGAATATGGCCACCCACATCACTGACCACATTCATGAGTGGCGTCGACGTCGAAGCTTGTGCAAAATCAAGTTAGATGACCGTATCTTCCTAGATTGGTTTGTCAAATCTCTCCTTCCCATCATTGCCAAGGATGTGGCATCCGAGCAACCCCAGTCTGAGAAAGAAGCCATCTTAAAAGCTCAGTAGTTTGACCTTATCTACATCTAGTCTGGTTACTTATATGTCATTATACCTGACGCCCCCCACAGTGATTCCTCCTGAAACGATGCGCCAAGGGCATCCCATGCCGTCTATGGCATCATTGGCCATGTTGCATCGCATAACCAGCCCTTTTCCATGACACATACTAGTAATGGCCGTGACCTTTTGCAGGCTACATCCCACTCTAGAGAAACCAATTCGTATGCTCCCATGGCGCATAACCGCCATTCCCACGAACCCTCATGTCCACCTAAGTGCTTCGACCATGCATCCCCCGTTTACATTCCTCCAGTTGCACCTCCACCATATTACCACCCACAGGTCACGCATGCTCTTGTATCCTCTCAAGCCCCCATGCCCCCCCCGCTTATTATCCGCCACAGGGAACACATGCGGCAAATCAACCACCCGTCACACAGATGTATCAACAACCTCCATAAGCTCCAGCACCTGCACCGCCTCCACCCCCACCCACTTTTTATCCAACGTAGCCTGCTCCCGCACATGAACAACCCCAGAACCCACCTACCACCCAAGGGCAAGTGTACACGCAAAAAAATCCACAGCCTAAACAAAATAACCAATGCCAATAAGGCCATCAAAATCACGAAAAAGGACGTAACCGCGGGAACAACCCCCCTCCAGACCAAGGCGGCTAGCCACCTAATCCCCTAGAAAATAATAACGCGACACTTGCCAACCAAAAACCTGACAGGTCGCCAAAGCAAGCTAAAAACCCTAACTTATGAACAAACCACCCTTGTTCTATTTGAGGGGTCTATGGCCATTACACACATGCTTTCCCACATTTGGTACGGGCACGACAACTCTGGACCGATGATGCCCACCGCCAAGGGCACGCGGCACCTCAAGAGCCACCTAACCCCACACCACCTCAAACTCAACCCTTGGTGTTACAAAACCCTTTACCAACCCAAGGAGTGGTGAACACTCAACTGTTAGCTCCCCCTCAATGAATCGCGCCACCACAACAACAAGTCACGTACACTGTGCCTGCCCACCCCACTTTAGACTCAGGCACCCATCACTTGTTAATGATGTCATCCGTCGATGTCAACCTTCAAACTTGCCAAAACCAATATGGATCCACCCCTGAAGCCCCTCCCACCAACACTCTTCCCACTAATAAGCCATTACGCATACCTCCGACCCCATTAGATGGAGCCCCAAAATCCCCTCGCTTCCCACTTCGCCACATCAACAATAACCCCAATGCTCACGCTGCATCTAATTACAACATTGTGGACGACTTAGCTCAGTCCCCCGCAGCCATGTCTGCGTTAGAGGTCTTAAAAAACTGTCCTACAGAGCACAAGACTCTGTTATCAGCCATTGGTGTTATCGACCCGACTGATTCACGAATGATGGCCTTTGATTTGGACCAATCTGAACCATGCCTGCCTTCCACATTAGCATTCCAAGTTTTTGTATCCATTCAAAATCTTGTCATCCATCGGTGCATCATTGATGAGGGTGTCTCTACATGCGTTATGTCCACATTCGTTTGGAAGATGTTGGGATGCCCTACTCTCCAGCCATCCACCATTGCGTTGTGAGCCTACGACGGCCATTTGGGTCAACCCCAGGGTCTCTTAGCTAATGTCCCCATCCAGTTGGCTAGTAAAACAGTGCTTATTGACATAGAGTTCATCGATGCCCAACTTGATTATAACCTCTTACTTGGCCACAGTTCCATGTACAGCATGCGGGCAATTGCCTCATCAATTTTTTGTACCATGATGTTCCCCCATGAAGGACGAGTGGTCAAGATTGATCAACTCACCTATTACGATCCCAATGCCCCCCGCTGCACTTGAAAACGTTCTTCCCATGGTTGAACAACCTGTTCGTGGTGCATCTACCTCATTGGTTTCCTCAGTTGGACATGGAGTCTACTCATATATGTCAATGACTTCCACATTCCAATCCATTCAACTCCCGTCACCAGCGACTAAAATATCTGACTTATGTACCCTCTCCCACAATACACAAACACCTAACCATCAACCGTCCTTGCTACCCCAACCACTATTGGTACCCAATCATGTCAGCACAACACCTATCCATACAATCCCCTTCCTATTTCCCCCTTCGGGAGTAGTAAGTGCTTCGGTGATGGCTACACTAAACCTCCCGGGGTTAACGTTAGGAATACCTATATGGTACATCACACCTCTCGTTTCCCCTCCGACGTGCAATGTCATCTTACAGCTAGTGCAACCTATCATCACTACTAGTCGGCCACCTCCCGGTGTCACCACTCCTTCCTCCTCTACCAACCCACCCCCTCTTTCTAAATACACTGGGGGCAGAGGCCCACAACCTTACACCTCTCTGCCCACGCCTAAAGCCACTAAGAATCCTCCACCATTTCGCGCTCCTCCCAAATGCTCTTTGTGTGATGATTTGGGCCATGCTACCCATCAATGTCAACAATTTCCTGCATTACAAGAGCACATGCAAATGCTTGACAATGAACCCAACATACAGGTTGTCCAACTCGACCTTACCCCTAAGCCTCGTGATAAATCACTGCGTACCAATCACCCTTGTGCAATATGCAGTATTTACGGCCATTACTCACATCACTTCCCATATTACAGAGCCGCTCTCTATGGGATGAATAACTTGGACCTCGAGACATCTCCTCCCACCATTGAAGAGATCCACCCCCCAGAATCTTTGCCAACAGGAGAGATCAATACCATTTATATGATCTCTACTGCTAGAATCCCCTCGTCAACCGATTTGACAACAAAACATTTCCGCAATGATGAGGAAATTCTCAAGGCTCTTACCGCACCTAATTACCCTTGGGAGGATATGCACCATTGTTCCTATTTCCTCCCGGAGGAGTCCTCCCCCACCACAGCCAACCAGTTTTCGGTTGTGTCCAAATATTTCCTCCCCACCAAGGTCGACTAGTTTAAAGAGCCCATTCCCACTCCCGATGCCTTCGAGGAAGGTAACATGGCCAATATCTCACCCACAATCCACATTGATATCTCTGCCCTAGGCGGTGCCCCTGAACTCATTACTTTGGGAGCCTCCTGCACCGAGTACGAGATTGGATAGTACAAAAAAAAATTTCAGGAGTTCCGCGATGTCTTTTCCTCATCCTACACCGAAATGCCTAGTCTTGACCCAGCTATCATAGATCACCACATTGACACGTGTCCAGATGTGCCCCTCGTTCGCCAAAAACAACAACCCATTCACCCATCAAAGCTCCCTGCCATTAAAGCAGAGATTGAAAAACTTCGTGCAGTAGGTTTCATTTACCCCATAGCATACACCACTTGGGTTTCTAACCCCGTCCCTGTTAACAAAAAACAAGGCACCATCAGGGTATGTACTGACTTCCACGATTTAAACCAAGCATGTCCCAAAGACAACTTCCCGACGCCATTTATTGACCAACTCATCGATGCATGCACGGGGCATGAAGTCCTATCCTTCATGGATGGGTTCTTTGGGTATAACTAGTTTTAGATCCGCAAAGAAGATCAGTACAAGACTGCCTTCACCACCCCATGGGGCACCTTTTCCTATCGGGTCATGCCTTTCGGCCTTAAAAATGCTGGGGCCACCTTCAAGCAAGCCATGACCTATTTTTTTCATGACTTGGTTCATATCCTATTAGTCTATCTTGATGATCTCACAGCACGTTCCAAGAAACGATTCGACCACCTTAATGACCTCCAGCAAGTTTTTTTGCGTTGTCGCAAGTATCAGATCCGCTTGAACCCACCCAAGTGTGTCTTTTTCGTTCCAGTAGGCCAGTTGTTAGGTTTCATTGTTTCCCACAAAGGAATCGCTGTCGACCCCTCAAAGTTCAAGCCATATTAGAGCTTCCCGCACCATGCACGCTATGACAGCTATAGAGTTTACAGGGGAAATCTAATTTCCTCCGCCACTTCGTTCCTAATTGTGCCATCACAGTTCATGGTTTCTTACGTTTGCTTCGTACTCACATACCCTTTGTTTGGGATGACCAGGTGCAAGCTGCATTCGAAGCCCTTAAAAAATCTCTCACGCAAGCCCCTTTGATTTCCCCTCCAGATTTATCGCAAGACTTCATCCTTTATGTCTCAACATCCGACCACACCGTGTCAGGGGTCCTTGTTCAGGAAGATGCTGCTTGCTAGGAGCATGTCATTTATTACGTCATCCAAACCTTGTCTATACCACCCCTACATTACCCATATGAGGAAAGGATGGCCCTTTCCATCATCTTTTCCATACAGAAATTGTGACACTACATCCTCATAAGTCATACTACCGTTGTTACCGACTCCAACCCCATGATCTACCTCTTGAACCATCACCTTCTGCAAGGCCACGCCGCTAAATAGGTAATTATCCTACAAGAGTATGACCTGACTTTCACAACTCCAAAAAGTAATAAAGCCCTTGTGCTTGCCCAGCTGATAACCGACCTCCCATCCCTTTTGTCGTCCCAGCCAATCCCTGATGAGTTACCAGACAATCATTTGTTCATCATCTCATCAGATGACCCATGGTATAGTGACATTCTGATATACCTTCGCACATAGAAGTTTCACTCTGATATCGATTGTGATGGATGCCATCATATCCGTCACCATGCCTCTCGATACCTGCTTCTAGGTGATGTCCTCTACAAACGCGGTGCCGACACTATCCTCCGTAGTTGTCTCACACGAGAGGAGTTTGAGCAAGTCCTCAACGACTATCATAGTGGCGCTTGCGGCGGAAATTTTTCTGGAATTGCCACAACCCAGAAGGTAATCCATGCCAGATATTTCTTTCCCACATTGTTCATTGACTGCATCATTGTGGTCAAGCATTGGCATAATTTCCAACTCTTTTCCCCGAAGGCACGGAAACCACCCGCCCTGCTCCATCCAGTCGTTACCATCGGTCCCTTTTGTAAATGGGCCATCGACTTTATGGAGTGTAAACCCTCATCCTCCAATGGCCATAAATACATCATCGTTGCCATCGACTACTTCACCAAATGGGTTGAATCCATACCTTACTTCAATTGTAAAGCCGACATCGCTGCCCGTTTCTTCTTTAACCATGTCATCACAAGATTCGGGGTCCTAAAACAGCTTGTCTCGGACCATGGTTCACATTTTGAAGAAATCATTTGGTGTGAGTTGTCAACTCTCCTTAAGTTCAAACATTAGTATGCCTCTACTTACTACCCTCAAGGGAACGGCCAAGTTGAGGCCATTACCAAAATTTTGAAAACAATCCTTCAACACACTATTGACCAACATAAGTCCAATTGGCATCACATGCTTTTCCCCGCATTATGGGATTACCATATATCAACTAAGACCGCCACCGGTTTCACCCCTTTTCACTTAGTTCACGATGTCGAATCTGTCCTCCCCATCGAGTGTCATATCCCCGCCCTACACATCGTTATTGAACTTCTCCCCGACACCTCCCCACTTGAACAACGTCTGATGTTATTAGAACAAGTTGATGAAGACCGTCACGCATCCCTCCAAACAATTGAGGCTGCTAAGAACCACTCCAAAGCTGGTTACGACAAACATCTCCACCCACGAGCTTTCCATGAAGGAGATCTAATCCTTGTTTACGACCAAGCCCACGACAAGATAGGTAAAGGGAAGTTCGAAACCATGTGGCAAGGCCCTTACATAGTGCATACCTACCTTGGACATGGGGCATATATTCTAACTAACTCAGAAGGCCACCCATTGCGCAACCCCCATAATGGGTTGTATCTTAAACGCTTTTATCCTTAACAATCTAGCGGACCGCTTTTATCCTTTGATTTCTTTTTGTTTTCCAATTTTTTCCCGCAACCTTTCATTCGTCATTTTCCTACATGATCACAGATGGACTATCTTCCACATTTTTACATTGGCTTTTGCCGATGGAACAAGCCACTAGTCTCCAAACTTGGCCTCTGTAGCTTGGGTCTTATATTCCCCCTTCACATGAGTTGATTCACCTTGACGGAATGTGCATAGGCGCTGCTACCAATGACCAGGCTGAGTACGATGCTGTGACCGGTTTCCTGACTACTGCCCTTCAGATGGGTATACGTCACCTTCATGTCTTCCTTGACTCCCAGCTGCTTGTCTCCCAGCTCAACAACTGCTATCAGGTGCATGATCCTTGCCTCTTTAGAAAGTTCCTGCGCACAAAATAGCTAAGCCAATAGTTTGAATCCATAACATTCACTCATGTCCCAAGAGCTCAAAATAGTGTCGCAGATCAAATGGATAACAACATCCTCGACTAGCATGTCAATCACACCATGTAAATCATCCATCATGCATAATCATCACATATCAACACACCAAAAACATAAAAATCCCAAAAAAATTACATCTACAACAAAGGGAATCCACGTGCCTATCATAACCAATCATTTGCATCCACGTGCAATAAACAACACAAAACAATACAGGCGCATCCACGTGCATACAAAAAATAATCACCGCAAAAATGCATCCATGTGCATATCTATATAAATATATCATCGTCATACAAATGTCATGAGTGTCCTAGCACTCATATATACAAAAAAATTTACATCAAGGAGCCTCAACAACATCCCTATCATAAAATACATGCCGTATATACAAAAAATCTCGAATGCCCATACGCATCAGGGGGAGTCCCCAATACCCCCTAATGAGAGTCATATCCCCCATTTGAGCCATCATCACTCTCCGTCATAGCCACCTCTGCCGTGGACTCATCCTCTCCTCGCTCCTCCTTCGGATCCTCCTCTGGACCCACTACTCACCCTCCTTGAGGACCCACTACCCACCCGAATCGAGAAAACATTAAAGGTAGAAGTTCAGTGAAATACCTACAACTTGTGAAAATAAAATCGGTCGGTCGGATCGCCCAAAAACGCCAAATTCGCTCTGGCCCACCACACTCTCCTATCAAAGTCAACCGCACAAATGACACTTGGCATTATGGGTCCAATTAATATTTATAGATAGTTGACGTTTTCTTGATTCAGCCATTTTGAATCCATACGAAGTCCATTTTCCAAACCGTTTCCACCATTGCAATTAGAATGACGAGACCTTCAGAATGGTCAACTCGATTACTCGTTTTCTCTGAACCCGCTTTTTTGGAATTTTTTCCATGCAGCTCGATATCTCAATTTGCGTGCCACATCGGCCGTTATTAGTTTTTAGCATTCCTTATACCATAGGATTCAATTTTCCGAGCCCATGATGATGCTTGAGATCATTTCTCGTTGTCACCCCCCAGTTTTTTTGAGCATTTTTTCACCAGCGCCTAGTCGTCTCGGTTTGCATGTTTCCTCGGCCATTATCTATTTTTGACATTTTTTATATCACCGGATTCAGTTTTTCCGCACTTGTGATGATGCTTGAGATCATTTCTCGTTGTCACAGTCGCCCCTTTTTGACATTTTGTCTGTCCACTGTGCAACCGCAGTCTGCGAGCCACATCAGTCACCATCATTTTACACTTGCTTTGACACTGCAAGCATATCCATGAACTTTCCACTCCCTTCATACTGCAGTTATTTCATTATTTTCCACCATTCACCATCCTGCAAGTAGACACCACCAGTGTTTCCCCCCAACCCTCGTTCTTGGTTCTCATCGATGTCCCCTAATTGAACACTCTCTCCTTGCTTGGCCATTCCTTTTGTTCGGTATAATTTTATCCCTTTTTTGGGCCGGATAAGTCCTTTGCGAAAAAGGCACTTAGGGAGTTTTTGTTAAGCTCTTTTCTAACTCCTAAAAGAATGAAAAGATCTCTGAGCAATCTTGCTTCCTTTCATGCTCGTTAAAGTACCTGAAAGGGCATCTATCTGGTATAAGTTTAACCCTTTTCCAGATCTGGTAGACTAATTACGAAAAAGGAATACTCTAGGTACACTGGCTAGAAGAGTTCTTCATTGCATCCTTTTATGCTTTTTCATGCCTTGGAGACTAACACATGAAAAAGAACCCCCCTGGAGTCTTCTTATTGCTTTCAGACTCTGTAAAATTGAAAGCAACCACGAGCATGCACCATCCTGGGCTCGTACAAATCCACACAACGGTACCATTCCATTATTTCAGAGTCTTCTTATCGCTTTCAGACTCCTTAAAATTGAAAGCAATCACGAGCATGAACTGTCCTGGGCTCGTATAAATCCACATGATAGTACCATTTTATACCTTCTTTGAGCTCCTTAAACCACAAAGAAGGACCCAACGGTGCCTCTTGGCGCCATGACATATCATATCTTGTCCCCACATTATGGTAGCAACCCCAATACGGTCGCCTTTGTTCAGAGTATTCTGCGATATGCCACCCTTAAGAGTTTCCGGATCTCATACATCAGTTTGACCCCCCCGAGCCTCTCCCATTACAGTCATATCCCCTGATCCCTTAAGATATGATCCCTTTCCCTCAAAATTCAGTTTCATATGCTACCCAGGCCAACCATGTCATCATACTCTGAATGAAGGAATTTTGAGTCCCCCCCCCCCACTCTACGACCCCAATTATTCCCCATCCCCAAAATATGTCAGTCCCACTATAAAAACTATCACCTTTTGGGTTGTTCACCTCACGCTCCTATCGAGGAAACATCATTGCCTTGATAGTTGCAAGGTCTCCCTCTGTCGACGCCAACTAATCTATTCCATAGGATAGAACCAGAGGTCCCTGTGCCTTGGACTCATCACCATCAGTGGTGAGTGCCTACGGATCATTTCGAAAGGAGTCCTCAGTGCCTCTCTAAATGATTGTTTCTCACATGCTCGACGTCAACACCTTGATCGCATCGTTGAGACTCGTACAGGGTATTAGTCCTTTTAGTAATTTGTCAAAGACCCTGGACTTCCCCTGACTCTAGCACATTGGTGAGTCACTCTAGAACACCCAAGTATAGGTTCCCAGGGATGTCCGGGTTGTGTTGGTGATAGTATTCGGAGGCCACCCACTTAGATGCTTCCTTGAGTACCCAGTATAGCTACAGTCCAGTGTACCATTGAGGGTATGACTCCCCGTCATTATGATCCAACAACTCATCAATTCCTCTGGTACCACACTCAGCAACACTATTATTATTCTAGTGTATCAGTTCTTCAGCTTAGACATGGTTAGACCGGTAGTATGTCCTAGATTTGTGTCCCCTATGGACCCTTATGATGTACATAGTAGTTCTCCATGTATCTTTCAGGTCCCCTTTTTGGGCCTCATTATTATTTTATATATCTTAATACGAGCATGGGTATGCCCGCCTCTTCCATATATTGAGATTATGCCTCGTTCATTACTAAGGTCATGTATTTTTAGTTTTTACAGTTGCTTCGGGACCACTGTTCCGGTCTCCAGTCTGTTTCTTCTCTTCTCCACACCCCAGGAAAACCATTAAAGACCTATGATGTCTATCGTCCATACGATGATCTCCTTCCCTCACACATCGGGGGGCAATCTGTTAACACCTAAAAAGTGCTCATTACCTTATCTCCCTCACCACATGACTCATTTGTCTATTTTTCCCACCATCATTGCCTCCAAAACCTCAAAAACCATTAAAAAGCCACCAAAAGGCCAAAAAACCTCTTTTTCCCCCCAAAAAATAATTTAAAATTTCCTCAAAAGATAGCAAAAACCCTCTAAAAGGGCCTAAATTCCCCAAAATCAAATAAAAGGGAATACAAAATACAAAAAAGAGGAAAAAGAGGGAAAAAGGAAGCAAAACCCTAAAACATTCACCTAAACCATATGGTGCCAAAAACCATAGGTCAATACTCCACCCTTAAAAACCTATAAATAGGTGATGGAGGCTCCCCATTTCATATCCACAATCTATCATATCCTCACTCAGCCAAAATCACTCTTGAAACCCTAGCTTACCATTTGAGCTAGCTTCTCATTTGAGTGCCCCTTTTGGCCCATTATCCAAACACCTTGGAGAAGGAGAAGGAACCCGTTGGAGCATGGAAGCAGCCCTCCTGGAACTACTGCAAGAGCTCCACCAACCTCCATATCTGAGGTAAATGTAACTTTGGTCATACCATAATACAAAAGAAAATTTTCTATTATATTGTCATTGTCTTTTTTTTTCTGTTGATGCACATGGTAGCTTAGATTTTACTTTGTTTTAATGTCAAGTTTTACTTTTTTACTGAACTGCTACTAAGGAGGCCCTTCTCCTTAGTAGGTGCTCATTTGCACAAGCCAGGGTGAAAACCCTAGCTACAAAACCCACAACCTCTCTCTTTCTCTAAAACCCTACCCCAATCTCCCTCTAAAACCCTACACCCAATATCTCTTTAAACCCATAAACCCCAATCTCTCTCTCTCTAAACCCCTAACCTCCATTATATCTCTCTCTCTCTAAACCCCTAATCCCCAATATCTTTCTCTCTCTCTAAATCCATGACACTCCAATCTCCTCTCCCCCTCTCCCTCTCTCTCTAAACCCATAACATACAAACTCTCACTCTCTAAAATCCTAAGTCCTAACCCCCAATCTCTCTCCCTTTCTAAACATTAAACTCTCAATCTCTCTCTCTCTCTCTAAACTCATAACCCCTGGTCTTTCTCTCTCTTTAAATGCCTAACTTGCAATATCTCTGTCTCTAAACCCATAACCACCAATCTTTATCTTTATCTCTCTTTCTCTTTCTCTCTCTAAACCCCAAACCTGCAACATCTCTATAAATTTCTAAAACCATAGCCCCTAATCTATCTCTCTCTCTGTAAACCAATAAACTCCAATCTCTCTCTCTAAATTCTTAACCTCCAATATCCCCTTCTCCAAACCCCTAACCCCAAATATCTCTTTCTCTCTATCTAAATTCCTAACCCCTAATGTCTATTTTTCTTTAAATCCCTACCCCCAATCTCTCTCTCTCTCTAAACCCCTAACCCCCAATCTCTCATTCTCTCACACTTTCTCTCTAAAATCCCAACTCCTAACCTCTCTCTCTCTCTCTATCTATCTAAACCCCTAGCCAACAATCTCTATCTCTAAACCCCTAACCGCCAATCTCTCTCTCTAAACCCCTAACCATCATTCTCTCTCTTTCTCTCTCTCTCTCAAAACAACTAAATCCCAATCTCTCTCTATCTCTGTCTAAACCATTGACCCCCAATCTCTCTCTCTCTCTCACTTTAACTCGCTTTAAACCCCTAACCCCCAGTCACCCCCCCCCCCCTCTCTCTCTCTCTCTCTAAACACATAACCCCCATTCTCTCTCTTTTTCTCTCTCTTCTCTAAACCCCTGACCACCCATCTCTCTCTTGCTATCTCTCTATCTCTCTAAGCCCCTATCCCCCAATCTCTTTGTCTCGCTCTAAACCACTAAACCCCATTTTGTTTATCACTCTCTAAACCATTAACCCCCAATATATCAATCCCCAATCTCTCGCTCTCTCTAAGCCCCTAATCTCCAATATATCTCTCCTTCTCTCTCTCTAAACTCCTAACATCCAAACTCTCTCTTACTCTAAACCCCTAACCCCCAATCTCTCTCTCTCTCTCTCTCTCTCTCTCTCTCTCTCTATCTAAACCCCTAACCCTCGAACTCTCTCTTTCTTTAAACCCCTAACCTTGAATATCCCTCTCCGCCTCTCCCTCAACCCCTAACCCCCAAACTCTCTCTCTTTATAAACCCATAACCCCTAATCTATGTCTCTTTCTCTAACTAAACCCCTATCTGTTAGTCTCTCTCTCTAAAACCCTAACACAAAATATCTCTCCCTCTAAACCCCTAACCCCCAATATTTTTTTTCACTCTCTAAACCCCTAACCACCAATCTCTCTATTTGTCCATCTCTAAACCCTAACCACCAATCTCTCTATTTGTCCATCTCTAAACCCCTAATCCCCATTCTCTCTCTTCCTATATTTCTCTATAAATCCCTAACCTCCAATATATTTCTCTCACTCTCTAAACCCATAACCGCCAATATCTCTCTCTCTCTAAGCCCTAACCCCCAATCTCTCTCTCTCTCTAAACCCTTAACCCCCAATATATATATCTCTCTCTATCTAAACCCCTAACCTCCAAAATATCCATATCCCTTTGTAACCCCCCCCCCCCTCTCTCTGTATCTATCTCTCCATCTAAACCTATGAACCCCAATCTCACTCTACCTCTAAACCCCTTACCCCTAATCTGTCTCTCTCAAAACCCTTAACCACTAGTCTCTCCATCTCTCTCTCTCTCTAAACCCTTAACCACCAAAATATATCTCTCTCTCTATTTCTCTCTCTAAACCCCTAACCCCCAATCTCTTTATCTTTATCTAAGCGTTTAACCTCCAATCTCTCTCTCTCTCTAAATCCCTAGCCCCAAATCACTCTCTTTCTATGTCTGTATCTCTCTCTAACCCCATCACCTCCAATCTCTCTCTCTCTCTCTCTCTCTCTCTCTCAACCCCTAATCACCTATCTCTCTCTCTCTCTAAACCCCTAACCTCAAATATCTCTCTCTCTCTCTCTAAACCCCTAACCCCTAATTTGTCTCTCTAAAACGTTAACCTCCAATCTCTCTCTCTCTTTAAACCCCTAACCACTAATCTATCTCTTTATATATATCTCACTTTATAAATTCCTAAACCCCAATCTCTCTCTTTCTATCTCCCTCTCTCTGAAAACTGCTAACGCCCAATCTCTTTCTCTCTCTCTAAACCCCCACACCTCTAATCTCTGCCTCACATTCTCTCTATAAGTCCATACCACCCAACCTCTCTACTCTCTCTAAACCCCTAAATCCTAATCACTCTCTCTCTCTCTCTTCTACCCCTAACTCCAATATCTCTCTCTTTCTAGACACCTAATCCCAATATCCTCTCTCTTTAAACCTCTAAACCTCAATCTCTCTCTCTCTCTCTAAACCCGTAACCCCCAATCTCTCTCTCTAAAAATCCCTAACACCTAATCTCTCTCTCTTAAAACCCCTAACCCCCAATATCTCTCTCTCTCTAAACCCTTAACTCCCAATCTCTCTCTCTCTCTCTCTCTCTCTCTAAATAACTAACCCCCAATCTCTTTCTCTAAACTCCTAACATCCAATCTCTCTCTCTCTCTCAAACCAAAACCCCCCCATCTCTCTCTCTAAACACCTAACCCCCAATCTCACTCTCCAAACTCCTAACATCCAATCTCCCTCTCTCTCTCTCTCCCTTTCTAAACCCTAAACCCCCAAACTCTCTCCCACTCTACTTATTGCTCTCTCTCTCTCTCTCTCTCTCTCTCTAATCCCCTTACACCCAATCTCTATCTCTGTCTCTCTCTCCAAACCTCCATTGTTGACCGCCCAACCCATCCCCTCCTCTCTATGTATCTCTACTCCCCACCACTAACTATCCATACCCCCCCTCCCACGATATTTCTCTATCTCTAAACCCCTATTAACCCCAAATCTCTCTCCCTCACACTCAAAACCTCTAACGTCCAATCTCTATCTCTCTCTCCCTCTCTCTAAAAACCTAATTCCCAATATCTCTCTGTCAACCCCTAACCTCTCTATCTCTCTCTAAACCCTTAAACTCCCATCTCTGTTTCCCACTCTCTAAATCGCTAACCACCAATCTCTCTCTCTCTCTCTCTCTCTCTAAAACCATAACCCCCAATCTCTCTATCTCTCTCTAAACCCCTAACCACTAATCTCTCTCCCTTTAAACCACTAATCCCCAATCTCTCTCTTTCTACATCTCCCTCTCCCTAAACACCCAACCTCCAATCTCTATCTCTCTCTAAACTTCTTACCCCCAACCTCTCTCTCTCTCTCTGAACCTCTAATATCCAATCTCTCTCCCTCTCTCTCTCCAAACCCCTAACCTTCAATATCACTCTCTCTCTAAACCACTAAACACTAAATCCTAACCCCTAATCTCTCTCTCTCTAAACAACTAAACCTCAATCTCTCTCTATGTCCAATTCCCTAAACCCCAATCTCTCTCTCTCTCTCCCCAAACCCCCACTCCTCACCCACCTACCCCTTCCCCGCTCTCTTTGTCTCTCTCCGATAACCCTAACATCCAATCTCTTTATCTCTCTCTAAAACCTTAATCTCCACTCTCTCTCTCTAAATACCTAACCAACAATCTCCCTTTTTTTGTATCCCTCTCTCTAAACCCCTAAACCCCAATCTCTCACCCTCTCTCTCTCTAAACCCCTAAGAAAAAGTATCTCTCTTTCTATCTCAACATATTTAATCCCTAACCCCTAATATTTCTATCTCTCTCTAAACCCCCAACCTCTCTTACTCCCTCTCTCTAAACCCTTGACCCCAAACCTCTCTCTCTCTAAACCTCTAGTCCCTAATCTCTCTCTCTCTCTCTCTCTCTCTCTCTCTCTCTATTAACAATGAAATTGACACCCTTAACCAAGTGAAGGAGCAACATATGTTTACCATGCACCTGCGAAAGGAAATTCATGACACAAGTTCAATCAGAGATGAATCCTCTCTGAGAAATGCATTAAAATGCATTAATCGTGTTTAAAACATCCTAAGTGGAGCAAAAAGCCTAAAAACTATTCAAAAGTGGGTTTTCACTTGAAAATAATCAAAATGAAGAAAATGACTAATCCCACATTTAGAAGAAAAGCCTAAGGCCCATTTCCCAATGCTATATAAGAAAGGCATGGGAGGCATGGTAAAGGGAGGCATAAAGAGCAAAGCCATGTTGAAGAGATTCTGAAGGAAGGAGAAGAGCTCCAACTATTCAAAAGCAAGGATGAAGGAAGGAGAATTTATGGCAAGGGAGGAGGCACTAACACCAGGATTCCTGGTAATCATGTATCTTCTCCATTGTTTTAGCATGAATTGATTCAAGTTTCTGCCATTATGATGTTTAAATGTTGCTTGTATTGTGTGATTTAAACTTTTAAATGGCTGTAGATCTTAAATTTGCTTGTCTTAAATGGATGAATGAATCTAGATTTAAAATAACTTGTGATAATCTGTTCATCTCTGACGTAGAGACTCACCATCTCTTAGCAAAATAGTAGAACTAGTGTAGACAAGTCCCTGCACTAAATACTGTTATCAGAATGGCGACCATACTGGCTTGTTGAATTTTCTTGAATTTTCTTGATCTTTCTTGAATTTTCTTCAAATTTTTAGGTGTTCTTCCTTCAGATCTACTCCTTTGTAGTTTAAAGATCATTAAAAGAACTCAATATTCAGCTTAAGAAGCTCAAGATCAACCTAAATAGACCTTTAATTCATCAAGTTCTCTTAAATCTGTAGTTAGATCTGAGTTTCTTGACTTTTTATTTAGGGTATGTCTAAAATGTTGAGTTTCTTGATGTATTTGAGATCTAGTTTTTAACTCTACCCTGTCTCCATTTCATAAATTTTTAACTCTACCCTGTCTTATTATCTAAGATCTCAACAATTCAAAAAATGGTAAACCTTGGCATGAATTTGAAACAGATCTTAAAGCCACTAAAATCGGCCACGATTTGCAGTGTGCAGCATTGAAAAGTTACAGGCCTCGGCAAAAATCCCAGCGTTTTAAAAATTTTTTAGTCTTGAATCTTAAACTCTACGTAGATCCTTAAAACTGTTGGACGAGTGCCTCAACTCTTGTTAACCTGTGGGATAAAACATAGTCTGAGTATGAAAGATTTTAAAGATCTGAAAACTCTGCACGACCTCTGGCTTAAATTCTACCATTGAAGTTGGACGAGCTCAGCGTTAAAATCGTTAAACAACTCTGCTACATATCTTAGTTTGATGAGTTTCTTGAATCTTGGATTCAAACCCTACGTGAATCACCAAAAATTTGCAGAGATCTCAAAACCCAGCATGAAGTTGCAATCTAAGCGTTGATGGATGAACGCACTTCAAGCCGGAAAACACAAACAACCGATTCCTCCTCCTGCATTGATGATAACTCTGCGTGGATGGAGTTTGTCCTCTATTTTTCCCGTATGTATTTGACCTTCAAACAAACAACAGATCCGTGTAGGTCTTCCATCAGATTTGCATGATCCTTCTTGCTTCAAATTGTCCTGTTGTATTTGAAATGCGTTTTGCTTCATATACGGTTGTAGGATTGAATGCTGCATAAAATTCCAACTATGATGGAAAGCATCGACTCTGTTTGAGATATCTCTTCCACTTGCATTTTAGGATAATGAAAACTATGATGGGAAACACTGATATTTTAATGATTTACTGTTGGCTTAGGCCCAACAATGTTGAAAATGGTTAAAAGCTGTATTGGCACAAAATTTACTCGCCAATTTGGAGACCTCATTGCACTGGTGAGATGTTGCATGTAGCTAAAGCCTTCATTGACAAGGCTTTTCATCCTATTGTAATTTGTAGAGCCTACAGTAAAGCTCTCGAGGATTCCATTGTTGTTCTTGACAAGATTGCTATTCCTACTGATGTGAATGACCGATAATGCCAACGGATGCAAGATCAAGTTTTCTTGAATTCTGAGTTAATTCTTAAACTCTGCCAGGATCCATGGTTTGATGTTGGTGTTTAGTGGGCTCTGTAATCGCCGCTCATATACTTGATGCTGGTCGATCTCTTGTAAAGTGAGCGTCATGCTGGTCGAATCGAAACCGTGACCTACCAAAAACCCACCAATTTCCAACTTTAAACAAATGCCCTCAACACTAGCTCATGCTTTGAATAGCTCTTCTTCTTTGCGCATTGAAATCTCTGAGACCTGTAGATGCCCCCATCATTTCCCTACAAAGAACAATTGCACCGAAGAGACGATATTCGTTGATATTCAAAGTAGCATGAAGACTACATTGCTTAACAATTCGTTCTCCTTAATATCTTAAAGTTTGAGCTTTAAAAAAAAATTTAAAAATTTGAGTTACAAATCTTTTTCAATTGATTTAAAAAGAATTGGTTAAAGACTCATTTTCAAACTTGTGCAAAATGCAAAGTTTTGGTTTCAAATTTGTTTTTTCTCTTTAGATTAAAAAAGAATTCAAATATTAAAAAAAAGGAAGAAAAAACAATTTTTTTTTATATACTTGGATTCAAATTGGTTTAAAGAATACCCAAAACATGTTAAAGGCATATGTGAATTTGCATGGTCAACCAATTTTGAAAGTTCTTGGTGAAGGCCTTTTGATAATTTTGCAATCATATTAAATTTGAAATTTGAATGAATGAATGAATTTTGAACTCATATTAGATTTGAAATTTGAATGAACTTTGAAATCATATTAAATTTCAAATTTGAATAAGTGAAACTTGAGCGCCAAAACAACCTATGACTTTTTTTAAAATTGTTCCAAAAACTCATTTCCAAAATGTTTGAAAACTTTTGCATATTTAGGGTCAAATCTTTAGTGTTTTATTAAAAAGAATCCAAAAAATTTGCAAAATTTCTTACATAGTTTGAGTTACAATCTTTTTACATTGTTTTAAAAGGAATTAGTTTATTTTTTCCTTTTGAAAAAGTTTTTAAAAGGTTGCAAAAGTTTTTATTAACTTGGGATGTATTTGGAGTTATATGCCTTTGAAAAGGTTTTGAACAAGTTTTGTTTATGTTGGGGCTAAAATATTTCCCATTAGATTTAAAATAATTTCAAAGTTGTTGCAAAAAGTTTTGCATTATCAGATTCCAATTTTTATTAAAAATAATTCTAACATTTTGCATAAGTTGTTGTTTTCGAGTTGAAATTCTCTTCATAACTTGCTTGCACAATTAGAGAAAGTTGCACTCCTAGAGTTCCATTTTCTTGAAATCTATTGGGTATGAGGCATGTGTGAAAGAAACTAGTGAACCTCTAACCCTTCCTTCAGTTAGGATATTCATCGAACTGAAAGATAGCATAGCAAGCATCTTGCATTGAGTGGTTCATTTTGTTTTTTGAGTCGAAACACCATCAGTTTCACTTCCACTCCTGAGACTAAGCAAACTTCCACTAAAAATTGGCATTTAATCTAAAATCGACAAACTTTTGATTTTCATATCACCAACAAGATTAGGTTAGTGCCCTGGATTAGGTTTGGAGAGTTAACACTCATGGGCTGCAAAACTTTGAAACTAGCATTGATTAAAGAGATTAAATCCATTATCGCAAAAATTGCTTGTCAGTAAAGCACTTCTGAAACATACGTCAAGCATGAGGTCAATCTGGATAAGTAAGGATGGTTCCCCCTTCTTTCTTATTTAGTGGGACATGAGCTTATCGAAGGGATTCTATGTTCAGTGATAAGTCCTTGGGGTGACATCACTATTTCTAGAGTTTCTAGTAGTAAGAGTTGTCCTCGACTTACAACTGTCCACTCGACCATCGATTGCGAAGTGGTAACTTTAGTGGCTATTCTTAGGATATCACATAGGCTGTTGTGAGTGGGACATGCTTGCAATGCCTGAGAAAGACTTTGGAACTTTTACTCCTTGGGAGGGTGAGTGGTCAAGAACCAGCACTTGTATCCCTGGCGATTAAAGTTTATTGTAATTGTTTCTCACACCTTCGCTCCTAGCAATTGTATGAGAACATGAAATCCCTCAGCAGCTACTAGTTTCGGAAGGCCCTGCAATCCATCTTTTCACTGAACTTTGGTTCTTTGGAAAAAAAAGTTTGTTTGCTTGAAATCTCTAGGGAATTTTTACTGTGTGGACGCTTTTCATTTTTTGAGTCTAGACTGCCCTAGGATTGTTTGATTCAAACTATCATTTTAAACACATCCTTTTATCAACTTCTTAGAAGTGGCTACTCTCCCGATCCGCCAATCACGAAGGAAGCAAGGTGAGTTAGTAAATTGAAGGCCCTGCTACATTGCAGAGACAGACACAAAAACCACATTCTAATGACTTGGAAACAAAATTTATTTCCAACTCGATTAACATTACTCGAGAAGAAAAACATCAAATCAACACTGAGAATTCATCGTCACATCACGAACTTAATACAGACGTAGTTGATAACCTTACTCTAGTTGAAATTGAAACATTGAAACATCACACACATGCTCATGAAATTCCTCCTTTGATGAGTCTTTCAGAACCAGTTGCACTTACTATCTGTGAGTCACGGGGTGATATCAAACTTCTTTCAGAAAGTTTGCATGACATGCACAATCCAACACGGGGCCCCATGACTTTCTCAAAAATTGGTTTTCCATATAGATCAGCTAATCAGGGTCAACACACAGAAGGAGTAAACCAGAGTCCTGATGGTATACAAAACACTTGTCCAAATTCTACTTCCGGGGGCAACTCTTCACCATGGAATGGTAATATTCTTGGCGGAAGCAATGAACCATGGAACATTTATGCCAATTAGGGCTATGCTCCTCAGATTAGTGGAAATGCCCCGGGGGGTTATCCTCTGTCTTATCCTAGCATAGTGCCTAGCGTCAATCCACCTATCAACCCCATACCGCCATGGAGTGGGGCGGTTTCAGGAAGTATCCAATATTCTTAGGTCCCACCTTCACAAGGAGGAAATCAACCTTGGAATGCTTATCAAAACCAAGGCAACAATCAATGGTGTGGTCTGAGTCCAACTAGTAACCAATCTAATTGGGGCCCACCTTTGCAAGGGGGCAATCCACCCATGAATCCCAGTCAGAAATGGAGTGGTAATGTTCCACCAAGTCATCAATCTCAATGGAACATACCCCCGCAAGAGGTAAATCCACCTATTAATTCTATCCCGCAATGGAATGGTCATGTTCCACCAAGTCATCAATCTCAATGGAACATACCTCTGCAAGGGGGCAATCCATACATGCAACTTAGTTCACAATGGACTAGGCAATATTCAGAAAGTAACCAACCTTTTTGGATTCCACCTCCACAAGGAGGCAATCAACCTTGGAATGATTTTCAATACCAAGTTCAACCACCATGGTATGGTTGGGATCTAGGAAATAACCAATCTTCTTGGACCCCACCTCTGCAAGGGGGCAATCCACCCAATGGTCATGTTTCAGGAAGTTGCCAAACTTCTTGTGGTCAGTCTCCACAAATGAGAAACCCACCTTGGAATTCTTATCACACCCAGACACCACATTAGTGGAGTGGTCAGGTTCTAGAAAGTAACCAATATTTTTCAGGCCTAACCCCGCAAGGGGGAAATCCAACCATTAACCCCATTCCGCCATGGAGTGGTCAGGTTCTATAAAATAACCAATCTTTTTGGAACCAACCTACAAGACCTGCGTTTGATCCAGCTAGGCTACCACATGAACCTCATTCCAATGGTATGATGGATTCCGTCAGCTGTCATGAATAGATTACCCCACATTCGGGACAAGTTTCTATTCAGAATTCGCAACCCACAGCTGGCCAGGCAATGCAGGAACCTGATAATCCCTCCAACACTTCTGACATCCCCAGAGTCTCATCGATAGACCTTAGAGGAAAGAAGAAGAAGTACAATAGTAAGCAAAATGCTAACTCTGGGAAGGGAGATGCACCAGCTATGCTTCAATGCGGTGGGCAACAACAACCCACTATTTTGACACTGATATCTCCGCCAAGGGGCAACCAGCCAACCCCCCCGCAAGGGGGAAATGATCCTAATGCCAATGTCTTCGTGTGTGATCTTGAGATAAACATTCAAACAAGACTTGATTCTTATGATGTCTCTCCTAGTACACCAGATCAGTTGGAATCACAACCAGATGGTTATCTCCACATTGAGAAACTAACCATAGACTTAGTACCACAGCCCCCCAAAGGTGTTCTATGTAGAACAATGCATAATCCCAACATGCGAGCTGCTCAGAACAGTAATTTTCTTGAGGACCTAGCTCAAGTACCATGTGCCATGTTGGCCTTGGAGGTATTGCAATGTCGTTCTGCGCCAAGAAAGGAACTATTGTCTACCGTTTGTGTTGTTGATCCATCCAATGAGACTTTGATCACATCAGACATAGACCATTCAATATGTATGATCCTTCCCGAAGTTACATTCCAGATTAAAGTAACGAATCATGGTAAGAACATCTATCTAACCATAGTAGATGAAGGGACCTCAGCTTGTGTAATGTCATTTCCATGTTGGCAAGCATTTGGATCACCCCTATCTATCCTAGAAGTTTCAAACCAAGATACTCAAATAGCTTCGATAGATTCAGATCAAAATCTTCCCTTGATGGAGGAATATGATTCGGTTACCTGGCCCATTTGGGCTGTGAGATCTCCCAGCTCACATGAATTATTGGATTACATTTTATCATCAAATGAATATATCCCTGAAGTTGTAAACATTTGGTTGTACCCACCTAAGATCATCTTTTGTGGGGCCACTGGGAGCATACTTGATATAAATCTACCCAAGTATAGGAGCATGATTTGCATGTTCCTTGATCTTATCTGGTATATTTGGAAACTTGCATATAGGTTTAGGCCATCCCTTTGTGAAGATGCATTTGAACCTTTTGCAACCCAAACTTACCATAGGGTCAAACCTATTGGAAATTTGTGGGTCAAGCCTTCATATCTGTATTTTCCACCATTCCAATAGCAGAGCCTACTGAACATGGGACACCCTAGTCAACACCCCATTGCCATTTTGGTGCCCATGTTGAGTTATTCTTATAGGCCCGGGAGCCCTATAGTCACTTTCTGTTACAAGATGCCTATAAACCATTGATTATGTATATTTGACCTATACCCATGGAGGAAACATTTGTAAGAGTGTACATAACTAGCTCAACCCTTATTTGCAATATGGATATTTTCCTTGGCCTAACCCATGCCCTTGAAATTTAGGCGCATGCCCTTGAAACACTCGTTTCCTCCAATGTATCATATCATGCTTTATTCTTTTTTCAAGCTAATAAATGAAAAGGGTTATAAAAAAATTGGAAAACACAAAAATCCAAAAAGGGAGAGACTTGAATCACTTCATATTATAAACTTCGAAGAAAGCGGAAACAGTCAGTCCTTTTTGCCCTTCAACATGACACATAATTTTGTATCTGCGGTCAGTACACCATCTACATTTGCCTTAGGAAACTGTACCAGTATTTTGAACAGATCTCCACCAATGGGTTATCCTTCCCGTCACCAATGGAGCTTTCGTTAATGCATCTAGCATTAGCAGATTTCATTAAGGTCGGTTACTCAAAGTCCTATGTTTCCAAGTGTCCATTCTGCGTCATGTTATGTGTTCAAGGGAAGTCCAAACCGAGTCAGCCATTCCTCAAATATTCCTGACCAGTCATATCGGCCTTCCTTGTGTCAGTTTATAGTGTTGGATCTTGCAGTTCTACCAAATTATATCATACTATTGATCTTTGTTTCGTATCGGTTGATGTGGGATACATCAATTCCCTCCTTCTAATGGATCTATTCCTATCGACATCAAATCATTATCTAGGACATGGATCTAGAAACCAAAGAGTACCTTGGATCTTGCAGTCATTAGTGGCAAGTTTCCTCACAAATGATAGCGGGTATACATCAATGACCCCTGATTGTTTGATTCTACAAGTGTTCGACTTCAGAACATTTATTCACACTTGTTAGTTTGTACTTAGTACCTTAGAGTCCATCATCATTATCAGTGGGTCTCTTCGCATCTGTTAACGGTATACATCAATGACTAGTAATTAGATGGTGTTTTATTATGCTTGACATCAGATCACTTATTAGCATGATATAAAATCGTACTACCCTCGGTTTGTATTGAAGACCTTGGGAAAAACAATTGTATCACTCGTCGATCCACTGCCCGAGTTGCACAAGATTAGACCACCATGTCAGAAGCCCCAAAAGACTTTGTTATCGCACTCATCAAAGTGCACATTTACATTTTCTGAAAAAATTGCTTTTGACATGGATCCACTGTGTATTGTTCGTGGCCATGCTTGTTTACTACTGAGCATGGGTATGCCCGCCTAAGGAAGATATTATATATTTGAGAAATTGATATGCTTTACAGGTGTGATCCTCAATCCTATGCCTATGAGTTTTCCTTCCCTTATCCTTGCTTTGAACGATAAAGAGTATCAGTATAGAGAGTATCAGTATATAGAGTATCAGTATACCGA